>CM038142.1:198691637-199300169 GCA_021437245.1 Aegilops speltoides | reverse complement strand
CCGATCTGCGAGGCTCAACTTGCTTGAGAGGATCAGGAGCTGAGACGCCGCCAGGACTCAAGCGCTGATCTAGAGCTGGCGACCACCTTGGCGGAGACAGGCGCGCCAAGAAGCAAGAGGATGACTTGAAGAAGGAGCTCAAAACAGCGAAGAAGCTGGCAGCGAGACAGCTGAGACCAGGCACCATCAAGGCCACGGTGGAGCTCACGGGACGGAGGGCCTCGTCAACATCGCTACATCCATTGACGAGGTAGCTGGTGGGCTGGACTTGGCGGGCCCGGGAACCCCATTGAGAAAACCTCAGCCCAGCGCCAAGCTCGCGCTTTCTTCAATGGTGTGGTGGCGGCTCTCCGACAGCTCGGGAAAGGATCCGAAGCAGCTGGCCAGCAGTAGCGCGCGATCTACACCAGGTCTGGAGAAGGTGTTGGTGAAGATACTCTTCGCAACCCGAGCATCGACCTCACCCGTGTCACCAAGAAGCTGCGGCGGTGCCGATCTTGAAGAGCTCAAAGCCATCATCGCACCATTGTGGACAAGATCAGCGAAGTTAGGAGAATTAAATGGCGGCGTGGATTAGGCCACCCTTCTTCTCCCTTTCCTCGCCATTGCTAGATATGTCATAGGAATAACTCATCAGCGGCGACAAGTTATATTGTAATATAACTTTATTACGGTTACCGTCCTCTCGTTACTTCCTTTACTTGATTCCATCCCTTGTATGTTTTTACCCTCGCTTTTAGGGAACTTCGGCCTTCTAAACGCTTCTTGAGTCACGGAACATCAACGACTTGTTGGCGGTGTTACTTCCGACAAGAAACCTTGTCGAGGATCGATTCAGACTCGCTTTCCTTGTTGGCGGACTCGAAACAAAATGAAGCAACTTAGCCACGAAGTTAGTTCCTCGTAACTTGAGTTTTCCATACAAGAGCACGATCGTTCGAGAATGTAACTTAAAATTTAAAATTGACTATGCTCAAACTTTGGCAACTTGCTTTACGTAAATGCATGTCCCGACAAGGCTAGATTCCTTTGAGCAGCGCTGGTCCACACCTTTACCTTCCCTCCTCCCCCGGTGAACTTGTGGGGCGGAGGAATCTTCTTTGAGAAGAAAGAAGAAAATAATGATATGGAACCTTAAGGTTCGCTATTACTTACCGGGGAATGCTTCTTTGCACAAAAGTGTCGGATATGTATGCAAAAAGTTGCATTAAATTTGACAAGGTATCTGGCTTACATAAACTTTATTCACTTACGGGGAGCTGCATGGCTTTGTACAAAGGGTTACATGCAACAGCGGCAAGGCTTGTACAAAAGGTGGTTCTTGGGAGCAGGACCGGCAACCAGCATATATGGGTAAAACTTGCGAAGATGCTCTATGTTCCAAAATTGCTCACGGAATGCCATCTTCGGTCTCAAGGCGGACAGCACGGGCCTAGTGACTTCGTTTCACCCGATAAGGGCCTTCCGCCAGCGTCAACTTGTTGGAATTCTTGGCGGATTGAATCGCCCGAAAGAACAAGGTCGCCTTCCTCGAAAGCACGGCATTAACTGCGGCATGGTAGCGGTGCAAAGCTTGCTGGTAGCGAGCAGCTCGCCTGACGCTTTGAAGGCGATCCTCCTCGAGAAGCGGCGACATCTTGCGCAGCTGCTCTTGCTCAAGCTCATCATAGCGAGCACTCGAGGCGACCGTATCTGAGTTCCGTGGGAGAACTGCCTGCTGCCCCATAGACAAGAGCAAAGGGTGTGCGGCGATTGCCTTGATTTGGCGTCGTTACGATCAACCAAGAACCAGCGGCATTTGCTCGATCAATTTCTTCCGCACTTATGCATCCTATCAAAGTTACGGTCTTGAGCGGCGCAGCATTGGCGATCGCCCTCTCCGCTTGACCGTTGCTTCTCGGGTGAGCAGCGAAGCGAAGCGAGATCTTGGCGCCAAGATCTTGGGCGTCTTGCATGAAGGTGCGGCTCGTGAAGCTGTAATACCATTATCGGTGATGATCTGTTAGGGATCGAAGCGGCAAACAATTGACTGAAGAACGTGTGGCGCCCCGATTTAATCGTACACTAATCATGCATAAGCGTATGCGATCAAGATCGAGGACTCACGGGAAGATATCACAACACAACTCTAAAACATAAATAAGTCATACAAGCATCATAATACAAGCGGGGCCTCGAGGGCTCGAATACAAGTGCTCGATCATAGGCGAGTCAGTGGAGCAACAATATCTGAGTCTGAGACATAAGTTAAACAAGTTGCCATAAGATGGCTAGCACAAGCCCAGGATCTGATCGAAAAGAGCCGCAGGCCTCCTGCACAGGATCCTCCTAACTACTCTGAGTGAAATCGTCGGTAGGGCTGCGTAGTAGTAAGCACCTCCGATTAGTAGTCGTCATCGGCGGTGGCGTCTGGCTCTGGGCTCCAACATCTGGTTGCAACAACGAGAAAAGAAAGGAAAAAGGGAAAAGGGAAGAAAGCAAGTGAGTACTCATCAAAAGTACTACTTAAACAAGGAGTTACACTACATATGCATGGGTATATGTGTAAGAAGGCCATATCGGTGGGTGAAGCTGAGAATGCGAGAATAAGAGGAGATAGCTAATCACCTTCGAAGACTAAACCTGGCAGCCTCCGTCTTGCAGACATGTAGAAGAGAGTAGGTTGAAGTCCTCAAGTAGCATCTCCAAGTAGCATCTCGGTGGCATCGCATAGCATAATCCTACCGGCGATCCTCTCCTCGGCATACTGTTAGAGGCGATCACGGGTTGTATCGCACTTGGAAGGGTGTGTTTTATTAAGTATCCAGTTCTAGTTGTCATAAGGTCAGAGTACAACTACGGGTAGATCCTTTTACTGAGGACACGGCTATTGAATAGATTAATCTTCCTGCGAGGTGCACCACATAACCCAACACGCAGATCCCATTTGGCGGACACACTTTCTGGGTCATGCGGCCTCGGAAGATCAACCGTCGCAGCCCACCTAGCACTAGCTGTGAGAGGTCGAACACGCGGTCTAAACCTAAGCGGCAAGTGCAGGCCCATCGCTACGAGCACACACTGCGTTCTTGGCGGCGGAGCGAACCTAGCCTAGTGGCGTTCGGTCCAATCCGGCGCAGCGCCATTCGGCCCGGCGTCAAGAAGGCCCGGTGATACCACGGCGTCGGGATACCCATAACTACTCCCGTAGATGGTTAGTGCATTATAGACCAAATGGCGGACTCGGATCAAATACCAAGATCTCGTTAAGCGTGTTATTATGAAAGCAAGCGGGCCTTGACCAGGGCAGGCCCACCTCTCACCTAAGCGGTCTCAACCTGTCGCTCAGACACAAAGATCCTACAAGGCCGTCGGGACAAGGTCCTTTCAGCTAATCAAGTGAATCACTCATGGGTACTCTTGAGCGGACCCGACTTTAGTCACCATCATATAGTATGTATGTATGAATAGTATATACCGTGATCACCTCCAGGTGATCACGGCCCAATAGTATAAAAGTGGTGACAAGAATGTAGGGCCAATGATGATAAACTAGCATCCTATACTAAGTATTTAGGATTGCGGTAAGGTATCAACAGATGTAGCAACAATGTCGGGCTATGCATCGAGAATAGGATTATCGGCGGTAACATGCTACACTACTCTAATGCAAGCGGTATAGAGAATAAGCGATATCTGGTGATCAAGGGGGCTTGCTGGTTGCTCTGGCAAGAGAGAATTCGTCAACACCGTGGTCGGCTGGCGGCAATGCCGGTCTCGTAGTCTACGAGAGAAGAGGGGAAGAAACAATGAATACAATGCAAGCAGATGCATATCGATGCATGACAAGACAAATAACAATGCTAGGTGTGCCCAATCGCGGTAGCGGTGATCACAAACGAAGAAACATCAAGGAAAGTATTCCGGTGTTCGCGTTACGGATTTAGTGAACGGAGGAAAGTTGCGTGTTCGATATGTTAGGGGTGTGTGGTGGGCCGAGCGGGCTGCGTATCCGGGTTAGTCTCGTCGTTACGAAACTTTCATGTAGAAAGTATTTTCATCGATTCACGGATTAAAAGATATGATTTTCTAAAGATTTAAATCATTTTACGATTTTAATTATTTATTTAATTTCAACATTATCCAAAAGCGATTGTATCTTGACGTCATCATGGCGTCGGCATGATCAACGAAGACGTTAATTGCGGTCAAGCTGGCGTGTGGGTCGCATGTCATACACTAATAGCTAATTAACAATAGTTAATTAGTTTAGTTGAATTAATTAGGCTAATCTAATGAAATTAATTAAGTTAATTAGTTACTTAATTAATTAATTAATTAATATTTTATTTATTATATATATATTTTTAAGTTCCTTTTTTAAAGCTGTTACAGTATTTGGGCCGTTTGTCATAGGCGAGAGGCCATAGCGAACCTGGCTTCTCGCTGCAACCCGAGCAGTGCTAACCAGCGAGGCTGCAAACCGAGCAACGGTGAGGCGGTGGTGGGCGCCATGGCCAACCGCCCGGCGTTGAGCTCCGGCAGCTGCGGCAGGCGGAACATGGGGAGACGCTGCTGATGGTGCGAGGCTGCTTGCAGCGCCATGAGGCGAGGTGGCCGCTGGGAGCCTCGGTGGTCGCGGCGGAGGCGGAAGCAGGCGTCGAGCGAGACGGCAGCCGCGGCGAGGCGAAGCTGATCACGCCGCCGTGCGCGAACCCAGCGGCAGTGGCCTTGCCTTGGGGCGTGGGAAGCGGGCAGCGGCTGTGGCGCGTTGGCGCGTGGTAAGCGTCTGGCCGCGTCGGGAGCGGAAGCGGCAAGCGCGGCCAAGTCGCGAGAACTGCCGCATCTTGGCCGAGCAGGCGGCAGCAACAGCAGCAGCGTCTGTGTGATGGCGCCGAGGAAAACGTGTCTTGTGGCCGACAGAGGGAAGAGGAAGGAGGAAAAGCGGCGGCTCACGGTGGGAGTAAGGTCTAGAGTAGCGTGCTCGGTGGAGGTTAGAAGGAGGTAAGCGGGGAGACGGCGGCGGAAAAGCGATCGGCGAGTGGCGGCGTCTGGCGGCGTCGTTGGCGAATGCGGCGAAGTCGTTGGCGCTTCCGAAGCGGCAGCGATGGCGAAGCGGCGCCGGGAAAGCGAAGGCGGCGGGGAGGAAGAGGTGGATGGGGCGGCGTCGGCGGCGTCGGCCTCCTCTGGATCGATCGGATCGGGGAGAGGAGGGTGTCGTGGGGAAGAGTGGGGGCGGGAGTGGGTTAGGGTTAGCGGGGTGAGGGATAAGGAGGGTGGCGGCTGGGCCTTTGCCCGATTGGGCGATGGCGAATGGGCGGCAGATTAGGTCGGCTGGCCGGGAGTTCTTTTCCTTTTTTTTTTTTTGTATTTTCTTTTATTTCATTTTAATGTATCTAGGCATTTTCTAAAGGTGTTTTCTTCACCATAATTACGATTGCAATATTTGGCAACCCCGAACATTTTTTTTAATTTTTGAAAACTTTTGTTGTTTGCCAAATTTTGAATTTGAATTTGCAATGATTTTGAACTACCACTTGATTATACTTGATAACAGATG
The DNA here is from genome assembly GCA_021437245.1 of Aegilops speltoides. Taxonomy (NCBI): domain Eukaryota; kingdom Viridiplantae; phylum Streptophyta; class Magnoliopsida; order Poales; family Poaceae; genus Aegilops; species Aegilops speltoides. The sequence continues at coordinate 199,294,630 of CM038142.1, read as the reverse complement.
ACATGGCATCATTAGAAGAGTTTTCTTGTAGCCTAATTATCCGAGGCGTTACAAATCTCCTCCACTACAAGAAATCTCGTCCGAGATTTAGGAGGTACTAAAGAAGCAGTCGCGGGGTATTCATCACATGCGATCCTCACGTTCCCAAGTGGCTTCATCTTGAGATAGATGCGACCCTTTGGACTTTTAGGAACTTGATGCATATACGGCGTGTCTTGGCGTTCAACTTGTGAGAATGCGGACGGATGCTCTTTATAGGAGATCTGTTGCAATTCGAGCACTTCATGATCCTCCTCGGATTGGGTCCTTGAAGCAGCGGCGGGCTGTGATACATGGAACACATCGTGAACACGAGAAAGGTTGGCGGAAGCTCGGTTGATATGCCACTTTTCCGCCTTTGAGAATAGTGAATGGGCCAATATAGCGAGCTAGCTTGCCCTTGATCCGGCGGTGAGCACCCTTCATTGGTGTGACTCGAAGATAAGCCTTTTCGCGAGTTGATAGACCATGTCCTTATGTTTCTGGTCATAATTACTCTTTTGGTAGCTGGTGAGCAGTTTGAGATTCTCGCGAATAATGCGGACTTGTTCTTGGCATGTTGGATAATATCCGGACCAAAAGTGGGCGTTCCCGGTTCGACCAGTTCGGAGGGTTCGACACTTTCGTCCATATAACACTTGAAGGGGCCATCTTGAGACTAAGCAGTAGCTATTATTATAGAGAACTCGGCATCGGGAGAGATTCCTCCATTTCTTGCGAAGGAAATAACACAAGCTTCGAAGCATGTCTTGAGAACTTGATTGACACGTTCAACCTGCCCTTGCGGCGAGGATGAAAGAGTCTTTGAAAGGCAGATGAGTGCCCATAGCTTCTTGGAAACTTGACGAGAATCTTGAAGTGAATAAGCTGCCACGGTCGAACTGATTACCAATGGAATACCGTGAGCGAGACAATTCTGGACATGTAGAGGTTTGCCGGTGACTAGCGGTGATCGTTTCCTTGACGGCGAGAAAATCGCAACTTTAGAAAGTCGGTCGATGGCGACAAGAATAGCATCATTACCTTTTTGCGATTTGGGAAATCCGTTGTGAAGTCCATTTCAACATGGTCCCATTTCCATTCGGGAATAGAGATAGGTTGCAAAGTTCAGCGAGGGCCTTTGATGTTACTGCTTTGATCTGACGGCAAGCGTCACACTCGACAACATAGCGAGCAATGTCTTGCTTCATGTTAGACCACGAGAATCTCGGCGAATGTCTTGGTACATCTTTGTACTACCGGGATGGATACATAGAGGCATATCATGAGCTTCTTCCATAACCTTACGAGGCATATCCGGGTTTTCCCTCTTACTCGGAACTACTAGGCGACCTTTGAAGAATAAGGTGCCATCATCGGCCTTGATGAAGAATGAGGGCTTTCCTTCTTTGAGTTCACGTTTAATCTTGTGGACTTCATCGTCACATTTACGCATCCATTTGATGGTGTCCACAAGATCTGGTTTATAACGGGGTATTGAAGAACCCTTAGGAACAACATGGAGGTTCATCTTGCGAAACTCCTTAGGAGGGCGGCGCACCGGAGGAACAATATGGAGGTTCAGCTTTCAAAATTCTTCAACAAGTGAGGCTGAACCTTGTGAATCTGGAGGTGGTTGCGATAAGACTTGCGGCTCAAGGCATCAGCCATTACATTAGCCTTGCACGGTGTATAGGAAATACCCGTCAAAATCTGCGACAATCTCCATCCATCTCTGTTTGGCGGAGGTTCAGGTCGGCTGAGTAAGCAGATGCCAGGACTTTGGTGGTCGGTGAAGATCTATAGCGATTACGAGAAGGTAATGTCGCCCTTTGCTTGATGCATGAATGACAGCGACAAGCTCGGGTCGTGGCTAGGTAGTTCTCTTCGTGAGGCGCAATTGCGAGAGGCATAAGCAATAACTGCGGTCTTGCATTAGGACACAGACCTAATCCTTGGCCGGAAGCGTCGCGATAAATAATGAAGTCCTTCTTAATGTCGGGAGGAGCTAATCTTTGGGCAGAAATCAACTTGTCTTTGAGTGCTGGAAACTTTCTGGCATTTATCATCCATTGGAACTTGGCCCTTATACAGCTTGAGGTTAGTCGGAGGCACAGCAATCTTGGAGAAGTTCTCGGCAGAATCGGCGGCAATAAGTGGCGAGACCGAAAACCGACTTTGACATTCTTGGAGGTCAATCGAGAATAGCTTTGAACTCGTTCGGGGTTAGCAACAATACCATCCTTAGAGATGACATGTCAAGATAGGTTACCGGAAGCAGAATTCACATTTGGAGAACTTGGCGTATGGCTGATGCTCTCGTAGCTTTTCGGCTAAAGGCGAAGATGTTGACATGCTCTTCTTCATTCTTGGAATATACAAGGATATCATCCGGATAAACCACGACGAACTTGTCGAGGTAATCCATGAATATATAGTTCATCGATCGAGAGAAGGTGGCTGGAGCATTGGTTAATCCAAAAGACATAGCGGTGTACTCGTATGAACCATAGCGAGTCACAAATGCGGTCTTGGGATATCCTCTTCACGAACGCGGATCTGGTGGTAACCCAACCTCAAGTCGAGTTTAGAGAACAGCGGCGAACCAGCTAGTTGATCATACGGATCATTGATCAGGAAGGATACTTATTACGAATGGTAGCTTGGTTTATGGGGCGGTAGATCTTGGACCAATCGGTTTGTCCCATCTTTCTTCTTGACAAAGAGAATGTGCTCCCCAAGGAGAGCAACTTGGGCGAATAAACCACTTGAAGAGATTTATCGATTTCCTCCTTAAGCTCGAGGAGTTCATGCGGCGGCATCTTGTAAGGTCGTTCGGCTATAGGAGTGGTGCGGTTTCAAGTCGATGGCGAATTGACGGCTCTAGCGAGGAATCCTGGAAGTTCTTGAGGAAAGAGCGTCGAGGAAGTCACGCACGGCGGGAATGTTTTCAATGCCCTCGAGTGGTGCGGCGTTCAATGCATTCAATGCATAGAGCCTTGCCTCGGCATTCTGAACGAACGAGCATTGTAGCTTATTATTTCATCGAGAAGGGTGTAGCAGATGGGCGGTTTAGTGGCACAAACTATAGAAGCGATATCGCCTTTAACAATTCATTCGAGAATGAGGTCAATACTCTGAGGACTTGATGCGATGGGAGAGACAAGGAATTCTAGTCCTTCGATTTCAGCGGGGCGTTGTTGCAAATCATGGAGGTCCGACATTGGCCATGAGGTGTGTACTAATAGCGAAGCGTTCATGTCTTCGCTTTTAATGCCATGCATGAATGCAAAATCTTGACATGAATGAATGTGATGCTCCGTATAAAATAAAGCGGATCTTTGATCTTGAATTTCTGAGTGTACCCATCACGATGTGAGCTGGTCTTGAGCTTCGTTCGGATCAGCGTGGTTGGCATGAACATGACCATATGACTTGGCATTGTTGTTGCGGGGCTGGTTGTTTCCATGGCGATTCTTTGGAAGGGCGATTGATTACATTTACGGTTGCATTCCCTAACACGGTGCCTGGTTGACCACACTGAAGCACAAGCCATTGTTGGGAGTAGGAGCAGGGAGCTTGGGGTGGTGGGTGGAAGCCTTGGCTGCCTAGTTGGGCGATGGCGGAGCGAGGTGCAGCATAGGTCTGCCTTGGGGTAGGTGCATTTGGACGGTACATCTTTGTTGGGATCCATATCTTACGCAACCTGCGGCGGGCGAAGATGAGCCGTGTCGCAGTTGCGCCTCTGAGAGCTACGGTGTTCTGCAAACCAGTCTCGACATTGATGGCCTTGTTCACCAAGGTGGCGAAATCGGCAAAGTCATGCACTAGAAGTGCGAGCTTGATGTCGACTTGAAGGCGATCACGGAACTTCTCTGTCTGCGTGCATCGGTGGCAATGTCTTCTTGACATAAGCGGGACAAGTCGAAACTCCGGTGATAAGCTTCCACGGTTTTGTTGCCACTGGGTGAGGTTGCGGAACTCCGCTTCTTCCTATCCATGATCCCGAGGAATGGGCGGGCACGGAAGGCAACGAAAGTGCGGCGGTGATGATTGTCCCAGCAGGCGGAATGCGCTGTGGCTGTCCCACCATTGAGCTGCGGGTCCCTTGAGAAAGAAGAAGCAAAAGGTGACATAGCGGGCGAGGAGCTACTTGGCGAGACTCCATCTCATAGGTGATGTCACGGGCGATCATCCGGCATCTAGCGGCTGAGTTGAGCTGCGGTACCAGTTGGGTTGGCGCATGAAATCCTGCGAGTCACTTGGGCTGGCTGCTTTCGTTCATATTGGGCGAGGCTGAGCCATCACATTCTCCATGGTGGCGATTCATCTCGAGCTGTTGGATCATACCAGCCATGTACTCGGTGGGGGTGGAAAGTCGCCACCGACCACGACCAGCTGGTCTAACCATCTGTTAATATATAACGAGGGTAGTTCAACATTTGAGAAATTTGCATAGACAATAATCATTTATGATGAAACATGCATAATGAAAGGGGCACGACGGATACCACATAGTAGTCGGCACAACTTACAAAGGGTCGGACATCGAGTTCGATTACGAGTTGATTACATAGACTAAGTCATCATAGGCGACGCTTGAGCTCGCATGGCGAATGCAACTAATACTAATAAGTAAGACTACATCAGTCGGGAGGTCTTTGTGGAGGTAGTCGTAGCCCGACAAGCTGGTAGTGAGGCAGCGGATAGTCCGTCGGTGACACAGGGGCATGGATACTCGGTGTGGAACCCGGCTTTCGAGGTGGCGAAGAGGACCAAGTCTTGGAGAGTAGCCCCAACCTCGGCCAACCGACACCGTCGGGCATCCGATCTGGCTGGGTAGATCGCGAGCAGCGGTAGCTGTCTAGATAGAACAAAGGGGTGCAACAGCGTCGAGCCACTGTAAAGGTGCCGACAGTGGTGTACAACTTCGTGGCGAAAACTCGGTTAGCCGGTCCAACCCATCGGCATCGAGAACCGGGTCTCTCGATGGTGGAAGGGCTCTCGGTGATAGTGGGTAAGCGGCGATGTAGTATCCCTCCGCACCAACATCGAGATCGATAGCAATGTACTGAAAGGGAAGTGTCAGCGCTGATACTCTCCACGAAGGCGTGTTAGGGCAGCATAAGCGGCATCGTGAAGCTGCCATCTCGATGGTCACTCCAACACCATGGGCGGTGTGCAGCACGGTAGTGGAGTTATACTCCGAGAGTAGAGGTGGGCGATGCGCGGTACTGCTCTGGTTAAAGTCTTGGTACTCCTCATAGGCGGTGTACTCGGGGTGCAGCGATAACCGGATAGGTCATCATCTCAGCTAGCACGCAGCGGGTGATCCCGAGGCACCAATGGCGCCGTGTGGCGCCGACCTGCCTCGTGGGTTCCATCTGAAAACAAAGATGTTTCAAAGGTCAAATGACAATGTGGGTACTAATCAAAATACTATCCTCTTGAATAACTATGGCTTATCAACTTTGGGGTGAGCGAGGTAGCGGGATCCTAATGTTAGAGTTAGTAAATTCGTTTAACCCGAGTAGAAGAGAGTTGAGTCGAGTAAAGGTCGAAGTAAAAGATCCTAGTACCACCCAATGGCGGCGTGGGCCGTAAGGCACACAGCCATGTTAGTAAAAGTTTTATAGTGACTAGACTCGACTTGCCAAGGGTGTGGAAGGGATTCCTGAGGCGATCGGCTCGATACCAACATGGCGCCCCGATTTGTCGTACACTAATCATGCATAAGCGTGTGCGATCAAGATCGAGGACTCACGGGAAGATATCACAACACAACTCTAAAACATAAATAAGTCATACAAGCATCATAATACAAGCCGGGGCCTCGAGGCTCGAATACAAGTGCTTTCGATCATAGGCGAGTCGTGAAGCAACAATATCTGATCTGGACATAAGTTAAACAAGTTGCCATAAGATGGCTAGCACAAAGCGGGATCTGGATCGAAAGAGCCTGGGCCTCTGCTGGGATCCTCCTAACTACTCTGAGTGGTCGTCGTGGGCTGCTGCGTAGTAGTAAGCACCTCCGGTGTAGTAGTCGTCATCGGCAGTGGCGTCGCTCTGGGCTCCAACATCTGGTTGCGACAACGAGAAAAGAAAGGAAAAGGGAAAAGGGGAAGAAAGCAACCGTGAGTACTCATCCAAAGTACTACTTAAGCAAGAACTACACTACATATGCATGGGTATATGTGTAAGAAGGCCATATCGATGGGTTGAGCTGAGAATGCGAGAATAAGAGGGATAGCTAATCACAGCCGAGGCTAACGCTTGGCAGCCTCCGTCTTCTGACATGTAGAAGAGAGTAGGTTGAAGTCCTCAAGTAGCATCTCCAAGTAGCATCTCGGTAGCATCGCATAGCATAATCCTACCGTGATCCTCTCCTCGGCGCACTGTTGAAGGCGATCACGGGTTGTATCAACACTTGGAAGGTGTGTTTTATTAAGTATCCAGTTCTAGTTGTCATAAGGTCAAGGTACAACTCCGGGTGCGTCCTTTTACCCGGGGACACGGCTATTCGAATAGATTAATCTTCCTGCGGTGCACCACATAACCCAACACGCAGATCCCATTTGGCGGACACACTTTCTGGGTCATGCCGGCCTCGGAAGATCAACTGCGTCGCAGCCCACCTAGGCACAACATAGAGTCAAACACGCGGTCTAAACCTAAGCGCGCAGTGCAGGCCCGCCATACGAGCACACACTGCGTTCGCGGCGGCGGCGAGCGACCTAGCCTAGTGGCATTCCAGTCCAATCCGGTAGCGCGCGCTCCGTGTGACGTCAAGAAGGCTTGGTGATACCACGGCGTCGGGATACCCATAACTTCTCCCGTAGATGGTTAGTGCGTATAGACCAAATGGCGGACTCGAGATCAAATACCAAGATCTCGTTAAGCGTGTTATTATGAAACAAGCGGGGGCGCCGACGGGGCCAGGCCCACCTCTCACCTAAGCGGTCTCAACACTACCTGTCGCTCGACACAAAGATCCACACAAAGGGCCGTCGGGACAAAGGTCCTTTCAGCTAATCAAGTGAATCACTCGCGGGTACTCTTGGCGGACCCGACTTTAGTCACCATCTGTATAGTATGTATGTATGAATAGTATATACCGTGATCACCTCCGGTGATCACGGCCCAATATATAGCAAAGCGGTGACAAGAATGTAGGGCCAATGATGATAAACTAGCATCCTATACTAAGTATTTAGGATTGCGGGTAAGGTATCAACAGATGTAGCAACAATGTCGGGGCTATGCATCAGAATAGGATTATCGGCGGTAACATGCTACACTACTCTAATGCAAGCGGTATAGAGGAGAATAAGCGATATCTGGTGATCAAGGGCTTGCTGGTTGCTCTGGCAAGAGAGAAGTCGTCGACACCGTAGTCGAGCTAGGCGGCAGCAGCGCGGTCTCGTAGTCTACCGAGAGAAGAGGGAAGAAACAATGAATACAATGCAAGCAGATGCATATCGATGCATGACAAGACAAATAACAATGCTAGGTGTGCCCAATCGCGGTAGCGGTGATACCAGCGAAGGAAACATCAGGAAAATATTCGGTGTTCAGCGTTCGGATTGAGTGAGCCGGAGGAAAGTTGCGTGTTCGATATGTTAGGGGTGTGTGGTGGGCCGAGCAGGCTGCGTATCGGGTTCGTCTCGTCGTTCGAGCAACTTTCATGTAGAAAGTATTTTCATCAGAGATTCTGGTTAAAAGATATGATTTTCTAAAGATTTAAATCATTTTCTGATTTTAATTATTTATTTAATTTCAACATTATCCAAAAGCGATTGTATCTTTGACGTCATCATAGCGTCGGCATAGCGTCGGCGATCAGCAGGGCGTTGGTAGGTCAAGCAGGCGTGTGGGTCCGCATGTCATACACTAATAGCTAATTAACAATAGTTAATTAGTTTAGTTAATTAATTAGGCTAATCTAATCAGAATTAACTAAGTTAATTAGTTTATAATTAATTAATTAATTAATATTTTATTTATTATATATATTTTTTAAGTTCCTTTTTTTAAAGCTGTTACGTGGTATTTGAGGCCGTTTGTCATAGGCCCGAGGCCATAGCGAACCTGGCGCTATCGGCACAACCCGAGCAGCCTAGCCAGCGAGCGCACCCGACCGAGCAACGAGGCGTTTGGTGGTATGGCGCCAGCTGCGCGGCGTTGAGCTCGGCGGCTGCGACGAGGCGGAGCATGGGGAGCCGCGGCTAAGCGGTGCGAGGCTCGCACCAGCGCCATGAAGGCGAGTGGCGCGCTGGGGCCTCGGTGGTCGCGGCGGAGGCGGAAGCGGCGTCGGCGAGACCGGCAGCGCGGCGAGGCGAAGCGCGGATCACGCACAGGCGTGGGCGGCGGCAGCGGCAGCAGGCGGCGCGTGGCGGCGGGGCAGGCTGTGGCGCGTTAGCGCGTAAGCGCGTCTGGCGCGCTCGGGGCAGGCGGCAAGCGCGGCAGTGCGAAATACCTTGCTCTGGCCGGGCCGGGCGGCGGCAGCGGCGGCAACAGCAGCGTCTTGTGATGGCGCACCGAGGAAAACGTGTCTTGGCCCGACCGAGAAGAGGAGAAAAGCGGCGGCTCACGGTGGGAAGTAGGGTCTAGGGTAGCGTGCTCGGTGGAGGTTAGGGAAGTCGGCAGGGGGCGGCGGAAGGAAGCGATCCGGCGAGTGGCGGCGTCTGGCGTCGTTAATGGCGGCGAAGTCGTGGCGCTTCAAAGCGGCAGCGATGGCGAAGCGGCGCGGGAGAAGCGAGCGGCGGAGGAGGAGGGTGGGCGAAGCGGCGTCGCGGCGTCGGCCTCCTCTGGATCGATCGGATCGGGAGAGGAGGAGGGTGTCGTGGGGAGAGTGGGGCGAGAGTGGGTTAGGGTTAGCGGGGTGAGGGATAAGGAGGAGTGGCGGTGGGCCTTTGCCGATTGGGCGGTGGCGAATGGGCGACCAGTTAGGTCGGTGGCAGGGGTTCTTTTCCTTTTTCTTTTTTTGTATTTTCTTTTATTTCATTTTAATGTATCTAGGCATTTTCTAAAGGTGTTTTCTTCACCATAATTACGATGCAATATTTGGCAACCCGAACATTTTTGTTTTAATTTTTTGAAAACTTTTGTTGTTTGCCAAATTTTGAATTTAATTGCAATGATTTTGAACTACCACTTGATTATAGCATAACACAGATGACATGGCAACATTAGAAGAGTTTTCTTGTAGCCTAATTATCGAGGCGTTACAACTTGGCTCTTGTTGTCTTGTCACCTTCCTCCTTGGTTCCACTTGAGCCACTTTGTGAACTTATCGATTACAGCGTACAAGTACTCAAAGCCCCAAACAACTTCGAGGAAAGGGGCGAGGATGTCGAGCCCCAGACCGAAAATGGCGAGGATAAAGGGATTGTTTGGAGAGCTTGAGCTAGTTGATGAATCTGTTTGGAATGGGCAGCACGCTTCACACTTGGTTACTTGTGTAGTTGCATCTGGAGGGCTGTCGGCCAAAAGAAATCTTCTTAGGAAAGCCTTGCGGCAAGTGCTCTTGCGCCAATGTGGTGACCACATATGCCTCCATGTATCTCCGCCAACAGCTCTTGTCCTTCTTCCGGAAATGCACTTCAATTTCACTCCGTTGAATCTCATACATGCGGTATGTCATCGACAAACTGGTACATACTTGATTGCCGGGCTACTTTCTCCGCTGCTTCTTGTTCCTCGGGAAGTTCTCTGTTTGCGAGAAATGGGCGATCTCTTTGTGCCCATGCGGAGCTTGTGGCTCGGCAGCAAGGACTAAAAGCGCAAATGCGCTCTTGCAGGAACATCCGCTTCTCGGCAGGATGCAGGACCTGCCGGGCGTGATGCTCCCGGCAAGCGTGTCGGGACACAGCTTGTCGGGGCGTCTGCTTCAGCGGAACAAGCCCTAGGGCTTGCGGAGGAAGCTGCTCCTCGGCACTTCTGTGTTGATCACAGGGACTTTCTTGGCGGCGGCTCGGGAGCTCCGCGAAAGTAAGCCGCCAATAACCAACTTTCTCTTCTTGCTGCATCCGATCGGCGGTGTTCTGAGATGGTTGAGTCAGCCTAAGCACAAAGATCCTGGTTCCTGAGATAACTTGAGTGCGGCGCATTTTGTGAGCCATCTGCAATGTCGTCTGAGCTCTTGGAACATGTTCCATCTGCAGGCCTTCAAAATGCTCTTCTAGCTTCCTCACTTCTTGATGTAAGCTTCCATCAATGGACTCGATAATCTTTGTTTACTTGACGGACGACAAGTTGTGAGTCACCACGACAATAAGCTTCTTGATCCCAAGTTACTGCGCGATCCACGAGTCCGGCGGGCAAGCCTTCATACTTGCGGTATTGTTTGTTGCTTGCTCCTTGGGAAAGTGCATTTGGATCACGTACTTGAGGTGCTCTCCGGTGGGTGCGACAAGTAATGCGCCCTTTTGCCGGCGCCTTGCAGCGAAGGCACCATCAAAGTACATGATCCATTCCTTGCTTGCTTCCTTGCGGGGATGCTCTTCTCGGAATTTCTTCATCGGTGTTGGCATCCATTACGCTATGATTACGCCAATGCTCGGCTCTGGATAGTTTAGGTACTCTCAAACTTGAGGCCAAAGCTTGACAATTCGGTGCCCACTCGGCGATCTGCTGTTGCTTGAGGATTACGCAATATCTTCTTCAGCGGAAGCGGTGGCGGTTGTGATCTCATGTGCTTGAAAGTAATGGCGCGATTTCCTCGAGGCCATGAGAAGGCGAAAAATAACTACGCACAGTACCTTGATCTAGCCCCTGCGAAAGAGGGCAGCGAAATAAAGCTGGGCGCTGCACCATCTTCTTCATTTTTCTTCCGGCAGCTGTCTGAGATCCATCCTTGGCGAGACGAGCTTGACGGAAGCCCCCCTTGTCATTTGGACTCGCTTGCGACATTTGGCTCATCATCTGCCTCCTCTCCGCTACTAACGCAACACTAACCACTTGATTGGTTGCCGCCGGATATAGCAACAACTTCTCTTGTGGTTTAGGTGCGACAAGTGTTGGAGTGGAGGATAGGTATCTTCAGGTCTGCGGCGCAGCCTCCGCTTCGAGTCCATTTCATCGGACCTGCCTTTTTCAAGATTTTGAAAAATGGCGTAGCGCTTCAGCAGAACTTAGAGATGAACCTCTTGAGGCAGACAATGCAGCGGCAAGTCTTTGCACATCCTTGGCGGCGGGGCTTTGATCGCTCGATGGCCTTGATCTTATCGGGATTGGCTTGATCCCCTCACGGGACACAAAGAACCGAGAAGCTTGCGGAAGGAACTCCAAACACGCACTTCTCGGGGTTCAACTTGAGATTGACTTTGCGCAGATTTGCAAAAGTTTCGTCCAAATCTTGGATCAGAGTCTCTTTGTCCTTGCTCTTGACCACTATGTCATCCATGTAAGCTTCTACGTTTCTGTGCAACTGCAGCTCAAAAGCATGGCTAACTACTCTTGCAAATGTTGAACCAACATTCTTTAGTCCGAATGGCATCCGTACAAAACAGTACGTGCCACATGGAGTAATGAATGTGGTCTTCTCTTCATCCTCTTCGCATGAAGATCGGTGATATCTGAGTATGCATCAAGGAATGGCGGATCACATCCTGCTGTGGAGTCGACAATCTGGTCAATCTTGGCGGCAAGAAATGGATCCTTGGGACAAGCCTTATTAACATCGGTGAAGTCAATACAAAGCCTCCATTTCCCGTTTGCTGCGCCGACTCTTTGGATTGGCTAACCACGTTGGATGGAGCACTCCTCGGACCAAACTTGCTGCTTCCAATTTCTTGATCTCTTGACAATGAACTCTTGTCGCTCTCTTGCTTGTTTCGACTCTCTGCTTGGCGGGCGGCGTGAGGCGGAGCGGCAAGGTGGTGCTCAATTACTTCCACAGGAACACCAGGGATGTCGAGATGGTTGCCATGCAAACACATCAACGATACGCCCGCGAGGAAAACAGCGGCGCTTTCCTATTTAGGATCAAGCGTCGCACTGATGGTGAAGGTACCACCAGTGCCGTCCTCCTTGGCAGCCACTTTCATGGTCTTTGGTGAAACTATCTTTGCCTTCTTGCACTTGCCGGTGGAGCTCGATGGTGCGTCCTCGACGGTAGCGCAGCACTCCGGAGAGGTGCGCTTGCCGGAGTGGGCATCAGAGCTACTCTTGCCGGACTTGGTCTTCTTCTTCCCCCCGGGAGCTTCAGCGGCAAGTGGTTTGCGCTCTGCTGCGGCTGCTGCTTCCCGGTAGATCTTGTCGGTACAGATAAGTGCATCTTTCTTGTCGCCGTGGACAGAAATGACACTTATCGGACCAGGCATCTTGAGCACGTTGTAAGCATAATGAGAGGCTGCCATGAACTTGGCAAGTATTTGGGCGACCAGTATCCCATTGTAGAGGCGGCGGGAAATCAGCAACATCGAGCGTGACTCTCTACGTTACGAAATTCAGCTCGTTGCCAAACATCACTGGCGATGTGATCTTCCCCTTTGGCTTGCTCCTTCTGGATTGATTCCTTGAAAGGTACCATTTTCTTGAGCTCCTTGCCGGGGATGCGGAGCTTGTTGAGTACAGCGGAAGAGATCAGATTTAGGCGGCCCGCCGTCAACCAACATCTTTGTGACCTTGAGGTTGCGGATGGTTGGCGAAACCAACATCGGCAAGCACCCGACCCGCGATGATGCGATCGGGGTGATCCTCAACGTCAAAAGCGATGGGCGTCTTTGGACCACCGAGGGCTTCGCGATTGATTGATGGCTCTGCTGCATTCACCTCCGCACCCATTGTTTGAGTTGGCGGTGCGGCGTGCGAGCTTACGCCGTCAATGCACAAAACCTCCGTCGCATATACGAAACTCTTGATCGTCGGTCTCATCCTCATCCATCTCATCATCCTCATCTTCTTCTTCGTTCTTGTCGCGGCCGCGAGAGGCCTATCTCCTTGCGGCTTGGGCTACTGTGGCGCCCTCCACAGGCAGGAGGTTTCTTGCCGGATCCTCCGCCACCTTTCTGGGCCTTCTCCTTGTCGCGGCGCTCGTATTCGGCTCTCTGTAGCTCCGCCATCTGCTCAACCTTCTTGCATGCTTGGAGATCATGGCCCTCGGTGCGATGGATCTTGCAATACTGCTTGCCGGAGCCGTCCTGCTTGTCAGCGGCCACCACAGCCTCGCCGGAGTCGTCAGCCTTGGCTTTGTCGGAGCCGCCTCCGTTGCCGGACTGCTCGACAACTAGCACATCCTTAGCCTTTCTTTTTCTGTTATTCCGCCTCCGGTTCCTCCTTGCCGGATGGGCGTCCTCACTGTCAGATCCTTCTACTCCTGCGTTCTCTCCGGGGAGTTTCCTCCCCTCTTCAGCACGTGCACACTTGTCGGCCAGAGCATAGAGCTCGCTGACATCTCTGATCTTGCACATCGCCATCTCCTCCCTCATCCTGCGATTCGCGTATTACGATGGAGCAGCGATGATAACCATGGCGAGGTGGGCGTCTGGGATATTCGCTGCACCTAGCTGAATCTCTGTATGTACTTGCGGGGATTCTCCTTCCTACAGGCAAGCAAATGAAGATCGCTTTCTTGGCCATGGGGCTTGTGGCAACCTTTGTGAATCTTGGCGACTGATGGCACAAGTCCGCCACGAAAAATGGAGCTGTCCGGCAAGTGCATGAGCCAAGATCGGCGTTGGGCTTGAGCACCGGCGAAGTAATTGGCGAGATCTTCTCATCCGCCCCGGCAGCTGCACAGCGATGGTGTAGGCGGCGAGAACTCGGCGGATGTATCCTACCATCGTACTTCTCGGGCGCGTCGGCGAAGTTCTTGGTCTTTGGGCCCTGGACTTGCCGCAGCTCACGAGTGAGCGGGACAGCCTACAGCGTATGGAAGTCGCTGGTTCCCTGGCGCATGCATATCAACGATGGGCCCGGCCGCTGGTCAGATTAACGCCGCGCTTCTCTCCTGCGCTCGATCACGATCTGAGTGTCTTCGTGCCATCGTTCTTGGAAGCGTGGCGTTGATCGCATGGCGGGCTCGTGGGTCCGACGGCGGTGGAGTCGGTGTCGAGTTGGCCCGGCGAGTCGGCGATCTTGGCCTTGAGGCGGGAGTCTTGTGATAGTGGCACCCAGCGGTCTTATCGGCGTCGGCTTGCGCTGGCGCCTTGCGAGCTTCGATGTGCTTTCGTTGCGGGGCTTGTCGGCGTTGGCGAAGCCGGCGAGGCTACGAATGGTCATCCTCGATCGTCGATCTTATGCGGCGCTAGAGGATAGTCGAAGCGGTGAGTTCGAACGATGCTTCCTCTGGAGTCTTGGGTTGCGGTGGCGGCGGCGAGTGCGGGACATGCTCGGACTCCCAAGCTGGGTTGGAAGGCGATACCCGTCCGGCGACCGCACCTTGCTTTCGTGCCGGCATCTTTGGCGCGCCGCTGATCTTGAGCGTCTCGCGACCGCCCGGCAGCCTTGTTCCAGCGCAAGCGCGGTGCTAGGGGCACCGTGGCGTTGTCGATCTTACACCTCTGGGAGGCGCGGTGGATATCGAGCGCTAAAGCTTGCGGGGCCTTGTCTTTGGACTGGTGACGGCGTGAGTCCCACTGCGGCGCCGCTCCTCCGCGGCTTCCGCCTCACCGCCCGTTTGCTCGGTGGCGATAGAACGATCGCGAGCGGGCGGCCACCTCGAAGTCTTCTTCTTCGGTGGCATGTCGATGAAGATGTTGATGTAGCGCGTGCGAGCGCCGAATCGAATACCTACGACCTCGGCGCCCCCTACAGCGCGCCAAAGATGTCACAGTGCGCCTACGAGCACCTATGGGGCGAGGGGCCTTCTGGTCCGCAAGGGGGCGAAGCGCGCCTGTGAGCAGATTGAGGCGAATACGCGGGGATTTTACCCAGCTTGGAGCTCTCGGGAGATAAAACTCCTCTGCTGCCTTTGTGTTTGTATTTGTTCTTTGCTCGGCGTGGGTATCTTTGTAATGCAGGTGGTCGAATGAACCCAACCAGCGAACCCCTTCTCGTGCTTGGGCCTCCTTTTATAGTCAAAAGGGTCACCGAGCAGGTGGCAGCGTAGAAGAGGGGTAGAAAGGTAAAATGTGGGTTGGTACTTTGCTATCTCTGATGTCCCCTACCTAACTCGACAGCGGGGACAAGAGCATTTAATGCCCGTCTGAGTCGCTCCAGCGGTGCAAAGAAGCGACCGTTAGGGGTGCCACCGATCGCCACGATGGCCTCCTTGTCAGCTCCGCTCGCCATCTCGCACCGCTAGGCTGCCTGACTACGCCACGTGCTCGGGAATGATCTGTGGCGACCGTCGTTGGGTGAGCTAGGCCTTGGTTGAGTGGCGGTTACGCATGACAAGTGCCTTGGCTGGCCTTCGGCAAGCTCCTCTTGCGGGGTCTTGCTCTTCGGCAAGCTTCTCTTTAGGGGCCTTATTCTCCGGCAAGCTCCTCTTGCGGGGCTTTATCTTCTCAACTAACACTTTGTTCTTGAATGGTAGTAGAATAAGAATGGCGGAGGTCTGGCGGATCTTGGTGGGCCTTGGCAAGCCTCGGCGAGAGTCTTTCTGTTGTCCGTGCCCAAGTTCGAGGTACTAAGGTACCCCTACTTTAGTACTGCAGAGAGCCGGGCCTGGGCCGCCTGCAGTGCGGCGCTGTTGGGCGAGGCCCAAAAGCAGGCTGAGCCGAGCGCGGCACTGGGGCCACGAAAATCGAACTCCGTATCCACGCGCCCTCCATAGCAGCGCGCGCCGATTGCGGCGTCATGGGAAGATCGTGGGCTATATTTTATTCCGGGAAAGGCGTAACGTTCACCTCCCTATTTATAATCGGAGAAGCAGGAACTGTTCCCCCACCTTCGCCACTTGCAGTTCCTTCCTCCAAAAGCTCCGCCGCTCCCCTCCGCTTCCCAAGTCGAAAGAGAGCAGCGCTCCGTCGCCCGCCGCCGCCGTCGCCCTCGCTTTCCCCCACCGCCTCCGCCATGGCTCCGAAGACCGGGAAGGCTGCGAAGGCTGCGAAGTCGGCCGAGGCGCTGCAGCTTGAGCGCTGCGCAAGCGGGTGCTTTTCCCTTGAGCTCACCCAGCGGTGCTACGGGAGGAGTTTACCTCTTCTGGTCGACGGTGCTGCGCATGAATCTATAATATAACTTGCCATGTTTACATGGGTGCCATCATATTTTCTGATCCTTTTTGGCTCATGGTTAGTAAGGGACTTTTGATCTACGCCTTGAGTAGTATCATGCCATGCCTTTGTTTGCCATGATAAGTTCCTGTAGCATGTTGTTTGCTTGCTCTAAACATTGCAACCTGATGTTATTTCTGCCAAGTCTGGCTGTTATTATTTGCAATATCTACATGTCTTTTGAGCATGTTCTAATTGTTTACGGAGATAGCTCGGTGTTCATTTTTGTTATGCTTTACTGTACTTCATGCCCATGCCTTTTGTTATTTCATTGGGTTGCTGTAGCTTGTTGTTTTGATGCTTGTAAGATGCCTAGTTGCTGTTATGGACAGATTGTTGCTATGACTTGTATAGTGCGTATGTGTTGCATCGTTGCTCCGTTTTGAGTGTGCTCTATATGAAACTTGCGTGATTTTGCATGTTGTTTAATATTATCATGTTGCATCCTTGTTTTGGTGTGTTTGCTTGATGTTTGGGTGCATTTTGCATCAATGCGATGTTTGACTTGTTTTGCTCATATCTTCTAGGCCGTAGCTCCGAATCTAATGAACTTTATATGTAACTTGACTAGAATTTCGTGTAGATCATCTTGGTGCATCTTAACTTGCTGTTTAACTACTTGAACATAATGTTTGTTCAGTTCTGGACCAATTTTGAAATATGCATATGAGGACTTACCGGAATTGTTATATGTTGTTCCCGGCCTCATTTAAACTTGCCTTGATGTGTTACTCTTGTATGCATCATCTCTTGCCATGAGTAGCTTCATGTAGCTTTGTCGTGCATCATGCTTGTTGTGCATCATGCCTTGTCTATGTGTGGTGTGTTTACTATGTTGTGTGCTTCTTCTCGTTAGTTCATGTTCCGTTGCGATCGTGAGGATTCGTTCGTCTACGATTGGTTCGGCTTCATCCGTTCGTCTTCTTCATGGACTCGTTCTTCTTCCTTGCGGGATTTCAGTCAAGATGACCGCTACCCTGGATCTCACTACTATCATTGCTATGCTAGTTGCTTCGTTCTATCGCTATGCTGCGCTACCTATCACCTGTTTATCAAGCCATCCCAAATTGCCATGAACCTCTAACCTTTGACACCTTTCCTATGCAAACCATTGTTTTGGCTATGTTACCGCTTTGCTCAGCCCCTCTTATAGCGTTGCTAGCTGCAGGTGAAGTTGAAGATTTCTCCATGGTGGACAGGATTTTGGTTGGGATATCACAATATCTTTTATATTATTAATGCATCTATATATTTGGTAAAGGGTGGAAGGCTCGGCCTTATGCCTAGTGTTTTGTTCCACTCTTGCCGCCCTAGTTTCCGTCATACCGGTGTTATGTTCCCGGATTTTGTGTTCCTTCTGCGGTCGGGTGATTTATGGGACCCCCCTGAAAGTTCGCTTTGAATAAAACTTGTCCAGCAAGGCCCAACCTTGGTTTTACCATTTGCCTCACCTAGCCCTTTTTTGCCTTGGGAGTCACGCTCTCGAGGGTCATCTTATTTTACCCCGGGCGGTGCTTGTCGTGAGTGTTGGTCCAAACCGTCGACCGCCGGTGTACCGAAGCAACTCTGGGCTCGCCTACGGAAGTTTGGACAATCCGGTGTGCCACGAGAACAAGATATGTGCAGCTCCTATCGGGATTTGTCGGCACATTCAGGCGGCTTTGCTGGTCTTGTTTTACCATTTTGAAATGTCTTGTAAACGGGATTAGAGACTGGTCGGGTCTTCTGGGAGAAGGTCTATTCCTTCGTTGATCGTGAGAGCTTGTCATGGGCTAAGTTGGGACACCCTGCGGGTTTAAACTTTCGAGCCGTGCCGCGGTTATGTGGCGAGATGGGAATTTGTTAATGTCGGTTGTAGATAACTTGACACGAGATCCGAATTAAAATGCATCAACGCGTGTGTAGCCGTGATGGTCTCTTCTCGGTGAGTCCGGAAGTGAACACGGTTTACGGGTTATGTGTGACGTAAGTAGGTGTTCAGGATCACCTCTTGATCATTGCTAGCTTCACGACCGTTCCGCTTGATTCTCGTCTCGCTCTTATTTGCGTTGGTTAGCCACCATATCATGCTTAGTCGCTGCTGCAACCTCACCACTTTACCCTTCCTTACCCATTTAAGCTTTGCTAGTCTTGATACCCATGGTAATGGGATTCTTTGAGTCCTCGTGGCTCCTGATTACTACAACAACGATTGCGGTACAGGTTATCACGATGATCATGGCCGAGGCGATGCTTGCTTGCGTTGAGTTCTTCTTACGCTTCTTCGATTAGGGGATAGGTTCGGTCGGCGGCTTGGGCTAGCGGGTGGATATTGTTTGAGTTTCTGTTTATATATCATCCATAGTCGGATGTTGATCTCTTGTATGATGTGTTGTTGTATTCATGTGGCATTGTATGCCTTATGTATGTATCCCCATCTTTTATATAATGTTGATGTAATGATATCCACCTTGCAAAAGCGTTTCAATATGCGGGTCTATCCTTAGTGGGACCTTCGAGTTCCTTTTGGATAGGGTCGCATATTAAGCGTGTTCAAGTTAGTATCGAGCCTCGACCGACCTTAAGAGCCCCCTTGATTGATCGTGTAGTTTGGCGTTGTTGAGTCTACAAGAAAACTGTTTTACGTGTCTAGTTATATCGGAGTAGAATTCTTTTTACTCCTTGGCCCTTAAATGCGCTCTGGTGAGGAATCTTGACGTAGATGTTTTGAACTATTCCTCTTCCCCTTCAAATTTTTTCTTTAGGATCACGCAGTTGGTTTTCCGATCATTGTTCCCAAGCTCTTTTATCCGGTGCATTTCTCGTCAAGTCGACTCGAGCCTCTTCATCTTTGCCGAGATTCAATCCTCAGCTCTTTTCGATCGATGTTGTTTCCCTGTCCGAAGTTGTCCTTTTTCCCACCCGCCCACCCTTCTTCCTCTCGGAACCAGAGTCCATAATCGAGTATCCATCCTACTCGTGCGAAGTCTTTGCCTTCTTTCCTCAATGATTTCAACCGGTGCGTTCTCTTCAAGTTAGTCGTCGATTTCCCCTTCCATTTGCCTTTGTTTTTCCCGCCCTCCCACCCTTTTCTTCCCGGAGTTTGAGCATCTATTCGAGAAACTATTCCATTCATGTGGAGCCTCTTCAATCTTTTGTCAATCATTTCAACCGGTGAATTCTCGTCTCGTTTGACATTCTTCAACTCTTTTTCTTTCCGGTGGACTCAATTCAAGTTTTCGGTGTTGATCGTATTCTTTCTTTGACCGAAGTGTTTTTCCATGCTCGTTCGCCTCTCCCAGTTTATCCTTCCGGAGTGCTCAAGACATCTCAGGAGATTCATCTGTGTTCCAATTAATTCGAGGTTGTCACCTCATTCAAATATTTCAATTGCTCCGGTGCATCATCTACCTTTTCAACAATCCTTTTCAACGGTGTTATCTTTTCAGTGGGCCCTAACCCATAGGTCTTTTCCCAGGATCTTACCTGACTCTTCTAATTCCCCCGGAGTTATTCTAAATTCTTTTCAAGTGTGACGTAAGAATGGATCCCATCAGTCACTTGCCTTCACCAAGATCTCATTCAAATTCTTTTCATTGTTGGCTCAACCTCTTCGCTTTTTATTCTTCCGGAGTATCTCAGTAATTTCGGTGGTGTTTCTCGTCGTCTTTCTCAGCTTTGAAGACCGAAGAAGAAGATTTCTCTTTAATCTTGTCCGTTCCCCGGAGATTCGCGGTGCTAGCTCGATGTTATCCTGTCAAATTGTTTCAAGTCATGCAAATTCTTTTCATCCATCCGGAGCATTTCAGGAGTTGCTTTCTCTCTCGATTATTCGGAGGCCATCTTTTCGGAAGATTTCTTCGTTCTAAGTTTTCAGCTTCGGTCGTCTCTATATTCTTTTCCGGTGCTTCGTTCAAGTATTCTTCAATCAGTTCGCGATCTCTACGTTCTCGTCTCTCTAAATTCCCTCAGGTGCCTTCGTGCTTTTCTAATTCTTCCCGGTGATTCATTCTCTTTCGACAGTCATTTCCAAATTCTCACGATGGTTCGTTCAAGATCCTCTTTCCTTGATTATCTTTTTAATCCATTCGTTCTTTTCAATCCTACCAGTGGTTCATGAAGACTTTCTCAAGTTTTGTGCTATTCTCTCCTTAATCCTTTTTCAAGAAGAATAAGTAGTATGCTAAATCCATTGTGTCATCAATCTAATTTGATGAAGGGTAAGCATACAATAAATCTTATTCCTATATCCTATAAGCGAGTAATCCCTTCCTTTAGAGTTTATCTTGATGAATAAATTCTAGTTCCAAGTGTTTTCATCTTTTCTTTTCCGGAGTTCATATTTCCTCGGTCTTTTCGTTGGAACCTCCATCTAATCATCGCAAGGCTCATCTTATTCTTTCATCCTTCATTCTATCTCATCATCCTTTTGTCACCGGAGTTCTTCGTGGTGGTTCTTCATGAGATAATTCTCTCTGCAAGAGTTCATCAAGTACAATTCCATCCTCTCAAGTTCGTTCTAATCCTCCCATTTTCAGCCGGAGTGCTGCCTGAATCCTTTCAGTCTTATTCATTTCTTTTCTCATTCTAACCACTCCGGTTAGAACGAGTGCTTTCATAGTCTATTTGATTCCATGAGCTTTGATACTCGTCATTCTCGTGTTCCTCTCTTTTCTCGAGTGCTCTCGATTCTTTGTTTCTTATCTTGAGTTCTTGTTTCACCTCATCCTTTTTTTCCCTTCCGTCTCGGTCCTAAGATCTCGGGAAGAGATCTCTTGTTAGTGGAGGAGTGTTGTAACGCCCCGGTTTCGATCTTGAGTGCTGCGATTATTCGCCGTCGTTGCCATGTCATTTGCTTGTGTGTTGCATTTTGCCATGTCATCATCTGCATTTCTTATCATGTCATCATGTGCATTTCATTTTTCATACATGTTTGTCTCATGCATCTGAGCCTTTTCCCCGTTGTCCGTTTTGCAATCCGGCACTCCTATGTCATCCGGTGGTCCCTTTTGACCTCTTCTCTTGTGCGGGTGTTAAACGTTCCCGGAATGGACCGAGTTTGGCAAGCGGCCTTGGTATAGCACCGGTAGACCGCCTGTCAAGTTTCGTGCCATTTGGAGGTCGTTTGATACTCCAACGGTTAATCGGGTAACCGTAAAGCCCTCTTTGAGTTGCAGCCCAACACCTTCAAAGTGGCCCAAAACCCAGCAAACTCCCTCCATGCTCTCGATCGTTCGATCACGATCGCGTGGCGGCTCGCACCTCATTTGGACTCTCCTAGCTCCCTCTACCTATAAAACTAGCCCCTCACGAAATTTTCGCGGATGAAACCCTAAAACTCCCCTCTCCGCCGCGGCCTCCGTCCTTGGCCGGCCGGTTCATCCGCCCGCTCCCCTCCTCCAATCCGGTCGTGCCATATGTCCACTGCCGCCGCCCGCTCCCCGCGCGCCCTTGCGAAACCGCGCCGAGCCCGCCGGGCCCGATCTGAGCCGAGGCCCGCGCCTCGCCCGACCCGCCGTCCGTCCTCTCGCCGTCGGCCAGCGTCGCCCGGCGCCCGCCGCCGCCCGTCGGCCACCGACCCGCCGCCCGCGAGCCCGCCGCCTCGCCCCAGCCTCGCCGCCATCTCATTGGCGCGCCCGGCGTCGCCGTCGCCCGTCCTCCGCCGCCTCCTCGCGCGCCTCGCCGGCGACCGCCGCCGCCAGCAGCGCTCCGCCGCCCGTCGCCTCCGCCGCTCTGCGCCCGCCGCCATCGCCTCCGGTGGGCGGGCCTCGCCGCCCCGGTCGCCCTCGGACCTCCGCGCCGCCCGGATCCGGTGCCGGCCGGATCCCGCCGTCTCCGGCCACCTCCCCGGCCAACTCCGGCGAGGCCCGGGATCGGGACGAGATCCACCAGGCCATCCAACCAAACGCCTCCACTCCGTCCCGGTACCGCGTCGTCCCGGGTTGACTTTTCTGGAGGGGTACATTTCTCCAAGTCCCAGATTTTCAACATTATCATGCCATATTCATCGCATCACATCTCTGCATCCGTAGCTCCGTTTCGTGCGTGTAATATGTCAAATTGTTCATCTCGACGAGTACATCATTTCATTCCATTGCATCATTTTCATTTGAGCTCATCTTGATGCCCGAAATGTTGTTGGAAGAGTGCATGTTTATGTTAATCTCTTGGCTATTATAACTTGCTCATTTATCATTTTTGCCATGATTGATGTGTGCATCCTATGAGGTTGATGTCTACATGTATGTTGATCTATGACATGCCATCTTTCAGGGGTATTAACCATGTATTTTTGTGAGTTGTGTGCTGAGTGTATCAAGCTTGCTAAGTAGGGTAATTCTTTGTTCTTTGTTTTCTGACAGATTACATTATATTTTGTTGCTATGTTAACATGCTTCTACTAATCATTCTATGCATAATCTGGAGATGCTCTATAAACATGTTTTGATCTACATGTCATGCTCTATCCATCCATGCCCTGGTAGCATTTATAGCTTGTTGTAGATTGTTCATATCTTGCTCCAAAGTTGCTTGATAATGTTGCTATCGGCTGATAACATTAAGTTCACTTGTTCCCATGTGTTTTCCTAGTGATCCATGTATCCTATGACCTTGCTCTTGACATGCTTAGCTTCATAAACATGCCTTCCTACTGTTGGGTGCCTTGCCATGCCATGTATTGCTCTGTGATGAGTGGTTCAAGCTCACGAACATGCCTACTTATTGTTGTTCTGCCATGTATGAATCATAATATACTTGCCATGTTTACATGGGTGCCATCATATTTTATGATCCTTTTTCGCTCATGGTTAGTAAGGGACTTTTGATCTATGCCTTGAGTAGTATCATGCCATGCCTTTGTTTGCCATGACAAGTTCCTGTAGCATGTTGTTTGCTTGCTCTAAACATTGCAACTTTGATGTTATTTACGCTTAAGTCTGAAGCTGTTATTATTTGCAATATCTCCATGTCTTTTTGAGCATGTTCTAGTTGTTTCTGGAGATAGCTCAGTGTTCATTTTTTGTTATGCTTTACCTGTACTTCATGCCCATGCCTTTTGTTATTTCGTTGGGTTGCTGTAGCTTGTTGTTTTGATGCTTGTAAGATGCCTAGTTGCTGTTATAGACAGATTGTTGCTATGACTTGTATAGTGCGTATGTGTTGCACCGTTGCTCCGTTTTGAGTGTGCTCTATATGAAACTTGCGTGATTTTGCATGTTGTTTCATATTATCATGTTGCATCCTTGTTTTGGTGTGTTTGCTTGATGTTTGGGTGCATTTTGCATCAATGTCATGTTTGACTTGTTTTGCTCATATCTTCTAGGCCGTAGCTCCGAATCTAATGAACTTTATATGTAACTTGACTAGAATTTCGTGTAGATCATCTTGGTGCATCTTAACTTGCTGTTTAACTACTTGAACATAATGTTTATTCAGTTGTGGACCAATTTCGAAATATGCATATGAGGACTTACCGGAATTGTTATATGTTGTTCCCGGCCTCATTTAAACTTGCCTTGATGTGTTACTCTTGTATGCATCATCTCTTGCCATGAGTAGCTTCATGTAGCTTTGTCGTGCATCATGCTTGTTGTGCATCATGTATTGTCTATGTGTGGTGTGTTTACTATGTTGTGTGCTTCTTCTTGTTAGTTCCTGTTTCGTTGCGATCGTGAGGATTCGTTCGTCTACGATTGGTTCGGCTTCATCCGTTCGTCTTCTTCATGGACTCGTTCTTCTTCCTTGCGGGATTTCAGGCAAGATGACCGCTACCCTGGATCTCACTACTATCATTGCTATGCTAGTTGCTTCGTTCTATCGCTATGCTGCACTACCTATCACCTGTTTATCAAGCCATCCCAAATTGCCATGAACCTCTAACCTTTGACACCTTTCCTATGCAAACCGTTGTTTTGGCTATGTTACCGCTTTGCTCAGCCCCTCTTATAGCGTTGCTAGCTGCAGGTGAAGTTGAAGATTTCTCCATGGTGGACAGGATTTTGGTTGGGATATCACAATATCTCTTATATTATTAATGCATCTATATATTTGGTAAAGGGTGGAAGGCTCGGCCTTATGCCTGGTGTTTTGTTCCACTCTTGCCGCCCTAGTTTCCGTCATACCGGTGTTATGTTCCCGGATTTTGTGTTCCTTACGCGGTCGGGTGATTTATGGGACCCCCCTGAAAGTTCGCTTTGAATAAAACTTGTCCAGCAAGGCCCAACCTTGGTTTTACCATTTGCCTCACCTAGCCCTTTTTTCCCTTGGGAGTCGCGCTCTCGAGGGTCATGTTATTACCCCGGGCGGTGCTCGTCGTGAGTGTTGGTCCAAACCGTCGACCACCGGTGGCCACGAGGAAGCAACTCTGGGCTCGCCTACGGAAGTTTGGACAATCCGGTGTGCCACGAGAACGAGATATGTGCAACTCCTATCAGGATTTGTCGGCACATTCGGGCAGTTTTGCTGGTCTTGTTTTACCATTGTCGAAATGTCTTGTAAACCGGGATTCCGAGACTGATCGGGTCTTCTGGGAGAAGGTCTATTCGCCGTTGATCGCAAGAGCTTGTCATGGGCTAAGTTGGGACACCCTGCGGGTTTAAACTTTCGAGAGCCGTGCCGCGGTTATGTGGCGAGATGGGAATTTGTTAATGTCGGTTGTAGATAACTTGACACGGATCCGAATTAAAACGCATCAACTGCGTGTGTAGCCGTGATGGTCTCTTCTCGGCGGAATCCGGGAAGTGAACACGGTTTCTGGGTTATGTGTGACGTAAGTAGGTGTTCGGGATCACCTCTTGATCATTGCTAGCTTCACGACCGTTCCGCTTGATTCTCGTCTCGCTCTTATTTGCATTGGTTAGCCACCATATCATGCTTAGTCGCTGCTGCAACCTCACCACTTTACCCCTTCCTTACCCATTTAAGCTTTGCTAGTCTTGATACCCATGGTAATGGGATTCTTTGAGTCCTCGTGGCTCCTGATTACTACAACAATAGTTGCGGTACAGGTTATCACGATGATCATGGCCGAGGCGATGCTTGCTTGCGTTGAGTTCTTCTTACGCTT
Source organism: Aegilops speltoides (assembly GCA_021437245.1). NCBI lineage: Eukaryota > Viridiplantae > Streptophyta > Magnoliopsida > Poales > Poaceae > Aegilops > Aegilops speltoides. Next base: position 199,269,409 of record CM038142.1, on the reverse strand, counting down.
CTTGATCGGGGATAGGTTCGGTCGGCCTTTGGGCTAGTAGGGTGGATATTGTTTGAGTTTACTGTTTATGTATCATCCGTAGTCGGATGTTGATCTCTTATATGATGTGTTGTTGTATTAGTGTGGCATTGTATGCCTTATGTATATATCCCCATCTTTTATATAATGTTGATGTAATGATATCCACCTTGCAAAAGCGTTTCAATATGCGGGTCTATCCTTAGTGGGACCTTGGTTCCTTTTGGATAAGTCGCATATTAAGCGTAACGAAAGTGCCCATGCGCAAGCCATGGCGACCAAAGGCGCCCGATCGGCGCCGACCCATATGATGTCCTCCTTTCCTCTTTGGTGCAAAGGGGCAAGCGCTTGGCGAGGCATCAAGCAAAGGCGTCCATTTTGGTGCAACAAGACCAAGACCAGCCCAGCGTAGGAAGGAAGTCATTGTGGGCGCAAGCCGGCGTCACCACGAGCCTTTGTGAGCGAGGACCAACTTTAGTCGGGATAAGTGTACCTTTGTTCCCCTTCAAAATGGCCAATTGTTGGCGCCCTTCCCGCTCAATATTTGGGAAGAGGCCCAGGGCCTTTGCCTATAAATAGGACTAGCCACCCCCGGGGTAGAGATATCTAGAGACCGGACCAAGAATCCAAGAGCCAGAACCAAGTAGCACCAGCCAGAACAGAGACCCTCGTGAGGCTGTTCTTCCTTGTATGTTCATCATCAGCCCAAGAGGCAATCCACCACACCACACCTTTGGGTAGGGTATTACACCACAATGGTGGCTGAACGATATAAATCTTGTGTCTCTTGTGCTGTTCGGTTTGGTAGTTTAGGTCCTAGCGATTGGCGAAGCGAGCGGTGAAGGTTGAATCTCCGCAGCGCATCCAGTGTTGAACCTCAAGGTCTGCGGAACCGAAATCCGACACCTCAAGAGGCAGCTATGTACTCCCGTCGCATGTAGAATCGGCCACCCGCTTTGCTTGGAACTACACCACTTACCGCTCCCCAATTAGAATATATGCATATCGGTTTGAGACTTAGAGTCATCCGGATTAGTGTCAAAACTTGCATCGACATAACCCCTACGATGATCTCTTGATCACCTCCATAAGCGAGAAACATTTCCTAAGTCCTTTTCAGGTATGTAAGGATATTCTTGATTGTCGTCCAGTGTTCCACTCCTGCACCACTTTGAAACCTTCCGGCCATACTTATGGCAAGGCTGACATCTGGTCTTGTGCACAACATTGCATACATGATAGAGCCTATGGTAGAAGCATAGGGGATGACACTCATCTTTTCTCTATCCTCTGGAATCGCTGGGCATTGAGTCTTACTCAACTTCACACCTTGCAAAACAGGCAAGAACCCCTTCTTGGACTAGTCCATTTTGAACTTCTTCAAAACCTTATCAAGGTATGTGCTTTGTGAAATTCCTATCAAGCATCTCGATATATCATTATAGATCTTGATGCCTAATATAAACAACTTCTCCTAGGTCCTTCATTAAAAACTATTGTTCAAATATGCCTTCACGCCTTCCAAGGTTCTACATTGTTTCCAATCAGCAATGTGTCATCCACATATAATTTAGAAGCTATATAGCTCCCACTCACCTTCTTGTAAATACAAGATTCTCCAAAAACTTGTATAAACCCAAGCGCTTTGATCACCTCATCAAAGTGAAGATTCCAACTCCGAGATGCTTGCACTAGTGCATAAATGGATCGCTGGAGCTTGCACACTTTATCAGCATTCTCTGTATCTACAAAACCTTCTATTTGCATCTTATACAACTCTTCTTTAAGGAAACCATTAAGGAACATTGTTTTGACATCCATCTGCTAAATTTCATAATGAAAAATGCAGCTATTGCCAACATGATTCTGACGTACTTAAGCATCACTGGTGAGAAAGTCTCATCGTGGTCAACTCCTTGAACTTGTGAAAACCCCTTTGCCACAAGTCGAGCTTTATAGATGGTGAAATTACTGTCCGCGTCCGTCTTCTTCTTGAAGATCCATTTATTCTGAATGGCCTTTTGCCCTTCAGGTAATACTTCCAAAGTCCATATTTTGTTTTCATACATGGATCCCATCTTGGATTTCATGGCCTCTAACCATTTGTCAGAATCCGGGCCTACCATCGCTTCTCCATAGCTCGTAGGTTCATCGTTGTCCAACAACATGACCTCTGAAACAGGGTTACGGTACCACTCAGGAGCAGTACGTATCCTTGTCGACCTACGAGGTTTGATAGTAACTTGATCTGAAACTTCATGGTCACTATCATTAGCTTCCTCTTCAACTGACGTAGGTGCCACATAAACATCTTTCTGTGTTACGCTACTCTCTGGTTGAAGTTAAGGTTCAACAACCTCACCAAGTTCTATCTTCCTCCCACTCAATTCTTTCGAGATAAACTCTTTCTCGAGAAAGGACTCGTTCTTAGTGACAAACACTTTGCCCTTGGATCTGAGATAGAAGGTATACCTAATCGTCTCCTTTGGGTATCCTATGAAGACGCATTTTTCCACTTTGGGTTTGAGATTTTCTGGCTGAAGCCTTTTGACATTAGCATCGCAGCCCCAAACCTTAAGAAATGATAGCTTAGGTTTCTTGCCAAACCTAGTTCATACGGTGTCGTATCTATGGACATATATGGTGCCCTATCTGAAGTGAATGTAGTTGTCTTTAATGCATAACCCCAAAATGAGAGTGGCAAATCGGTAAGGGACATCATAAAATGCACCATATCCAATAAGGTAAGATTACTACATTAGGACACACCATTACGATGTGGCGTTCCAGGTGGCGTTAATTGTGAAACAATTACACATTGTCTTAAGTGATTGCCAAACTCATAAGTCATATACTCCCCCCCTTGATCAGATCATAGGAATTTAATCTTCTTGTTACGATGAATCTGAACTTCACGCTGAAATTCCTTGAACTTTTCCAACGTTTCAAACTTATGCTTCATTAAGTAAATATACCTATATCTACTCAAATCATCGGTGAAGGTCAGAAAGTAACGATATTGTAACACCCCGGATGTAACTTTCCATAATTGTAACTCCAACTCTTGCCATTTCTGGCTATGTGATATGTTATTTTTTTCGTGGTTGGGTCTTTGTCTTTCATTTTGCATTTTGTTCATATCATGCATCTCATCTCATAGCATCATGCGCATTGCATCTGCATGTTTTCATAAAGCTTGCATCCGTTCGTAGTTGATGCATTCCCCCCTTGCCTTCGTTATCCCTGTAAGTGCATCTAGTGCCACCCCTAGTTGGTTTTGGAGTATTGACGACAAACCTGGTTGAGGGACTAATGTGTTTGTGAGAATTGCAGGATAACACAGGTAGTAGTCCCTCATTGATTCGGTTTACCTACCGGAAATGACCCCTAAAAATGTGTGAAGACATTGAAGACAATGGTGGTCTGTGAGGCCATTCACATTGACGACTATGACACAAGAAGACATTGGTTGAAGACTATGGGTAGCGAAGACTTAGTTATTTTGTTGTTCTCCTTTCTTCTTTGTTGAGTCATAGGAACCACCGCACTGTTAAGTGGGGTCCAAGTGAACAAAGTCGAGTGGTGAAGTGATGCTCAACCAAATCCTATGTCTTCGAGCGAAGATAATGAGAGCAAATCTTATCCAGAGTCGGATGAGTCAGCTTGACTTGTATCCCAAGTCAAGCTGCCGTGTGTGTTTGAAATCTGACCGTTGCGGCACCTGTCAGTTCCTTAGTGACCAAGGGTCATTTCGGACAAATCCGGTCGGGTTTCCCTGTGGCTATAAATAGCCCACCCCCTACACCATAAATTGGTGGCTGCTCAGAGTTAGTATACGGCTTTTGTCGTTTGAGACCAACCCAGCGCCGAAGCTTTCGAGAGAGAATCCTTGCGAGGACAAATCCCAAACCACCGAGCCCAAGAGTGTTTGGCATCTTTGAAGTCTTTACGTCGCGTGATCGAAGACTTGTTACACTTGAGGGCTGTGAATCCTCTAGCGGTTAGGCATCACGTCTGAGCATCCAAAGCCATTGTGGATTGCCGATGAGCGAAGTCTGTGAAGGTTGAAGTCTACCTTGAAGACTTACGAGTGATTAGGCGGGGACTAAGTGTCCATAGCTCAAGGGAATAAGGTGAAAGCAGCGGTCTTGAGTTGAATCTCAGCCTCCCTAACCAGGCGTCTGAGTTGTCACAACAAGCTGGAACTGGTTGAACAAATCCTTGTCATACGAAGCCCTGGTTCTATCTCTTACTTCTCTTTACTTATAATTTGTCTTCGTGAAGTCATTGCACCTTGAATTATTTGTTTGACTTCCTTTGTGTGACTACTTGTTACGATTGGCTTCATACTATCTTCCATCTGATCTTTATTACCTAGCTGCTATTAGTCTTGAGCTTTCACTTCATTGAATACTTGACTATGGCTTGTCTAGTGTAGTCTACCTTCATTGCAATCGAATAGTGTTGTTTATATTGTTTGTCTTGAAACTCCCATGTTTTGAAGACTTTCAAAAAAATCGCCTATTCACCCCCCCTCTAGTCGATAACTAGCCCTTTAAATTGGTATCAGAGCAAGGTACTCCCTTGTTCTATGTGATTCGGTTTAACCACCTAGAGTTTAGCAATGTCGACTCTGGGGATAATCAAAGTCTCATTGCATGCCCCATCTTGATGGCTTTGAATATCCCTCTTTGGAAGAATAGGATGCGCATGCATCTTGAAGCCATTGATGTCAATCTATGGTATGTCGTCAAGAACGGCATTCCCAAGACTAGTGAAGGTGTCACCCCTGCTGATGCCAAGAAGTACATTCAACTGGACTCTACTGCCAAGAACATCATCTTTGGTCACCTTACCAAAGGACAATATGGCCGTGTGAGTGCTCTTGAAACGTCGAAGCTAGTCTGGGACTGGCTCTCCAAGGTCAATGAAGGCGTCTCAACTCAGCGAGATCAACGTATCGGTACTCTCCACAACCTCTTTAACCGCTTCAAGAGACACGACAACGAGAATGTCCAGCTCACAATTGATCGCCTCACTGATATTACAAATGAGCTCCAAGCACTCGGCGCCACTGAGATCACGAAGCATGAGATAGTGAAGACACTACTGAGATCTCTTGACAGCTCATTTGACACTTTAGCCCTGATGATACAAGAACGCCCTGACTTTAAGACTCTCGATCCGTCTGACATACTTGAGAGACTCAACACACATGAGTACTAGCTATCGAGAAGCGAGATATCTATGGCCCCAACTATGGCCAAACTCGAGCTTTGAAGGCAAAGGCTCTTTGCTTCCTCATCGAAGAAGAATCTAGCTGCGATTACGGTGATCACGAAGACATTGGAAAGGAGCTTGCTATGCTTGTGAAGAAGTACCGAGAAATTCACCAAGAAGAAAGGCTTGAAAGTCTTCACGATCCAGCTCAAGGAATGATGAAGCTTCTACCTATGATCACAAGAAGAGAACATGTCACAAGTGCAAGAAACCTGGTCACTACATCTCTGAGTGTCCACAGTGGGACAATGAGAAGAAGAACAAGAAGAGCAAAGAATATGATTCTGATGACAAGAAGAAGAAGAAATCCTCAAAGTCTTCTTCCAAGTCTTCTTCCAAGTCTCCGTCACACAAGAAGAGCTCATCTGGCAAAGCCCGTCCTTTTGTTGGCAAGGAAATGGATTCATAGGAGGAGTCGACACGAGGAGGCGGAGGTGGAATCGAGGAGGTCGGGACTACGGTGTTGCGAGTGTGGCTCGGCTACTGACCAACATCGCCAAGTCCATCTTCAACACCGAAGACAACGGCTCCGTCACCGCGTTGATGATAATGACAAGGACGACTCGCCTCCCACCCTCTTGCTTCATGGCACGTGGTGCCAAGGTAAAATCACACGATGCTTACTTTCAAACATCAAGTGAAGATGACTCGATAAGCGAATCCAAACCTAGTTACAAAACACTTGCTAAAATTGCAAATGAACAACGAAAGCTATGGAACATACTCAAAACTATTAGACAAAAGCAATGACTGTTGGGATGCGAGAAATGACCAAGTCTCGGTCCTTAATTGAAGACATAAAAATCTTCATATTAAGTACCGGGAACTTGAAGGTCGACATGAATTGCTCACAAATTCTCATGAAAAGCTTTCCTATGATTATCTTCAAAGGCGAGGAACTTGAGAAATTGAGATCGGATCATGAAGATCTTGAAAAGGTGAGTCACTTCCATGCAGATCAGTCCCTTCGGGAAGGATTTGAACCACCATGCCTAAAATGCATCGAGCATGATACGCTGCATACATTCTTTGAATGTTCTCTGCTGCTGCTTGTTGCAATATCTTAAACTGCTGATGTGGTAACTAACCCCTCTACTGAGGATACCACTACTATTGCTGATGAGAATGCCAGGGTGAAGACACTACTTGAGACAGGGATGCACAAAAGTCTTAAAGGGCATCAGACATTATGTGAGGTCCTCAAAAAGTAGATTTTGAACCAAAACCGTAGGAAAGAGGGTGTTGGGTTCGAGAGGAAAATGAATGATGATGGGTCGTACTGGAAGCCTGAGTAGTACCCCAAAACCACATGGGTTGCTGCAAAGGAACCTTCAGTTGATCCATCCACCTTATCTGGTTTCACTTGTGCTAATCCCATTGTCATTGATGAATCCTTTGATGCAAACTATAAACTGTTTAAGAATCAAAATTTGAAAGTGCAACTAATCCCCGGGTGGTTTTGGTAATTAATAACAACATATATATCATTGAACTAATAGTTACTTGAGAATCATTTCAGAGAGTTCAGATGATATGGGTATGGCAAGGGCGAAGAAGTGGACCCCCAAAATGCTAAGGCAAGCATTGGCAAAAGCTCAAGACTCCATTTTTGGTTTAGTGATCCAAGATCACATTGAGTCCATAGGAAAAGCCAACTATTAAAGGGGATGAGGTTATGATGATGATCTGGTTGCTCAAGTGCTTAGTGATACATCTCCTAAACTATCGGCAACTTTCACGCCATATACACTCATAAGTAGTCTCGGTCCCACCGATATTCCAAACTTCAGTCACACGAGATGAACCACCTCAGCCATAAGCCAAACCCTAGTAAACTTCGGATTTTCGATTACGAACTCGGTCTCACGAAACATGAGTTACCAAGCACGTAACATACATCATCAAATCGGTGTCACCGAGATGATGAAGTCGATCCCACGAAATTGGCATGCTCTTGTCATTACCGAATCGGACTAACGAGATTGTATATTCGGTCCCACGAAAATCCCAACGTTCACATTATTTGAACTATCGGTCTCACCGAGTTGTCAACTTTGGTCCCACGAGATTGCTCAAATGTGTGTAGCAGTTGGATTTTGTGTGGAGAGCTATTTATACCCTCCACCCCTCTTCATTCATGGAGAGAGCCATCGAAAGAACTACCACTCCTACCTTACATTTACGAGAAGAGAACTACCTACCCTTGTGTTGAAATCAAGTTGCTCCACTCCCACCATATGAAGCTTGATCTCTAGCCTTCCCAAGTTGCTTTCCACTCAATCCTTTCTTCCACCACAGCCAAATCAGTGAGGAGAGTTGAGTGTTGGGGAGATTATCATTTGAAGCACAAGAGCAAGGAGTTCATCATCATCTAAAACATCTATTACCTTTTGGAGGTGGTGCCTCCTAGATTGGTTAGGTGTAAAGCTTGGGAGCCTCCGTCGTCGAGATGTGGAGTTGAACCAAGAAGTTTGTAAGGGCAAGGAGATCGCCTACTTCGTGAAGATCTACCCGAGTAAGGCTAGCCCTCCGTGGGCGTGAGCCATGATGGAATAGACAAGGTTGCTTCTTCGTGGACCCTTAGTGGGTGGAGCCCTCCGTGGACTCAGCAGCCGTTACCCTCAGTGGGTTGAAGTCTCCATCAGCGTGGAAATGCGATAGCACCACCTATCGGAACCACGAGAAAAATCACCGTGTCTCCAAAATTGCGTTTGCTCTTCTCCACCTCTCTTTACTACATGTGCAATTTACTTTCCGCTGCCTATACTCTAGAATTGCATGTGTAGGGTGATGCTTGACTTGATCATAATTGTGAATCTGCAAAAACTGTTCTTTGTCAAAAGGCAGAATTTTTATATTGTCAAGTAGTCTAATCACCCCCCTCTAGACATACTTTAGATCCTACAAGTGGTATCGAGCTTTGGTCTCCATTGTATTGGTTTCCATTGCATTGGACTCCATAAGCTTGGTTTCACAACCTAGGAGATTATGGCGTCTAGTGAGGGTAATTTTAAATAGAGGTCCTTACTTTGATGGTACAAATTTTGCTAGTTGGAAGCATAAAATGAAAATGCATATTCTTGGTCATAACCAGCCGCATGGGGCATTATTTGTGTTGGTATGCAAGGTGAATTCTTGAGGAAGGAAAAGTTCGGATCATGGCTTCTACGGAAGAATTGCGGATGTTGCAAAACAATGCTCAAGCTTGTGACATTCTCTTCAATGCCTTGTGTCGAGGAGTTCAACAAAATCAGCCGTCTTGAGAATGCAAAAGAGATTTGGGATACTTTGGTTGAAATGCGAAGGTACCGAGTCCGTGAAGGAATCAAAGCTAGATATTCTTCAAGGTCAACTTGACAAGTTCAAGATGAAGGATGGTGAAGGAGTCGCTGAAATGTACTCTAGGCTTGCTCTCGTCACAAATGACATTGCCGGCTTAGGAAGCGAAGAAATGACCGACCGATTCATCATCAAGAAGATTCTCAGAGCTTTGGATGGAAAGTATGACACCGTGTGCACTTTGATCCAAATGATGCCAAACTACAAGACTCTCAAGCCAACCGAAGTCATTGGAAGAATTGTTGCTCATGAGATGACACTTAAGGATAAGGAAGAGCTTCAAAACAAGTCAAGTGGTGCTTACAAAGCTACAAGTGATGCTCCCACAACCTCAAGTGACAAGTTAGTTTCCAATGAAGAAATAAGCCTAATGGTCAAGAACTTCAACAAATTCTACAAGAATAGAGGCAAAGAGAAGCTCAAAGTCTAGATCATATGATGAAAAGAGATCTTCTAGTCGTGATCGAAGCTGCTACAATTGTGGAAGACCGGACACTACTCAAATGAGTGTACGGCTCCCCACAAGAGAAGAAGAATCTCCAAGAAGAAGAAGCTCAAGAGATGAGTCACCTCGGAAAGAGAAGGAGTAGAGATGATCGTTATGAGCGAAGACCCTCTCGGAGAAGCAAGGATTCGGAGAGGAAAGACAAGTCATCAAGGAGCTACACAAGAAGAAAACATCAAGCTCATGTAGGTGAATGGGTCTCGGCTCCGACTCGACAATCAATCGAAGGAAGCTATCACTCCGACTCCGACTACGATCAAGATGAAGGTGTTGCGGTCTTGCTCTCGTATCCTCCAACTCCAACTCCTACGACTTATTTGATTCACCAAATGAGGGAATTGGAAGATGCTTCATGGCTAAAGGCCCCAAGGTATCACACCCTAAATTCATTGACTTCGGTAGTGATGAGGATGACCTGCTTGGTGAAGATGAACTCTTGCATGATAAATCCAGTGAGCCTAGTAACGATGAACATGCTAGTAGTCTTTATAGTCGAGAAGAGTCGAATGACAATGCTATGAAGGAGATTGAGCGTCTAACTAAAGAACTAAACACTCTTAAGTAGCTCATGAAACAACTCAAGAAGATCATAGAGAGCTCCTAAGATCTCATGAGAAGCTACGCTTCGAGAAGCTCACTCTAGAGCAAGAACATGAGTTTCTAAAAGCAATCAATGGCGATCTTGAAGAAGAGTTCTTCATATCTTGCCAAGCGACTTCTCTTGTCTAATTTCTTGCCACCCATTAAGACTAAGCATGACAAGCATAAGAAAAATTCTTCCTCTAGCAGTAACAATAACCATGCTAAATCCAATGTTGTTGCTTCTAGTAGTTCTCTTGATTCCACTAACAATGTTTCAAGCCAAGTTACACTTGAGCAAGAGAATAGTTTATTGAAAGGTATCATAGAAAGGTGTCTACAAGAGCCTTGCGGAAGCAAGAACTTTGAGAAATTGTTACTTAAGCAAGGAAGGCACCGGAAGAATCAAGGAATTGGTTTTGAGCAAAGTTCAACGCCGAAGGTGTTGAGTGGGAAGAAAGGTCAATATCCTACTCCACAGTTTGTTCCTCAAAAGGAGAAGTATGATCCTACTTCTTCCAATGTGGAACAATCTCAAGATGACCTTCCACCACAAGACCACAAGCTAAAAGGCAAGGACAAGCTTCAAGAGGAGATTGATGCATTTGTTGAAGCACCTCAAGCCATGGTCAAGTGGGTTCCCAAGGAAGCGTCAAGTTCTACTTCGTCAAGCTCAACTACAACCCCAAGGATTCCCATCAAGATGATGTGGATCGAAGAAGAAGAACTAGAAAGTTCTTGAGGTGACTCGCCAACATACTTCACTCACATTCATTTTGGCAAAAACTTGTGCAATCAACTTCCACATTGTGCACTAGTTCATGGAGTCACAAACCCTCTTGTTGGTAAGTCAAGGGACAAGGTAATCATTGCTTTCATGGACATCATCTATTGTGAATTTCAATCTATGTCCATGGATATCCTTGTTTGTTCCTTGTGGGACTAACCCATGTAGGTATTGAAAGTGCCGAATCAAAGGATAGCTCCCAACTCTTCATGATCTTCATCAACATTGAGCATCCACATCTTCAACATCTACATGAAGTCTTCTCGACAACCCAAGGTTAGTTTGACCCTTTAAAGGGTTCTCACATCTAGGGGAGCTTTGCTCTAAAAATTGAGCTAAAGCATCTTCAAATGATGTGAACACATCAATGCTTTATGTAAAAGTGGTAACCCCACTTGTGCTTAAGCGATGAGTATGACCTATGATCAAATGTTCTCATTTGGCTCCTAAGTCAATATACTCATATAAAGATGACGTAGTCATCGACAAATTGTGTGTTAGTTGCTAGAGTTTTGGTTGTGCATGTTTGACACATATTTCATTTGCTATCTTATTGTGTGAGCATGTTGGATGCATGACTTTATCCATTCGAGGACTTCCATTTGTTGTTTTGGTCGTTTTGATTTTTCGACCAAATGGATGGACAAGAATGCCTAAATACCTCCTAGCTATCTATGCTTTCTTGTCTCAAATTCTATTCATGCTTACATCACAAATTTTGAACAAGTCATTTTGGACCCTCCGTGTGAGGAGCACTTTCAGACCACCGATCCGTCAAGGGCTAATTTCCAAAACCTTCTAATTGATTTGGTCGGACCAACTCACTCAAACTCGGTCGAACCGAAAGCATTTAGACTGATCTAGGTTTTCATCTCGGTGAAACCGAGTTGTGATTTCGGCGTGACGAAGTGCATAATCGCCTAGCAGTTATCCATCTCAGTGCTACCGAGTTTTACAACTCGGTCCCACCGACAGCGAAGGGTATATATTCCGAGGGCGTGGCGTTGATTTCTCCTTCAAGCGTTTAGCCCCACCCCTTGCTGCCGTCGCCTTGGTCTCCGGATCGTCGCCGTAAATGCGCTTTGCGCCCTCGCCGCAAGTCTCCGTCGCCGTCAGCGGCCATCTCCTCCGAGCCGTTGCCGCCGTGAAAAACTCCACCAAGTTAGGGTGAGTTTGATCCCTCGTGCTCCCATCTTCGATTCAATGCACGTTTGGATTGCCTAGTATCTTGCCACGATTGAAATCCTCCTGTACACCAGTTGGTTCGTTTGAACCAGATTGAGTAAAAGTTTTAGGGTTAGGTTTCCATGGAACACATCTCGGTGAGACCGATTTTATATTTTCGGTATGACCGATTTGGCCTATAGCCATTACCTTTGCACCCTTCGGTCCAACGAGTTGTGCAAAATCGGTGTGACGAAATGAAAATTCTGTGAAACCCTAGTGTTTTGGCGGGACGAAACCCACTTGGTCAAACCGAAAGTGGTGTGCCAAGCTCTGTTTAACACCGGATTCACGAACCTTAAACTTCGATCGACGAAATGTCTTCTGTGAAAACTTAATACTAGAATTTGAACTCATTTTTTGCAAAAACTTCTGCAGTTTGTGATGACTCTTCTTCTCTGCCTACACCTTATCTATTCACGGGTTGTCGGCCATGTCGGATGCAGTGTGGTGAGAACAGTCAGAGACACCCATTGCACACATTCGAGGCGGGCACTAGTCACGATCCTAGTAGCTCATCTGATGATGGTGAGAGGAGTGCACCAAGTGGCATGCCTCCTGCAGCCACTAGAGCTAGAAAGAAGAGGAATTCAGATGATGAGGATTCAGATTTTGTTGTTGAGGAAGAGGTGACCTCAAAGCCTAAAAGGAAGGTTGTTGCCAAAGAGCAACAAGATCAATAATCTAAGAAGGGCACCAGCAAAGTCAAGCAGTCAACTATTGCTAAGAAGCTGAATTTGGGAGAGGCAGCTGCAAGCAAAGTGAAGAAAACCACCAAGAGAAAGAGGATAGTGCATGATGCAGCGATGAGAGGATGAGGATGAGAAGCACCCAGCCTCCTCCTCAAAAGCGAAGCTCATGGGTGATGCCATTAAAGGCTGGAGCCACATCAAAGCCAAGAAATCTACTCCAGCTAAGGCAGCTCCAGCAAAGCTGCTGCCAAGCCAAGAAGACCGTCGAAACATTCCAGCGTCTGAAAAGAACAAGGATGATGTGCCACCAGTGAGTCGATGATGAAGGACCATTTTTTTGAAACTTCGTCCAAAGCTGCCACTCCATAATGATGCTCATCCTCAAGCTGAGGATATGAAGGCAAGGAAGATAAAGGTCTCGGGCTATGGAGACAAAGCGACCCATATGCCGTGAGGAGAAGAAGCTCTTTGTAGATCCCAGATTTCACACGGAGAGCGGCGAGGACTTCTATGAGACCGTCTTGATGGACAAAAAGCCCATAATCGCGAGACACGGATATGTCATTGGAAGTACATTGACAGCGAAGAGCACAGAGATTTCTTTCCACATGTGCATGAAAGTTTCCTTTGCATGTGGAATTGCAGATTTTGTAGGTCGAAATTGACCGGTTGGAGCGATGAGATGATAATGCAATTTTATGCACACTCACTTCTACCTGATGGAAAGATTATGTGGATGGTGAAGGTCAAAGGTATTCTTCTTACATTAAAGAATGGGCAGAAATTCTGAATGCTCGATTACGCGAGAAGATGATATTGATGTATATGGGATTCAAAGAAGAATCATGAATCCATGAAAAAATGTACAAAGAGATTCCAGAGAGGATTTGGGAATCTGGAAGCTCGGCTCGATCTACCATCTCGAGGCAGGCTTACCTACCACTAATACCATTTTGAGGCATACCTTGATGCCCAAATCTGGAGATGATCGCATGATCGAGAAGATACTCTATCAACATGCTGCACATACTTGATGAGAGAGCACCTTTCAAGGTGATGGACTTGATGGTAGAGACCATTAAGAGGATTGCGGTGACCACAAAAGGTCGTGTGGATTTGCCCTTGATTGGATGCTTATCATTGCCAAGTTTGGCACGGGCACATTCTTGTTGGATAGAGAGCATTTACCGTTGCAGCCAGAGCATGAAGACAATGTTGTTGTGATGGATGAGGAGGATCCGACATCTGTTGAAGGTCAAGCCAAGATCGAAGCTGCTAAGAAAGCCAAAGCTGACAAGGAAGCAGCAGCAGCAGCAGCTAAACCAAAGAGTTTCGGAGAGCAAATTCTTGAAGCTACTCTGTCGGCGCGGGATGGTCGCGTCGGCACCTATGGGGCCGGGGCCCCTTCGTGTGTTCGGTAGGAGGGCGGAGGCTGCGCGGAGAGCAGATCGAGGCGGCAGCGAGGATTTTACCCAAGCCGGACGCGATCGTCGCGTAAAACCCTACTGCTGCATTGTGTTGTATTTGATCTTGCTCGAGAATGCGAGCAAAACGGTGGAGTGGTGTGCGAAATCCTCGCGAGAGTAGCTAGTCGCCGAGCCCTCTCGCGAGAATCGCCAATGGTTGGAACCCTCTGTGAGAGTAGCCGATTGTTCCAACCCCCTCTACGTTGTGCATGGGCCTCCTTTTATAGGGCAAGGGGTCACCGACAGGTGTCAACGTGAGGTAGAGGGGTAAAAACGTAAAAGAGGTGGTAGTTGGAACAGTGCGGGAGCGGTGCAGCTCGGTGCTTTCTACCTACTTTTGTGAGAGGGGACAAGGGCATTAAATGCCGTCGCCGTCGCCCAAAAAGCTCCGCCATTGCGTCTTCTTCCGCCCGGCGGCGAAGCCACCACCGTGGAGTGCCACGCATCCTTCATGCAGCACACCACCGCCCGCGCGTCTCGGAGAAATTTGGAGGCGGCGTGGGTGAATGAGCTGGGGTGCGGGCGCGTAGCATAGCTCTCCCGGCAAGCACCTTGCGGGGCCTTGATCTTGCCGGACCGGGGCTTGTCGGGCTCTGTGACTTGCGCTCCCGGGTCTTCGCCAAGCGCCTGCAGGCGCCAGGCGTGTCTTCTGTGATGTGGTCTTGGTCCTCGGCGAGCTCCTCTCGCGGGGATCTGCAGGAGTAATATAGCCTTGAGCACTGGAATGGCCTTCCGGCAAGCTCCTCTTGCCGGGGTCTTGAGTTTTAGTCTTGCACACTTTGTTCTTGAATGGCTTGGTAGGGAGCGGAATGGTCTCCGGCAAGCATCTGGTGGATCTTCTTTGTGGGGAGCTGCGGCTACCCGTGCACAAGTTTAAGTCTTGAGGTACCCCTACCTTAGCTCACCGGCAGAGCCGGGAACTGGGCCATACTGCAGTGCGGCGCTGTTGGGCAGGCCCAAGGCGATCTGCCAGTGCGAAGCCCCGGCGCGTCGAATCCACTTCCGCCTCTGCCGCCTTCCCGTGCGGCTGACCGCGTTGATTCGCGGCGCCGTGGGATGGGGCGTGCCCGTCCCTTAATGAGGAGAGGCGCGCGCCCCCCCACTTCCCCATAAAAACAGAGGCCGCAGGCGCGGTTCCCCTCCATTGCTTTCATTGCTTCTTCTTCCTCCGCCAGAAAACCCCCTTGCGCTCCATCTCTGCGCCTCCCCCCGCTGTTTCTGTCGTCCGCGGCGTCGCCGGACCTTCATCCCCCTTCCCTCGCCGCTGCCGTTATGGCCCCGAAGACCAGGAAGGGAAGGAGAAGGCGGAAGCACCAAGAAGGAGAAATCCGAGCAAGCGGAAGAGCTTCGCTTCAGATCACGGAGGAGAACATCGTCTTCCCCCAGCGGCTCGGTGTGGGCGAACTCAGGGGCAAGTACTTCTTGTTACGGTCCAAGAGGACCTCGGCGCACCCGGACGAGCTCATCCGGCCGATCTCATGGACAAATATCCGGCGGGTACCACTTCTTCGCAGCTTTTTTCACTGCGGTCTTTGTCCTTCTTTCTCTGAATTCTTCTGCGCCATTATGCATACATCGGCTTCCACCTTCTCGATTTTACCCCAATGCCGTCCTCACGATGGCGGTTTTGCACATATGTGCGAAAACTTCATAGGAATTCTCCCAAATGTAGCTCTGTTAGGGCATTTCTTTACTCGAGAGAGAGCCGGCTCCCCCTCTCCGGAGGATTTCTTGGGTTTTCACTTTGAACTTGAAGAAGTCGTACTTGCGGGGAGCTTCGCATCAAGTGGGACAGTGGCGCGGATTGGTGCTGGATCGTCGAAGGCGAGCGCAGCCCTTCACCGCTCGCGCCTGCGCCCGTCTGTGCGGCGAAGATTGGAGTGAGGTGGATTGGACGACATTAAACTCGGCGTCGCCCTCATTGGATCCTCCGCCTCCGACAAGCGGGGCTGTCCATGGCGGCGATGGCGCGGACTTCCTCCGTCGCCGCATCGCCCCTCTCCGGAGCGAGAAGAGGCGGCACGGGAGTATGGCGGCGCAGGGACATAATGAGGTTGCGCCCGGGCTGAACTTCAACTTCACGGCGTTGGGCTGAAGGGATGGTTGGGAGCTCTTCAAATCGACCCGACCCATCGAGTGGTTCCGGCTCCCCGGTGTGGTGCCCCTGCAGCAGCTACGCGGGATCGCCTCGTCGCTATGATGCCCGCGTGCGATTCACCTGGCGTGGACCGATCGTGGATTTCGCCGAAGCCATCGGACGTCCTCGACTTCTTCGACACCTCGAGGAGGTGGCGAAGAACAGGGCGAGATCCGAAGTGCGGCGCGACACCCGCAGACGAGCTTCGCGTACATAGCTTCTCGGGCGAAGAGGCGTTGCAGCCGCGATGGCGGGGCGGTTCGATTGCGCGCCGAGAGGAGGCGAGTCAGCGAGGCGTCCTACCAAGCGAGGCGGCGGAGATCTGCGGTTGCTGAATCTTCCTCGGCGCGCTTGCGGGTCCCTCTCTGGAGCACTCCGGGATCCACGGAATCGTGGCTGAAATCGCAGCAAGCGGTGGTGTTGCCGGAGGAGACAGAGGCGCCGGAGGGAGTCAGGCGCCAAAGGTAAAGGTCGCGCGCTGCGAGTGCTGGGCCGTGTGAAACCCGGCGGCGAGGAGGGGGAAGCGTCGCGATGCGCCCGATGATGTCGGCGGGTCCACGGACCTTCGACGACGACCTCTCCTCGTCGTCGGAAACATCCGCCCGGCGAGCCCCAAAGCGCTCCCGATGAAACGCCTCCGCAAAGGCGGCGGCGAAGCGAACACATAAGCCCCGGCAACTACCGCCTCGTCGGGCAGCGCAAGCTTTCGAAGTCGAGCAGCGCGGGGCGACAGCGCACCAGATGTGGCGGCGACTTCGCGTGCGAGCCACAGCAAAGCGCCTCATAAGCGGCGCCGGCGGTCGAGGCCTCCTCGGGCGGGGCGGCGGCTCGCCCACTTCGAGCCGACCGCCCACGGGGCGGGTCTTCGCAGCCCCAGGCCGAGATTGCCATAGCGCCCGAGAGGCCTCCGTCTCTGCTCCTCGCACCGGCGCGTCCCAGTGCGGTGCGACCTCTCGCCTTGGCGAAGGCAGCGAGGAGGAGCAGGAGTGAGTCCCGAGACATTCATCTTCGTAAATTTCGCCTCGGTCATTGCGATGCTAATCTTACTTTGTGTTGGCTTTAGGACCTTGGTGGCGGGCGGCGAAAAGCAAAGCGCCCGTGGTCGAGATTGCAGACGACCGCCCGTCGAGGGGGAGGCGCCCGGACCGAGTTTGCGGACCAGCGCCGTTCGAGCAGCCCAGTGCAGCCCCAGCGTAAGTCTGGGTTCCGCACCTCGCTTGCGGGTGCATCGATAGCTTTATCTTGTCCCAATATCTTGGCGATATCGCCTTGACTTGCGAGGATGGAGCCGCAGCAACAGAGCATCGGGTCGCCCCGAGGAGCGGCAGTCCCTCCATCCCGCCAAGGCGGATTCCCGGCAAGGAGGCGTCCGTCAAGGGTGGGTACTCCACCAAGGCGAGTAGCCCGGCGAGCGGCTACTCCGGCAAGGATGGTTCCCCGGCAAGAGAGCACATCGCGAAGGCGCCCACCAGGGTAAGTTCTGCGACTCCGCCTTTTCGGTGTTGTCTTTCTTTAGATATTTGCTGAACCGCTTTTACGCTTTCCTTTCTTCTTCTAGACCCTCCCCTTCCCGGGCCGGACGGAGGCGGAGGTCGTCGTCGGGGAGGAGGAGGGCGTGCATGGTGGCGGCGAGGTGCTCCTCTTGTCGAGGGGCGGCGGGGCCGCCCGAACCACGCCAGCGCTGGGGCTGCCTCGGCCGGCGCGGCCGGAGAGGGGGGCACACGCGCACCACCAGTCCGGAGGCTGCGGAGGCGTCAGCGCTGCGCGGATCGCTGATCCCTCCGTCGGCAGAACAGCCCGGCTGCTGCTTGAAGCCCCAGCGGTGTCTTCATCCAGATGCCGTGGGCTTCCTCGTCATGGCGCCAGCGGGCGAGGCCTTTGACGAGGAGATCCTCGCCTCGCGGGTTTGAAGGTCGTGGAGGGCCGGCGGGAGCGGTGGACCCGATGAGGGAAGGCGCTTCAGCAGATCCTGGCCCTTTTACCGGCCAGCGGTGGCTTGCTTCCGGGAAGCCCTTGCCGCCAAGGCCGAGGAGATGGAGAAAGCGGCGGAGCTCCGTGCTGCCAATCAAGCTGCTCTCCGCGAGGTGTCGGAGAGGCGCGAGCAGCTTGCGGGCGGTATGAAGAGTGGCTGTTGGAGAAAGCCGAGGTGAGGAGCAGCAGCGGCTCGCCGGGTGGAGCTGTCCCGGCGAGAAGGGAGCTTAACCAGCTGAAGGTTGCCCTCGGCGCCCAAGAGGAAGACCTCGCCCGCTCGGGAGCAAGCCCTTGGCGGAGAGTTGAAGGAGGCGAAGGGCGCCTTGGCGGCGGCCATGGAGCCGCCAAAGGATCTCGCCGCCAAGGTCGCGCAAGCTGGAGGAGCTGTTGAAGGTGGATTCGGAGAAGATCGCGCGCTCGCCACGGAGCGCGCGAATTCACTCGCACCAACTCGAGCTCGAGTGCGTCTTCTTTGAGAAGGCGGCAAGTGAAGGCCGCCAGGATTCCGTCGAGGATCTTGAGCGGAAAGTTTCTTATTGGCGGAGTCGCTCGGCGCTGCCGGGCCGAAACCAAAGCGGAAGGAAGAGCTCCGTGAGCGATCATAGTGGCGCGCCATATGAGCAGCCGAGATTTCCGCCGCATCGTCGAGATATGGACCGAGGAATTGGTGTCTTCATAACCGCCATTGACCAAGAGCTGCTGGCGCTGAAGTTGGAGCACCTCATTTACTCCCGGATCCAAACCTCGCTCCACGGTGCCAAGCTCAGCCTCTTCTTGGGGTCGCGCCAGCTCGCTAATCTGGACGAAGAAGATCCCGCGCAGCTCGCCGAGGAGGCGCTTTGTTGTCTTGTGAGGAACCATGGAGCGTCTTGTGAAGATCGTATACCGCAACCCGGTATAAACCTCTCAATGTCGCCGTAGCTTGCGCCGCGGACATGGAGGCCTTGAAGGAGCAGTCGCCCACATCATCGCCAAAGTGAACAAGATCCCGGGATGGAGGCGGCGCGTAGACTAGGCCCTTCTTCTTTTTTTTTTCTCTTTTGCTCTTTGCACAAGTCGCTCTGAACTTATTAGTTACGCGACAAGTTATCCTTTGCATGATATTTACCTTTATTTCGATCAATGATCGCAGAATCAATTCCCTTGTCCTTGATTCTCAACTCTGTATGCTTTAACCTTATGCTTCTAGGAGAGACTCGCCGGCGAGGGGCGAGGCCTTACCGGCAAGCAACCTCGCCGTGGCGGTCAAGAACACACTTAACTTGCGAGTCGACTCGAGCATAAGATAAGAACACGGCTGTCGTCGGCATGTTCCTCCGAGCACAGGTTTTCCATACAAGGTGTGGTTGTTCAAGGAAGGCAATCTCAAAATTTAAAATTTTGAGCTGCGCAAATCCCGGCAACCTAGCCTTCGAGGCCTGCGCGTTTTCCGGCAGGTTACCCTTTCTTGAACGGCACTTGGAGTGCTTGGTTCATCCCTCATTTCCTCTCCCCCCGGCAAACTTGTGCGGGAGGAACATTTCTTTTGCTTAAGAAACAAGGAGAAGAAATAAGAGAACGGGCACGAGGCCTTTTGACGCGCTCTTGCTCGTCAGACACGCGTGCCATCTGAAAAGATGCCAAATAACTCATGCAAATAGCAAAGAAGAGCATGGAAAGGAGGCGGATAGCTTGACGCAGCGGGAACTTTATTGCTGCTGCGGGTCTGCGCCCGGCTTTGTACAAAGGGTTACATGCAATGGCGGCAAAGCTTTTGTACAAAAAGGAGGTTGCGGGGCGGATCACGGCGACCGCGCCCTATGGGTAGAACTTGCGAAGATGCTCTATGTTCCAGGAATTACTCCTTTGGCAAGCCTTCTTCGGTCTCGAGTCGGACGGCGCCGGGTCTCGTGACTTGTCTCACCCGATAAGGGCCTTCCCCCTTAGCGTCAACTTGTTGGAATTCTTGGCGGACTGAACACGCGAAGAACAAGGTCGCCTTCCTCGAGGCTCTGGCTTTGACCTTGCGGCTATGGTAGCGGCGCAAGGCTTCTTTGGTATCGAGCAGCTCGTGACTGGCAACTGGAGACATCCTCCTCGAGGAGCAATCGTCGTCTTATCGCATGATTGCTCTTGCTCGAGCTCATCATAGCGAGCACTCGAGGAGATCCGTATCTGAGTTCCGTGGGGAGAACTGCTTACGCTCCATAGACTAGAGCAAAGGGTGTCTGCCCGGTGGCTCGGTTTGGTGTCGTTCGATCGACGGAAGAGCCGCCGCAGCTCCTCTATCAATTTCTTCCGCACTTGCGCCTTTGTCAAAAGTTCTTGTCTTGAGTCGCGCAACACTTCCGCATTGGCCCTTTACGCTTGACCGTTGCTCCTTGGGTGAGCAGCGAAGCTAACAGACCTTGGCGCCAAGGTCTTGGACATATTGCATGAAGGTGCGGTGGTGAATTGTGTACCGTTGTCGGTGATGATCCGGTTGGGGATCGGCGCATACAATCGACTGAAGAACTTGACTGCTTGTTGTCTTTGTCACCTTTCTCACTGGCTCCACTTCCGCCACTTTGTGAACTTGTCGATTGCTACGTACAAGTACTCAAAGCCCCGATAACGCGGGGAAGGGCGAGATGTCGAGCCCCAGACCGAGAATGGCGGGACAAAGGGATTGTTTGGAGAGCTTGAGCTGGTGATGAATTTGCTTTGCATGGGCGACACGCTTCACACTTGGTTACTAGTGCGATTGCATCTTGGAGGGCCTCTTGCCAAAGAACCCTTGCGGAAAGCTTTTTCGGCAAGTGCCCTTGCGCCAATATGGTGGCCGCAGATGCCTCCGTAATTTCGCCAACAGCTGTTGTCCATCTTCCCTAGAGATGCACTTCAATCGACACCATTGAGCCTTCTTACATACAGCTCGTTGTCCACTTAACTGGTACATACTTGATTGTCTGGTTATCCTTTCTATCTCTTGAGGATCGTCGGGAAGTTCTCCGGTTTGCGAAGCAGACGATCTGCTGCGCCCATGCGGGCAGGGGCTCGGCGACCGGGGCTAAAGGCATGAGGGCGCTGCGGGAACCTTCGCTTCTCGGCAGGATCTCGGCTCCGTCGGGCTGAAGGTTCCCGGCAAGCTTGCGGGGCAAGTCTTGTCGGGAACACTTGCTTCGATCGCACAGATCGATGATCGGCGGAGCTGATTGTTCCTCGGCGTCACGGAGGTTAATCACAGGGGACTTTGGCGGCGGCCTCGGGGAGGTCCGCCCGGCAAGTAATCGCCGGACACCAACTTTCTCTTCTTGGACTGTCCAATTGATGGTGCCACAGAAGGTTGAGTCGGCTGAGCAAGAAGGTCCACTGGTTCCACAGTAACTTCATTGAAGCACACTTTGAAAGGCCGTCTGCGATTTCATTACGAGCTCTCGGAATGTGTTCCATCTGCAGACCTTCAAAGTGCTCCTCAAGCTTCCTTACTTCATCTACATAGGCTTCCATCAAAGGGCTCTGATAGTTCTTGTTAACTTGCCGGACCACCAACTGGGAATCCCCCCGCACAATCAGCTTCTTGATCCCAAGCTCGGCCGCAATCCTGAGGCCGGCAAGCAAGCCCTCATATTCAGCGGTGTTGTTTGTCGCTTGCTCTCTTGGAAAGTGCATTTGGATAACGTACTTGAGGTGCTCTCCGGTTGGCGCGATGAGTCTGACCTTGACACCGGCGCCTTGTAGTGAGAAGGCACCATCGAAGTACATTACCCATTCGCTCGTCGTTCCTTGTGCGGGTGTACTTGTTTCTTGAACTTCTTCATCAGGTGTTGGGGTCCATTCTGCTATAAATTCTGCCAGAGCCCGGCTCTGTATGGTTGAAGTACTTTCAAACTTAAGTCGGCTTCGACAATTCCGGTGCCCACTCAGCGATCCTGCTGTTGCTTACGGGTTGTGCAATATCCTCTTGGTGAAGCGAGTGACCACTTTGTTATCTCGTGTGCTTGGAAGTAGTGGCGCAGCTTTCTTGAGGCCATGAGGAGGCCAAAAGCAACTTTGTACACCGGAGTACCTTGATCGGCTCCTGGAGAAGGAGCTTACAAAATCACCGGACGCTGCACCATCTTTTTTCCGACGTCGCCTTGCTCCTGCCAGGGCTGTTCTTCAGGGGCGAGGGCTTGCCGGAACAGCCCCCGCTTGTCATTTGGGCTGGCTTGCGGTGGTCTTGCCTCCTCGTCGGACTCCTCTCCGCTACTAAGCGCAGCACTCACCACTTGGTTGGTTGCCGCTAGGTATAGCAGCAATTTCTCCTGTGGCTTAGGTGCGACAAGTATTGGAGTGGAGGGCGGGTAATGTTTCAAGTCTTGCTTGTTGTTTCCGCTCAGAGTCCACTTCATGGGTCCGCCTTCTTCAAGATTTTGAAGAAGGGCGTAGCCTTCGGCGGAACTTTGAAATGAATCTCCGAGGGCAGCCACACAACTGCGAGCCTTCGACATCCTTGATCCGCCTTGGGGCTTGGATCTGCTCAATGGCTTTAATCTTGTCGGGGTTGGCTTGATCCCCTCTCGAGACACAAAGAACCGAGAAGCTTGCGGAGGGACCCCAAAGACGCACTTCTCGGGGTTCAATTTTAAGCGTATCCTGCGCAGTTTACGAATGTCTCTTCTAAATCTTGAATCGGGTATCCTTGCTCTTGCTCTTCACCACGATGTCATCCATGTAGCTTCTACATTTACGTGGATCTGTGGCTCAAAAGCAGTATACACTACCCTTGCAAGCGTTGACCCTGCATTTTTCAGTCCGAGCGGCATGCGTATAAAGCAATAGGTGCCACACGGGTGATAAGCGCGATCTTCTCTTCATCCTCTTCAGCCATGAAGATCTGGTGATAACTGAGTATGCATCAAGAAGCGAGTAGCTCACATCCGGCGGTGGAGTCAACAATCTGGTCAATGCGCGGCAAGGGAAATGGATCCTTGGGGCATGCTTTATTCACATCAGTGAAGTCAATACACAGCCTCCACTTCCCGTTGGCCTTGCGCACGACAACTGGGTTTGCTAGCCACGTCGGATGAATCACACCTCTAACCAGGCCTGCTGCCTCTAGCTTCTTGATTTCCTCGCTGATGAACTCTTGGCGCTCTACGGCTTGCTTCCTTACTTTCTGCTTAACGGGCCGCGCGTGAGGGCAAACGGCAAGCTTGTGCTCAATCACCTTCACAGGAACACGGGGATGTCGGATGGTTGCCATGCGAACACATCGACGATTCGCCCGCGGGAAAGCGACAGCGCTTTCCTATTCTTTGTCAGCGTGGGCGATGGTGAAGGTACCACCGATGCCGTCTTCCTTGGCGGGCACCTTCTTAGTCATTGGCGGGCGGCCATTCCCTTTTACCCTTGCGGCGGAGCTGGGCGGCGCATCCTCGATGGCGGCGCAACACTCCGAAGGGTCTTTGTTGCGGAGTGGGTCTCGGGCGCTTGCGGACTTGGTCTTCGTCTTTTTCCCTTGGGAACTTCAGCGGCAAGTGCATCCTTGTCGGCCGCGCGCGCGCATCCCGTAAATCTGGTCGGTGCGGATAAGCGCGTCCTTCTTGTCGCTGCGGACGGTGATAGCGCTGCTCGGCCCGGCATCTTGAGCACGTTGTAGGCGTAATGGGAAGCCGCCATGAACTTGGCGAGGCGGGGCCCGAGTATCCGTTATATGGCAGCGGAATATCGGCGACGTCGAAAGTGGCCTTTCGGTCCTGAAGTTGACCTCCCGCCAAAGGTCACCGGCAAGGTGATCTTCCCCTTGGGCTTGCTCCTCCCGGGTTGATTCCTTGGAAGGGCGGTCTCTTGAGCTCGTCGTGCAGGATTTGGAGTTTCTTGATCACAGCAGAGGAAATCAAGTTCAGCCCAGCCCGCCATCGACCAACATCTTGGTGACCTTGAGGTTGCGGATGGTGGGTGAGACCAGCATCGGCGAGCACCCGACCGCGGTGAATGCGGTCGGGGTGATCCTCAAGATCGAAAATGATGGGCGTCTTGGACCATTTGAGGAGTCTGCGTGACTCCATGGGCGGCTCTGCCGCATTCACCTCGTGCCCTTGCGGTTGGCGGTGAGAGGTGTCGTGACGCCACCGTCAACGCATAGGACCTCCGTGGCCTTCTGAAATTCCTGCTCCTTTGTCGTCCTCATCCTCCATGTCCTCTTCGCGTCTTCTTCGTCCTTGTCGCGGCTCCGAGAAGGTCGGTCACCTTGTCGCCGCTTGGCCTTGCCGAGGTCCTCCCGACCGGCGAGCGGCCGCTTCTTGCTCGGTTCTCCTCCGCCACCTTGGGCTCTCTCCTTGTCGCGCCTCTCGTACTCAGCCTTTTGCTGCTCGGCGAGATAATCGGCAGCTTGCGATTGTAGAGGTCGTGGCCCTTGGTGCGGTGGATTTTGCGTCTTGTTTGCGGACCGCCTTGCTTGTCGGCTATCGCCACGAGGGCAAGCTCCTTGCGGAGTTGCGGCCTGCGTTTGTTTGCGGAGCCTCCTTGCGGACTTCTCAGCGGCAAGTACATTCCTTGTTTCTCTTGAAAGTTACATCGCTGCGTTTCTTTGCGGGCGGCGTCATCGAGTCACTTCCTCCTGCGCGGCGTCCTCTCCGAGAGCCTTCTCCCCTCTTACAGCGCGCATCTATCGGCCAGGCGTAGAGCTCGTGACATCCGGATTTTGGTCATGGCCATCTCTTCACGCATCTGCGGCGTTACGCACGTTACGGTGGAACGAGCGATGACCGCCCGCAGGTGGACGTCCGGGATGTTGTGCTGCCACGGCTGAAGCGTTGGATGTACTTGCGAGGACTCTCCTTCTTTACGGCCAAAATGTGGAATCACTTTCTTGGCCGTGGGGTTTAATGGCCGCCCGGTGAAGGCACCAACAAAGCGATGACAAAGATCCGCCTAAGAGGAAATGGAGCCCTCGGCAAGTGCATAAGCCAAGCGAGCGTTCGGCCTAAGCCTGGAGCGGAAGTAGTTCGCGAGAACCTTCTCGTCGCGCCCGGCAGCTGCACGCGATGGTGTAAATCTTGAGAAACTCCGAGGGTGTGTCTTGCCGTCGTACTTCTCCGATGCGTCGGGCTTGAAGTTTTCATGCTGAGGCCTTTGGGACGCCCGGAGTTCACGGGTGAGCAGCGGGCAGCCCGCCGCGTATGGCAAGTCGCCTGGCTCGCCGGGCGTGCGCACTTCGACAGTGCTCCCAGCTCTCTGGTCAGATTGTCGCCGAGTCTCTCGGCGACGCTCGATCGTGGTCCGTGCATCTTCTTGCCGCCGCTCGTTGAGGACCTGACGTTGATCTCGACGAGCCCGCGGGTCCGACGATGCCGTGGAGCCGTCGTCGGCGTTGTTCCGGCGGGGCGGCGTCTTTCGTTTCCGCGGCGGGGAATGCACGGTAGTTGCGCCCCCGGCGGTCTTGTCGCCGCAGGCTTTCACCTTCCCCGCTTGCTGCGGCCGCGAGGCCGCAGGCTGCTGTTGACGGTCGTTGTTGGCGAAGGCGACCAGGCTCTGGATGGTAGCCCTCCATTCCTCGACCTTGTCGCCGCGGAGGAGTCGAGCATTGCGCCCTCGTGAGTGCTTCGCAGGAAGTGGAGAAGCGGGAAGCGGCGGCGCGAGGCGGGGCGGACGCGCTCGGGCTCCGAAGTGTTGGAAGGAGAGGTCTGTCCCGGCGCCGCCGCTTTGCCGTGTCGGGCGGGGTCCGGAACATCTCGCGAGCCCAGCGCGTCCTTGTTCCAACAGCGGATACCACCTCTGTGGTATGGCGCTGCTGGTCGCCGTGTCTTGAGATGGGCGTGGGTCTACGGAGGCGGCGTGGTCCTCCGTCTGTCCACAGATCTGGTGGCACCGCGGCGCCTCGCCGGTGTCCACCCTTCCACCGGCGTCTCCTCGCTTGCCGTCGGCTCGGTGGCGGCGGGGAAGACGGAGATGGTCTGCGACCCTCAGCTCTCGTCTTGAGGCCATGACGCGATTGTTGATGAAAGCTCTTGAGCGGCTGGAGGGTTGATGAAGAGTCTTTGGCCTTGAACGCGGATCAGGTTCGCACAACCTCGGCGACCCTACAGCGCGCCCGAGATGTCGGCAGCGGGATGGTCGCGTCGGCACCTATGGGGCCGGGCCTTCGTGTGTTGTGGGAGGCGGAGGCTGCGGAGAAGCGGTCGAGGCGGCAGCTGGGATTTTACCCGGCCGGGCGCGATCGTCGCGTAAAACCCTACTGCTGCATTGTGTTGTATTTGATCTTGCTCGAGAATCACGAGCAAAGCGGTGGAGTGGTGTCACGAAATCCTCGCGAGTAGCTAGTCGCCGAGCCCTCTCGCGAGAATCGCCAATGGTTGGAACCCTCTGTGAGAGTAGCCGATTGTTCCAACCCCTCTCGTTGTGCATGGGCCTCCTTTTATAGGGCAAGGGTCACCGACGGTGTCAGCGTGAGTAGAGGGTAAAAGCGTAAAAGGGTGGTAGTTGGAGCAGTCGCGGGAGCAGTGCAGCACGATTGCTTTCTACCTACTTTTGTGAGAGGGGACAAGGGCATTAAATGCCGTCGCCCGTCGCCCAAAAGCTCCGCCATTGCGTCTTCTTCCGCCACGGCGCGAAGTTACCACCGTGGAGTGCCACCGCATCCTTCATGCAGCCTGACCACCCGCCACGCGTCTCTGGAGAAATGGAGGCGGCGTGGGTGAATGAGTGGGGTGCGAACGCGTAGCATAGCTCTCCCGGCAAGCACCTTGCGGGGCCTTGATCTTGTCGGACCGGGGCTTGTCGGGCTCTGTGACTTGCCGCTCCCGGGTCTTCGCCGGGCGCCTGCAGGCGCCGAGGCGTGTCTTCTGTGATGTGGTCTTGGTCCTCGGCAGCTCCTCTCGCCGGGATCTGCGAGGAGTAATATAGCCTTGAGCCTGGAATGGCCTTCCGGCAAGCTCCTCTTGCCGGGTCTTGAGTTTTGGTCTTGCACACTTTGTTCTTGAATGGCTTGGTAGGGGCGGAATGGTCTCCGGCAAGCATACGGTGGATCTTCTTTGTGGGGAGCTGCGGCTACCCGTGCACAAGTTAAGTCTTGAGGTACCCTACCTTAGCTACACCGACATACTCAAAGGATTGAACAACGCTTTGGCCAGCATTGAGCAGTCTCGGAGAGCTTAGAGAGGATTGTTGACGATAAGATCCACGCTCACGGGCGTGAAGTGGATGAAGTACAAGTGACCGTCAACAAGCTCGAGGCGGACATTGAGAAGCAAAGTAGGAGAAAGGCGAGAGGTTATCGTGAGTTGCGAGGATGACTTAGTCCGGATTCTCAGCGACAGACTGGTCCGATTCCCAAAGGATCCCGATCATTTGCTATTCGATGGTGACACGGGACTACAGCTTGACACCTCCACAGTTCAGCGGTTGCTCCTACTCCAGCTCCGGCTCGGTGTCCACCCCTCCAGCCACAGACATCAGTGAAGTCTTCGCCCGATCTTTGTCATATCCACTCCGACATCAACCCAGGCCAGGAGCCGCCGGCAGAGTCCCTAGTGGCGCTTAGCTCTATGCTTTTTGAACTTTTGGTAACTTGTTGCCAAAGGGGAGAAAGTGTATAGATCATAGGGCTTCGAGAGAGAGAGTGTTGTTGTCTTTGCGCTTTTGCTCTTTCGTTCTTTTGCGGTTTCTTTGACATACTTTTGGTTTTCAAGACACTCAGTGTGTTTGATACTCCGTTTGATTCTACTTTAATGAGTGCTTGGTCGTACTATGCTTTAATGTGTGCTTAATGCTTATCATATGCCATTCCTATCTCGTATGACCATTTACTCATGTCTTGGTGATTGGGTGCATGCTGTTCATTCTTATCATTTTGTGCGCTCCACCAAGATGTATGTGACATGGAAGAGTGACCCATGATCCTAATCGATTGTGCATTTGCATTCAAGCGCAAATCTTAAATAATGCACAAATTTAGGGGAGCTCTTGCTTATCACATACTTCTCAAAGCGACGATATTATTCATTGATTATATCCTTTGTGAAGCTTTGATCTATATGTTGTCATCAATTACCAAAAGGGGAGATTGAAAGTGCAACTAATCCCGGGTGGTTTTGGTAATTAATAACAACATATATATCATTGAACTAATAGTTACTTGAGAATCATTTGAGAGAGTTGATTGATATGGGTATGGCAAGGGATGAAGAAGTGGACCCCCAAAATGCTAAGGCAAGCATTGGCAAAAGCTCAAGACTCCATTTTTGGTTTAGTGATCCAAGATCACATTGAGTCCATAGGAAAAGCCAATACTATTAAAATGGGATGAGGTTATGATGATGATCTGGTTGCTCAAGTGCTTAGGGATACATCTCCTAAACTATCAGCAACTTTCACTGCCATATACACTCATAAGTAGTCTCGGTCCCACCGATATTCCAAACTCAGTCACACCGAGATGAACCACCTCAGCCATAAGCCAAACCCTAGTAAACTTGGATTTTCCGATTACGAACTCGGTCTCCTTTGAAACATGAGTTGCCAAGCTTCAGTAACCTTACGTCATCAAATCGGTGTCACCGAGATGATGAAATCGGTCCCACGAAATTGGCATGCTCTTGTCATTGCACGAATCGGACTAATCGAGATTGTATATTCGGTCCCACGAAAATCCCAACGTTCACATTATTTGAACTATCGGTCTCACCGAGTTGTCAACTTTCGGTCCCACGAGATTGCTCAAATGTGTGTAGCAGTTGGATTTTGTGTGGAGGCTATTTATACCCCTCCACCCCTCTTCATTCGTGGAGAGAGCCATCGGAAAGAACTACCACTCCTACCTTACATTTCGAGAAGAGAACTACCTACCCTTGTGTTGAGATCAAGTTGCTCCCTCCCACCATATGAAGCTTGATCTCTAGCCTTCCCAAGTTGCTTTCCACTCAATCCTTTCTTCCACCACAGCCAAATCGGTGAGGAGAGTTGAGTGGTGGGGAGATTATCATTTGAAGCACAAGAGCAAGGAGTTCATCATCATCTACAACATCTATTACCTTTTGGAGGGTGGTGCCTCCTAGATTGGTTAGGTGTCGCTTGGGAGCCTCCGTCGTCGAGATGTGGAGTTGAACCAAGAAGTTTGTAAGGGCAAGGAGATCGCCTACTTCGTGAAGATCTACCCGAGTAAGGCTAGCCCTCCGTGGGCGTGAGCCATGATGGAATAGACAAGGTTGCTTCTTCGTGGACCCTTCGTGGGTGGAGCCCTCCGTGGACTCAGCATGGCCGTTACCCTTCGTGGATTGAAGTCTCCATCAACGTGGAAGTACGATAGCACCACCTATCGGAACCACGAGAAAAATCACCGCGTCTCCAAAATTGCGTTTGCTCTTCTCCACCTCTCTTTACTACATGTGCAATTTACTTTCCGCTGCCTATACTCTAGAATTGCATGTGTAGGGTGATGCTTGACTTGATCATAATTGTGAATCTGCCAAAAACTGTTCTTTGTCAAAAGGCAGAATTTTTATATTGTCAAGTAGTCTAATCACCCCCCCTCTAGACATACTTTCGATCCTACAGAATGGTGAAGTGTTTGCCAGGTATATCGGTACTAACTGCAGGAATGGGCCACCTATGAAGAAGATATGGGTTCCCAAAAGTTGTCTTGAGGATCTTCCAGTGAATGTCATCATGACACCACCTGTGAAGAAGACAAACCCCATTCCAAAGGCTTCATATGGTCCAAAAGCTTCATATAGACCGAGGACTCATCTGAGTCACCCTAACGTTAATGCTTTGCAGGGAAATCATACTCAGACCCATGAATATGAGCGTGTTTCCTCAAACCGCTATGTTCATAAAACAAAGAATTTTTCTGCTTATTCCTATGAGTATTATTCAACTGCTGCAAGGCTATTTACTAGGGACCCAAAGCCGTAGTTCTCAGATGCTGCACTTAGACTCATTGCTTCTAAGCCACCCCTGAAAATTTGGGTGGTTAAGAAAACTTAACTCTCTTTTGCAGGGAAAGGTCTCCAGCCGGAAATCAAAGGCGTCCAAAACTAATGCTGGGGACCTTAAACATCTTGTGGGGCGCAAGATAAAATGCCCAAATGGTCTTACTATGTACTTCGTTCCAGGATTCCTTGACACTCACCCTATCTATGATAACGAAGACCTGAATTTTCATGTTCCACTTGTTCGTCAAATGTTTATGCTTCACAACTCGCTTGGTGAAGCCTATCTCCCAAACTGCACTGTAGGCTACGACACCTAGTACTTCAGAATGGATTATGGACAGTGGATGCACTAACCACATGACGGGTGATCGAAGTCTTCTGATGGATTCAACGCTACGTCCATCAGACAAAAGTGACATCACATTTCTTGACCTTTGGTAAAAGCAAGGTATTGGGTCTAAGCGAGTTGCAATATCAAGGGATCAGCACATGGATAAAGTGATGCTTGTTGAATCCCTTGGTTTCAACAATATACATCTCAATGCTTTGTGACTTAAACATGATTGTGCTATATGGAAAATATTGATGCCTTGTACTAATGGAATCTGACAAGTCTCTAGTCTTTGAAGGGTATCGGAAAGACGATCTATATATGGTAGATTTCTCCACAGGACCACAGATGGCCGTATGTCTTCTAGAACATGCTTCAGAATGCTGGCTCTGGCATCGAAGGCTAGGACATGCAGGCATGAAGAACTTGCACCTCTCGTGAAGAAGAAGCATGTCATGGGCATCGAAGGCATCAAGTTCAAGAAGGACCATCTCTGTGGCGCCTGCGAAGCTCGAAAGATGACTAGGGCCAAGCATCCCTCGAAGATAATCATGACTACATCTCAACCCTTCGAGCTCCTCCACATGGACTTATTCGGCCCTACTCACCACTCTACTCTCACTGCTACTGCTTGCCTCTATGGCATCGTCATTGTTGATGATTACTCTAGATATACTTGGGTGCATATAATCCTCTACAAGACTGAAGTGCAGGATGTCTTCAGACGCTTTGCCAATCGTGCCATGACGAACTATGGCGTCAAGATCAAGCACATCAGAAGCGACAATGGCACTGAGTTCAAGAACACTGGCCTCGACCTCTATCTGGATACACTGGGTATCACTCATGAGTTCTCTGCTCCTTATACACCTCAGCAGAATGGCATCACTGAGCGCAAGAACAGAACTCTCATTGAGATGGCCCGAATGATGCTTGATGAGTACAAGACTCCGCCGAAATTCTGGCCTGAAGCTATTGACACTGCTTGCCACATCATCAACCGTGTTTATCTTCACAAGCTTCTGAAGAAAACATCCTATGAGCTCCTAACTGGTAAGAAGCCAAATGTAAGCTACTTTAGAGTATTTGGTGCTAGGTGCTGGATCAAGGATCCACATTACACTTCAAAATTTGCATCGAAAGGACATGAAGGTTTTATGCTTGGTTATGGAAAGGATTCACACTCCTACAGAGTCTTCAACCTCTTTCACTACAAAGTGGTTGAAACTGTGCATGTGCGGTTCGATGAGACTAACGGCTCGCAAAGAGAGCACCTGCCAAATGTGCTAGATGAAGTACCTCCAAGTGAATCTATCAAGCAGATGGGAATTGGAGATTCATACCTTCTGAGAATCAAACTGAAGAGGAGATTGTCATTTTTGCACCTAATCAACCTGAAGACAATGCTCAGCCTGAAGAAAATCTCCCAACTGATGACATTGATCAGCAAGAGCAAAATCTTCGTCCTGCTCATCCTCGTGTTGCAAATGAAGTTCAGATTGAGAAGATAATTGACAGCTTGAATGCACCTGGTCCACTCACTTGTTCAAAAGCAACTCAAAGAGCAACACAGCTAACCAACTTCTGTGGGCATTTTGCATTTGTCTCAATATCTGAACCCAAGAAAGTTGATGAAGCCTTCATGGAACCTGAATGGATTCAAGCTATGCAAGAAGAGCTTCAACGATTCGAGCTGAATAATGTGGGAATTGGTCAGCGTCGATCCTCGGAAGCACAATATCATTGGCACCAAATGGATATATCGCAACAAGCAAGATGAGCATGGTCAAGTGGTTAGAAACAAGGCTCGTCTCGTTGCACAAGGTTACACTCAAGTGGAAGGAATTGACTTCGATGAAACATTTGCTCCGGTGGCAAGACTTGAAGCCATTCGCATACTGCTAGCCTATGCAAATAATCACAACATCCTTCCGTATCAAATGGATGTGAAGAGCGCCTTTCTCAATGGAAAGATAGAAGAAGAAGTATATGTCGCACAACCTCCCGGCTTTGAAGATCCAAAACATCCTGATATGGTATACAAGCTCAACAAGGCACTCTATGGCCTCAAACAAGCTCCTCGAGCTTGGTATGATACTCTCAAAGACTTCTTGAAGAGCAAAGGCTTCAATCCAGGTTCACTAGACCCTACTCTTTTCACAAAGACATATGATGGTCAACTGTTTGTGTGCCAAATCTATGTGGATGACATTATCTTCGCTGCACCAACAAGAAATACAGTGATGAGTTTGGTCACATGATGCAAGAGCAATATCAAATGTCCATGATGGGCGAGATGAAGTTCTTTCTGGATCTCCAAATCCGTTAGCAACGCAACGGCATCTTCATATCTCAAGAAAAATACCTCAAAGACTACCTGAAGAAGTTTGGAATGCAAGACTGCAAAGGATACACGACGCCAATGCCAACCAAAAGTCATCTGGGTCCTGACGACAATGGCAAAGAGTTTGATCAAAAGGTATACCGCTCCAAGATTGGTTCTTTGCTTTACTTATGTGCATTTAGGCCAGATATAATGCTTAGTGTTTGCATGTGTGCTCGGTTCCAAGCGGCACCAAAGGAATCGCATCACTTAGCTGTGAAGCGAATTCTTCGATATTTGGCTTACACCCCAACACTAGGATTATGGTATCCAAAGGGCTCAGAGTTTGATCTATTTGGATTCTCATATGCGGATTATGCTGGTGACAAGGTTGATCGCAAGTCCACATCAGGCACATGTCAATTTGTGTGACGATCTCTTATCTGGTTGTCTTCAAAGAAGCAGAACTGTGTATCCCTCTCCACTGCTGAATCTGAATACATTGCTACTGGATCTTGCTGTGCTCAGCTTCTCTAGATGAATCAAACTCTCAAGGACTATGGTATCCATCTGAAGAATGAGCCTCTCCACTGTGACAATGAGAGTGCCATCAAGATTGCCAACAACCCAGTTCAACACTCGAAGACAAAGCACATTGAAATTCGTCATCACTTTCTCAAAGATCATGTTATGAAGGAAGATATTGATATCATTCACATCAAGACAGAAGATCAGTTGGCTGATATCTTCACAAACCCTTGGATGAGAAAAAGTTTTGCAAGTTGCGGTGTGAGCTAAATATCTTGGAATCCTCAAATGTCCTGTGATTAGTCACACATCCTAAC
Organism: Aegilops speltoides; assembly: GCA_021437245.1. Lineage (NCBI taxonomy): Eukaryota > Viridiplantae > Streptophyta > Magnoliopsida > Poales > Poaceae > Aegilops > Aegilops speltoides. The sequence continues at coordinate 199,236,036 of CM038142.1, read as the reverse complement.
ACTTATGCATTTTCATGACTTAGATGTGCAACACACGAAGTAATGTATATCTTCAATCAATGAAGACATACACTCTAAGTGTGAATACATTAATGCGGAATTTGACTTCGGAGTGCCACGATAATTATGCGCCGTGTCTGGGTCTAATACTTCCTATACGGTGGGTAATGCCACCACCAAACCTTTGTTTGAAGTGTTTCTCTTGGCGTTATGTTTGCATAGTCTTCATATTGGATTCATATTCATCCTTGTCTTATATTCAAGTTTATCTTCAATTGCTTGATTTGGCCTTATACAAGCTATATTTATTTGTGTTATGTCCTCTACAACATTCACTTATAGCTATGACTTCGTGTTGAATCTTTTGAACTAAGTGAATGTGATCGGACCCTAATCTATCTATGCTTCTACCTCAACTCTATCTGTCCAAATCATATGCATTCTATTGAAAACTGTCGATTGTCTTCACTGAAACCTTGCCAGCTGAACTCAATCTGACAAACATTTCTATCTGCTTTTAATGCTATATCATTTTTGCCTGAAACCCGGAGAATTCGGAACGACCACCCCGACAATCCAGGCGTGCGTGGGAACATGGAACAACTTCCAAGGTGTTGCATGCTTGCCACGTGTCCGTCAGATGTGAACCGCTAGGGGCACTTGCGTAATTGCATTGTGCTGTCTCTTTCCTTATAAATACCCGTCACGTCTCGGTCAAAAATTCTTCCTCCTCCTCGCCACCTCTCACAAACCCTAGCGCCTCCGCTAGCTCTCGATGACGCTGATGACGAAGCGCTTAGCTGCCGCGACTTCTTCGACGCCGGCCACGGACCTTGTCCCCTCCGCCGTCGCCGTAGGTGTCTTCCGTCGCCAAGTTAGCGCACGGAAGTTTGAACTGCTCGGCCTCCAACTTCGCTCCGTCTAGCAGTTCTTCGTGTGGTAATTAAATTTCACTTTTTACCATCTTTTCAATCTGATAGATTCATCCTTCTTTACCAAAAGTGGTTTCTAGATCTCCAAGTTGAATCTATCTCTTTCTGCATCTCATACTCTGCCTAGTCTATTCACTTATGATTCTTTACAAGTTAGATTCCTCACTTGTACTTATTCTTGGATTTGTACAACTCTGGAACCAACTCTCATCAAATAAGTGAATGTCTTCGCGTTATGAGGTCAATGTCTTCAAACTGATTTATCATCAAAATCTTCTGAGAATGCATATGACCTCTTCCCCTTCCCTCGCACCTCTAATGCTGTCACAGGTACATGCTCGTGGGAGAATCCCTTGGTTCTCATAGTATGCATTCGTTTGCAGAATTCTTACAGAGTCACATCAATTCACCTGAAGCCAGTTCTTGTCTGACCAGCCGTCTGAAGCCCTTGCAAGTATTGAAGCCTTTCAGATTAAGCTTCATGGCCACTGAGAAGTCAGGAAGAAAGGGTGGCAGATAGCACCGTGGGAACACTTCCAAGGATTTGCCTCCAGATTTGCACGAGCTCTACAAGACAGACCCGGAGGAAACCTATACAGGTCTTAAGAATCGAATCCAGTGGATTCAAAGATATTGGGCAGAGGAATGGTTCAAGTACCGCTTCGTCACTAAAGAATATGCAGAGAAGAATGCCATCAAGGGACCCTGGGGAGATATAGTGTACAAAAATCTTCAGCCCCAGTCCCTTCCTGAAGCCATTCAATGAGAATTCTATCCGTGCATGATTCGCGGACCGCAGCCAGAGAACGCTGACCCTTCTTCTCTGATGTGGTGCCGGGAAGACCATCTGTTCAAGCTGAACTACCAGTTCGCCAAAGACTCAGCTGCGAAGAACAAGAAGGCTCTACAACTTGACTTCAACCCTGGTCCTTCTTCACCTCGGGAAGATGGCACCCGTGAAGCCAATGAGAACATGATCGACCCCTTCTACAACCTTGCAGGCCTCATCACACACATTGCGGTCCAAGGTGCCAAAGTGGATCATTCTGATGATGGTGCTGACACTGATGAGGCTCCAGCTCCTACTCCAAAGCCACAGAAGCAAAAGAAGGCTAAAGCTTCAGAATCATCTGGTGCTCCAAAAGCTTCTCGAGTGAAGCCATTGGCAACTGCCCCTCCTGCTCCCAGTAACACCTCTCAAGATCTCTCCTGCATCTCAAGAAGCGCGATGTAACACCCCGGATGTAACTTTCAATAATTGTAACTCCAACTCTTGCCATTTCCGGCTATGTGATATATTATTTTCTCCGTGGTTGGGGTTTTTGTCTTTTGTTTTGCATTTTGTTCATGTTTTGCATCTCATCTCATAGCATCATTCTCATTACATCGGCATTGTTTTCTTAAAACTTGCATCCGCTCGTAGTTGCCTCTCCTCACTTCTCTCCGTTGTGTTCGTTGACCGATCTGAGTCCAACCGGATTTTCGATTCCCTCTTGTCTGGCCGTTTGACCCTCTCTATACTTTACTCAGACCCCTCGCGCGCGTCCAAATGTTGTCCCGAACCTGACCCGCTTTGTCGTTACCAATGGGTCCGGATCATCCCCAAACATCTATAAAGCATCTCCGTTTTCTTATTTGGACTCCCTGCCTATTTATTCTCGACTGCCCGATTACGATCTGAAGGACCTAACCTGATCCCACCTGCTATTTATATCAGACCAACCCTAGAAACAAGGGATCCTGTCCCATCCACCCACTCCCGAGCGCCGCCACTATTCCTGTCCCTTCCTCGTCGGGATCCTCCCCGATCCAAAATCCTCCCTCGTTGTCAACACCAGACCAACCCATCGCCTCCACCTCTCGATGTAGTTCATCCATCGACCCCCTCCAGATCCTCGATCCACCCATCCAACCCGCTCCGCCGTCCCCGCAGCAAACGCTCGACCCCGCCGCCCTCGTGTGCTCCGGTGAGCCTGCCTCCATCTACGGCCGAACGCCCCACGTCCCGTCGCTCCTATTTTCCTCTGGTCCTCCCTCATCTCACATCTCTCTCTCAACTCTCTCTGTTACAGGGAGGCCGCCATGGCCATGGGGCTCCACTCGACGCCAAGCCACCTCCTCGGCCCTGCAGCCTCCTCCCCTTGCAACCCCACCGAGCCGCCATCGTCCTCCGCCCCCTGCAGCCTCCCATTCGGCCATGCCGGCGACCAGTTGCCGGGTACATCAAACCAGCAGCAGCTCCACATCTCCGGCAGTCACTGCTACCGACCCGCAGGTCCTATCCCGACGCCTCTCTCCTTCCTCCCTCTGTTTTGCTGCTCCTCGGCTTCTCCCTCTCTCTCTCCCTGCCACGTTTCTTCCTCTCTAATCCCTCTCCCTCTCTGCCATGGATGGCCCCAGGAGCTCCCTCATAGCAGCCCGGATCTGGTGCCTCGCCGGAGAACGCCGTCCTCGACCGGATTCCCGTGCCTACTGATGCCGCCAAGTTTCGCCGTCGTTGCTGTCGTTCCCTTGCCATGGCGCCTCGGCCTCCTCAAGCCCGGCGCCGCCAATCCAGCACGGCACCGTCCCCAGCTTCTATCGTGCGAACACACGAGGACGACGACCAGCGCCAAGTCCTGCTCGAGCACCCGCCTGCGTTGACCCACCTGCCTCCGCGCCAAGTTCCACTGCCGCCGAGCATCTGCTTCGAGCACCCGCCTCCTCTCCTTTGTCAGGACGACCGAGCTCGCTCGTGCGTTGACTGCATCGCGCAGACCAAGCGATCAACCCGTCGGCCTGCCCTCTCCACAAACGGGCCGAAGCCCATGGATGAGGCCACACCCCAGTGCCCCCTCCTCTGTTTTTCCTCCTAATGGGCCAGCTTGTTTTAGCCCGTTATGTTTTTTTCCTGTCCAGCGATTTTAGCATTATCCGGTGAATTATTGTTTTATAGAAATGTCCCTCTAGATCATGCATTTAATAACTCACAAATGGTGCATCGGATTAAAATGATTTATATACGTAAAATGCTTAGAATTTTGTGTAGATTAATAATTTGCAACTTTCAACCATGTTTAAAATGTTGAAAATGCTGTTTGTGTTTATTTGCTTAAATGCCATGCTAAAATGATTTATTTCATAACTAAATAATCGTAGCTCCAACTTTAATGAACATTATATGTAAATGGGGTGGAAAAATGCATAGATTAACTTGTTGCACTTTATTTTCCAGTTTAACAACAATAAGATATGGTTTTAGGCAGAACAGTACCAAATCTAAAATATGGACATGAGGATTTTCGGAATTGTTGTTTGTTGTTCCAGCCTCATTTAAACTTGCCTAGATAGGTAGTTTTATTATGTTTCACCTCTTGCCACGTTAATCAACATTTAATATTTTTGGGTACATAAACGAGAGCAAACTAAATAACTCGAGTGTGGTGTTTCGTCAATATGCAACTTGTTGCATGTTGAGCTCCACTTAACTTGTAGTATCGTTTGTTGCACTTTGCCATGCTTTAAACCGGTCATGCATCATACTTGATTGTGCATCATGCCATGATTATGCTTGTGTGTTTACCATGTTGTTTGCTTCTTTCCAGTTTGCTTCTCTCGTTAGCTTCGGTTTCGTTGCGGAGTTGTGAGGATTCGTCCGACTACGTTGGTTCATCTACTTCATGGACTCGTTCTTCTTCCTTGCGGGATCTCAGGCAAGATGACCATTACCCTCGATATCACTTCTATCTTTGCTTGCTAGTTGCTTCGTTCTATCGCTATGCTACGCTACCTATCACTTGCTCTTCAAGCCTCCCAAATTGCCATGTCAGCCTCTAACCTTTTTCACCCTTCCTAGCAAACCGTTGTTTGGCTATGTTACCGCTTTTCCTCAGCCCTTCTTATAGCGTTGCTAGTTGCAGGTGAAGTTGAAGATTGCTCCATGATGGATAGGATTATGTTGGGATATCACAATATCTCTTATTTAATTAATGCATCTATATACTTGGTAAAGGGTGGAAGGCTCGGACTTATGCCTGGTGTTTTGTTCCACTCTTGCTGCCCTAGTTTCCATCATACCGGTGTTATGTTCCTTGATTTTGCGTTCCTTATGCAGTTGGGTGATTTATGGGACCCCCTTGACAGTTCGCTTTGAATAAAACTCCTCCAGCAAGGCCCAACCTTGGTTTCAACATTTGCCACCTAAGCCTTTTTCCCATGGGTTCTGCAGACTCAAGGGTCATCTTTATTTTACGCCCCCCGGGCTAGTGCTCCTCCGAGTGTTGGTCCGAAGTAGAGCCACTTGCAGCGCCACCTCAGGGAATCTTGAGGGTTGGTTTTAGTTGTACGTAGTGTTCATCCGGTGTGCCCTGAGAACGAGATATGTGCAGCTCCTATCGGGATTTGTCGACACATCGGGCGGCTTTGTTGGTCTTGTTTTACCATTGTCGAAATGTCTTGTAAACCGGGATTCCGAGACTGATCGGGTCTTCCTGGGAGAAGGAATATCCTTCATTGACCGTGAGAGCTTGTGATGGGCTAAGTTGGGACACCCCTGCAGGGTATAAACTTTCGAGAGCCGTGTCCACGGTTATGTGGCAGATGGGAATTTGTTAATATCCGGTTGTAGAGAACATAACACTTGACTTAATTAAAACGCATCAACCGCATGTGTAGCCGTGACAGTCTCTTTTTGGTGGAGTCCGGGAAGTGAACACGGTTTTTGTGTTATGATTGTGCGTAAGTAGATTCAGGATCACTTCTCGATCACTTCTAGCTTCTCGACCGTTCCGTTGCTTCTCTTCTCGCTCTTATTTGCATTTGTTAGCCACCATATTTGCTTAGTGCTTGCTGCAACCCCACCTCATTACCACTTCCTACCGATAAGCTTAAATAGTCTTGATCTCGCGGATTTTGAGATTGCTGCGTCCTCGTGACTCACCAGATACTATCACAACAGTTGCATGTGCCGATCATACCAGTGTAGGTGATGTAACCGAGCTCAGATGGGTGCTCAACGAAGATCTTGGTCATTGCTATGTTTCGTTTCATGTTGATCAGTAGTGGAGCCCAATTGGGACAATCAGGGATCTAGCAGTTGGGTTATCTTATTTTCTTTTGGCTTCGTCCGTAATCGGACTATGTGTGCACTCTGAATGATGTATGAAATATATGTTCATTGTGTGAAGTGGCATTTGTAAGCCAACTCTTTATCCCATTCTTGTTCATTACATGGGATTGTGTGAAGATGACCCTTCTTGCGACAAAACCACCATGCGGTTATGCCTCTAAGTCGTGCTTCGACACGTTGGAGATATAGCCGCATCATGAGTGTTGCAAGTTGGTATCAGAGACATCCCCGACTTAGGAGCCCCCTGCTTGATCAAATCGTTGGCGTTGTTGAGTCTAGAACAAAAAGGTTTTGAGTCTTAGGATTATATATATCGGAGAGTAGGATTCTTTTTACTCCTCAGTCCTTTCGTCGCTCTGGTGAGGCCTCCTGACGTAGATGTTTTGTCTTTCCTCGCCTCAAATTTCACTAATTGTTTTAGGATCACGCGGGTATCTTGGGATCGTTCCGATATTCTTATGACGAGAACATTGTTCTTGGTGCCTCCTGACATTTAGGGGTTGTGGCAGTGTCCCGGGGAATTGAGCTCCGAGGTGTTGTCGTCATAATTTTATCGTTGCAGTTCTGCAATACCTGAGTTTCGTCGACATCGAAAATCTCTTTTATGCAGCTAGTGGTAAGATAACCTCGACGCCACCTAGTACTGGGGAGTTCGGGAGTATTGCCATAACTCGTATAACGGATGCTTTTCGAAGGTTGAGGTACATGATTTCCGAAGGTTTCTTGGTTATGTGTTGATGGATGGATACATCTTGGATGATAGGTATTGTTACTTTGGTTGAGATATTTATTGCTTCCCCTGTATCCCCAACACCAGATTGCATAACCAGAAAGTTTCGGGAGTTTTATAGGTGCGAATTCAAGTAGCTCCTAGAATATCTTTCCGACAGATGCATGATATGAGATTGGGGTTCGACGTCTAGTGGTCCGCCTATCCACGGCCGTTTTTACAGTGGTCTCATTGTTTCTTAAAGAATCCTTGGTTATGCCGATTCAGGGATGCTTCGTATGTCATGTGCACTGCCTTGTACGTGATGGTGTTGTACGATCGAGCCCGTGTGGGCCCCACCACAATAAACTTCGGACGAAATCTCCATCATATATTTGTTCCGGCTTTTTCTGCAAGCCAAATCCTTTGTTTTGTTTTATTTGTGGTAGTCGAGTTGCTTCGAAGTCAAATGTTGAATCCTACCTTTCATAGACGGTGTTCTCATATTGCTATGTGAATACTTAACCTTCTTGATCATCGAGGTTGTCATGTTAATTCTTTTCCTACCGGCCTTCTTCTCTTCAAGTGGATCTGATCATTTTCCCATTCGCGAGATCAATTCTAAGTTTTCTCAACGGTATCCATTCCATCTGCCCAAGTTGCCTTTGTTTTCCCGCCCTCCCAACCCTTTTTACTTCAAGGACTCAGATTTCTTAATCATGTATCCTTTTATTTGTGAGAAGTCTCTTCATTCGTTTCTTTCAATGTTCTTATCTGGTGATTTCCGATGAAGATGCTCAACAGTTTCATGTTCATCATCCATCGTTGTTGTTTCTTCTCCGGTGGATTTATTTCAAGCTTTGGTGTTGATTATATCTCTTCCTTTTGTTTCACATATCTTCCCATGTGAATTTCTTATCCAAGGCTCTCTTATTTATTTACCTTGGCCAGTTCATATCCAGAGTGTTGAAGATATCTTGGAAGATTCGTGTTTCCATTCTCAACCCGTTCAAGTTATTTTGAGGTTGTTACCTCATTCAAGCCATTTAATTCAACCGGTGCAATCCCCCCTTTCAATCAATCGTTCAACGGTGTTTTCTTTCAAGTGCGCCCTAACCCACAGTGTTCTCCCAGGATCTTACCTGACTCTTCTAATTTTCCCGGAGCCATTCTAAAATTCTTTTCAAAGTTTGATGTAAGAATGAATTATCATCAGTCAAATGTCTTTCTCCAAGATCTTTCGAATTCTTTCGTCGTTGGTTCAACCTTTCTAATTTTCATTCTGGAGTGTCTCAACAATTCATGGTGGTGTTTATCATCGTCATTCTCGGCTTTTGAAGACTGAAGAAGAGTTCCTCTTAAATCCTTACCCGTTCTTCCAGAGATTCATGGTTCTAGCTTTATGCCATCCTCTCATAATTGTTCTTGATTGTGACAATTCTTTTCTTACCATCCGGAGAATTTCATGAGTTGTTTCTATTTCTTTCCTCGAAAGGCCATCATGTCATAATTCTTCATTCTCAGCGTGTAGCTATCGTTCTCAAAATCTTACCGGTGCATCGTTCAAATACCCTCTAATCAGTTCATGATCTCTTCGTTCTCATGTATCTAAATCCCCTCAAGTATCTTCATTCGTTTTCCAATTCTTCCCGGTGAATTATGCCTTTGCTACTTTCATTTTCAATTCTTTCGGTGGTTCGTTCAAGATTTCACTTCCTTAGTTATCATATCAATTCATTCGTTGTTCCCAAATCCCACCGGTGGTTCCATCGATACCTTCTCAAGTTTGCGCTATATCTCTATCTGTAATCATTTTTCAATGAGAATAAGTAGTATGCCAAATCCGTTGCTTGTCATCAATTTAAATTGGTGAAGTATATGCATAAAGTACTTCTTATTATTGTTTCATCCAAGTAATCTAGTTTCTTCTTTCCAGAGTTGTTCTTCATGTCACATTTCTTAGTTCGAGATGCTTCATCTTTTATTTTCAGGAGTTCCAAGTTTTCTCGGTCATATCGTCGCGAAGCTCTGCTTCACCTTGTGTTTTCAACTTCTCTTTATTTCTATCATCCTTTTATTACGGAGTTATTCATGGAGGCTCTACATGATGGTTCGTCAAGGATTCTTTTCATTTTTCAATTGTTCTTCAAGATTTCTCTTGAAGTTATGATCCGTCAAGCTATATTCAAAATTAAACATGGTGTTTAACACATGTTTTGTTTTGAGGAGTTCAAGCATTCTTCATCTTGCATCTGAAGTGCAATTCTTCCTACCTTATCTTTTGAGGCGGTGTTATGTCATTCTTGATAATTTTCCTTTGTGTTTCATGATTCATAAGTTTTCAAGACTGACATATTTAAATCCATCATTTTCTGTTCGTTCAAGAGATCTTTTCAACCAATCAATCTTTTGTTGGAGTTATATTGGGTTATATCTCACCTACAACCTTCCATAAGGAATGTAGATATTTGTGGTGCTTATCAATGATCGAATTTTCTCCTTCTCATCTCGGTGAAGAAGTTTTTCATCTCTTCGTTGATCTCAAGCAAGCAATTGTTTCAGTTAGTGGCCGGTTGTTACCTCATAATTTTGAGATGTTTTTCATAAGCCCACTACAAGCTTATTCGTTTCGTTGTTGGTTTTCCAACAACCCCGTTATAACCTTCTTGGAAGGGTGCTTTCCAAGCTCATTTGTGGCACAAGTTGGCATTTTCTTCTCCATTCTGTTATTCCGATGATCTATCTTCTATTCTTTCTTCCAGAGGCATTATGATGTTGCTCTTTTCACTCATCATCTCGAATTGTGAGGGTTGTGTTCTTTTCGTGATTATCCATTTAACCAGAGTGTTCTGTCCTCTGCTGAAGTTCCTTTCATCTTATCAAGTCTTGCATCTCTTTTCAACTGGAGTGCTGTCCGAATTTGTTCTGCCTTGTTCCTTGTTTATCTCGTTTCAACCAGAGTGGTTCCAATTCCTTATTGTCCATTGCACTCGTCATTCTTAGCTTTGCAACCTCCAAGGTTCAAATGGTGTTCCTTGTTTCTTTTTTCTACCGCAGTGCTCTCAATTGTGTTCAACTCTGTTATGTTCTTTCTTTCAACTTTTCCACCTCTCAAGGTTCTTTGGTTTCCCTCATTGGTCGAAGAAGCAACTTAGTTTTACCTCTTCTCTTCCTCCTCTGTTTCTCTCCGGTGCGATCCTAGATCTCGGGACGAGATCCTCTTGTAGTGGTGGAGTGTTGTAACACCCCGGATGTAACTTTCCATAATTGTAACTCCAACTTTTGCCATTTCCGGCTATGTGATATATTATTTTCTCTGTGGTTGGCTTTTTATCTTTTGTTTTGCATTTTGTTCATGTCATGCATCTCATCTCATAGCATCATTCGCATTACATCGGCATTGTTTTCATAAAACTTGCATCCGCTCGTAGTTGCCGCTCCTCGCTTCTCTCCGTTGTGTTCGTTGACCGATCTGAGTCCAACCGGGTTTTTGATTCCCTCTTGTCTGACCATTTGACCCTCTCTATACCTTACTCAGACCCCTCGCGCGCGGCCAAAAGTTGTCCCGAACCCGACCCGCTCTATCGTTACCAATGGGTCCGGATCATCCCCAAACATCTATAGAGCATCTCCGTTTTCTTATTTGGACTCCCTGCCTATTTATTCTCGACTGCCCGATTACGATCGGACGGACCTAACCTGATCCCACCTACTATTTATATCAGACCAACCCTAGAAACAAGGGATCCTGTCCCATCCACCAACTCCCGAGCGCCGCCACTCTTCCTGTCCCTTCCTCGTCGGGATCCTCCCCGATCCAAAATCCTCCCTCGTTTTCAACACCAGACCAACCCGTCGCCTCCACCTCTCGATGTAGTTCATCCATCGACCCCCTCCAGATCCTCGATCCACCCGTCCAACCAGCTCTGCCGTCCCTGCAGCAAATGCTCGACCCCGCCAACCTCGTGTGCTCCGGTGAGCCTCACCTCCATCTACGGCCGAACGCCCCAGGTCCCGTCGCTCCTATTTTCCTCTAGTCCTCCCTTGTCTCACATCTCCATCTCAACTCTCTCTGTTATAGGGAGGCCGCCATGGCCATGGGGCTCCACCTGACGCCAAGCAACCTCCTTGGCCCTGCAACCTCCTTGGACGGCCCCACGAGCTCCCTCGCAGCAGCCCGATCTGGTGCCTCGCCGGAGAATGCCGTCCTCGACTGGATCCCCGTGCCTGCTGATGCTGCCAAGTTTCCCCGCCGCTGCTGCCATTCCCTTGCCATGGCGCCTCGGCCTCCTCAAGCCCTGCGCCGCCAAGCCAGCACGGCACCGTCCCCTGCTTCTGTCGTGCGAACACGCGAGGACGACGACCAGCGCCAAGTCCTGCTCGAGCAGCCGCCTGCGTTGACCCAGCTGCCTCCGCGCCAAGTCCCGCTGCCGCCGAGCCTCTGCTTCGAGCGCCCGCATCCTCTCCTTCGTCAGGACGACCAAGCTTGCTCGTGCATTGACTGCGTCGCGCAGACCCAGCGATCGCCCCGTCGGCCTGCCCTCTCCACAAACGGGCCGAAGCCCATGGGTGAGGCCACACCCAAGCGCCCCCTCCTCTGTTTTTCCTCCTAATGGGCCAGCTTGTTTCAGCCCGTTATGTTTTTTTCCCGTCCAGCAATTTTAGCATTATCTGGTGAATTATTGTTTTACAGAAAAGTCCCTCTAGATCATGCATTTAATAACTCACAAATGGTGCATCGGATTAAAATGATTTATATATGTAAAATGCTTAGAATTTTGTGTAGATTAATAATTTGCATCTTTCATCCATGTTTAAAATGTTGAAAATGATATTTGTGTTTATTTTCTTAAATGCCATGCTAAAATGATTTATTTCATAACTAAATAATCGTAGCTCCAATTTGAATGAACTTTATATGTAAATGGGGTGGAAAAATGCATAGATTAACATGTTGCACTTTATTTTCCTGTTTAACAACAATAAGATATGGTTTTAGGTAGAACAGTACCAAATCTAAAATATGGACATGAGGATTTTCCAGAATTGTTGTTTGTTGTTCTGGCATCATTTAAACTTGCCTAGATAGGTATTTTTATTATGTTTCACCTCTTGCCATGTTAATCAACATTTAATATTGTTGGGTACATAAACGAGAGCAAACTAAATAACTCGAGTGTGGTGTTTTTTCAATATGCAACTTGTTGCGTATTGAGCTCCACTTAACTTGTAGTATCATTTGTTGCACTTTGCCATGCTTTAAACCGGTCATGCCATGATTATGCTTGTGTGTTTACAATGTTGTTTGCTACTTTCCGGTTTGCTTCTCTCGTTACCTTCGGTTTCGTTACGGAGTTGTGAGGATTCGTTTGACTACGTTGGTTCGTCTACTTCATGGACTCGTTCTTCTTCCTCGCGGGATCTCAGGCAAGATGACTATTACCCTCGATATCACTTCTATCTTTGCTTGCTAGTTGCTTCGTTCTATTGCTATGCTGCGCTATCTATCACTTCCTCTTCAAGCCACCCAAATTGCCATGTCAGCCTCTACCCTTTTTCACCCTTCCTAGCAAACCGTTGTTTGGCTATGTTACCGCTTTTCCTCAGCCCCTCTTATAGCGTTGCTAGTTGCAGGTGAAGTTGAAGATTACTCCATGATGGACATGATTATGTTGGGATATCACAATATCTCTTATTTAATTAATGCATCTATATACTTGGTAAAGGGTGGAAGGCTCGGCCTTATGCCTGGTGTTTTGTTCCACTCTTGCCGCCCTAGTTTCCGTCATACCGGTGTTATGTTCCTTGATTTTGCATTCCTTCGCGGTTGGGTGATTTATGGGACCCCCTTGACAGTTCGCTTTCAGTAAAACTCCTCCGGCAAGGCCCAACCTTGGTTTTAACATTGCCACCTAAGCCTTTTTCCCTTGGATTCTGCAGACTCAAGGGTCATCTTTATTTTACCCCCCCCCCTCCCCGGGGGCCAGTGCTCCTCCGAGTGTTAGTCCGAACTAGAGCCACTTGCAGCGCCACCTCGGGGAAACATGAGGGCTGGTTTTAGTTGTACGTAGTGTTCATCCGGTGTGCCCTAAGAACGAGATATGTGCAGCTCCTATCGGGATTTGTCGGCCCCCGACGGCTTTGCTGGTCTTGTTTTACCATTGTTGAAATGTCTTGTAAACCGGGATTCCGAGACTGATCGGGTCTTCCTGGGAGAAGGAATATCCTTCATTGACCATGAGAGATTGTGATGGGCTAAGTTGGGACACCCCTGCAGGGTATAAACGTTCGAGAGTCGTGCCCGCGGTTATGTGGCAGATGGGAATTTGCTAATGTCTGGTTGTAGAGAACTTGACACTTGACTTAATTAAAATGCATCAATCGCGTGTGTAGCCGTGACGGTCTCTTTTCGGCGGAGTCCGGGAAGTGAACACTGTTTTTGTGTTATGATTGTGCGTAAGTAGATTCAGGATCACTTCTTGATCACTTCTAGCTTCTCGACCATTTCATTGCTTCTCTTCTCGCTCTTATTTGCATTTGTTAGCCACCATATTTGCTTAGTGCTTGCTGCAACCCCACCTCATTACCACTTCCTACCGATAATCTTAAATAGTCTTGATCTCGCGGGTTTTGAGATTGCTGAGTCCTCGTGACTCACGGATACTATCTAGCGATTGCAGGTGCCGATGATACGGTCACGGTGATGCAACCAAGCTCAGATGGGAGCTTAATGAAGATCTTGGTGGTTGCTATGTTTCGTTTCATGTTGATCAGTAGTGGAGCCCAGTTGGGACAATCGAGGATCTAGCAGTTGGGTTATCTTATTTTCTTTTGGCTTCGTCCGTAGTCGGACTATGTGTGCACTCTGAATGATGTGTGAATTATATGTCAATTGTGTGAAGTGGCATTTGTAAGCCAACTCTTTATCCCATTCTTGTTCATTACATGGGATTGTGTGAAGATGACCCTTCTTGCGACAAAACCATCATGCGGTTATGCCTCTAAGTCATTCTTCGACATGTGGGAGATATAGCCGCATCATGGGTGTTACACACGAGAAGCCACAGAAGAAAACTGTTCAGAGATCCTGTCAAGCACTGACACCAGCTGCCGTTCTGAGGAACAAATCTGAAGCCATTGATCTGTGTTCAGATGAAGAATTTGGCAATGATGCTCTTGAGCAGCTGATCAAAAGCAAGCAAGAGACGGAGATCTTCAATGATCCGCCTCTCTTCGATGTGAATATCTTGCACAATTTCATTGATGAGTGGTTCGACAATCAAGATCTCAGTTTTGATGATCTTCAACTCCCCATTGGCATCAGTGTCTCCTTTCCAGGCGCAATTGCTCCTGAGCTGGCTCTGGCTCAGCGAATTGTTGAATTGAAGCACATGATTGATTTTGAGAAAGAGCAGTTCAAGAAGCATGTGGCAAAGCTTAGTGTGGCTGATGTCTAGAAATTCAAGCTAATACTGAATGACCTCAAGGAGGTGTGTCGTACGAAACGTAAGGAAGCTAAAGGCTCAAGAGAGCGCATGAAAAATCTTGCTACCAAGTGTGTTCAGGCTTACAACAAAGCTGAAAAGTGCAAGGCTCTTGGGCGTCCTGGCATTGACCCCAAGATGGCTGCCAAGAAGAAGAAGCATACTGTGGCCCAGACCGAAGCGCCATGGCGGGAAGAACCTCACATTGTCTTCCTAGCCAGCATGACAGGCTCGAAGCCTAAGGTCCCCACAGTGGCTTCAGATCAGCAGAAAACGAAGGCAGCTGAAGCCGAAGCCAGAAAGCGAAAAATCAAGCGCACTGGTGATGATGCACCACCCCCCAAGAAGAGAAAAACCAAGAAGAGAGTTCGGGCTGCTCCCATAGAGCCCCTTGTTGTTGAACCCATTGCATTTGCTCATCCTGACACTGAAAATCAAGAGTGTTAGTTGATCGTTCATGAGTCTGCTTCCACAGAGGTTCCTGAAGCTCAAGAAGTTCCAGTCGTTAACCCCATCACGACTGAAGACATTGGTCCCTAAGACAATGTAGAAGATGATGAAGTCCTTCCTCAGATTGAGCGCCCAATGGTATCATCGCCTGTTCTCACGAATAGCGAGCTCATCAGTATTAGTCGTCCTTTGACGCCAATCTCTCAAGATGCCTCGTGGGCTGATCGCCCCCAACCAGCAACTCCAAGTCAAGATTCACCAAGTACACCCCGTCCTCCACCAGTGCAGGTCACCAGTCCGTTGGTGAATGATGATAATTACATGGAGACCACACCCTCACCAAAGGTCTTAGGCCATCTGTCTCCATGACTACCATCACAGAAGAAGACACAAACCAGTCCAGCTCAGTGGCACGTCAAGTGTTCCCTGAAGATAATCATACGTAGCGGTTCCTTATGCGATGCCAATGTTGCTGAAGACAATCCGGCTACATCAGCCGAAGAAAGACAAGAAGAAGAGCATGTTGCTACTCCCCCTACCACCCAAGAAGTTGTTCTCGAGGAGAACGTGTCTGTGCCTGACCCTCCAGCTACTCACATGGAGGTTGAGAATCCTGAGGCGGCCACCAACAACACTACTAAAGCCAATGACGTTGTCATGGCTGAAGACAATGTGGCGCCTGCGATGAACACTGTGCTTGAAGCCACTGATGCTCCTGCAACGAATGTGCAGCCTAACGCCGCTGCTGATGCAAGTGCTCTTGTTCCGCCTCCAAGGCCCCACACCATTGAGCATGCATTCTACTAAGGCGAGCTTGTTCCTGTCAGATGGCCAATTCTGATTCCTCTGCCTGATCCTGGACCTTAGTTTGACTATCATGTGGAGCACAGGCCTCAGGTTTAGAAGCCAAAACCAAGGCTGCCAAGGTTCCCAGGTACTGCATCAGCACCAGGCTTCATTGCACACAACACCTTCTTTGATACTTTCAAGAACCCATATTCCAAGCCAAGAATATCATCAGATCGGTTCTGGAGCTATCAGCAGCACAGCTACTACTCCTGTATTCTATACAATCAGGAGCACATATTTCCTCATATGTGTCTGGACACCGAAGCCATTGCTGGTCTGCCCTACTTAGAAGAAGCCCTTGACTGCTTTTGTGATGCTGGCGTTCTGTAGTTTGTTACTGACAAGGAACATTGGAATGAAGTGCTTCTACTGCAATTCTATGCAACCCTCCACATTCGCGGCTACAACAGGGATACAACAACATGGGTCCTTGAGTGCATGACAGGCAGTGTCCATCATGAAGCCAAAGCCTTTGATCTCATTGAGCTTACTGGCCTCTCCACTCCAGGCAAACTGTATGAACCTGGCTGTCAGCTTCACCGCGATGCATTGGAGAGCATCTTTCAGAAGCCAGAGCCCAACATGAGCCAGATGCTAAGTATGATGAAGCCACTGGCCCAGGATGCTGAGTATCCCAAGGAATTCCTTGTTGAAGACCTAGAGTATCTGCCCCGCACCATCTATCATATCATTAGGCAAACTCTATGGCCCATCAAAGGGCACTCCTCCTCAGCAAAGCTTGAAGGTGCAATGAAGACATTGGTCTTCTATATTCTGAATGGCAAAAGCTTCAATACTCAGGGTTTCTTCATTTGCCAATTTGCTGCATCTGGATCTGACATCTTTAGTCTGAAATTCTATGCTCCCTAGATTATGCGTCAGATCAAGCTTCACTCTACCATTGACTATCAGTCCTCTGCTCGTAACCATCTCATATTTCTACCAGAGGTTGATATGTCCATTGAAGCCATTTACCCAGAGCCTGCCAAGGAAGCACTATATCTTCACAATGCAGATCGTCAGAGCTTTTCCCAGCATGTTAAAGGTGTTCAGGTTGCTTCTCGTGTCTATCCTCTGGCCGGCAACACTCGCCATGCACGCACTGAAGCCACAGAAAGCACCACTGCTCCTAGACCTCGGAAGCGATCTCGTGTGCTCAATGACCGAGAGCTTCTCGTGGCCTTGCATCAAAAACATGACAAGCATCACTACTGGATGAAGCGTCAAATGCAAAGCCTCTTGGTGGATGTCAATCGCATTTGCAATCTTGCCACCAAGAATGCCTTTGTCACTCATGAAACCTGTCAGAAGTCCTGGAAGAGTCTGACATTGCTAAGTGCTAAAGCTGATCTCTGAGACGATTGCTTCACTGAGAGACTCAAGTTCGACTCCACTCCTCCCAGGAATGCTGTCTTATGTTGAACCCCGTCTCTTGAAGATTCAGAGTACTCCTCCGCAGCAACTGTGAATGCCAGAGTCTTGGATGACGGAAATGATGCTACCTCACCACCTCCAACCTCGGTGGCGTGTCGACCTTTGCACCAAGTTCTTTCGCACCACCAAACCTCAGCGATGACCTGTTTGCTTCACCTACTCCTCATGGGAACGAGTAGCGACTATGTCTTCAAACCTTTTTGGTCCTTACTGACAAAAGGAGGAGAAGCATATGTTGATAGTCTTCAAGCGGGTCCAGTTGGATGGTTGATATACTTTTTGCCTAGTGCTAACAACTCTCACTTTTGATACATTTGGGTTTTTGAGTTGTAACACTTAAACTTGATGGTCGTCGCCTACTTTTTCTGGTATTCTGTGTGATGCGATGATAAATTCCGCATATGCGATGATAAATCCTGCATGAACTCATTCGGCAGACGTCCATTTTTCATTATGCATGTCATCATTCCTGTATATCTGTTCATGCATGATGTATTGTCTTCATATGGTGAAGAGGATCTCCACAAGTACAAACTGCCATGTGCATTTGCATTCCAACACAAAAACATTTATATGCACATCCTCAGGGGGAGCCTTTTTTGCCATCTATGAAGACAATATCTTAATCCTTACAATTTCACATACTTTTATCCCTGTTGAAAACTTCAACCAGTTTGTCATCAATCACCAAAAAGGGGGAGATTGTCAGTGCATCTAGTGCCACCCCTAGTTGGTTTTGGAGTATTGATGATAAACCTGGTTGAGGGACTAATGTGTTTGTGAGAATTGCAGGATAACACAGGTAGTAGTCCCTCGTTGATTCGGTTTACCTACCGGAGATGACCCCTAAAAATGTGTGAAGACATTGAGACAATGGTGGTCTGTGAGGCCATTCACATTGAAGACTATGACACAAGAAGACATTGAGTGAAGACTATGGAGCGCGAAGACATAGTTATTTCATTGTTCTCCTTTCTTCCTTGTTGAGTCATAGGAACCACTACACTGTTAAGTGGGGTCCAAGTGAACAAAGTCAGAGTGACTGAAGTGATGCTCAACCAAATCCTATGTCTTCGGGCGGAGACAATGAGAGCAAATCTTATCCAGTCGGAAGAGTCGACGACTTGTAGCCCAAGTCAAGCTGCCGCGTGTGTTTGAAATCTGATCGTTGCGACACGTGTCAGTTCCTTAGTGACCCAGGGTCATTTCGGACAAATCCGGTCGGGTTGCCCTGTGGCTATAAATAGCCCACCCCCTACACCATAAATTGGTGGTTGCTCAGAGTTAGTATACGGCTTTTGTCATTTGAGAGCAACCCATCGCCAAAGCTTTCGAGAGAGAATCCTTGCGAGGACAAAGCCCAAACCACCCAGAGCCCAAAGAGTTTTTGGCATCACTGAAGTCTTTCTGTCCGCGTGATCTGAAGACTTGTTACACTTGAGGACTGTGAATCCTCCACCCGGTTAGGCGTCGCGTCCTGAGCATCCAAGAGCCATTGTGGATTGCCGGTGAACGAAGTCTGTGAAGGTTCGGAAGTCTACCTTGAAGACTTACCAGAGTGATTGGGCGGGGTGAGTGTCCTTAGCTCAAGGGAATAAGGTGAAAGCTTGATCTTGAGTTGAATCTCAGCCTCCCTAACCAGACGTACAGTTGTCACATCAACTAGAACTGGTCGAACAAATCCCTGTCCTTCTGAAGCCACTTGTTCTATCTCTTACTTATCTTTACTTACAGTTTGTCTTCGTGAAGTCATTGCCTTATTGCATTATCTGTTTGACTTCACTGGGTGACTACTTGTTCTGATTGGCTTTATACTATCTCCATCCTGATCTTTACTACCTAGCTGCTATTAGTCTTCGAGCTTTCACTTCATTGAATACTTGACTATGGCTTGTCTAGTGCAGTCTACCTTCTGCTGCAATCGAATAGTGTTGTTTATATTGTTTGTCTTCGAAACTCCCACGTTTTGAAGACTTCCATAAAAATCGTCTATTCACCCCCCTCTAGTCGATAACTAGCCCTTTCAATCCCTTTCGAGACCAACCGTTCATTTGTTATCCGACCGTTTGAGCCTATCTACACAGCCACCGACCACCTCCGCAACCTAGTCCGCAAACATCTCCCGGACCCGACCCGGGCTGTCATGACCAATGGGTCCGGATCATCACCAAACATCTATAAAATATCTCCGTTTTCTTATTTGGGCTCCTTAGCCTATTTATTCATGACCGTCTAATCGTGATCGGAGGGATGAGGTAGCCCCTAAGCCTAGTCCACCTGCTATATATACACCGGACCAAACTCTAGCCTAATCCTAAAACCTAGGAAGTTTGTCCCTGCCGCCGCCGCCGCACTCATCTCCCACCTCGGGATCCCCATCGCTCGAACCCATTCCATCCCCTCCTCGTGTTAACCACCACACCAATCGAAGCCGCCACCTTCCTCCTTGTTTTCCAGATCGGGCCAACCACAACCTACCAATCCATCGATCCACTGCATCCCTCGATTCCCCACTGTGCCAACCACCAGCCAATTCCATCGATCCAACCCATCAATCATGAAAGCCCCGTAGCCATCAAGCGCGCCCACATGCTCCTTCTCCCCGATGCCCATCGTCCCCGCCATGGATTTGGAGCTCATCTCGGTCTCTGACCCGAGCCACCCCGGAACCGACGCCGCAGGAGTCCCTCCTCACCTGCAAGACCAGCGCCCCTTGCCTCCTTGTTCCCGTGCCCGCAGCAGCCGAGCAGGAGACCTCGCGCCCGAGCCTTCCCTCGTCCAGGAGGTAGGAGCACGAGGTCCTCAATCCCTCCTCGCTGGCCAAGTACCTCGCCGGAGAATGCCGCCGCCAGCGTCCTCGACCTACAGGCCAGTCCTCACGATCCGTTCTTCTCCTCCTTCCTTCTTTTTCTTCTTTGCGTCCCTTCTCAACTCCCTCTCTCTCCCGTGTCTCTGCAGGAACCGAACAGCGCCGCCAACCCATGGAACCTTCTCCGCCTGGAGCTTCTTGACCTGCATCCACGCCCCAAATCCGGCCCCCTCCGTCCAGATCCGCCGTCTCCGCCTCCCTGCCATCGTCTCCGGCGAGCAGTCGTGCAGCCGCGGCTCTGCTTCCTGTCGTGCAGAGGCTTCATTCGATCCCCTGCATTGACCGTGCCCATCTCCAAGGCCCGAGCGCCCGCTTCCGTTGACCGCACCCCTCTGCATCGTGGGATGCGGCCTCGTCCGCGCCTCCTGGCCCAACCTCCCGCACCGCTGGCCTGCCAGGCCTCCTCTTCCTCAACCGGGCTTAGCCCATGGGTGAGCTGCCCTAGTGCCTGCCCTGTTCAGCCCCTGTTCCTCATTCGGCCCGCATATTTTTCCCCGCCTGCGAATTTTGTCATTATCCAGGATTTACAGATTTGCATAAATCCCCTCCATGTTCATGCATTTAATAACTCATGAACCATGCATCGGATTAAAATAATTTATATATGTAAAATGTTTAGAATTTCATCTACCTTCACATTATGCCACTTTCATCCATGTTTAAAATGTTTAAACTTGTTGTTTGTTAAATTTTGCTTAAATGCCATGTTAAATGATTTATTTCATAACTAAATAACCGTAGCTCCAATGTTAATAAACTTTATATGTAAATGGGGTGGGAAAATGCATATATTAACTTGGTGAACTTTGTTTTACTGCTTAACAACATTAAAATATGGTTTAGGGCAGAACAGTACCGAATCTAAAATATGCACACGGGGATTTTCCGGAATTGTTGTTCGTTGTTCTGGCCTCATTTAAACTTGCCTAGATAGGTAGTTTTCATATGCTTCACCCCTTGCCATGTTTAATAACATTTAATATTATTGGGTACATAAATGAGAGAGAACTAAATAATTGATGTGGTGTTTCGTCAATATGCAACTCGTTGCATATTGAGCTCCACTTAATTTGTAGTATTATATGTGCACTTTGCCATGCCATGCCTCATCATACCGGACATGCATCATACTTGATTGTCAATCATGCCATGTTTATGTGATGGTTGTTTACCATGTTGTTTGCTTCTTTTCGGGTTACTTCTCTCGTTAGCTCCGGTTTCGTTCCGGAGTTGTGAGGATTCGTTCGACTACATCTGTTTGTCTTCTTCATGGACTCGTTCTTCTTCCTTGCGGGATCTCAGGCAAGATGACCATTACCCTCGATATCACTTCTATCTTTGCTTGCTAGTTGTTCGCTCTATCGCTATGTCGTGCTACGTACCACCTGTTTATCATGCCTCCCATATTGCCATGTCAATCCCCTAACCCACCTTCCTAGCAAATCGTTGTTTGGCTATGTTACCGCTTTTGCTCAGCCCCTCTTATAGCGTTGTTAGTTGCAGGTGAAGATGAAGTTGGTTCCATGTTGGAACATGGATTTGTTGGGATATCACAATATCTCTAATTTAATTAATGCACCTATATACTTGGTAAAGGGTGGAAGGCTCGGCCTTATGCCTGGTGTTTTGTTCTTGCCGCCCTAGTTTCCGTCATACCCGTGTTATGTTCCTTCATTTTGCATTCCTTATGCGGTTGGGTGATTTATGGGACCCCCTTGACAGTTCGCTTTGAATAAAACTCCTCCAGCAAGGCCCAACCTTGGTTTTACCATTTGCCACCTAAGCCTTTTTCCCTTGGGTTTTTGCGAGCCCGAGGGTCATCTTTATTTAACCCCCCCGGGCTAGTGCTCCTTCGAGTGTTGGTCCGAACTGGGCAGCGTGCGGGGCCACCTCAGGGAAACTTGAGGGTTGGTTTTACTCGTAGCTTGTCCCATCCGGTGTGCCCAGAGCACGAGATATGTGCAGCTCCTATCGGGATTTGTAGGCACAGTCGGGTGGTCTTGCTGGTCTTGTTTTACCATTGTCGAAATGTCTTGTAAACCGGGATTCCAAGACTGATCGGGCCTTCTTGGGAGAAGGAATATCCTTCCTTGACCGTGACAGCTTGTGATGGTGTCGGGGGAAACTGCCCGCCACGAACACCTATGGGACGGGGCCCTTATGCATGCGATGCGAGGCGGAGGGAGCTGAGAGCAGATCGTGGCGAGCACGCTGGCGGTTTTACCCAGGTTAAGACGCGATGGACGCAGAAACCCTACTCCTGCTTTGGTTTGTATTGAGCTCGGGAGCTTGAGGAGCTCTGATGGCAGCTACACCGGCGCGAGAGTTGCAAGGTTTGAACGAACCCCTTCCACGTTGTGCATGGGCCTCCTTTTATAGTGCAAGGGATCACCGACGGTGTCAGCGAGGAGAAAGGGGTAAAATGTAAAGAGGTGGTAGTTGGAGCAGTGCGGGAGCGGTGGAGCTACGGTCGTGAGCGATGGTCGCTACCTACTTTGACGGTGGGGGACAAGGGCATTTAATGCCCGTCGCCGTCGACCCCAAAAGCTCCCGCCCTTGTGTCTCCGTCTGCCACGGTGATGGATCCACTACCGTGGAGTGCCACCGTGTCCCCAGGCTGCACAGCCATCCGCCACGCGTCTCTGGAAAGGCCCCAGGGCGACGCGTGGGCTGATGAGCTGGAGCGCGGGCACATAGCGCAATTCTCCCGGCAAGCACCTTGCGGGTCTTGACCTGCGGACCGGGAGCTTGCGGGCTCTGTAACTTGTCGCTCCCGGGCCCTCGCCGACGCATACTGGCCGAGGCGTGTCTTCTATGATGTAATCTTCTAGTCTTCTGGCGAGCTCCTCTTGCGGGGCCTTGCGTGAGTGATGTAACCTTGAGCACTCGAGCGGCCTTCCGGCAAACTTCGGCTTGCCGGGTCTCGATCTTTGTCTTGTATACGCCGTCTTGAATGGTTTGACATGGAGCAGGAAGGTTTTCGGCGAGCACGTGGTAAACCCTGCCGCGGGAAGCTGCAACTGCCCGTGCACAAGTTGGGGTACTGAGGTACCCCTACCTTAGTACACCGACAGAGCCCCGAACTGGGCCACACTGCGGTGCCGAAAGCTGTTGGGCCAGGCCCAAAAGCAGTGCATGGACACGCGCGGCCTGGCGCGCCGAATCTACCGCAGATCGCGCATCCCCCGTAGCGGCGCGCGTTGATTGCGGCGTCGTGGGAGGCGTGGGCGGCGTGCGGTCTTTAGGGCATCCACCCCGTGATCGTGGTGCGGCGAGGTCACTTCACCCGTCGCTCGGCCCGCCGCCACGCTGCCCTCATGCATGGGGTCATGGGCGGCGAAGGTGGGAGACCGAGCCGTCACGGGCGGAGATGGCGAGTCGGCCCCGCTCCTCTGCCCTCCCCGCTTCCCGATTGGCCGGGCAGGGCGGTTGAGCCCCCACCTCGCCCTTTAAAAAGGGCGGAAGGGGAGCACAATGGTCTCACACTTCCTCTTCTCCCTTCGTCTTGACTTCCGTTCTTCTTTACGCCATGGAAGGAGGAAATCCTAGTTCTTCAGCGGTGGCAGCGAGGGTCGCCTCGAGCAGCGACTTACCCCTATCCCGTACCCGTGGCGGCGGAGCCGCCACGAGGGGAGAGGGAGGGGCGAGGCCACGGACGAGGCGAGGGCGTGGTCGAGGCGGTCGGGGAGAGGCGATCGTGGCGATGTGCCTCCCGTCTCCTCCGGTGGCTCCTTTCCTCGGCGGTCCATCTGAGAGCGATCCACAGGAGTTCTTCATCAAGCTGCGCCGAGTGCCTCGTCGCCGCCTCGGCTGCCAGCCCGTTCATGAGCGCGATGGAACCGGATCCGCCGAGGTGATGGAGTTGCGCATGAGGAGATGTGGGATCGGTGGCACTTTCGAGTGAGTGTCGTGTCCCCAACCCGGCGTGATGTACTTGATCGAGGGTGGAAGGCGTTCGCCGCATCCACAGCTTGACGGCGGGTTTACCCTCCATTTCAAGTTAATGGAGGCGACCTTCTCGCCGTCAAGGTCTTGAGGATTCGGGACCGGGCGAGATCTTGTGTGGACAGCTCCTCCGAGAAGCGAAGGTCCCTCCTCGGCGAGAGTGACGAGGAGGGCGGCAGCAGCGATAGCGAGATGGCGGGTCCGACTAGGCGTCGGATCTTTGCTCAAGGCCACCGGCGACCCCATCATCCGGGTCGCCGGCCTTCTGAACTCCCCGGGGCCGTCTCCTTGGGCGGCTGGCGTAGGGAGGCTGCGGAAGAGGAAGAGGGGTGGCGGCAAGGCCGTCAAATCGGAGTACGAGGGCGAGGAGCCCTCGTCAGCGTGCTGACGTCCCACCACCTCGTCTTCAAGCTCTGCCTCCGGCGCCTCCGTCTCCGCCAAGCTCCTGGCCGGCCCCCGGGAAGTTCTCTTGGTGTCTTCTGGCGCCCGTAGCTCTCCTAGGCTCCCCTTTTGCCCTTCCCGGCAAGCTTCTCTTGCCGGGTCCTCCTTGACCTAACTCTTGAACAGAGAAACAGGAGAGGAATTACGGGCATCTTATCTTCTAATATGTAAGCCGTTGGGCCTTAGTTGTATTTAAAATATGTAATCCTCTCTATCATGTTTTTCATCCTCTATGGACTTGTACTAAACAAGGATGTTTTTAATGAAAAGAGGGGAACGCTTGTCGGACCGAGTCTTTTACTTGACTTCGTGCCTTGTATGTTCCCATCCTACGCTCTCGGGGAGCTTGCGGCGTGAACACGCTTCTTGAGTCAAGGGACATCGGCAGCCAGCTGGCGGTGTTGCTTCCGGCAAGCAACCTTGCGGGCGATTCAGCGCACTTGTGTTTGTTGGCGGACTCGGAAACAAACCAAATAGAATGGCCACGACACTGCTCCTCCGTGCGGGTTTTACAAGACACGCTTCGTTCAAGGGCGCAGCCCGCTTTCCCGGTCCATGAGAGGATGCATGACGAGGATGAAAAACTTATCTGATTCCGCAGCTTTTTGGTGCTATTATCCCGCGGGAAGGAATCTTGCTTTCGCAGCCCGGCAACTCTGGCTCCGCCAAAATCCAGTCTTTGGTGTGCTCTTCGGTTTCTCCTTGTTGCTGTAATTTCAGCCATGGAAACTGCTGAGATAGGTGCAAGCAGTTTCATTATTTACATGTATATGTATATAAATCCTTTCATGCGACTTTGCAATACGATGCCGTGCCTTGCCCTTCGTATGTTTATACTCTCGCTGCTAGGGAACTTGCGGTGCTAACACACTTGCTGAGTACGGAACATCGACTCTTTGGCGGTGTTTTCTCCGGCAAGAAACCTTCTCGGGCCAGCTGCAAGCGCTCGAGTTGTTGAGCGGACTCGAAACAAATCGAGGACTTAACTCAGCCGCGAGTTAGCTCCTCCGCGCACAAGTTTCTCATCTGAAGGGCATCTTCTGGCAGGGCTTGCTACGTTACACCCTCTACTTTACACCCTTTGTGCGCTTTTACCCTACGCTTCTAGGGAACTTGCCGGCAATGGGCCCTTGCCGCGAGTGCTGAGTGTTGAACTCGAAGCAGCCCGCTGGCCAAGGTCTTACCGGCAAGCAACCTTCTGTGACTAGTCGCAACGCACTTAGCTTGCTGGCGGACTCGAAAACGAAACAAGGGCGCGACATTTGTCGCAGCTCACTTAAATCGTTGAGCGTGCTCGAAAACAAGATAAGGGTGCGGCTATCCACGGGTAGGTTCCTCCGCGCACAGGTATTGCGTACAAAGGACGAACGCACGAGGAACATAACATAAAAAAGCATGGAACTAAGGAGTGCTCTGCACAAAAGCTCGGACGACTTAGCTTTTCTATTTCCAACAATCCGTCGAGGCCGTACTCCTCCCCCGATCCTTCCCCCTTGTATGTTCTCGTCCTTACGCTTTCGGGGAGCCCACCAGCGCAAACATGCTTGCTGAGCGCAGGGCATCAGCGGCCCGCTGGCGGTGCAGCCCCCGGCGGGAAGAACTTGTCGGGCTGGTTGCGGCGTGCTTTTATCGTCGAGTGGACTCAAGATGAACCGACGGCGCAACCCAACCACGATTCGACCCTTTCGCGTCCAGGTCCCTCATACAGGGTATGGATTCTCAGGGGGTACAACTCAAAAGTTCGGAGCTTGGCAATTTTCTTTGCCCTACTGGCCGGTGGACCGGTCGGCGGGGCTCGATGGCGCGTCCTCGACGGCAGCGCAGCGCGCTCCGGGAGACGCGCTGCCGGAGTGAGCACCGAGCTGCCGTCCTTGCGTGCTTGATCTTTGGCTGGTCTGTCTTTGTTTCCTCGCACTTGCGGGTGGAGCTCGATAAGCGCGTCCTCGGCGGCAGCGCAGCGCCCGGGAGATGCGCTTGCGGGCGAGCACGAGCTGTCCTTGTCGGACTTGGCCTTCTTCTTCCCCGGGGAGCTTCGGCGGCAAGTGTATTCTTATCGGCGCAGCTGCCGCATCCGGTAGATCTTGTCGGCGCAGCACAAGCGCATCCTTCTTGTCGCCGTGGGCGGTGATGGCGCTTATCGGCCCGGCATCTTGAGTACGCTAAGCATAATGGGAAGCTGCCATGAACTTGGCGAGGCGGGGCGGCCGAGTATTCCGTTGTATGCAGCGGAATATCGGCGACATCGAAAGTGATGCGCTCAGTCCTGAAATTGAGCTCCCCGCCAAAGGTCACCGGCAGAACGATCTTTCCCTTGGGCTTGCTCCGTCCCGGGTTGATTCCTTGGAAAGAACCGGTCTCTTCGAGCTCGCCATCTGGAATTTGGAGTTTCTTGATCACAGCAGAGAGATCAAGTTCAGCCCGACCCGCCGTCAACCAACATTTTGGTGACCTTGAGGTTGCGGATGGTGGGCGAGACCAGCATCGGCAAGCACCCGACCGCGGTGGTGCGGTCGGTGATCCTCAAGATCAAAAATGATGGGCGGCTGGACCATTTGAGGAGCTCTTGGCGACTCCACGGGCGGCTCCGCTTGCATTCACCTCACGCACCTTTGCTTTAGCTGGCGGTGGGAGGTGTCGAAGAGGCACCACCGTCGACGCACAGGACCTCCGTGGCCTTCTGGAACTCCTGCTCGCTGTTATCCTCATCCTCCATGTCTTCGTCGTCGTCTTCTTCATCCTTGTCGCGGCCCCGGGGAGGTCGATCACCTTGCCGCTGCTTGGCCCTGCCGCGGTGTCCTCCCCGGCCATTGAACGGCCGCTTCTTGCTCGGTTCTCCTCCGCCACCTTGGGCCTTCTCCTTGTCGCGCCTCTCGTACTCAGCTTTTTGCTGCTCGACGAGATACTCGGCGTGCTTGCGATTGGAGAGATCGTGGCCCTTGGTGCGGTGGATTTTTTGATATTGCTTGTCGGAGCCGTCCCGCTTGTCGGCTGCGCTTCTGAGGCAGAGCTCCTTGCGGAGCCGCAAGCCTGTATGCTTGGCGGGAGCCTCCTTGCCGGACTTCTCAGCGGCAAGCACCTCTTTCTTGTCCTTCTTTCGGTTGTTCCGCTGCGGCTCTTCTTTGCGGGGGCGGTGCTGTCACTTCCTCCTCGCGCCAAGATCCTCCCCGGGAGTCTCCTCCCCTCTTCCGCAGCGTCGCACTTATCACCGAGCATAGAGCTCGCCGACATCCCGAATCTTGGTCATCGCCATCTCTTCACGCATGCGGCGGTTACGCGACGTTACGGTGGAGCGCGCGATAACATGGCGGTGGTGGACATCGGGATGTTGTGTTGCACACGGCTGAAGCGTTGGATATACTTGCGCAGGATTCTCCTTCCTTCGGGCCAAAATGTGAGATCGCTCTCTGGCCGTGGGGTTTGTGGCCGCCGGTGAAGGCGCCAACAAACCGATGGCAAAGGTCTGCCCAAGAAGAAATGGAGCCTTCCGCAAGTGCATGAGCCAGAACGAGCGTTCGCTTAAGCACAAGCGGAAGTAGTTCACGAGAATCTTCTCGTCGCCCCGCAGCTCGCACCGCGATGGTGTGACACCGAGGAATTCCGAGGTGCGTCTTGCCGTCGTACTTCTCCGATGCGTCGGGCTTGAAATTCTTCATCTGGAGCCCTTTGGGCGCCGCAGCTCGCGGGTGAACGCAGGGCAGCCTGCCGCGTACGGCAAGTCGCCTGGTTCACCGGGCGCGTGCGCGTCGACAGCGTTCCCAGCTCTCTAGTCTGATTGTCGCCGAGCTTCTCGGCGGCGCTCGATTGTAGTCCGAGCGTCTTCTTGTCGCCGGTCGTCGAGGACCTGGCGTTGATCCCGACGAGCCCGCGGATCCGACGATGTCGTGGAGCCGTCGTCGGTGTTGTTCCAGCGGGGCGGCGTCTTTTGCTTCTGCGGCGGGGAGTGCACGGTGGTTGCACCCCCGGCGGTCTTGTCGCCGTCGGCCTTCGTCTTCTTAGCTTGCCGCGGCCGCGAGGTCGCCAGCTGCTGTGAAGAGTCGTTGTTGGCGAAGGCGATCAGGCTCGATGGTAGCCCTCCGGTCTTGACCTTGTCCGCTTGGAGGGAAGTCGAGGAGCGATTGCGCCCTTGCGGCGCTTCGCCGAGTGGAGGGGAGCGGGCGGCGGTGCGAGGCGGGATATGCTCGGACTCCTAACGGTGTTAGAAGGAGCAGGTCCTGCCCGGCGCCGCCGCTTTACTGTGGTCGGACGGTGGTCGGAGCATCCCGCGAGCCTCCGGTGTGTCCTTGCCCAAGGCGGATACCACCTCCCGTGGTATGGCGCTGCTGGGTTGTCGTGTCTTTGAGATGGACGCGAATGTCCACGGAGACCGGCGCGGTCATCCGTCTTGTCCTTGATCTCGGTGGCGCGCGAGTGTCCTCGCCGGCGACCACCCTTCCGACAGCGTCTCCTCCGCCCACCGTTGGCTCGGTGGCGGCGGAAGAAGACGCAGACGGGCTCGCAACCTCGAAGCCTTCTTCTTGGGGCCATCGCGCAATTGTTGATGAAGTTGCTGATGAAACCGGAGAGGTTGATGAAGAACGCGCCAGCGTGAACGCGGATCAGGTCCGCGACAACCTCGACGCCTTCTACGGGCGCGCCAAAGATGTCGGGGAAAGCGCCGCCACGAACACCTATGGGACGGGGCCCTTATGCATCGCGATGCGAGGCGGAGGGAGCACAGAGAGCAGATCGTAGCGAGCACGCTGGCGGTTTTACCAGGTTCGGACGCGATGGACGCCAGAAACCCTACTCTGCTTTGGTTTGTATTGAGCTCGGGAGCTTGAGGAGCTACTGAGAGCAGCTACACCGAGCGAGAGTTGCAAAGGTTTGAACGAACCCCTTCCACGTTGTGCATGGGCCTCCTTTTATAGTGCAAGGGTCACCGGCGGTGTCAGCGTGGAGAAAGGGGTAAAAATGTAAAAGAGGTGGTAGTTGGAGCAAAGCGGGAACAGTGGAGCTACGGGCGTGAGCAAGTGGTCGCTACCTACTTTGACGGTGGGGGACAAGGGCATTTAATGCCCGTCGCCGTCGACCCCAAAAGCTCCCGCCCTTGTGTCTCCGTCTGCCACGGTGATGGATCCACTACCGTGGAGTGCCACCGTGTCCCGCAGCTGCACAGCCATCCGCCACGCGTCTGGAAAGGCCCTGAGGCGACGCGTGGGCTGATGAGCCGGGCAGCTGGCACCTGGCAGAATTCTCCCGCAAGCACCTTGCGGGGTCTTGACCTTGCGGACCCGGGAGCTTGCCGGGCTCAGTAACTTGTCGCTCCCGGGCCCTCGCCGACGCATCTGGCGAGGCGTGTCTTCTATGATGTAATCTTCTAGTCTTCTGGCGAGCTCCTCTTGCCAGGGCCTTGCGTGAGTGATGTAACCTTGAGCCTGGAACGGCCTTCCCGACAAACTCCGCTTGCCGGGGTCTCGATCTTTTGTCTTGTATACTTCGTCTTCGAATGGTTTGACATGGAGCAGGAAGGTTTTCGGCGAGCACGTGGTAAACCCTGCCGCGGGAAGCTGCAACCGCCCGTGCACAAGTTGGGGTACTGAGGTACCCCTACCTTAGTGCACCAACAGATGGGCTAAGTTGGGACACCCCTGCAGGGTATAAACTTTTGAGAGCCGTGCATGCGGTTATGTGGCAGATGGGAATTTGTTAATGTCCGGTTGTAAAGAAATTGACACTTGACTTAATTAAAACGCATCAACCGCGTATGAAGCCGTGATGGTCTCTTCTCAGCAGAGTCCGGGAAGTGAACACGGTCTTTGTGTTATGATTGTGCATAAGTAGTTTCAGGATCACTTCTTGATCACTTCTAGCTTGTCGACCATTCCGTTGCTTCTCTTCTCGCTCTTATTTGCGTATGTTAGCCACCATATTTGCTTAGTGCTTGCTGCAACTCCACCTCATTACCACTTCCTATCCATAAGCTTAAATAGTCTTGATCTCGCGGGTTTTGAGATTGCCAAGTCCTCGTGACTCACCAGATTCTATCACAACAGTTGCAGGTGCCGATGATACCAGTGCAGGTGATGCAACCGAGCTCAGATGGGAGCTCAATGAAGATCTTGGTCGTTGCTATGTTTCGTTTCATGTTGATCAGTAGTGGAGCCCAGTTGGGACGATCATGGATCTAGTAGTTGGGTTGTCTTCTTTTCTTTTGGCTTCGTCCGTAGTCGGACTATGTGTGTACTGTGAATGATGTATGGATTATATGTTCATTGTGTGAAGTGGCTATTGTAAGCCAACTCTTTATCCCATTCTTGTTCATTACATGGGATTGTGTGAAGATGACCCTTCTTGCGACAAAACCACCATGCGGTTATGCCTCTAAATCGTGCCTCGACACGTGGGAGATATAGCCGTATCATGGGTGTTACAGATATCCACCGTGCGCGTCAACACTCATCGGACCGCACACATCAGTATGTATGATTTCCAACAAGTCACTTGCACATTCCATTGTTCCGTAAAACGGGTTTTAGTCATCTTGCCCATGAGGCATGGTTCGCATGTGTCAAGTGATTCAAAATCAAGTGACTCCAAAAGTCCATCAGCATGGAGTTTCTTCATACGCTTTATACCAATATGACCTAAGCGGCAGTGCCACAAAGTGGTACTATCATTATCAACTCTACATCCTTGGGCATCAATGTTATGAACATGTGTATCATTGCTATCGAGATTCAATAAGAATAAACCCCTCACAAAAGGTACATGACCATAAAAGGTATTACCCATATAAATAGAACAACCATTATTCTCTGATTTAAATGAGTAACTGTCACGCATTAAACAAGATCCAAATATAATGTTCATGCTCAACGTTGGCACTAAATAACAATTATTCAGGTTCATCACTAATCCCGATGGTAATCGAAGAGCGAGCATGCCAACGGCGATCACATCAACCTTGGAACCATTTCTGACGTGCACGGTCACTTTGTCTTTCGCCGGCCTTCATCTATTCCACAGTTCCTGTCTTGAGTTGCAAATGCGAGCAACCGAACCGGTATCAAATACCCAAGCACTACAACGAGAGCTGGTAGGGTACACATCAATAACATGTATAACATATATACCTTTGTTGATGTTGTCACTTCTTGTCGGCCAGATACTTGGGGCAATTCCGCTTCCAGTGGCCAGTTCCCTTGCAATAGAAGCACTCAATTTCTGGCTTGGGTCCAGCCTTGGGTTTCTTCACGGGAGGGGCAACTACTTTGCCACTCTTCTTGAAGTTTCCCTTCTTTCCATTTCTCTTCTTGAAACTAGTGTTTTTCTTCACCATCGGCACTTGATGCTCCTTCGGGATGTCTGACTCAATGACTTTCAGCATCACGAACAGCTCGGAGACTAACTTGTTCATCCCTTGCATGTTATAGTTCAACACAAAGCTCTTGTAGCTAGGTGGTAACGATTAAAGAACTCTGTCAGTGACCGCCTCAGGCGGGGGCTCAACTCCCAACTCAGCCAGACGGTTGTAATACCCAGGCATTCTGAGTATGTGCTCACTGACATAGCCATTCTCCTCCATTTTGCAGGCATGGAACTTATCAAAGGTCGCATGCCTCTCGATCCAGGCATTCTCTCAAAAATAAACTTCAACTCTTGGAACATCTCATATGCTCCATGATGTTCAAAATGCCTTTGAAGTTCCGGCTCTAAGACATACAACATGGGGCACTAAACTATGGAGTAGTCATCAACACGCAACTGCTAGGCGTTCAAACATCCACAGTTGCTAGAGTGGGTGGCGCACAAAGTGGTACATCAAGGACATATGACTTTTGGGCAGCCATGAGGATAATCCTCATATTACAGGCCCAGTCCACAAAGTTGCTTCCATCATCTTACAGCTTAGCTTTCTCTAGGAACGCACTGAAATTCAGGGGAGCTACTGTGCGAGTCGTTGATCTACAACATAATTTGCAAAGATAACTTAGACTATTGTTCAAGATAATGAGTTAAATTAACCATATTACATAAGAACTCCCACTCAAATCAACATCCCTTCGGTTGTCCAAGTGTAACACGATCCAAATTCACCAACCCAAGTCTGACCATCACGTGAGGTGAGGTGGTTTCAATGGTGAACATCTCCATGTTGATCATACCTACTCACTGCAAAAAAAATACACTTCCGTGATGATACGTGTTTGTCACAGTAGGTCGCGTTTTTTGTCATGCATGTACATCCATGACGATTTTATGACAGAATCAAGATAGTCATACCTGTGCTGTCGTAGAAGTGTTCCATGACATTACCAAAATTATGATCACGGAAGTGTGTCCACTTCCATGATGATAAATCGCGCGTCATAGAAGTGCTTTCGTCAAGGGTGACCGACACGTGGCATCCACCGTAACGGAATGCCGTTAAGCTATCTGGTCGGGTTTTGGATCCGATAACCCGTTAACAGCCCCGACCAATGGGGATTTTCCACGTGTAAAATCATCATTGGCTAGAGGAAACACGTGTCGGCTCATCATTGGGACAGATGTCATCCACTCACTGGACAGAAGGCTCCTATGATACATTGACACGTGGCACGACCCAACAGTGGCCCATTCCTGTGAAAAGGCCGGCCCATTTGACTTGGTCAAAAGCTGGCGGGCCGGCCCATGGAAAGCCTGTTAATGGCCTGTTAGCATATAGCCCATTTACAACCCGCTAACCCAAGGCCCGTTATGCCCTATGCGAATTAGGCCCAGTAGCGTCATCTGGGCCATCCAATATGATTCCAGCCCATTTTCACTTCTGGCCCATGTATGGCCCATGACGTCTTTCGGCCCATATGAGGCCCTTTGTAACTCTTGGACCATTAGCGGCACGTGCTGAAACTGGCCCGTAATGAACAGTGTATTACTTTACACCCATTAATGGCCTGCAGTGAAACTGGCCCGTAATGAACAGTAACTTTATACCCATTAACGAGCGGTTATTCCGTTGGGCCATTTTCCAGCCCAAGTTAACTTTCCGCCTTTTGAGTGCCCATTTATTCTTGGGCTCAAATTACAACATTTGGCTACTTACGGCCCATTACTGTCATTTTCTGCTTGTGGGCCAAATTCAGCCCGTCGTTACGGTTGGTCCGTTTGTGGTCTGTTATTCTGTTGGGCCATTTTCATAGCATCACCAAATACGGCCTATTAACGGCCCATTATGGCCAGCCCATAAAACGTACGATTTCCATTATAGGCCCGTCTACTGCCCATTAAAGGCCCATACAAGACCCATAAATGAGTCGGCGGCCCATGGATCCTACGTGACATAGAAGGCCCATGGATCCTGCGAGACGTAGAA
This sequence comes from Aegilops speltoides, assembly GCA_021437245.1. NCBI lineage: Eukaryota > Viridiplantae > Streptophyta > Magnoliopsida > Poales > Poaceae > Aegilops > Aegilops speltoides. The sequence goes on along the minus strand of CM038142.1, from coordinate 199,202,482 downwards.
GGCCCATGGATCCTGCGAGACGTAGAAGGCCCATGGATCCTGCGAGACGTAGAAGGCCCATGGATCCGACGGCCTATGAAGGGCCATGGTCGGGCGAGTTGGCCCCCGTTTGAACGATATAGCATATTCAAAGAATTATCCTACTCAATACTATCACCTCTAAAAAGCATACACTATACAACAAAGAGATCAAGGCATAGAAAGGTAGAATAATCCTACACTATACAATAAAGAAATTACATCCAATTATACCCACTAGGCATTATGGTTTGGCACAGGTGATAATAAAGCATACACAAACAGCAAATTACATACACTGGGCAAATACAGCTCATACATCATGGACGCACATCACCTTAACTCCATTTGAACTATAATCTCTTCAGAAAATAGGATTGGCCGGATTCAGATAGCACAAATTTCAGTCTGCAAAATCTCCAATTCCTTCATGGTTACCTCGGTGTCTTGTTTCATTTTTTTGACTCCTACATCTAATACCTGCATGTCTAGTCTCAACTTGTTGATTATATGTTGACAATCATGTACACGTTGTCTTGCCACCTCTAGTTGATGCTCGAGAACATTAGCGCATTCCAATTCCAATGCATAATCATTCGGTAACGGCCATGCTGCACTGCTCGCAGATTTTTGTGTTGATGTCACTTCATCCTGAAATGTTTCTGTAAGTACACATGACTAGGGCAAAAATATAGTTACAATAGTGAAGCGAACAAGACACTATTTTGTACTACATGGCAAAACAGGACTAACAACAATGTTACGCGTCACTTTCACAAAAAAAATGTTACACATCATGAAGCATAAGCAGGTGATATTTTAGAAATTATAAAAAAGATAGTCTGTGCAGCCTGCATACAAAAATCCCTCTTAGCTCACTAGAGGAGCATGATGTTGGGGCCCAATCGAAAACACATACAAGTTACAAATTTAGACAGCACATTGCGTATAAGTAAGCAAGCAGTTGGCCATTCTGTACCTCAATTAAAGTCTTAGGGAGCATAATGAACAGCAGAGGGTTTCATACAAACATACTACAGCAGGCAAAACTATGCAATCGTTAGCGTAGTATAAACTAGATTGTGAGCCTCATGCAATAATAGTGGGTTAATAGACTTCAAAGCTTCAGGCACACTACGGCAGAGTAATTAAATGGTAACGCCATTAATTATGTCAACTAATAGTGATACAAGTACCGAACATCAGGCATAATTATTTGGGCATCTCAATAAGTGAGGACAAATAAAGCAATTGAAAAGAGAAAATTAACTATGCCTGAAACAAACAAGGAATTGAACTGTTGAGTTGCATACAGTGACTTACCTTAGCAGGTTGAAGAGGCTCAGCGCAGCTCCTACTTCTCTTGCAAGGCTCCTTCCTAACATCTTGTACTTGGAATCCTCAATCTTATCTTCATTGCACCCCCTCTGCAAGTGACACAAACTAGTTACTCGTCTCCTTGGAAGATAAATATGCATACTTTCCAGTCTGTGAACACAAAAGGATCAGATTATAACAAAACAACACCACATAATGAAACATGCCGCATCTCTTGCACTTGCACACAATGAAATGAGCATTTACTATGTTCAGCACTATGTAAAAACTAGGCATACCTTCGAACTGGATCTCCGTGTACTCTTGGAGAGCTCTTTGTGTCTGACCAAACCTTTATGTCACCTATGAGTTAGACAAGGCCCCACTACAGAAGCCCTTAGTGTTTAAATCGTTGACAAGCTTTGTTAGAGTGCTAGGTCAAGAACAACAAGTAATCAAAGCAAATAGTCCTAGTATGGCTTGCTGATGCAAACAAGTAATTGAACAAATGTGTGAGCAAATCTTACATATCAAGAAAAGAAGCAAAGAAGGAGGCTTAAAGACCATCACTTGACTGACCAGATTTAAGGGGCATTTAAACATCATGTGCAACGTATGAACTAACATAAACATTGCATATTCCAGATTCTACAATGGAATGCACATGTATTAGGTTATGCCATGTACGATGATGCCTAAATGTACAGATAGCAGGAAGGAGTGATTCATCATTGCATGCACAATTAAATTGCAGGTTAAGGGCCAGTTTGATTCTGCCTTTTCAGGGCATATTGTCAAAATAAGCCATAAAAGATGTAAAGAAGTCATTTTTTGAGTTATGGGCTTGGGCTTAACTAATTTCACTTTGGAGGGGGGTGTTTTGGGTAGAACCTCACTAAAAATTGAAGGGAAGGGGAATAGTGAAATGACTCTGTTGTCTGCCTATATTACACTCAAAATGCAACTGCTGACACCCGTGTCACACCTGACCCTCAAGTAAAAACAAACACGCAAGCATTCATTGCCCTGCCCGCTTGCATCTCCTCTCCCCTTTCCCTGTAACGCCCCGGATACAACTTTCCATATTCGTAACTCCAACTCTTGCCTTTTCCGGAGATGCTATATGATACTTCCTTCGTGGTTGGGTTTTTGTCGTTTGTTTTGCATTTTGTTCTTGTTATGCATCTCATCTCATGTCATCATCTGCATTTGGTCCGCATGTTTTTCAAAACTTGCATCCGTTCGTGTTCCGCCGGTACTCTCCGTTGTCCGTTCTGAGCCCGACCACACTCGCACGCGCCCGCGGCACCTCCGAAATATTATTTTATAAGTGGCATAAAAATGTTCTCGTAATGGGTTGCAACTTGTCGTGCGGTCTTATTATAGTGTAGACATGCCGCCTGCCAAGTTTCGTCACATTCGGAGTTCGTTTGACTGCCCAACTGTTAAATATATAACTGCGATATAGTCGGTCTAGCGTCAGACGTTTTCGGTATTCGGAAACTGTTGTCGGGCCTCTCTTCTCTTCTCTCCTCTCAGCTCGAGGCCTCTCTTCACAGCCCGTCTAGCCCTCCTACACTTCCCCTCGATCCGCAGCCGTCCGATGTCGATCTGAGGCCCCGAAACGCTCCAAAACCCCATAGAGTTTAAACCCTAGCCCCCCTTTCCTATTTAAACTCCCCCTCCTTCCAAATCTGGTCGTCCTACCCCCCTCCTCCTCTTTTTCCGTGCCCCCAACCCGCAGCCACCACCTCCTCCCACCTCGGGGGCCGCGCCGCCGCCTTCCCCCTCCAAATCCGGCGCCCAGCCACCTCCCGGGCGCCACATGGCAGCTCCCCATTGGCCAGCCGCCGCCGCGCAGCCTCCCTCACCCAGCCGGAAGGCGCCACATGTCCCTGCCTCGCTTCCCCCACAAGTCAGCGCCGCCGGACCCGGATCAGGCCACAGGAGGCCCGCCAGCCCATCGGGCCCGCCCCGAGCCCGTGCCCCCATGCCTCGCCCGATCCGGGGAGGAGGAGCTCCTCCCGTTGCCTCGCCGCCCGACCGCAGATCGCCCGCCGCCTTGTCGACCACCGCCGCCGCGGCTCCAGGTCGTCGCCGGAGCTGCGCCTCCCTCTCCCTCCGTCCTTCCTCACTCTTCTCCCTCTCTCTCCCGTAGGCCCGAGCCCCTGGCTGCCCCAGCAACAGCCGCCGCTGCCGCTTGTTGTCGTCGTCGCCAAGTCGCCGTCGACGTCCCCCTCGCCACCGGCGGATCCGGTCCCCGGAGGCCCGAGCCGCCGTTCCCAGCCTCCCGCCGCTTGGGCCTCGCCATCGCCTCGCCGCCGTCGTCTTCTACCGCCGTCGCCGCCATGACCTAGCTCGGGAGCGAGCAGAGGAGCCGCTCGCTCCCCTGTGCGTTGACCTCGGCCCCGTGGGCCATGGCCTTCTCCACCGGCCCAGCCCAATGTCCAGATCCGGCCTGCCTCCAGCCTCCTACACCGACCGGGCCTTGGCCCAGGGTGAGCAGCCCCGCCCCCTCCTGTGCACTTGTGGGCTGACTAGATTCGGCCCTATCCATCTTTTTTTTCGTGGAACGATTTTGCTATTTATTCCAGTGAATTACCTGTTTTGCAGAAACCCCCTTGCACTTCATGCATATAATAACTCATGATCTGTGCATCATATGTAAAAACTTTATATATGCAAAATGCTTAGAATTTTGTGTAGATTAATAATATGCCATTTTCATCTATGTTAAAAATGTCTAAAATTGTTGTTTGCATTAATTTGCATAAATGTGTGGGGACCCCGACTCATAAGTCGTGATCACCGAATGCACGTGTACAGTGATCCCAGAGATCAATGCTCACTAAACACACAAAAGCTGAATAACAAGAGTCTTACATCCATACATACCGTCTTACACAAATAGTGACCAACATGGTCAGGTCTTACATCGATAAAGCCTTAAGGGCTGAACATCAAATGAAACATAGCAGTGGAAATCGTCGTTGATAAGTAGAACCCATGCCATCTGCCTTAACCCTACAGCATTACATTTGGGAAGCGTCCTAGTTCGCATGATCGTCTCCAAGGAACTCTTCTTGAACTCCGGTTCTTCCATGCCTGGTCAATTAAATAACCGATGGCAAGCCAATGAGTACTTTGAATGTACTACTTAAGCAACCCATGTTTTGGTTCATGGTACAACAACGCATGACATAGGTAAATTTTTGCATAAAGCTAGTTTTGAGTGCATTGACATGTTCAACATCCTATAAAGCATGCATCAAGAGAATTCAAGTAACCATGAGAACTGGTCACAGATATCAACATAAATAGAGTGGGCACCAACCCATTTATCATAAACTGAGTGGGCACCAACCCATCTCAATCGTGTCAAGTCCTTTGTCTTGACCCAAGTCACCTCCATCATCTCACACACACTGGGTATGAAAACAAGTGGACGTAGCCCAAGAGCGGTTACCCAACTGTCCATGACCGTGGACACAGCTATTCGAATAGTTTTACACTCTGCAGAGGTTGCACACTTTACCCACTAGATCCGGGGAGCTTCCGTGTCATCCACGACCCGCGGTACCTCAAGTACCCGGGGTAAGCACCCGATCACTACCTTTCCCTAGACGACACTAACATGGAGTCCACTCGATTGGCAGTAACCCCCATGCCCAACATTTCACATAACATTTTCGTGGAGCCTTGCTCCCATATTCATCACATACCACTGGCACGGGGTACCAACGGTGTGTCCGGTGCCCCATAAAGATGGTCATGGCCGCCCTACCTGGCACGACCCCATCCCAAGAGAGAGCACCAACTCTCCCCCGTCACTAGTAATGCGGGCTCCAAGCTAGTATCGGTCTAGGTACTCAATAATGCCCTTTCCCATATAAGGGTAGAGTGGTTGCGCATCTAAGGTTGGAATAACGGTCGCAACTCCGACCAATCTGTTTTGAAAACAACACACCCTTTGCTTGGCACACCACTTCGTCATCAAGTGGTCACCCATCTCATCATCTCCCTCGGGCATAAGTGGCACCCGACGGGGTTTTCAAAAAGACTTTGAAAATATTTTGTATCCATCACCATACATATCCCCGTCCCTTTTTGCGTAGCACTACTTAGCATCCTATCTACTCCCACCGGCACAACCCTCATAAGAATCTAGGGTCACGCACAATGCAAGTATCAACGAGAAAATAACGGGGGAAACCAACCCCCGTGGTTCACCCACCCATCATGATTCCGATGCAACAAGAATAAGATCTATATATGACATGCATGTATAGGGATTTCATAGTCATGGTCAAAGGGCTGCTTGCCTTGGTTGGCTTGATCTTCAAAGTCTTCAGGCCCTGCTCCTCCTTCTTCCTCAGCTACCTCGTCAAATACGGGATCTAACGTCACAAAAAAACAACGGGAAATAAGACAATAATGAAAACAGAAAAGTCAAAGTGCTCACAAAAATGTCAACTTATTTTTGTAAAATACTAGGAGGAAGGCTAGGAAGGGGACAACTTTTGGTTTTGGTTCTGGAGCAGCAAAATAGGAGTTATGGATTTTCAAAGGCTTATTTTAATGCTAAAAACCACATTTAAATATTTACAGAGAAGAAAAGGTTGTTGGATTTGAATGAAAGTTGCACCATTAAATAGGTTGCAATATTCTAGGAATTTAGAAATTGGAATCAATGCATTTGGATTAATATTCCGTCCTGTGGAATTTTTGGGAATAAGACAGAAAAGGAAAAAGAGAAACGGCGCTGTGCCACTGGGCCAGAGAGGCCACGGCAGCAGCAGGCCAGGGGAAAACCCAGCCACGCGGCCGCCACGTCGAAGGCGTAAAGGCTGAATCGCCTTCACCGACGGCGGATCGGTCTTGTGTAGCCAGACGTTTTAAACTCGACGGTGGATCCCACCCGTCAGGGCGTGAGGCTGACGGGCCGGCCCCACGGCGGCCATCGTCTACCTCCGGCCAGAGGCGACGGCGAGCTTGCCGGCGGCGATACAGGGCATGGGAAGAGATGCGGAGGCTACCGTTGGACTCAGGGTGGAGTCGCGGTTCTGGTGGTGGTGGAGACGGTCGCCGGAGTGGCCTGCTTCGCCGGCGACGAGGTCCCGCGGCGGAGGCGCTTCAGCGTCGGTGGCTCCGGCCGATTCCGGCTGCAAAACAAGGGGAAAAGAGAGGGGAAAGAATCAGTGGCGCCTCGCGGTTCCAGATCGAGAGAGAGCCGGGGCGGAGAAGGCCTGTACCGCGCGGACGCCGACGAGCCGAGGCGGCGGAGCTCGAGCTCGATCTCGAGCTCGGGTGGTTCTGGAGAGGAAGGAGTGGTGCGGGAGGCCGATTGGGTGTGTGGAGGAGCGACAGGGAGGAAGAGAGAGGCTCGGGGCGCTTTATAGGCTGGCGCGGTTCACCGTGAGGCGTGGCCCGGGCGCCCATGGATCGGCTCTGGAGGCCGTTGGAGAGGGATTGGAGTTGTCCACGGCGTTCGTGGGGATGGAGTAGGCGCCAGGAGAAGAGAGAGAGCGGGGAAGGTTACGGCGCGCGCGTGTGAGGCCGGCCATTGGCGAGCAGGCGGCGTCGAACCTGCGCTGGAGGGGGGAGAGAGGAGAGATGATGGAGACTGCACGGCGGCGTGTCGCAGACGTTGAGACACATCGACTGGCGCGAGGGGGAGGCACGAGGTGGTCGGGAGGCGCGGTGTCAATGGTCGGCGCTCTGCCAGGCGCTCCAGAGCGCGACTTTGGCCGGCATCCGCGGTTTTTCCGTGTCGCGCGCGCGTCCACTTCTGTCTGGGAGCTACAGTTGGAGGGGGTAAAACCAGGAAAGGGCCTTGGATGCTCTGGGGTGCAGAGGGGAGAGAGTGAGACCGTGAGAGAGAGAGGAAACTGTTGTCCAGAGAGGACAAACGTGATTCCCCCCTTCTTCCACATTGCTTCCTCGGTAGAAAAGCATCTAAGTGAGAGAGGGGAGTGAGGAGGGTTGTGGTAAAAGATGAACTCAAGAAGATTAGTGAAAGTGGCCAAACAGGCATTCTAATATTTTGCCAGAAGGTGTTTGATGGAGTTTTGGATAAGCTAATGACTTCCACTGGCCAAGATACTCCATGGGGTGAAATGTCACATATATTTAGGGCCTTCCACCCATTTAGAGCTTATTTGGACAAAGTTGCCAATGTAACTCTTTCAAACCCTAGAAATGGGCAGAAATGGATTTGTGTAGATCCAGTGGAGTAGATCATTTCTCCTTGATGCACCACTTGGTGTGGTGGACTTATTTGGTCACATGATCAGGCTCACCAAAGTTGGGGTCTTGGAGAAGAAGTTGGTAGTACAAAGTTGTTCAAATTTGATTTTGGCCAGAGAGGGTTTTGAGGCACTTTGACCAAGATTTCCTCTTCTCCAACCTGTGCCATTTGGTCTAGATGCATCATTGGACCCATGAAGCATGTTCACCAAGTTTGAGCACATTTGTACACATTTGGCAATGTAAAGTTGATCAAACTTCAGAATGGACAGAAATGGTTTTGAGGGGTTTTGATGATGTTATCTTGTTCTCCCAGTCATGAGACTTGGCAAGATCATCTAATATGTCATATGTGACATGATAGAATTTTCCTGGAATATTTGGAGAGTATTTCCATTGTAAATATTTCAAAAGCTTGAAATATCCAAAAAGGGTTTTAGAGGGATTTGACCAATATTTTGAACATGGCCATGTGTTGAAACCCTTATATATGGACAATATATGTCCTATGAGTTTCCCTAAATTTTGTCAAATATTTTTGAAACAGTAAAATAATTTTTTCCTATTAAAGGCCATTTCTGGCCTTTAGGAAAAAGCTTTTAAATAAAATAGTATAATAACTTTTAAAATTATATTTTTGTGGTTTCTGGGCATCCTATATCTAATAGGAGTCAAATATATTTTTGGAAAGATTTTTACTGCCCTTTATCAAGTACTTGCAGTGCAAACCTCAATTCAGGGGTTTTTGGAAAACTAAATTTAGAAAATACTTTCTGGACAAATTATTTTTGTAAGAAAATTCCATATAGCACTATTCACATGGCATGGTCATTGGTCAGGAGCTTGGGGTAACTAGATGGAATATTGAGGGTAGAGTAGTTGACTTCAAGAAGCACTTGAAAAGAAACACAGAGAGAAAACCAACTCCAAATAAAAGCCAAATAATGCAAAAAGTTTTTGTTGGCCCAAATTTTCATGCTTTATTAATGAAAATGAAATGTTACAAAATGCAGGGTGTGACAGACCTACCCCCCTTACAAGAATCTCATCCCCGAGATTCCTAAACTAGGCTTAAAAGAGATACGGAAACTCGGATCTAAGGTAGTCCTCACGCTCCCAAGTTGCTTCTTCTTCAGTGTGGTTGCTCCATTGGACCTTGAAGTATTTGATGGTGCGGCTTCGAGTGTGTCATTCAGCCTCATCCAGAATGCAGATGGGCCTCTCACGATAAGTCAAATCAGGCTGGAGGTCAATGGCTGGTGATTGACGTCCTTGTAGAGATCAGGCTTGTCTGGAACTTGGAGACACTTCCGGAGTTGTGACACGTGGAACACGTTGTGCACATCAGAAAGTTCAGGTGAAAGTTCCAACTGGTAAGCCACTTCTCCTCGTCGCTCAGTGATCTTGAAGGGGCCAATGTATCTCGGAGCGAGCTTTCCTCTGACATGGAAACGCTGGGCTCCTTTGAGAGGGGTGACCCGGAGATAGACATGGTCTCCAACTCGGAAGCTTATGTCTCTACGACGCGAGTCAGCGTAGCTCTTCTGTCTTGACTTGGCAGACTTCAGACGCTCTCTGACAAGCTGGACTTGTTCTTCTGCTTCACGAAGGATATCAGGCCCAAAGACAAGTCCTTCTCCGGTCTCCGACCAGTTGAGGGGTGTACGGCACTTCCGCCCGTATAACACTTCAAATGGTGCCATCTGAAGGCTAGCCTGATAACTGTTGTTGTAAGAGAACTCGGCGAAAGGGAGGCAGTCTTCCCACTTAGCTCCATAAGCTAAGACACAGGCTCGGAGCATGTCTTCGTGTATTTGATTCACTCGCTCGGTCTCGACCTCCGATGCGTGGGTGGAAGCGATCTTGAAGGACAACTTGGTCCCCATGGCCTCTGGAATTTCTTCCAAAACCTTGAGGTGAACTGGGTTCCCCGATCCGACACAATCTCCTTGGGAACACCATGAAGGCTCACGATTCGGTTGATGTAGAGACTGGCTAACTGGTTCCCCTTGTAGGTCGTCTTGACAGGAATGAAGTGGGCCACCTTGGTCAAATGGTCAACGATGACCCAGATGGAGTCATGTCCCTTGTTTGACCTGGGTAAACCGGTGATGAAGTCCATCCCGACCTTGTCCCACTTCCATTCAGGTACCTTGAGGGGTTGCAACAATCCAGCGGGTCGCTGATGCTCAGCTTTGACTCTCTGGCATACGTCACATTTTGCAACGTAGGTGGCAATCTCCCTTTTCATCCCGTGCCACCAAAATCTTTCCTTCAGGTCTTGATACATCTTGGTGCCTCCAGGGTGGATGGAATATGGGCTGTCATGAGCTTCTTGCAAGATCAGGTTCTTGAGCTCAACCTTGTTGGGCACGCAGATGCGGTTCCCAAACCACACAATTCCTTCCTCATCCTCTGAGAATCCTGGGGCTTTGCCTGCCTTGATCTTCCTCTTGATGCCTTCAATACTCTCATGCCCCTTCTGAGTTTTCTTGATATCATCCATCAAGGTAGGCTTAACTTCGAGGTTGGCCAAGAATCCTGGTGCAACCAGTTCCAACCCGAAGCTTTCAAGTTCTTCATACAAGGCGGGTAGCTTGTGCTTTAGCATAGCATTCAAGGAGCAAGCCTTCTGCTCAACGATCTGCTACCACATTAGCCTTTCCAGGTGGTATTGAACACCGAGGTTATAATCCTTTATCAACTCCAGCCATCTTCTCGCCTCATGTTCAATTCCTTTGGTGAAAATATACTTCAGACTTTTGTGATCCGTGTATATCTCACATCGCTTCCCCAAGAGGTAATGTCGCCAAGTCTTGTGGCATGAACCACTGCTGCTAGCTCAAGGTCATGAGTAGCATAGTTCTCTCGTGAGGTCGTAGTTGCCTTGAAAGATAGGCTACGACTCGCCTTCTTGCATCGTAACACCTCCATCCGATTCTTGGCGCATCACAATATATCACAAACTCCTTGTGTATATCTTGTGTGGCGAAGCTCGGGCGATGGTTAGCCTCTTCTTCACTCTGGAAGCTCTCTTCGCGCCGGCGTCCATTCGAACTTCTTGTCCTTCTTCAAGAGCTGAGTCATGGGTGGGCATTGCTCGAGAATCCTTCAACGAACTTGCGGTAATATCCACGAGTCCAAGGAAGCTTCGACTTCCTTCACATTGCTCGGGATTGCCATTCGATCCACGGCTTCAATCTTAGCAGGTCGATCGACAATCCCTCTTCATTAGAACATGACCCAGGAATCCAACTTCACGCAGCCAGAATTCACACTTGCTGAACTTGGCATATAGTTGGTGCTCTCGAAGCTTGTCTAGGACCATCCTCAAGTGTTGCTCATGTTCTTCTTCCGACTTCGAGAAGACAAGAATGTCATCAATGAAGACGACGACGAACTTGTCCAAATATTCCATGAAGACCTTATTCATGAGATACATGAAGTAAGCTGGGGCATTGGTCAATCCAAAGGACATGACCGTGCATTCATACAGGCCATATCTGGTTACGAATGCCGTCTTCAGTTGGTAGTACCCAGATCTGAGGTCGATCTTGGAGAACACCTTGGCCCCATTGAGTTGATCAAACAGATCTTCAATCTTGGGAAGTGGGTACTTGTTCTTGATTGTAACTTCATTGAGGGAGCAGTAGTCAATGCATAGGCGGATGGTACCGTCCTTCTTCGCCACAAACAAAACAGGTGATCCCCAAGGGGAGGCACTAGGGCGGATAAATCCCTTCCTCAACTACTCTTCCAGCTGCTTCTTCAATTCTGCTAACTCCTCCGACCCCATTCTATAAGGCTTCTTATAGATGGGTCCTGCTCCGGGTATGAGCTCGATGATGAACTCAATATCTCGGTCTGGAGGCATTCCTGGTAGCTCATCAGGAAAAACATCGGGATACTCGCATACTACTGGCACTTGTTCCAATCCAACTTCAGTCAGACAGTTGACTTGGTTGGCTTGAGCAGAAGAGGAGTTGGAGGCAAATTTAACTTCGACTCCTCGGTCATTGGTCAGAGTGACCGTCCGGTTGGCGCAATCAATCAAGCCTTGGTGCTTGTTGAGCCAATTCATTCCCAAGATCACATCAAGCCTTGTGATTTCAGGATGATAAGGTGCGCTAGAAATCTACCCGTTAATGGTGATCCCGACTCCTTTACATCCTATCTTGGCTCTCATCTCGCTCTGGGGTTTGTACCACCATAGGGTTATTCAGGTGTAGGGGTCATGCCACTTTTAATGCAAAACTTTGGGTGACAAAAGAATCGTGGCTCGAATCAAACAAAAGCGATTCTGGTGCTGAATTGACAAGGAACGTACCCAGCACGACGTCCGGGTCTTCCTAGGCCTCTTCCGCAGTGACATGATTCACACGACCCCTGCCATTGTTGGGAAAGTTGCGGGGAGCTTGGTCCTTGGTGGCATTCCACGGCCTTGTCCTGGGTTCTGCGCATTGGGGCGCGGGGCGTCGGGCTTCTTGTTGGGGCAATTCTTGGAGTAGTGTCCTGGCTGTCCACATCCGAAGCAAGTGACTTGGTTGGGGATGACGCCCTTGCCAGCATTGTTATTGGGGTTGTTGTAAGCTGGCCTAGGGTTGGCATACTGCTGAGGTGGATAGTTGGTGCGGGGTGCAGGAGCTCTTGGCTGCTGATAGGTTGGCTTGACCGGGTTGGCTGCCACGGACGAGGCTTCGGTTCTTGGAGCTACCCTTGCCGATCATCTTGCGCTTACGAGTGTCATCCAAGGCACGTCGCTTGTCCTCAAGCATGGGTGCCTTGTTCACCAGAACAGGAAAGGTTGGGCAGTCGCACACAACAAGTGAGTACTGCAGAGTCTGGTTAAGGCCTTCCATGAAGCGCCCTTTTGGCAGCATCGGTCTTGACATCCTCGGGCATACCTTGAGAGAACACTGAACTTCTGCATGTACTCCTTGCGGTGCTACTACCTTGCTTGGGGCTCGGAACTCATGCTTCTTGATGGCCATGATTCCGGAGGGAATGTGGGCTTTATGGAATTCTGTCTTGAAGGTGTCCCAAGTGATGTCTTGCTCAACATGCATAGCCTTGAATCCATCCCACCAAGCTCTGGCAGTCCCCCGAGGCAGTGGGCGGCATCGCCACTTTATCACGGTCCTCGGTGCATCCGACTAGTGCCAGCAGATCCTCAATGGTGCGGACCCGATAAATCGCATCCGGGGTTCAGCAGTCTCGATGAAAGTGGGTGGTGCATGGTTCTTGAACTCCACCAGTGTGGAGCGTCCATGGCCGTGTCCCGGCGGTGGCGATTGATGACTTGAGCAATCATCTGGAGGGCTGCGGTGTTGGCTTGGCGCTCCTCTCGGAAGGCTTGGAGAAGCTGAGCCATATCCATGCTTGGAGGAGGTGGTGGTGGTGGAGTCGTCCTCGGGCTTGGTCTGGCTGGCTCTCGCCTCAGCAGAACCTCCGGCTTCTTGGCTGGGTAGAGGTACCAAGACGTGTTACAACAGCATCTGTTGGAGCGGTCAAGGTCTCATGATTGGGAATATAAAATGAGGGAAAGCAATATAGATGGGATGCCTAGTAAGGGGGTGGTGTGACACAAATTAAGTTAAACAAAGGCCAGAAGGGCCAAACTCATGCATTAAAACCAAATGGGAAATGTAGTCGTTTACAAGTTCCCGAAGGGGAAAGTACGACTTCATAAAAGCAAGTTGAAAGCAAATACAACACGACATGGTTTCATAAGAACCATTACAAGGACTCGACTTCACAAAAGGGGTACACGACCTATCCTACCATAGGCTACGAGCTAGCCTATCCTAGTCCTGAACGGAGTCTAAGTGGTGGAATGCTCGGTCGGGTATTCTGGCTCCTCTGGGTCTTCCTCCTCATCTTCATCTGTCTTGGTCTCTTCGTCGCTTGAGTAAGTGGGGGAGTGGAGGAGCTGAACACGGCGCTGCTTTGCCGGTGGCGTCGTGAAGAGGTTGCGGTACTCGTTTGTCGTCATGCGGCGTGGCTGAGGTGATCCCTTGGCAGGTGCGACCTGTGGGGGTCGTCCGCCTCGATAAGCTACTGCGGCTGTCCAGAGGGGGTGCTCCATCCTTCTTGATCCTGTCTGCCTTCATCTGAACTATGCGGAGGAGCTCCGTGGTCTCGCGGAGTTCCTTCCGAAGCTCCGTCGACTCGAGGCCAGTCTTTGTGCGGGCTGTCGGCACACAAGCTGAAGTAGGTCTGGAAACGGAGAGAAAGTCCCTCGTCCAAGGGTGGTGCTGGTGCGCTGCTCTCGTCGTCACCTTCCTTACGATAAGGCAGGTAACGAGTGGCTGGCTCTCTCGCCATCTTTGGCAGGAGATCCCGGAGGCGAGTCAGCGCCTTGAGGGCAGCAGTCTCTACGGCGAGGAGCAGTGTCGCCATCTGGGGTCCCTCAAAGAACCAGCTCATCGAGGCGTCATTCGCCCTCACGACTACCTCCACGTGATACTCCTTCTTGGTGCTGCCGACCCAGTGCTCGTGGTAGGAGAAGGTGGGGACTCGAGTGAACTGGCACTTCCTGAGGCTATCCTCAAGAAGCACGGGAAACCCAGTGGTCAGGAAGTCCTCGGGTACGGCGGCCATCTACAAAAGTGGAAAGGGAAGGGTCAATAAAGGAATGTGACCTATGTTTGGGGATACTAACATAAAACATAGGCATATGGGTAATCTAGGGGATAGTCTCGCTCTAACTAACGTCCATGCTAACTAAGGCTTCCTACAGTCAGGATGGCTCTAATACCAGCTCTGTGGGGACCCCGACTCATAAGTCGTGATCACCGAATGCTGCGTGTCAAAGTGATCCCGAGATCAATGCTCACTGAACACACAGAAGCTGAATAACAAGAGTCTTACATCCATACATACCGTCTTACACAAATAGTGACCAACATGGTCAGGTCTTACATCGATAAAGCCTTAAGGGCTGAACATCAAATGAAACATAGCAGCGGAAATCGTCGTTGATAAGTACAACCCATGCCATCTGCCTTAACCCTATAGGCATTCTGACTGGGAAACGTCCTAGTTCGCATGATCGTCTCCAAGGAACTCTTCTTCGAACTCCGGTTCTTCCATGCCTGGTCAATTAAATAACCAGTGGCAAGCCAATGAGTACTTTGAATGTACTCGCAAGCAACCCATGTTTTGGTTCATGGTACAACAACGCATGACATAGGTAAATTTTTGCATAAAGCTAGTTTTGAGTGCATTGACATGTTCAACATCCTATAAAGCATGCATCAAGGGAATTCAAGTAACCATGAGAACTGGTCACAGATATCAACATAAATAGAGTGGGCACCAACCCATTTATCATAAACTGAGTGGGCACCAACCCATCTCAATCGTGTCAAGTCCTTTGTCTTGACCCAAGTCACCTCCATCATCTCACACACACTGGGTATGAAAACAAGTGGACGTAGCCCAAGAGCGGTTACCCAACTATCCATGACCGTGGACACGGCTATTCGAATAGTTTTACACTCTGCAGAGGTTGCACACTTTACCCACTAGATCCGGGGAGCTTCCGTGTCATCCACGACCCGCGGTACCTCAAGTACCCGGGGTAAGCACCCGATCACTACCTTTCCCTAGACGACACTAACATGGAGTCCACTCGATTGGCAGTAACCCCCGTGCCCAACATTTCACATAACATTTTCGTGGAGCCTTGCTCCCATATTCATCACATACCACTGGCACGGGGTACCAACGGTGTGTCCGGTGCCCCATAAAGATGGTCATGGCCGCCCTACCTGGCACGACCCCGTCCCAAGAGAGAGCACCAACTCTCCCCCGTCACTAGTAATGCGGGCTCCAAGCTACTATCGGTCTAGGTACTCAATAATGCCCTTTCCCATATAAGGGTAGAGTGGTTGCGCATGTAAGGTTGGAATAACGGTCGCAACTCCGACCAATCTGTTTTGAAAACAACACACCCTTTGCTTGGCACACCACTTTGTCATCAAGTGGTCACCCATCTCATCATCTCCCTCGGGCATAAGTGGCACCCGACGGGGTTTTCAAAAAGACTTTGAAAATATTTTGTCTCCATCACCATGCATATCCCCGTCCCTTTTTGCGTAGCACTACTTAGCATCCTATCTACTCCCACCGGCACAACCCTCATAAGAAGGTAGGGTCATGCACAATGCAAGTATCAACGAGAAAATAACGGGGGCAACCAACCCACGTGGTTCACCCACCCATCATGATTCCGATGCAACAAGAATAAGAGCTATATATGACATGCATGTAAAGGGATTTCATAGTCATGGTCAAAGGGCTGCTTGCCTTGGTTGGCTTGATCTTCAAAGTCTTCAGGCCCTGCTCCTCCTTCTTCCTCAGCTACCTCGTCAAATACGGGTTCTAACGTCGCAAGAAAACAACGGGAAATAAGACAATAATGAAAACAGAAAAGTCAAAGTGCTCACAAAAATGTCAACTTATTTTTGTAAAATACTAGGAGGAAGGCTAGGAAGGGGACAACTTTTGGTTTTGGTTCTGGAGCAGCAAAATAGGAGTTATGGATTTTCAAAGGCTTATTTAAATGCTAAAAACCACATTTAAATATTTACAGAGAAGAAAAGGTTGTTGGATTTGAGTGAAAGTTGCACCATTAAATAGGTTGCAATATTCTAGGAATTTAGAAATTGGAATCAATGCATTTGGATTAATATTCTGTCCTGTGGAATTTTTGGGAATAAGACGAGAAAAGGAAAAGAGAAACGCGGTACTGTACCTTTGGGCGAGAGGCCACGGCAGCAGCAGGCCTGTGGGGAAAACCCAGCCCACGCTGCCGCCACGTCGAAGGCGTAAAGGCTGAATCGCCTTCACCGACGGCGGATCGGTCTGCACAAGACATTTTAAACCCGACGGTGGATCCCACCCGTCGAGCGGAGGTCGACGGGCGGCCCCACGGCCGTCGTCTACCTCCGGCCAGAGGCAACGGCGAGCTTGCCGGCGGCGATACAGGGCACGGGAAGAGATGCAGAGGCTACCGTTGGACTCAGGGTGGAGTCGCGGTTCTGGTGGTGGTGGAGACGGTCGCCGGAGTGGCCTGCTTCGCCGGCGACGAGGTCCGGCGGCGGAGGCGCTTCGGGCGTCGGTGGCTCCGGCCAATTCCGGCTGCAAAACAAGGGGAAAAGAGAGGGGAAAGAATCAGTGGCGCCTCGCGGTTCCAGATCAAGAGAGAGCTGGGGTGGAGAAGGCCTGTACCGCGCGGACGCCGACGAGCCGAGGCGGCGGAGCTCGAGCTCGATCTCGAGCTCGGGTGGTTCTGGAGAGGAAGGAGTGGTGCGGGAGGCCGATTGGGTGTGTGGAGGAGCGACAGGGAGGAAGAGAGAGGCTCGGGGGCGCCTTATATAGGCTGGCCGCGGTTCATCGAGGCGTGGCCTCTGGCGCCCATGGATCGGCTCGAGGCCGTTGGAGAGGGATTGAGTTGTCCACGGCGTTCGTGGGGATGGAGTAGGGTGCCAGGAGAAGAGAGAGAGCGGGGAAGGTTCAAGGCGCAGGCTGCGTGTGAGGCCGGCCATTGGCCGAGCCGGGCGGCGTCGGGCACGCGCTGCAGGAGGAGAGAGAGAGGGAGAGACGATGGGGACTGCACGGCGGCGTGTCGCAGACGTCGAGACACATCGACTGGCGCGAGGGGGAGGCACGAGGTGGTCGGGAGGCGCGGTGTCAACGGTCGGCGCTCTGCCAGGCGCTCCAGAGCGCAACTTTGGCCGGCATCCGCAGTTTTCCCGCGTCGCGCGCGCGTCCACTTCTGTCTGGGAGCTACAGTGGGAGGGGGTAAAACCAGGAAAGGGCCTTGGATGCTCTGGGGTGCAGAGGGGAGAGAGAGAGACCGTGAGAGAGAGAGGAAACTGTTGTCCAGAGAGGACAAACGTGATTCCCCCCTTCTTCCACATTGCTTCCTCGGGTAGAAAAGCATCTAAGTGACAGAGGGGAGTGAGGAGGGGTTGTGGTAAAAAGATGAACTCAAGAAGATTAGTGAAAGTGGCCAAAACAGGCATTCTAATATTTTGCCAGAAGGTGTTTGATGGAGTTTTGGATAAGCTAATGACTTCCACTGGCCAAGATACTCCATGGGGTGAAATGTCACATATATTTAGGGCCTTCCACCCATTTAGAGCTTATTTGGACAAAGTTGCCAATGTAACTCTTTCAAACCCTAGAAATGGGCAGAAATGGATTTGTGTAGATCCAGTGGAGTAGATCATTTCTCCTTGATGCACCACTTGGTGTGGTGGCCTTATTTGGTCACATGATCAGGCTCACCAAAGTTGGGGTCTTGGAGAAGAAGTTGGTAGTACAAAGTTGTTCAAATTTGATTTTGGCCAGAGAGGGTTTTGAGGCACTTTGACCAAGATTTCCTCTTCTCCAACCTGTGCCATTTGGTCTAGATGCATCATTGGACCCATGAATCATGTTCACCAAGTTTGAGCACATTTGGACACATTTGGCAATGTAAAGTTGATCAAACTTCAGAATGGACAGAAATGGTTTTGAGGGGTTTTGATGATGTTATCTTGTTCTCCCAGTCATGAGACTTTGCAAGATCATCTAATATGTCATATGTGACATGATCGAATTTTCCTGGAATATTTGGAGAGTATTTCCTTTGTAAACATTTCAAAATCTTGAAATATCCAGAAAGGGTTTTAGAGGGATTTGACCAATATTTTGAACATGACCATGTGTTGAAACCCTTATATATGGACAATATATGTCCTCTGAGTTTCCCTAAATTTTGTCAAATATTTTTGAAACAGTAAAATAATTTTTTCCTATTAAAGACCATTTCTGGCCTTTAGGAAAAAGCTTTTAAATAAAATAGTACAATAACTTTTAAAAATATATTTTTGTGGTTTCTGGGCATCCTATATCTAATAGGAGTCAAATATATTTTTGGAAAGATTTTTACTGCCCTTTATCAAGTACTTGCAGTGCAAACCTCAATTCAGGGGTTTTTGGAAAACTAAATTTAGAAAATACTTTCTGGCCAAATTATTTTTGTAAGAAAATTCCGTATAGCACTATTCACATGGCATGGTCATTGGTCAGGAGCTTGGGGTAAGGAGATGGAATATTGAGGGTAGAGTAGTTGACTTCAAGAAGCACTTGAAAAGAAACACAGAGAGAAAACCAACTCCAAATAAAAGCCAAATAATGCAAAAAGTTTTTGTTGGCCCAAATTTTCATGCTTTATTAATGAAAATGAAATGTTACAAAATGCAGGGTGTGACAAAATGCCATGCTAAAATGATTTAATTCATAACTAAATAACCGTAGCTCGGAATTAAATGTTCTTTATATGTAAATGGGGTGGAAAATACCTAGTTTAACATGGTGCACTTTGTTTTATTGTTTAACAACGTTAAAATATGTTTTAGGGCAGAACAGTACCGAATCCATAATTTGCATATGGGGATTTTCCGGAATTGTTGTTTGTTGTTTCCGGCCTCATTTAAACTTGCCTAGATAGGTAGTATTCATTTGCTTCACCCCCTTGTCATGTTTAACAACATTTAATATTGGTGAGTAGCATAACCGAGAGCGAACTAAATAACTCGGATGTGGTGTTTCGTCAATATGCAACTCGTTGCATATTGAGCTCCACTTAATTTGTAGTGTTGTTTGTTTGCACTTTGCCATGCCATGCCTCATTAAACTGGACATGCATCATACTTGTTTGTGCATCATGCCATGGTTATGCTTGTGTGTTTACCATGTTGTTTGTTTCTTTCCGGGTTGCTTCTCTCGATAGCTTCGGTTCCGTTCCGGAGTTGTGAGGATTCGTTCGACTACGTTCGTTTGTCTTCTTCATGGAATCGTTCTTCTTCCTTGCGGGATTTCAGGCAAGATGATCATACCCTCGAAATCACTACTATCTTTGCTATGCTAGTTTGCTCGCTCTTTTGCTATGCCAATGCTACGATGCCTACCATTTGCTTGTCAGCCTCCCAAATTGCCATGAACCTCTAACCTTTGACACCATTCCTAGCAAACCGTTGTTTGGCTATGTTACCGCTTTGCTCAGCCCCTCTTATAGCGTTGTTAGTTGCAGGTGAAGATGAAGTTTGTTCCTTGTTGGAACATGGAGATGTTGTTCCTTGTTGTTACATGTTTATTTGTTGGGATATCACAATATATCTTATTTAATTAATGCATCTATATACTTGGTAAAGGGTGGAAGGCTCGGCCTTATGCCTGGTGTTTTGTTCCACTCTTGCCGCCCTAGTTTCCGTCATACCGGTGTTATGTTCCCGGATTTTGCGTTCCTTACGCGGTCGGGTGATTTATGGGACCCCCTTGACAGTTCGCTTTGAATAAAACTTGTCTAGCAAGGCCCAACATTGACTTTTACCATTTGCCTCACCACCACCTACTTTTCCCTTGGGAGTAATTAACCAAGGGTCATCTTTATTATAGCCCCCCCGGGCCAATGCTTGTCTAAGTGTTGGTCCAAACCAGAGCCACTTGCGGTGCCGCCCCTAGGCAACTTGGGGTATCGTCGGTTGCCGTACGTACTGCTCATCCGGTCGTGGCCTGAGACAAGATACGCGTGGCTACTATCAGGATGTCAGCACGCCGGGAGGTCTTGCTGGTCTTGTTTTGCCATTGTCGAAATGTCTTGATGTACCGGGATACCGAGTCTGATCGGAGTGTCTCGGGTGAAGGTCTATTCCTTCGATGATCGCGAGAGCTTTTCATGGGCTAAGTTGGGACACCCCTATAGGGTTTAAACTTTCGAGAGCCGTGCCCGCGGTTATGTGGCAGATGGGAATTTGTTAATGTCCGGTTGTAGAAAACCCGAAGTGGACCTTAATTAAAATACATCAACTGTGTGTGTAACCGTGATGGTCTCTTTCCGGCGGAGTTCGGGAAGTGAACACAGTGTTGGAGTTATGCTTGACGTAGGTTGCTATAGGATCACTTCTTGATCATACTTTTATCGACCGTGCTTTGCCTTCTCTTCTCGCTCTCATTTGCGTATGTTAGCCACCATATATGCTAGTCGCTTGCTGCAGCTCCACCTCATGCCTTTACCTTACCCATAAGCTTAAATAGTCTTGATCTCGCGGGTGTGAGATTGCTGAGTCCTCGTGACTCACGGATACTTCAAAACCAGTTTGCGGTGCCTATGTTACCGTGCGGTGGTGATTTAATCAAGCTCAAGGAGGAGCTCGATGAAGATATTCCCCTTTGTGTTGTTTCGTTCTAGTTGATCGGTAGTGGAGCCCGGTTGGGGTCGATCGGGGACCTTTATGCATTTGGGGTTCTTCTTTTATTTTGGTTCCGTAGTCGGACCTTGATTGTATCTGGATGATGTAATGCTTTATTCATGTGATTGTGTGAAGTGGCGATTGTAAGCCAACTATGTATCTCTTTCCTTATGTATTACATGGGTTGTGTGAAGATTACCTCACTTGCGACATTGCTTTCAATGCGGTTATGCCTCTAAGTCGTGCTTCGACCGTGGGATATATAGCCGCATCGAGGCGTTATAAGTTGGTAATCGAGCCTTCCCGACCTTAGGAGCCCCTTTGTTTGATCGTTTTTAGCGGCGAGTTGTGTCTAGAAAAATGTTTTGAATCATTTAGGATTATATATATCGGAGAGTTAGAATTCTTTTTACTCCTCGGTCCCTTAAATCGCTCTGGTAAGGCATCCCGACGTAGAGTTTTGACTCTTCTCTTCTCAAATTTCACTAAAAATTTTTAGGATCACGCGGGTATCTTGGAATCGTTCGATGGTTTTATGATGAGAACATTGTCTTGGTGCCTCTGTCGGGGTTTAGTGGAAGTGTCGGGGAGTTGAGCTCGAGGTGTTGTCGTCATAATTTTATCATTGCAGTTCTGGAATACCTGAGTTTAGTACGCCGACATCGAAAATCTCTTTTATGCAGTTGTTGGTGAGATAACCCCGATAACCCAGTACTGAGGTGAGTACGGGAGTATTGCCATGACTCGTATAACGGATGCTTTTCGAAGGTTGAGGTACACGATTTCCGAAGGTTTCTTGGTTATGTGTTGACGGATGGATACAACTTGGATGTAGGTATTGTTAGTTTGGGTGAGATATATTGCTTCCCCTGTATCCCCAACACCAGATTGCATAACCAGAAATTTTCGGGAGTTTTATAGGTGGGAATTCAAGTAGCTCCTAGAATATCTTTTCGACAGATGCATGATATGGGATTGGGTAAATCTCTATCATATGTGTTTGTTCTGGCTTATTCTGCAAGCAAAATCCTTTGTTTTGTGTTATTTGTGGTATTCGAGTTGCTTCGATGTCAAATGTTGAATCCATACCTTTCCTAAACGGTGTTCTCATATTGCTATGTGAATACTAATCCTTTTGATCATTGATTTTGTCATGTCAACTCCTTTCCAACCGGTGTGCTTCTCTTCAAGTGGATCCCATCATTTTTCCCATCCGCAAGATCAATTCTAAGTTTTCTCAACAGTGTTTGTTTCGTTCATCCCAAGTTGTCTTTGTTTTTTCCCGCCCATCCACCCTTTTTCCTCAAGGACTAAGATTTCTTTACCAAGTATCCTTTTATTTTTGTGAATTTTCTCCATTCTTTTCCGTCAATGTTCTTACCCGGTGGTTCTCAAGAAGATGTTCTACTAGTTCGTCATTCCTCATTCCTTTCTCTTCTCCGGTGGATTCAAGTCAAGTTTTGTTGATCATACCTTTTTCCTCATTTCAATGTCTTCTCATACCGGTGCACCTCATTATCATTCTACTTCTCACTATTTGTTATTCCGGAGTGCTCAAGATATCTCGAAGATTTGTGTTTCCACTCTGCATTCGTTCAAGCTCTTTCGAGATTGGTATCTCATTCAAGCCATTTATTTCAACCGGTGCAATCTCTCTTTTAAATCATTTTCAATGGTGTTTTCTTTTGAGTGGGCCCTAACCCACAGGTCTTTTCCCAGGATCTTACCTGACTCTTCTAATTCTCCCGGAGCTATTCTCTAATTCATTTCCAAGTTTGACGTAAGAATGAATTTTCATCAGCCAGATGTCTTCTTCAAGATCGTTTTCAAATTCTTTTCATCTTTGGCTCAACGTTTCCTCTTTTAATTCTCCCGGAGTATCTCAACAATTCATGGTGGTTCTCATCATCATTCTCAACATGTGAAGACCAAAGAAGGATTTCTCTTAAATCTTGTCCGTTCTCTTGAAGATTCATGGTTCTAGCTTGATGCCATCCTCATAATTGTTTTGATTGTGACAATTCTTTTCTTACCATCCGGAGCATTTCATGAGTTGTTTCTATTTCTTTCCTCCGAAGGCCATCATGTCATAATCCTTCATTCTCAGCGTGTAGCTCATTCCTCAAATCTTACCGGTGCATCATTCAAATACTCTCTAATCAGTTCATGATCTCTTCGTTCTCATGTATCTAAATCCCCTCAAGTATCTTCATTCGTTTTCCAATTCTTCCCGGTGAATTGTGCCTTTGCTACATTCATTTTCAATTCTTACGGTGGTTCGTTCAAGATTTCACCTCTTTCGTTATCATTCAATTTATTCGTTGTTTTCAATCCTTCCGGTGGTTTGTTGAAGACTTTCTCAAGTTGGCGCTATATCTATCTTAATCCTTTTCAGCGAGAATAAGCGGTATGCCAAATCCATTGCTTGTCATCAATTTAATTTGATGAAGGATAAGCATACAATAAATCTTATTCTTATTTCCTCGAGGTGATTCAATTCTTTTCTTCCGGAGATTGTTCATGATGAAGTAATTCACGGTTCTAGTGTTTCATCTTTTATTCTTCCGGAGTTCCAAGTTTTCCGCATTATCTCGTCGCGAAGCTCCATCTAAATCATCGCAAGGCTTCACCTTGTGTTTTCAAGTTCTCTTTCTTTTTATCATCCTTGTTTTTATCGGAGTTCTACATGGAGGCTCTACATGGTGGTTCGTCAAGGATTCTTTCCATTCTTCAATTGTTCTTCAAGATTTCTCTTGAAGTTATGATCTGCCAAGCTATACTCTGGGTGCCCAACACTTGTTTTGTTTTGAGAAGCTCAAGTATTCTCCGTCTTGCATTCCAAAGTGCAATTCCTTCTATCTTATCTTTTGAGGTGGTGTTATGTCACTCTTGACAATTTCCATTCATGTTTCATGATTCATATGTTGTCAAGAATGAGGTATTTTAAATCCATCATTTTCTCTTCGTTCAAGAGATCTTTTCGACCAATCAACTTCTTCGTTGGAGTTATCTTGTGTCAGTTTTCACCTAAAGCTCTTCCTTAAGGGTTGTTGCTATTTATGGTGCTTATAAATGACCCAAGTTCTTCTTTATCCTCCCGGTGTTATAGCTTTCTCGTCTCCTTATTCGTATCAATGAAATTCTTTTCCCGTGCTTGGCAGGTTGTCACCTCATAATTTGGGATGCATTCCTTAAGACCATATCAAGCTTATTCTTTTCGTTGTTGGTTTTTCCAACAACTCCGTTCTAATCTTCTTGAAAGGGTGCTTTCCAAGCTCATTCGTGGCAGAAGTTGGCATTTCCTTCTCCGTTCTCTTATTCCGATGATCTATCTTCTATTCATCCTTCCCGGAGGCATTGTGAAGTTGCTCCCTTCGTCCAATAGTCTCGTTTTGCCAAGATCATGTTCCTTTTTCCTTGGTTATCCATTTAACTGGAGTGTTGTGTCTATCGTTCCTCTTTTAACCGGAGTCTCATCCAAGTGCGTTCATTTTGCCAAGTTCAAATTCTATTCCTCCATTTTTAACCGGAGTGTGGTATCATCTCTTCAATAACTTTTCATCTCATCAAGTTTTCTTCTCTTTTCTACCGGAGTGCTGTCCAAATTCTGTCATTCTTGTTCCTTGGCTATCTCATTATACCGAGGTGGTCATATTCTTTTCGTTCGTGAAGCTCTTATTTCCACGTCTTTCAACCTTCAAGTTCTCATAATGTTCCTTGTTCCTCTTTTCTAACGGATTGTTTGCAATCTTGGTCATCTCCGTTGTTTTGTTTCTTTCAATTTGTTCAACCTCTCAAGGTTCTTTGGTTTCACTCATTGGTCAAAGAAGCAACTTAGTTTTACCTCTTCTCTTCCTCTTGCGTTTCTCTCCGGTGCCATCCTAGATCTCGGGACGAGATCCTCTCGTAGTGGTGGAGTGTTGTAACGCCCCGGATACAACTTTCCATATTCGTAACTCCAACTCTTGCCTTTTCCGGAGATGCTATATGATACTTCCTTCGTGGTTGGGTTTTTGTTGTTTGTTTTGCATTTTTTTCTTGTTATGCATCTCATCTCATGTCATCATCTGCATTTGGTCCGCATGTTTTTCAAAACTTGCATCCGTTCGTGTTCCGCCGGTGCTCTCCGTTGTCCGTTCTGAGCCCGACCACACTCGCACGCGCCCGCGGCACCTCCGAAATATTATTTTATAAGTGGCATAAAAATGTTCTCGGAATGGGTTGCAACTTGTCGTGCGGTCTTATTATAATGTAGACAGGCCGCCTGCCAAGTTTCATCGCATTCGGAGTTCGTTTGACTGCCCAACCGTTAAATATATAACCGCGATATAGTCGGTCTAGCGTCAGACGTTTTCGGTATTCGGAAACTGTTGCCGGGCCTCTCTTCTCTTCTCTCATCTCAGCTCGAGGCCTCTCTTCACAGCCCGTCTAGCCCTCCTACACTACCCCTCGATCCGGAGCCGTCCGATGTCGATCTGAGGCCCCGAAACGCTCCAAAACCCCATAGATTCTAAACCCTAGCCCCCCTTTCCTATTTAAACTCCCCCTCCTTCCAAATCTTGTCGTCCTACCCCCCTCCTCCTCTTTTTCCGCGCCCCCAACCCGCAGCCACCACCTCCTCCCACCTCGGGGGCCGCGCCGCCGCCTTCCCCCTCCAAATCCGGCGCCCAGCCACCTCCCGGGCGCCACATGGCAGCTCCCCATTGGCCAGCCGCCCCGCGCAGCCTCCCTCACCCAGCCGGAAGGCGCCACATGTCCCTGCCTCGCTTCCCCCACAAGTCAGCGCCGCCCGGACCCAGATCGGGCCCTGGGAGGCCCGCCAAGCCCATCGGGGCCCATCCCCGAGCCCGTGCCCCTGTGCCTCGCCCCGATCCAGGGAGGAGAGGAGCTCCTCCTGTTTGCCTCGCCGCCGACCGCATCGCCCCGCCGCCTTGTCGACCACCACCGCCGCGGCTCCAGGTCGTCGCCGGAGCTGCGCCTCCCTCTCCCTCTGTCCTTCCTCACTCCTCTCCCTCTCTCTCCCGTAGGCCCGAGCCCCTGGCTGCCCCAGGAACCGCCGCCACCGCCGCTAGTTGTCGTCGTCGCCAAGTCGCCGTCGACGTCCCCGCCGCCGGCTGCCGGATCCGTCCCCGAGGCCCGAGCCGCCCGTTCCCCAGCCTCCCCGCCGCCTTCGGGCCTCGCCATCGCCTCGCCGCCGTCGTCTTCTACCGCCGTCGCCGCCATGACCTAGCTCGGGAGCGAGCAGAGGAGCCGCTCGCTCCCCTGTGCGTTGACCTCGGCCCCGTGGGCCATGGCCTTCTCCACCGGCCCAGCCCAACGTCCAGATCCGGCCTGCCTCCAGCCTCCTACACCGACCGGGCCTTGGCCCAGGGTGAGCAGCCCCGCCCCCTCTCCTGTGCACTTGTGGGCTGACTAGATTCGGCCCTATCCATCTTTTTTTTCCGTGGAACGATTTTGCTATTTATTCCAGTGAATTACCTGTTTTGCAGAAACCCCCTTGCACTTCATGCATATAATAACTCATGATCTGTGCATCATATGTAAAAACTTTATATATGTAAAATGCTTAGAATTTTGTGTAGATTAATAATATGCCACTTTCATCTATGTTAAAAATGTCTAAAATTGCCGTTTGCATTAATTTGCATAAATGCCATGCTAAAATGATTTAATTCATAACTAAATAACCGTAGCTCGGAATTAAATGTTCTTTATATGTAAATGGGGTGGAAAATACCTAGTTCAACATGGTGCACTTTGTTTTATTGTTTAACAACGTTAAAATATGTTTTAGGGCAGAACAGTACCGAATCCATAATTTCCATATGGGGATTTTCCGGAATTGTTGTTTGTTGTTTCCGGCCTCATTTAAACTTGCCTAGATAGGTAGTATTCATTTGCTTCACCCCCTTGCCATGTTTAACAACATTTAATATTGATGAGTAGCATAACCGAGAGCGAACTAAATAACTCGGATGTGGTGTTTCGTCAATATGCAACTCGTTGCATATTGAGCTCCACTTAATTTGTAGTGTTGTTTGTTTGCACTTTGCCATGCCATGCCTCATTAAACCGGACATGCATCATACTTGTTTGTGCATCATGCCATGGTTATGCTTGTGTGTTTACCATGTTGTTTGTTTCTTTCCGGGTTGCTTCTCTCGATAGCTTCGGTTCCGTTCCGGAGTTGTGAGGATTCGTTCGACTACGTTCATTTGTCTTCTTCATGGAATCGTTCTTCTTCCTTGCGGGATTTCAGGCAAGATGATCATACCCTCGAAATCACTACTATCTTTGCTATGCTAGTTTGCTCGCTCTTTTGCTATGCCAATGCTACGATGCCTACCATTTGCTTGTCAGCCTCCCAAATTGCCATGAACCTCTAACCTTTGACACCATTCCTAGCAAACCGTTGTTTGGCTATGTTACCGCTTTGCTCAGCCCCTCTTATAGCATTGTTAGTTGCAGGTGAAGATGAAGTTTGTTCCTTGTTGGAACATGGAGATGTTGTTCCTTGTTGGAACATGTTTATTTGTTGGGATATCACAATATATCTTTTTTAATTAATGCACCTATATACTTGGTAAAGGGTGGAAGGCTCGGCCTTATGCCTGGTGTTTTGTTCCACTCTTGCCGCCCTAGTTTCCGTCATACCGGTGTTATGTTCCCGGATTTTGCGTTCCTTACGCGGTCGGGTGATTTATGGGACCCCCTTGACAGTTCGCTTTGAATAAAACTTGTCCAGCAAGGCCCAACATTGACTTTTACCATTTGCCTCACCACCACCTACTTTTCCCTTGGGAGTAATTAACATAAGGGTCATCTTTATTATATCCCCCCGGGCCAATGCTTGTCTAAGTGTTGGTCCAAACCAGAGCCACTTGCGGTGCCGCCCCTAGGCAACTTGGGGTATCGTCGGTTGCCGTACGTACTACTCATCCGGTCGTGGCACGAGGCGAGATCTGTGGCTACTATCGGGATGTCGGCACGCCGGGAGGTCTTGCTGGTCTTGTTTTACCATTGTCGAAATGTCTTGATGTACCGGGATACCGAGTCTGATCGAAGTGTCTCGGGTGAAGGTCTATTCCTTCGATGATCGCGAGAGCTTGTCATGGGCTAAGTTGGGACACCCCTACAGGGTTTAAACTTTCGAGAGCCGTGCCCGCGGTTATGTGGCAGATGGGAATTTGTTAATGTCCGGTTGTAGAAAACCCGAAGTGGACCTTAATTAAAATACATCAACTGTGTGTGTAACCGTGATGGTCTCTTTCCGGCGGAGTCTGGGAAGTGAACACGGTGTTGGAGTTATGCTTGACGTAGGTTGCTATAGGATCACTTCTTGATCATACTTTTATCGACCGTGCTTTGCCTTCTCTTCTCGCTCTCATTTGCGTATGTTAGCCACCATATATGCTAGTCGCTTGCTGCAGCTCCACCTCATGCCTTTACCTTACCCATAAGCTTAAATAGTCTTGATCTCGCGGGTGTGAGATTGCTGAGTCCTCGTGACTCACAGATACTTCCAAAACCAGTTTGCAGGTGCCTATGTTACCGAGCAGGTGACACAATCAAGCTCAAGGAGGAGCTCGATGAAGATATTCCCCTTTGTGTTGTTTCATTCTAGTTGATCAGTAGTGGAGCCCAGTTGGGGTCGATCGGGGACCTTTGTCGCATTTGGGGTTCTTCTTTTATTTTGGTTCCGTAGTCGGACCTTGATTGTATCTGGATGATGTAATGCTTTATTCATGTGATTGTGTGAAGTGGCGATTGTAAGCCAACTATGTATCTCTTTCCCTTATGTATTACATGGGTTGTGTGAAGATTACCTCACTTGCGACATTGCTTTCAATGCGGTTATGCCTCTAAGTCGTGCTTCGACACGTGGGAGATATAGCCACACCGAGGGCGTTATATTCCCTCTACCTCGATCCCTTGCCTGTAGCACTAGGGTTCCTCCAGCAAGCCGTCGCCATTGGTCCCATCTGGCCTGGTCCTCGATGATGCTATGTCCAGCTAGGCTACATGGCCAGCGGATAGGGGCAAATCTCCTTGGCTGCTCCTCCCTCTGGCGCCGCCCCTCATTCTCATGGTCTCCAGCAGCTGCTCCACTATGGTTCGTCCAACGCACTACTCCGTGGTATTTGCACAACTACTGGTGATGCCACATGCGCGAAGGCACCTTGTTCCCCTGCCCTCCTCCTGTGCCATGGCCTTGAGGTGTTGTTGAAGGATGAGCTCATCCAACAAGCTGAGGATCTCCTCTGATTTTTTGCCAAATTTTCATTCTGATCCACTATACGATGAATTGCTATGAGCTGCTTTTGCTGCTGCTATATGATGCATTGCTATGAGCTGCTCCTACTGCTGCTATATGATGAATAGCTATGAGCTGCTGCTGCTGTGATGAGTTGCTATGAGCTGCTGTTGCTGCTATATGATGAATTGCTATGAGCTGCTGCTGCTATATGATGAGTTGCTACAAGCTGCTCCTGCTGCTGCTATATGATGAATTGCTATGAGTTGCTCCTGCTGCTGCTATATGATGAATTGCTATGAGCTGCTCCTGCTGCTGCTATATGATGAATTGCTATGAGCTGCTGCTGGTATATGAAGAATTGCAGACTACTGCTGCTGTATGATGAGTTGCTATGAGCTGCTGCTGCTATATGATGCTTTCAGGTGGTGCTGCTATATGATAATAACCAACCACTTGGACCATCGAATTTCAATAAATAATTGTTCTTCATTTAAATGTGGGTCATGCGTTCTTCGTTTAAATTAGGCAATGGGATCTCTATGGAAAACATTGACCAAAGTAGATTGTGCCAAGTAGATGGCATCTTTGTATTTGCATTTTGAGCAAATAGTGATGGTCTGTTTTCCTATCATATTAATTACTGCACTGGGTTCAATTTGTGATGTTTGCAAGTCAAATTAATTTCCATATGGGCAGCAAAATGAAAAATATATAATGCAATCTAGAGTTTCCATTGATCATACCAAAGATAAGCTGAAAACGCAATGAAAAGAACTGGTTGGCGTATTACATGGAGCTTATATTCACAGGTGCTTATTTTCTTAGGATAACTCGTAATAACTGTCCCTAAGAAACTTGGCTAACAGAACTGGCATACAAATAACATGTCACGATGATTGCAATGGAGGAGTGACGTACCATAGCACACTGTATAGGCTCACCCCTGCCTGTCCTTTCTTTGCGATGTTCCATGAAATTGCCACATACATCTTGTACTATTTCATTGTGTAACCCTATCTGCAAGTTGACACAGCTAATTTCAGACATCTCTACATGATACTACATTGCATATCCCTTGCGCATATTTAAACCACCAATTAACGATTGTGTGCGTACCATAAACTAGCCATGACTCTGTATGCTGGACTAGCAGGCACTCTAAGGGAGCCTAATATAGTGCACTGGAATTCCAACATGCCACCTATGATGTACTGCCCCTATTCCTAAATATATGTCTTTGTAGAGATTCCAGTATGGACCACATACAGATGTATATAGATGCATTTTCGAGTGTAGATTCACTCATTTTGCTCCGTATGTAGCCTATAGTGGAATCTCTAAAAGACTTATATTTAGGAACGGAGGTACGAGGTAGTATCATGTATGACATCTACATATCTAATTTAGCAGTCAGTAGTAGAAATCATTGTCTGCACAAAGGGATTACTGGTCGAAAATCCTAGCAAAGCACGCTAGCAGGCACAGAACAATACAAGAGAGAGAGACGCGTTTACAAGATTATAGCAATGCTTCAGTCCAGGATCTTGGTTGGCCAAGCTGTTAGATCCAGAAGAAACATCGTCCTTGTAGTTTTTGCCAGCTGCATAATAGCTAATAGCGACCGGTTAGTATATTTGAAGTGCATCGGGCAGGTGATGCTGGACGGGTTTAAAGGTGACAAGTACCTAGGCCGTGGCGGGTGCTTGGCATCTCTCGAGACGGTGGGAATCAGGTTAGAAACATCGAGGGTGATGACGCCGCGCTGGCTGTCGTGGTCCGGTAAGGAGAACTAGAACCGTCGAGTAGGGTGTTTGTGGAGCGGCTCCGGTAGGGTGGACTATGGTGTGGGCAAAGCGGATATGTGGTCGTGGACGAGGGCGTAGGTGAAGCTGCTCTGGTGGTTGGGTTATGGATGGTGTCAACGACGCGGATCTGCAGCCGTGGACGGGGCGTCAGAAGTTGCTCCGGTGGTTGGGTTAAGGATGGTGTCGACGATGTGGATCTGCGGCCATGGACGAGGCGTCAGAAGCTGCTCCGGTGGTTGGGTTAAGGGTGGTGTCGATGATGCGGATCTGCGGCCGTGGACGGGGCGTCAGAAGCTGCTCCGGTAGGTTGGATGAGGGTGCGAGGAAGCGGATCTGAGGCCGTGGACTTGTGAGTTGGCAAAGCGGTCCCGGTAGGGTTGAGAATGGTATAGGCGAAGCTACTCCAGTAGGGTTGACGATGGTGTCGGCGAAGCGGCTCCGGTAGGGTTGAGGAAGGTGTCGGCAAAGCGGCTCTGGTAGGGTTGAGGAAGGTGTCGGCGAAGAGGATCAGAGGCCGTCGACGGGGGCGTCTGTGGGGTGGCTCTGGGGGGTGTGGACGAAGCGTCTCCGATGGGGAGTACGAATGAGCTACTGCAGATGCGCGGCGGTTGCCGAAAGTACCGGTGAAGCAGATCCGGCGCCGTGGACAAGGCCGGCACTGAATGGGTTGTGGTACAGTGGTGGATGAGCAGTCTACTTGTTTCTAGGGGAGGTGGGAGGGGTAGATGCAGCCGCAGAGGCATATCCGGTGAGGTGGACGCCGCTGGCAGTGAATGGGCTATGGTACGCCGGTGGATGAGCAGTCTAGGGTTTCAAGAGGGAAGGGGAGAAAGGGCGATGAAGTACCGACGGCGTGATGTAAGATGCTCTGGTGCTGTGGAGTTAGTCGTTTTTGCGGGTGGGGGAGAGGAAATGGGGGTGCCGTGTAGTGGGGAACGGAAGTTACTAAAGCAGCCCCGACCTATCATGTAGATGAGGGCGGTATTGTAACTGTTGGTCTCCGTGCACCAAGGACAAAAGGGGGATTTCGCATGCTAAAGACTAAGGTGGCGGAAATTTTAGAAGGAGGCGGGAGATTTTGCCGCCCGCGGGATCGTTCTTATCCAGTTTCAACTAATTTTGGACCGTGCTAGCGGGAAGGTCATGCTAGACTATATACATGGGGCACGCGTTAGCAGTTAATAACTGGTGTGAAGTCCACCCCAGAAAAGAAGACAATAACTCGGGATGATGCGCCGATAACTTGGACGTTCACACGGGTGCGGCCAATCATACGGGTGTAGTGGCGCGTTCTCAAAAAAGGGATCAAACGCTCAACCTATGTATTTCTCGTGTAAATAGATAATTTAGTGCCATTGGTTATTTACTTTAAACATAATGCATTGACGTGTTAGTGTAGAGGCGCACAAAAAGAAATGTATATTGTAGTTAGCTACTTAAAAGTGTTACCTCATATGATTACATAGCCTCCATTTCATAAATTGCGTACCCATTGAATTCATATATGAATATTACATATATTACTTCAAAATAGAAACTTAAATCATCCAAGACTAATGAATTTGAATGCAAGAGTAACAATGGTGCATGTGCATGATAGCTACATTGGTTGTTTGAAGAAACATCACTGTAACTTTGGCATGCACAACTGAAAAGGTTTATTTAGATAGAAAAAAATGTGATATGTGAGTGTCCAATCTTTACGGCGTTGAATCGATATTGTACCTTTGGCCACAATTTGAAGTAGATATTGACTTATGTTCAAGCGATGCACGTCCACGATCGCTAGATAGTGATACGTGAATGAATTGTGCAATCTCTCTCACACGCATACATATCTCATTTCCCTGTGGGCATCGGAATCACACACGCGCACTTCGTGTATTTCTCTCCCCCTGTCAGGGTTAAATTCGTCTTTCTACCACGTCCTACAAGTCTCACACACAGAAACACACACGCTCTCTTTGTCTAACATGCCCACCCCTTTAGTTTCGCCCACCCGCAGCCACTAATGTCTCAAAGTATAATAATGTCTCTCACACATATGCTATCTACCTATCCCTTAATATAGCTAGATATGTGTCACACAAACTCCTTCTCCCTACAAGCAAGATGCCCATGCGTTGCACGGAACATCAAGATGCATTTGTATGAGAAGTTTATGTTGTGGGAGAAAAGGATGAACGAGGGAATGCCTTATTTGCAAATGCGGAGAGGGGTGTGGGTATCTTTTTGCAAAATTGCCATATCTTCCTTCCTGTCCGTCGGATATAAATCGGATGGCCTATATTGCAGGATGGCAGGAACACCATCATCACCAACTCTGTTTTTTTATAAGAGTAGAGATATGTGAGTGTAAATGTCCCCCCCCCCATCCAACAATGACAGCAAAAGGGTGACAACTCGATCTGATCATAATCTGTCAATTGGTTTCTCTCTCGAACATTGTGTCTCGGTGCCTCGCTCGGTAGCCCCCTCGATGTGTAGACTTCTCGCGCACGCATAGCTGTAGTGACGATGACGCTGAACCCAGTGTGCCTTGTTTTTACCGGCCTCATGTGATAGTTTTCACCCTGTTTTCTGTTAATTAACAAGGCAACCTTTTCTTTGTTACTACTAGTGAATCTGAAATCATTCGGGGCAGACATAAAATATATCACTTCAATCCAATTATCGCAGCAACTATTTAAAAGAAATTAGCTAGCTGCCCGTGCGTTGCACGGAACATCAATATGCATTTGTATGAGTAGTTTATCTTGTGAGATAAAAGGCTGAACGAGGTAAGGCCTTATTTGCGAAGTGGAGAGACGTGTGGGTATATTTTTGCAAAATTGCTATAGTTTCTTTCCTATCCGTTAGATATAAATCCGACGGCCTATATTGCAGGATGGCACGCACAACATCATCACCAACTCTGTTTTCTACTCCCTCCGTTCGAAAATACTTGTCATCAAAATGGATAAAAATAGATGTATCTAAAACTAAAATTCATCTAGATACATTTCCTTTTATCCATTTTGATGACAAGTATTTCCGGACAGAGGGAGTATTTGTCTTTTTAGAGATTTCAACAAGTGACTATGACCGGACCTTACCAACATACTCAAAAAAGTAGTCCATAATTTTGATGTTACCCTGTTTTCTTGGCGGTGCAGTGCCGTCTGGATACCTCATAAATAAATCAAGGACAAATCTGACCCCTTCCTGAAAAGGCATACATAGTAAAATGAGTGAATCTACACTCTAAAATATGTCTACATACACATCCGTATGTGGTAGTCCATTTGAAATCTGAAAAAGACAAATATTTAGGAACGAATGGAGTATACATAAGAGTAGACATGGAGATATATCTCGGCATGGTCTACAACAAAAATGTCTTTGGGCTGGTTAGCACTGATGATGCGCATAGCGATGACATGAGTTCGAATTCTGTCTTTTAACTTTAGATTTTTATATTATATATTACTCTACTTATCTAATATGTACTTCTTTCGCTACTGTACTGACAGTGGAACCCACAGAGTACTTAGAATATTAAGGATGGACTTGTTTCTTTTTAACTTTCTGTATGAAGCTGTAGCCACCCTGCAAGTCACGTGTACACTGAACATGCAATTAAGTTTTTATAGAGGGAAAATCATACAGGCAATTAACTCAAATGGATTGGATGTCACTCTATTATTTCCAGCATAAAGAGCATCTCCAACGGCAGCCGGCAAATTTCCTCCCGCTTCCTTCCGCGGAGGACGACATCAAACGCCAGCAGCATACATTTTTACAACTCTAACCAACCAGATTAAATTCGTGCAAACACGGACTGATTTCATATAAGCATGAAGGATTTCATATAAAAAAGCCGGATCTTCATATAAACATGATGGATTTCATTACATTTACATGAACTAAGAGGTGCCAATCAGGTTCTCTTGTATAATTAATACTCCCTCTGTCCAGAAATACTTGTCCTAGAAATGGATATATCTAGACTTATTTTAGTTCTAAATGGCCGCCCGTGGATCCCTTTGTCTTCCTCATGTCAATCAGACACTTGCGGGGTCGACGAAGGTCCTTGGAAGAGACGAAGCAGCAAAGAAACCACCTGAATCCGCGGTCGTCGCCTCGGCGGTGGCCTTCATGGGTCCAAGTGGTGGCGGCCTCCCGTGTTCTACTTCTCCTCGATGATGGCGGCGGACACAGAGAAGCTGGCCACCGACTCGTCGCTCTCCACGCACCTGGCTTCTGTCTCTGTCTGCATGGCGCTGCCACTGGCACGGGAGGCGCGCCCACAGACACGAGAGGCGCGGCCACCGCAAACACTGGTGGCGCGGTACAACGCGGCAGCGAGGACGCCCGTACCGGTGTGCTTGCCGCCATGCTGGCGTGGAGCAACTCGCCACTCCTCATCGAGCTGAACTGGAGCGGCGAGTTGCTGAACCAACGCCTGCTTGGGGCGGAAACTAGCTCCGTTGGGCCAAGCGAGGTTGGTGAAGCACCGAGCGGCCTCGCCTGTATCCGGAGGGCTCGGCGGGCCACCTAGCCGGGTAATATGCCGGACAACGGCTCATCGGAAGCCATCAGAAGGGTGGAGAAAATGGTGAAGGAGGAGATGGGGGAGCGGCGGAGGGGTGCGATTCTTGCCCGCTGTCTGTCTGGCCTCGTTTAAATAGAGTGCGGACGGTAGGAGCTTGGCTGGCGTTTGGCCTCGTTTAAACTGAGGGCGGATGGGAGGAGCTCAACCGGTGTTGCGTTTAATTCCGGCCCGCTCATGAACGGACATGTGGCCAGAGTAGAATTCTCGGTTTGCTTGCGGGTTTAACGGAGCGATTTAATGGAGGCGCCGGGTGTGCAGCGGGCGGTGCAGTACTATTCGATTTGAAAGCATTAATGAGCCGTCAAATCACAAAGGCCCTCGCCTCTCGTGAAACCGACCGAGCTAGACTGCCCCGCCCTCTAGCCTTTTAAAAAATGTATATACTCCACTTTTGTACAGTAGTAGTATCGATGGATTGCGCCATGGAGCAAAACTTGAAATTAAAAAAAAAGGTGGTACATATAGAGAGCGCTTGTGAACTATGTGTCATACATGGCAATAAATAAAATACTACATGATACTAAGGTTGGTCGTAATGGGAGTATCATAGGTAGTATCATGCATGCCAACTAAGCAATTTTGATGAGGTGTCATTGAATTAAATGAGGAAAGAGGAGCTTGAGTATCATATACTACTTTGTGTCATGCATGGCAATAAATGTAGTCCTATATGATACCAACATATGATACCATGCATTACGGATGTAGTATCATACACTAGTATCATATGCATGATACTAGTATATGATACTCCCCATTACAACCAGCCTAATATATGATACATGGCGCAGGAGTACTAAGTATTATTAATACAGTTTTGCTAGAACTCATCTAGATGAGATATAATTTGGTCTCATTCATCTTTTATAGCCATTGGATGTGATGTTATAAGATGCGTGTGTGCTGACATGGGTTTTATTTGTTCTTGTGCAACAAACTGACCACTGCATGTCATGTTTGATAGTCTCAAGTCATTAAAAGCATACAAGCCCCACATCTCTTCTTGGTTGATTCCTCTATTTATGTCAAAAAATAAGAAACACCGTGAGAGTTAATGCACCACGCCTATGTGTTTACTAGTATTTGGTTTTCGTAAGATGACTAAAGAGGGGCTAAAACTAGTCTTGAGACTAAATTTTTTAGTCAGGGTACCCCTACTAAAATGTGGATTAGTCCTCTCTCTCCTCATTTAACTCCTCTCCTTTAACACAGGCGAGTTCTGGATTGGAGGGTTTGGAGGATAATAAATGCTCATTAACTTGATTTTAGTCTCTTTAGTATTTGAATCCAGGCATGGATGAGGCTAGCAAGTTTTAGTCCCACTACTTTTAGTCATGGGACTAAAACGTATCCAAGCACCCTCTTAATACTCACCTAGACGGAGGGACTATTCGATTTGACAGCGGGCGGCGTAGTTCCCGATACGTCTTTAATATAGACGAGGGAGGGAGTAGCGGTTCCCGATATGTTGAACGTCCAATGCATCCTACTTCAATTAATGCATGAGGGAAGTAATGGGAGGAGGTCCGGGAAAAGAGGTTGCACGATGTGAATGCAATGCAGTTTGCCCTCATTGCCCTCATATAAAGGCGCCCCTCCATTCCAATGCATCTACCACATCGTACACACCTAAGCATTTGCCTAAGCACCTACACTAAGCGCAAAATAGCTCGCTCCAGACCCATGGCGGCGATGCGTGTGAGCGGCCAGCGGCTGCGCCAGATGGTCCACGACGCCGGCCTGCGGCATGGCGCCGAGGATCGTCTCCAGATGGTGTTGCAGACCGGCTGGTGGATGGCCGCTGTCGACGCCAACTACGACTCTCAGTTGGACCAGATGATCGTTGCCACCAGCAACAAGTTCACCGTCCTCAAAAAGCTCGCGGACGACATCGCCGTATTCCTCTAGCCCGCGCGCCCGTCCTCCTCATTACCTGCCACCCTAATCGGCCTCCATGGCCGAAACCTCTTTCAAGCACTGGTGGCCCTGCAACTGCCCGCCAACACCACGAAGAATGTCCACCTGGAGGTCCTGCTCGCCGCGAGGCGCCTCGCCCTGCAAGAATTCGTCGACCTACACATACACGCGTACGAGCAAATCGTGTACATAGGTATCTACAAGGCCAGTGAGGACGCTACGACGTTGGCCTTCCTCAACCGGCTGGAAGCCTTGGATGCCTTTGTTGAGAAGCACCTCGACCTCGCCACAAAAGCCACCGCTCCTTAGCCGCCGGTTGGTGGCCCGGTGCACTAAGTTGAGGAGGAGGAGGTCGTACGTTCATGGATCCATCTTTCTTCTTGTCTTCTGTAACCACCACTGTGATCGCATCATCGTGGCCTTAATTCTTATTGTGTTGTTGCATTCTCGTTCCAGTTAATACCGACATGTGTGATCCCTTTGCTGAATTATATGCATCACTTTAACTAGTACTCCATCCGTCAATTTAAAAGTTGTGCCTACCGTTTCCATCAACTTCGTGCAACGCGCGGGCGTCTTGCTAGAAACACTAGAATATGTCTATATAATCCATATGTGATAGTCCATTTGAAATCTCAAAAAAGACAAATTTAGGTACGGAGGGAGTAATATATTAGGAGTATATCAAAACAATAGTGATTTCTTTCAAGTTTGTGAACAAATACTACTATTCTACTACTTTGGATCCATCGCCACGCACGGGCACATTGCTAGTAAAAGGAAAAGGCCTGCCGCGTTCGTGTCGCACCCCCACACGCCCGGGAATCGGGAGTACAACACGGCCCGTCCGGCACGACACATAGCTTAGGGAAGGCGTGTTTCCTGCCTAGCATTTTCACTTTCATGTGGGACCGCCGTTGAGCAAACCGACACCCCGCCCGCCACCGGGTTGGAAAACAGAAACAAGGGAAAGATCTAGCTGTAGCACGGAAGTCAAGAAATTTTGTGTCAGACGGGCTCGTTGATAGAGTAGGAGCATTCCGTACCAGTACTACTCCTACTAGTACTACCAAGTTTGTACTCCTAATACTATATTACTAGTACTACCACTATACAACTAGTAGATACGTGCACAGCACAACATCGTACGAATAAAAAACGGGAAGATCATGTTTTGGGTGATTTATCTTTTTTTCAATCAACGTAGTATGAATAATATGATGTGGGGGCACCCATGAAGCTTATGTGGCTTGGTTGCATGGCTACGGAAGGTTAGAGAAAAATAAATAGATAATGTGTTTAGAGTGCACTCCACTAAATAGATATACTTTGGATCCATTGCAACGGATCGACACATCTATATCTATACCCCCTATATAGTGTGTGAAAATCTTTGAAAGTTGGTCATTGGATAAAGCCAATCCGACGGTACAAAGATGGCAAATCCGAGCACTACTGGCCGTTGGATATCATCCACCAGATTCTGCCACATGTATAATCTAGAAGACTCCATGGTTGAACTTAATTCATGACTAACTTTGCCACAACTAAGGTTAGGCATAGCTATTAGTTCTTCAAAATGAGAGCCACAAGTTGGCAAGCCTAAGGGAATCTTGCCACATTTTTTGTGTGTATGTCTTGTGGGGCCTTAGTGTGGCTTGCCTAAGGTGTGGCTTGAACCAAACACTCACCTAAGTTAATCAAACTTACCTAACCTTACATTCCACCAGATTTTGCCACATGTTAGAATCCAGAAAACTCCACATGTAGAAGCATAATGCACAAACCACCAGAATCTCATGCGTGCAATGCACGTGTACCTTACTAGTACTAGTTGGTAGTAGTAAGAAACAAATTCCAGTTTTGGCACGAGCTCGTACTGCGGGAGCACCACAAGGCGTGCTGCAGGAGTTACATTTCCCTCTCGGGGTCTACGGGACCAAACTTCAGTGGCTTATTGCCCGGCCTATGATTCAATGACATGCGGACCTTAAATGCGGCTGGCCCACATGTCATTCTCATGGTGGTAGCGTGGTTCGCGACTCAGTCATTCGAGATGAACCGGCCGGTGGTGGCGTGGCCGTGGCGAGGGTACCACAGCTAGGCGTTGGGGCGTTACAGGGCGTAGATGGCCACACCAGCGGGTACTACCTGTAGTACATAAGTACTCCAGCTAAGGATTGATGCCCAGGACAAAATGTGTCACAGCCGCTGGATGAAAATTTGATGGTGCGGGAGTACGGATCGGAGCACAGTAGCGGAGCAGGCAAACCATGTCCAATCAGGTGTGTCTATGGTAGAAAGTTTATTGTCGCCGTAGTTCAGCTGGCCCGCATGTCATGCACACAAAGGCAGAGGAGCGGTGGGGCCGAGAGGGATGAGGGGCACGAACAATCCTACCACTCTGTCACTGACATGTGGGAACCATAAGCGTGGGTCCCACATGTCAGCGAAGGAAAGGCAGGGCAAGGCAGTGATAGCCTCGTCAGACGATCCATGTCCATGTCGGGGGACGGCGTGCCGTGGGTTGGAGCGGCGTCGTGGGAATCGCGTGTGGGTGTGGCAGTGGTAGAAACAAGAAACGTGATGGTCACCGTGGTTCAACTTCCATGGACAAGCTGTCGTGTCTGCTGACACATGTATATGAAAACTAGAGTGTTTATATTTCAAGCACGTGAACAAGTATTATTCTACTAGTTTGGATCCATTGCAACGCACGGGCCAGCACATTGGTAGTAGTAGTGTCCATCTCTATCTCTAGAGGCCTTCCCTCGTTCATCCTTTTCTCTCACAAGATAAACTACTCATACAAATGCATCTTGATGTTCCGTGGAACGCACGAGGATGTTTCCTTGGGGGTCTCTCCAGCGCGGCGTGGCCGTAGTTGCAAGTTGACGCCCCTTGAGATGCCGACGTTGAGGAGCACTCGGATTTCCTCCGATGAGCAGGTAAGATGAGTTTGATCACGTATTAAATGCATTCTAAAGACTACTTTCGTGTCCATTTCCTAATTCTCCACCTACCCACTGTTTCACAGGCTAGGCTCGGTGCGAGTGGAGATTGGCTTGCATATGTACGGTAGGGTACCAACATCAATTTGCACAACATTTACAACGGTTACACCATTCCCGTAGAACCTTTGTCCAACATTGGGATCAGCCATGCAACGGGCCACCGCATGAATTGGTACGATGGAACCACGGTGAGATTGAATAAGATATAGCACGAACCTTGCACATGGCGGTCAAAGGCGGACCATGCTGTCTGTGGCCGATTTGTTGCCGTACGAGTAGGAAGACGTTGTGCTCCTTTCTAACCACATCTTCGCGGTGACAAACCAGGGGACTTATTTTGTATGGGACACATCCTATGATATACTCCCTCTCCCCCAGTTTATTTGTTTTTTTCGTTTTATATGTTTCAAATTTAAATTTAGAGCTCCCCATCACATGTTGAGATTACAATGTCCATTAAATCGTTGCGTGCATGTATAGTAAAGAAACAAATCTCAAGTTTGGCACGAGTTCGTGCTACGGGAGCACCACAAGCCCTGGTGCAGGAGTTACATTTCCCTCTCAGGGCCGTCGGGACTGAGTTTCAGCGCCTTACTACACCTACCTTTGAGTCAATAACATGTGGACCCGATAGGTGACTGGTCCACATGTAATGCTCCCGAACGCAGAGGGGCAGTGGGGCCAAGAGGGGTGAGCTGCAGGTCGGGGGACGTGTGGTTTCATGGGTTCGAGCGGCGTCGTGGGAATCGCGGGTGGCTGTGGTAGAAACTTGATGCTCGCCGCATTTTAGGTGGCCCACATGTCATGCACACAAAGGGAGAGGGGCGGTGCGGCCGAGAGGGGTGAGGCGCACGTCAGGGGGCGTGGTGCCGTGGGTTGGAGAGGTGTCATGGGAATCGTGAGATGAAACGTGATGGTCGCCGTAGTTGAACTTCCATGGACAAGCTGTCATGTCTACGGACACATGCACTACATACCGATCACTGTAAGGAGTACCAGAGAAAGCTATATATGCGGATAGATAGGTCCTTATAGTCAAGCGGACCCACACTACTACTCTGTTCCAAAGACATGCACACCATCGAAATATTCCATCTATATCACTATACACCGAGAGGGAATAATTTTTTTACAAGAGAAGAAATAGTTCATCCATCCATAATGTCGTCCTGTTGGTGCAGCGTTTTCTTGTTGTTGTTGTTGTTGTTGTTGTTGTTGTTGTTGTTGTTGTTGTTGTCATTCTCTGTGGGAGACGGCTTCGCAACAAGCTCTTTGGACCTTGCAGCTATCTCGAAACTCACACGGGCATCGAGGGCAGCATATTTTATTCGCTCATACGTCAAGGGATAATTCTCCTATCCAGACGACCTTAATGCCACCGTCTCGTCACCCTTCTAAAGATTTGTACCAAGCACAAAATTTGCTACATCAAATAGGGATGGTGTCTGTTAAGCACAATCTTCTACAGGAATTTTGATTCTGGTTTGTAGGTCGTGATGCTTTTCAAATCAAGGTTATGCGGCTCCACACATTTGTCCCCTTCGATGGCTGCCCCACGTAAGTATCGTCCTCCCGAGACAAGAAATCATGAAGCTCACCTGGTATGGAGGGCGAGTGTATGATGTGGTACACCAAAACATCATCTTCGAGGCATAGCTGAAGGACGGCGGCGCGCTGGATCTTCCCAGGGGCACGCTCCGTGTACTCTGCGTCGAGACCGATGACCCTCGTCTCTACCTTTTCGAGGGAGTTGGATACATTGTTGATCCACTGCAGAACAACCCTTGGGTTGATGGTGACTGTGGCAACTATGCGCATCTAGCCTTCGACGAGGACATGTTGGACGCTAAAAACCTTCATCTCGATCTCTTTCGCCATTTGGAACCGCTGGAACGGAGGGCTATGGTTTGGAGAATTAGGATTAGATGGCTAGTCTAACTGAAGTAGTAGATGATTATTTAAAGAGGTTAAAACAATGTGAACGTGGTGGGGTTTGGATGCAAATGAAGACGAAGGGGAGGTGAAGAAGCCGAGGTGAATCGGTTCCCGATGGAGAAGTAAATGGGAGAAGTGGCGTGCAGGCAGTTGATTAGATGGCTAGCTAGACTAAACTAAAAGGCTATGTGGGTAGACTGAGGAGTCATACCTGTTCGTGTACGTGCCCATCCTTCCTGATAGGTGGGACCTATGCAAACAGATAAAAAAATGTGTTGTAGCTTTTTTTGAGCGTGTGAGTGGGAGACACAACATTCTCTGGTTAAGGAATACTCCCTCCGTTTAGGTGAGTATAAGTCACCTTATGAAAATCAGGTTTTCCCAAAACCTTTAGGCGTGGAGCATTAACTTCCTGCTCGATCCCCTCCTAGCCTCGTTATCCAGCGTTCTCTTCCTCTGCTGTCGCGTTCTACCTTTCCATTTTTCCTCTTCTCAAGTGTGGAACGATCTGCATATCGTCCTTGATGCACCAGAAGGACCACTGCATGCATCACGACAGGGCATTGATTGGGCATGCACGAGAATTTGGTTCTGCTCGCAATATGGATGATACCCGTACGATGAAGTGAACAGGCATGCTAGCACGGGAGACCTATTTCCGCTATACAATACTGGAGTACTCATGTTCCTACTACTAGTAGTAGTAGTAGTACAACTGTGGTACACTTGATGGTCAAAATACTATTCATCCGGTCCTCACAGTGAAGTGACAACACCCTGCTAGTCCAGGCAAGGCGGCGTGTTCGGGTTACCAAAGTCAGCCTCACCCTATGCACTGTGCAGTCTGTCACCGCCGTTGTACAGCACATTGGCGCCTCGCCTCGTCTCCCTCTCCGCTCCCATAGAACCAATCCATCTCCATCCCCTTCTCTGTCTCCGTCTCCGTCTCCGTCTCCATCTCACTATGCCCCCGTGTACCGTTGCCTCACT
The DNA here is from genome assembly GCA_021437245.1 of Aegilops speltoides. NCBI lineage: Eukaryota > Viridiplantae > Streptophyta > Magnoliopsida > Poales > Poaceae > Aegilops > Aegilops speltoides. The sequence continues at coordinate 199,159,145 of CM038142.1, read as the reverse complement.
CGCCTCCCCCAGTACCACTATTCCCTCGCTAGCTGCTCCAGCACCGACATCCTTCTCCCCCGTATATCAAGCCCCCTTCCAAACTCCACCATGGCCAAACGCGAACCGTGCAGCATCCATATGAGTCACGATTGGAGCAATCTCCCCAGTGACATCCTCGACCTCTGTTGTTCGTGTATGGATATGTTGACCGCCCTACGGCTGGCTGCATGCTCGAGGGACATGCACACGGCCATCGTCGAAGCGAGGGCTAAGATTTTCAAGACACCCTACTTGCTGCTATCTGGTCTTGCGAGATTGGCTCACCATGATATGGAGGCGTGCATGATGCCCCTCGACTTCAATCCGATCTCCATTAGCCGAAACTTCTTTGCAGGTATGTAGTGTGTCACCGTACATCATTTTCCTCGACATCGATCCGATCACCATCGCCTGAAACTTCTTGGCAGGTATGTACTAGGTCGGCATGAACTCCCACTGGATGGATGCCTTCAGAGAAGACGGTAAAAAGTTGGTGCTCGTGAACTTCCAGACCTCCCATGAGATTATATAGAGTATTACCATCGCGGTCCAAGTCATCTAGATTACTACGTCAGTTGGACGGACCTTGTTTTGCAGAAGATTGTAATCTGCCAAGTACCCACACGACATGCGAATTACACAGACTTCAAGCTAATTGCCTTGTTCGGCCGCAGACTCGCCTATCTTTACGCCAATGCCTTTTTTAGCTAAAGACAACTCGGCTCGCAGTGGATCATTGTCAAAGCTGATAAACACTTCTATGATGCTATTGAACACAATGACATCATCTACGCGACCGACAAAGCAGATGGCACCACGTATTGCTGGGAAGGCACGTGTAAGTTGTTTCCGTCTCATGTTAATGACGATGCCATGACACTATTTGAACTTTTTGTGATGATTGGCATATCCCTGTTTGAGTAGAATTTGAGTAGAACTATGGCAATATATTAGAGACGCCGTAAATCAGCTATATTTGGGATGAGTTAATTCATGCGATTGTGACCATGTCATTACATCCAATTTGTACCCTGAATAGTCAAACGGTTAGGAATATATGGATATTATCCTTATTTTACAGTAATCTATATACTACTACTAAATATGAGTGTGTATCAATGGCCATGTTAGTTTCCTCATTTTCATGATGTAGAAACATGCACCACACTGTTGGTTTCATCTAACCATACATTAAGGAAGTAAATGTGCACATGGAGAACTCTATATTTGGAAGTAGTGAAATCCTGCAATGCTTACCATGTGTACATACCTATATTCGCCCTTCAGCAATCAATGGCTAGAATAATATCCTCACAAAAAGTTTGCCCACAGAACACGAGTATATAACAATGCATGTTCTGTTAGTTACCTTGAACAATTTGTTTGTGAGGACAGAACATGATTACATAACATGCATGACATGGTAGTTTCCTGTGAAGAATCGATTGCGAGATAACATGAGTATAACCATGCATGGCACTTCTATATTTTCAAACCCAGTATACATTTCCCTGTATTTTCCTCCCAGTTCCAACAGGGACATATCAATGTTGTTTCTTGTATTATCCTACTCATACTCAGAACAATGCTGATCTTACATTAACAATGCCTGTCCTTTTTGATATGATGCGGTGTCCCTCGATTCTCGCCCTTTGTAATTACACCACCTTTGCCAAAAACAGGAAGCACAACTAGTTCCTCGCTCGATCAAAACGAGGGCAAAAGATTGATGATCATTCGGACACATGAGCCGGAAAAGTTATATTGCAAAAACCCCACTGTATACAAGCACCGTGTAATACGTGAGTATCCGGACAGTGGCTATTACGTCTATGAGCAGGATACCAGCTTGTTGGGGCCTTTAGGATTTTTTAGTTGGAGGCGGGTAAACAGCCTTGGTTCACACTCTCTGTTTCTCGGACTCAATTATCCGATTAACCAGGAGATCACCATTGGCAAGGACCTTGATGGCAGAGAGGCTCTGTTTGCTGTGGAAAACTGTGCCTACACGGCGAGCCCTAGGAGTTTGGGAGCAAACTCCCCTGGTTGTCAACGATACAGCCTGTAGCCAAAAGAAGGTGAGAATGACAAAGGCATCCGGATTAACTTTGATCCTTGGATGTCTCAATTACGACAGGCAGTGTTGTGGTTCAAGCCTTCAAGTTGATAGGTAACTAGGCTGTTGCATCGAAAGGGCGCAGTACTGGTGTCTGCGGATCACTGGTCGCTGAAGCGGGGCTGCAAATTATGATGGTGTTGGATCATCTCTTCGAATGACTTTGTTGTCTTTGCTGCTGGTTCTGGATGGGTAGTTCTTTCTTTTGTTATGCATATTCCTTGTCATTTGGTCATCCTCGTTTATGTCACTCTTTCTACGTAATAGTTGCTTCTGTTTAGAATGTCATTCTCGTCTGGATCACGAGAGTCTGAGCGCTGCAGATGGGTACATTTTGGTGGTGTAGCAAGACTTCTTATGAACTATCATGTCTTGCTGTTTATGTCAGTAGTAGTCACTAGTCAGTGTTTGAATGTTGTATATATCATTGTTTCGAACTGTTTATTGTCTCGAACTATTGGTGGGCTAAATGAGGGCATCACCATTCTCCAGTGTTCAGAGTATATCTCCTTTTTTCAAGTTATATAATTTGAGCCCACTGCCTTTTCGATGATGCACACTTGTTTGGACCAGTGAGGTGTCGTTGAATATGGGCCGAGTAGTAACGCAATGCCAAACAGGTCAATTATGACTCTCGGGCCGGGCTCTCAAAAGATCCTAAAAAAAGGCCGCGCTCTCCAAAAAAGAAAGAACAAGGACTCTTAGGCCCACATGTGGGCGCCACCGGTGTTTTCGTGCGCTTGCGCGCCAAGAGCATATTGGCGCATGCTCCAAATTCATGCTACCTTTTCATCCCCTGTCTCCCGCCCCTCCCCCACCTCTGGAATCTCAATTCCTACTCCAGTTCCCCCAAATCCCCCTCCTGTACTCCCTGTACTCAAGCACACTATCATGTCGCCGGTCAACGCGGATCTCCGAGCCGGAGATCCTGAGGTCCGTCCTGCCTTCGGTCGCTGCGTGTTGTCGCTCAACAGTGGCATGGCGGCGCTTGACGACTAGTTTGCCGGCAAAGTGCTGATGGTAACCATCAACAGCGACCGGCCTCCCGTCTCGCCGGACGACCTTGTCAAAGCTCTTGGCATTGCGCACGGCATACAAATAAGTGACTTGCTCGTCGAAGTCTGTCCGCCACCGGCTGATTTCTCCGTCAGGTTCCGGACAACTTTTGACTGCAGTCGTGTGTTCGAATCATCCCGGCATTTGTTCTGCGATGGCGCACTGGTGAGCTTTGATCGGTGGCACCCAGGATGGGGCTCGGTGCCCTCTAAGCTTGAGTTTTTAACAAAGCTTACCTTCCACGGCATGCCTCGACGTGCTTGGAACATCGAGTCCATGAACGAGCTTATCAACAACCTTGGAGGTGAGCTCGTAAGTATGTTTGTTCCTCCAGACAGCTGGGCTCTGACTGTTATGGCATGGATGAAGAAGTCGTCCACCATACCGAAGGTGATTGGTGTTGAGATACCGGTGCAGGAACCGGGGTTGTACTATTCGTCGCCACCAAGGCCGCCGCGGACCACGTTAGGGATGTACCTGTATCGAGTGTTCGTGCATGTCGAAGAAGTGGTCAATCCATCAATCGAAGTCCTGCCGCTGCCGCTGGTGCCAGGGTCCGTCGACGACGTCCATTACAGGAGTCAACGTCGGACTTTCCCCGTGTTGCTCAGAATGATGGATGGCACATGGCCTACTCCATCGCGTGGCGGAGGCCACTGCTTCTTTGGGAGAAGAGGCAGGGCTGGCTGCCTGGATGTGCTCTAATTTGAGGTAACAACTGAATCTTGTCAAATAGTACTAGTTAAATCCGAGCTATGGGTCTGAAGCACTGATATGCCAATACATTTGATTGTGACCTGTTCTAATTTTGCACCTGAACTTTTTTTACAAAGGGCTGTACGTTAACTTAATGTGCTAGCAGAACTTATTGTGTTGTCTGTCTGTTTTCATTGCACAACATTCAAGATATTTCCGCGTCATTTATAAAGACGATGAACCATTATGTACGACTTCGTTGGTTTCAACTCTCAACATAGCCCTTCCCATAGCGATCCATTGCTTCCATCCTGATTGTGCCGCCTGCGTGAAATTTTTGTATGCAAGTTCAGTGTGCTATGATGTTCTATATGATTGCGTCAACTATATAAGTTTTTACTGAGCATCAACAATGCATATGGCTGAAAGATGTATTTACGAGCATCGACCGATGGGTCTCTCTCTATCTCTCACACACACACACACACACACACACACACACACACGCACGCATGCACACACGCGCACACACACAAGTGGGACCCGTTGAATTATTTATTTGCTCGTGACAACTTTTAATTAGGTTCCACTATAATCTAACCTTTTTCTTAAGTTATTAATTGAGCTCAGTGACTTCAAAAAGTTGTACAGAAGCCTTGTTTGGGCCTTTCCGGCTTCGCTAAATGTGGGCTGAGTAACCATGTTAGGTTGTACTGTACTACACAAGCCTTTTTATTCAACATCAACAAAGTTGTACACAATATCCGGGTCAACTTGTTATCCGCCCCACTGGGCTGCAAAGTTTCCTAGGAGGTATGCATTAGGCTTAACAAGAAAATGGACTTTAAGAAATAATAAATGGGATGTAACTATAATAACTGGGCAATTACTATGCACCAAACACGTAATTAGTTTGAAAAATATATTATTTTTGGAATTTGGAAATTTTAATTACATTATTTGTTGCGCGTGCAATATTTCGTTGGATTTTAACGTGATACAACTTTATTTTGAAATTATATTTAACATGACTAGAAATTTCGGATAAAAATATTTCGGATCCCATCAAAATGTGGGAATTTTTTTTTGAATTCTGTTTTGAATGGTTGTTTGAAATTATTAATCGTTATCGTAGCTAGAAGTTGGGCTGTACTTTTAACAAACTATAAATGGGCTGTAGTAAATTCTATTAGAATTGAAAAATGGGTTGTACATTCTTACAAATCGCAAATGGGCTATATGTTCTCTGCCAAATCCGAGCTGTGGGCCTACTAAGTTGATGCGTACCAAGGGCTTTGTCAACTTAGTCAATATAAATGATTCTAGCTGCAGTGATCGTACGATCTCCATCCAACGGTCGTAGTGCTTCTTCAACCTCTGGGCTCCAGCCGCCCAAAGCAGCGCCGGTCGTGTCGCGTGCTCCTGCCTCCCATGGCCGGCTGTGATGCCGCGGAGGCCTCACCGCCCCGTACTACTCCCACCGCTGGCCAGGCCATCCTTCTACTCACCCACACCCCCTGTTATTCTGCGGTGACGGCAGACTCACACCGCTCGGGCTACCACTGCTGCGTCTTCCCCGGCTCCGCGTCGTCCCCTTCCTAGGCCTCGCCGTCGTCCAGACCACCGCCCTGGTGCTCTCGGCCTGGCGTGGTCAACGTGGTCAACGACCCACTTCCATCGGAAGAGTACTGTACGTGGAGAGGCTGACAGCTAGGTCCAGGCGGCCGCAAGGAAGTGCCTCCTTATTACGCGCAAAATAATTATTCCTCCACCTGACAGCAGGGACCCACCGGACGGGCCACCTTATTTCACGAAACGTTTCCCCCCTGACTGCTGGGACCCACCGGATGGGCCAGCGTATTTTGCGAAAAAATGTTCCCCATGCTGTCAGCTCGGACCCACCGGAAGTGCCTCCTTATTACGCACAAAAAAATGAATACTCCCCCTGCTAGCTGAGACCCACCATGGTGAAAGGCTGACTTGTGGGCCTACTAAGTTGACTGGGACAGGGGCCTTTGTCAACTTTAGTCAATATGAACAATTCTAGCTCCAGTGAACGTATGATGTCCATCCAATGGCCGTAGTGCTTCTTCAACCTCTGGTCTTCTTGCTCCAGCCGCCCAAAGCAGCGCCGGTCGTGCCACATGCTCCTGCCTCCCGTGGCCGCCTGTGCTGCCGCGGAGGCCTCACCGCCCCCTACTATTCCCACCGCTGGCCGGGCCCTGCGGTGATGGCAGCCTCACACCGCAGTCGAACCAGTGAACCCTCATACACCTCTCCGCGCGGGCTTCCACTGTCGCGTCTTCCCCGGCTCCCCGTCGTCCCCTTCCTAGGCCTCGCCTTCGTCCACCGCCCTGGTGATCTCGGCGCCGCGTGGTCAACATGGTCAACGTGGTGAAGGAACGACTTCCAACGGACGTGGATTGTACGTGGAGAGGCTGACGGCTTGGTCCACGGCCGTAGCAAGGAAGTGCCTCCTTATTACGCGGAAAATAATGATTCCTCCACCTGATAGCTGGGACCCACCGGACGGGACACTGTATTTCGTGAAAAAAAACGTTTCCCCCTGACTGCTAGGACCCACAGTTACATCTTCGCACGCAAGGAAGTGCGTCCGGGAAAAAAACAAAACGATTCGCCCCTGACCGCTGGGACCCACCAGCGACACCTTCGCACACAAGGAAGTGCGTCCGGGCAAAAAAAAACGATTCACCCCCCTGACTGCTCGGACCCACCAGCTACATCTTCGCAGGCAAGGAAGTGCCTGACAGTCTGGACCCACCTGGTGAAGCGTACGTAGCGTTGTCATTCTGGTCGCGAATGTGTATGTACATACTGGTCGTTGTAGGGCGCGCACGTGTCGTAGTAGAGGCGCGCACATAGCATGTATACGTACGTACAGCGGTGAGGGTGCAAGAAAGAAAATACGGCCACGTACGTACATACGGGCAGGGTCTCGAATGCCTACTTGTGCATACGTACGGCCAGGGCTTGTGTACATGGCTGGGTCGGAATGGAGAAACAACGTCGTCGTCGTGTTCATGGGGAGGCAACGGAATGCGTCGTGTTCATGGGGAGGCAACGGAATGCGTCATGTTCATCGGGAGGCAACGGAATGCGTGGGAGCCAACCGGCTTGGACGGAACAGGCGATGGAAACGAGGCCTGGCGTACCGCACAACGAAGGAAACAGCCTTGTGTTCGACCGGCCACATTCGGAACGGGGTCCTGTTGATCGGGAGGGGTGTGGCGTACCGCAAAACGGAGGAAATAGACCTCCTACGGTCGAAACGGGGGTCTTGTTGATCGGGAGGGTGTGGCGTGCCGCAAAACGGATTTAAACGGACCTCCTACGGTCAAACGGGGTCCCGCTGATCGGGAGGGTGTGGCGATCGCCATAAACGGATTTAAACGGACCTCCTACGGTCGAAACGGGGGTCCTGTTGATTGGGAGGGGTGTGGCGTACCGCAAAATGGACGAAACGGACCTCCTATGGTCGAAACAGGGGTCCTGTTCATCGGGAGGGGTGTGGCGTACCGCAAACAGGACTCAACGGGATAATGTTCATCTCCACCGTCGACCTCCTCCAGCCTCCACAGGCTCCTGTTCATCCAGCCTCCACCGCGCGCTACTCCACCGGCTACTGTTCAACCATCCCTCCACCGTCTACTGTTCATCCAGCCCTCCACCGTCTACTGTTCATCCAGCCCTCCACACCACGCGGTCCTGTTCAACCACCCCTCCACGGCCACCCCTCCACCGTCTACTGTTCATCCAGCCCGCCACACCACCGAGTCCTGTTCATCCAGAGGCAACGCCACCGCTCACTATTCATCCAAACCCCCCACCCCCGCAACGCTCACTGTTCATCCAATCGATCGGCATCAGTTAGCAGCAGTAGCAAAGGAATCGCTCCATCTGGTTCAGTTAATAGCCATCGATCGATCGCTCGGGTTCAGTAACGTGTAGCCTGCAGTGCAATCGCTCGGGTTGAGTTAGAGCTCAACGCCTCGCTCGGGTTCAGTTGGAGCCAACGCCTCGCACGTGTACGAGAGAAACGCGCATCGCTCGGCCCCCGACCTCCCACCGCAACTCCCCAAAATTTTCCTCCCCCTCGCTTCTACCACGGTTTTTTTCGTCATGGACGGCCCAAAGAATGTCATGCAGCTGCGTCTCCGGCCCGCCCAGGACGAAAAGCCCATTTTCTGTCATGATTTTTTGTCATAGAAGTAGGAGCCCACCACATCTATGATGATACCGGGTTTTGTCACAATTTTCGTCATAGAAGTGTCATATGTATGGCAGAAAAAAAATTTGTTTGGCCCAAAATGTCACGGATGTGTCTTTTTTTTGTAATGACTACATGACTCAAATTCGACTTTTCGGTCTCTTGTGTTCCGAGGCCATGTCTGTATATGCTAGGCTCGTCAAGTTTAACCCAAGTGTTCTGCATGTGCAAAACTGGCTTGCACCCGTTGTATGTGAACGTAGAGTCTATCACACCCGATCATCATGTGGTGCTTCGAAACGACGAACTTTCACAATGGTGCACACTTGGGAAGAACACAATTTTATCTTGAAATTTTAGTGAGGGATCACATTATAATGCTACCATCGTCCTAAGAAAAATAAGGTGCATAAAAGGATTAACATCACATGCAAATCATAAGGGACATGATATGGCCATCAACTTGTGCTTTTGATCTCCATCTTCAAAGCACCGGCTTGATCTCCATCATCACCGGCATGACACCATGATCTCCATCATCATGTCGCCATCGAGGTTGTGATGCTAACCATGCTTCTACAACTATTGCTACTGTTTAGCGATAAAGTAAAGCATTACATAGCACTTAATGATTGACATGCAGGTCATACAATAATTAAGACAACCCTATGGCTCCTGCTGGTTGTCGTATTCATCGACATGCAAGTCGTGATAATCTATACAAAACATGATCAACTCATACATCAAATATATCTCATCATGTCTTTGGCCATATCATATCAAAACATACCCTGCAAAAACAAGTTAGACGTCCTCTACTTTGTTGTTGCATGTTTTACGTGGCTACTACGGGTAACTAGTAAGAATTGTTCTTACCTACGCAAAGCCACAATGGTGATATGCAAGTTGCTATTTAACCCTCTACAAGGACCACCTTTATCAAACCGATTCAACTAAGGTGAGAGAGACACACACCCGCCATCCATCTTTATGCAACAAGTTGCATGTCAGTCGATGGAACCGGTCTCATGTACGTGGACATGTAAAGTTGGTCTGGGCCACTTCATCCCTGTCGAGACCCCGATCCTAAGTCACATTGATCTAGCATATAACACGTCATATCACCTTGCGGCCTCACGCACGGTATTCCCACGGGTGCCACCTTACCTGGCCCGGGACCGTTTGAGCCTTTTGGCTTACGTATATGATTGTGTCGCTAGCATCCATATGACAGAGAACCCGGGCCGACATGACTAGTCGTAAACCCAAGGTGGCACGAACTTACAAGAACAGGCATACATGACCCAGCAACGAATGTGTCGATCATCAACATATGAACCCAAGTCGTAGCAAGCTATAAGGACTTAAAGGAACAATGCATGACATTTCCCCGAAGGGACAGACACAGGAACGAAGAAGGACACATGCCGGCCAGCCTAAGTGTTCCAGATCAGTAGCAAGCTACCATGGCTCAGTGGAAGCACTTGGAGACATTTTCCCATAAGAGAGGTTACCAAGAATAAACAACTAGGTTGTCAGATATAATACATAGCAATACACATTACACGCACGCATAACATGCAAGTATGTGCTGTACAACATGGCATCACAACATAACTCAACAACTCATATAGATGAAGGCTCAAAAGAGCCATCATAGCATTTATTACAAACAAGGGTCACATGACCCAACATTCAGAGAATACAAGCAACAAGCGGAAGCATTACATGTCTAAGTACAGACATCTACACATGAAAAAGGCTGAAGAGCCTGACTATTTACAACATCTGATCAAGATCGTAGCTGAGGTACATGCTACTTGTCGAAGTCCACAGGAACACTAGTAAGACCGAAGTCTCCGCTACAAAAACATAAATTAAGCAATGTGAGTGCAAAGGTACTCAGCAAGACTTACATCAGATCCTATCATACATGCATTTGTATCAAGAAGGTAATGTGGGGTTTAGTTGCAGCAAGCCATCTTTGACCCAGTGGCTATCCTATTCTATGACTACGAGAAACTTCTTTGAGGTGAGACAGCGCACAGGACTCCACTAATCACCACACAATACACTACTATGGATTCATCCCCGTCAACCTACGAGAAGGCTATCCATAGCACTCACACTTGTCTTGAGCATTTTAGAGTATCCACTTCAAGTTGTCTATGTACCACGTAAGCATCCAAGAAGTCCATAACCACGGGCCCGGCTATTCGAATAGATCATGATAACCCTGCAGGGATGTACTTCTTCACACATGCTCTTGCCACTTACCGCCATGTACACGTCATGTATCTCGGCAACCTTCAAGTGGAAGCCAGGCGAGGGTGTCGGCCACGACCTGACTAACCACACAAGACTCTAGTGCAGGTTTCTCGCCTATTCGATTCTATCCGCAAGGGAGTCAGGCCGAGGTTTCCATCACGGCCCCAAACGATGTGTGCAGGGTTCCTGAGCCCACCATGCAGGTGCCACTCGGTACACCAGGCCAAGTGTGCATAGTCTGTCCCAAGCCCACCTTGCCGGGTGCCACTTGGTAGAAAAATAACACTACCTACAAACACCAGAAACTAGTGGCGACTCCTGGACAGAGATCAAATCGGTTAATAAGTCGACATGGGTCGAGTTACCAGAACCCAATGTGTGGTAGTAACTAGTCATTGGACAACATACACAGAACTCAGTGCTTAAGGACGGTTCCAGTGAGACAACCCACCATGTACTCCTGCATGGCCTCTCACCGCTACCTTTTACCAAATCGTGTTCACACACTTAACCCTTAGCATCAGAACGTAGCAGTACACTCCAATTCATTCCCAATGAATCAGACCTGACACACTCTAAGAAATAGCAGGCACGGGATGGTAGGAACACATGATTGGCTTCAATCAACTCCTACACATGCTAGTGGGTTTCAACTAATTACTGTGGCAATGACAGCTCATGCAGAGGAATGGGTTCAACTACCGCAACACAAAGTAGCAGTTGAATCGTTGTTGTCCTAATGCTGTAATAGAGAGCAGGAGCGAGAGAGTAGGATTGTATCGGAATGAACAAGGGGGTTTGCTTGCCTGGTAGATCAATAGGGGGCAATGTTCCTGGAACGGTCTCCGGAGCAGGACCTATCGAGAAGGAACGGTGTCGATAATCCAAACAGAAGCATATGCAACAATATGATGCATGATCATGGCATGTAGAAGTGATGTTGTTTGAGCTAATGCAGCTAGCATTCATTTGGTTGAAGTCCATTTGAACCAAAGGTTCAAATGCAACTCCAAAATAAGCTCTTATAAATGCCATTTATATGTTTTCACTTATACAGTAGGTATAAGTTGGTTTGTCATGCATGAAACTAGTACAGATGGATAGATTGAATTTTTATGATAATTTTCCATATATAATTTATTTCAATCTGAGCTACGGTTGAATTTCTATGAATTTTTGAAGTTTATAATAATTTCTGGATTTTCCTGATTTATTCTAAAACTAGAAAAGAATTTATTGCGTCAGCACTACATCATGCTTGCGTCAGCAAGTCAATAGTGCTGACTAGGTCAAACCTGACGTGTGGGTCCCATGTGTCAGTGACTGTGGCTAATCCTAATTTAAATTAAACCTAAACCGGTTTAGTTAACAGGGCTAGCCCCACGCGTCAGTGACCCAGGGTGGTCAAACCCTGGTCAGACGGGGTCAAACCCAGTCAACTGGGGCTAACCCCACCAGTGACTCGACGCCGACGAGGCTAGACGCGGCGGCGGGCTGCGGGATTACATCTCCGGCGACCAAATGGGCAGCGGAGACCATCCGCGAGGAGCTGGTGCTCGCGCGCATCCACTGGTGCCCTCCATTTCACCGGAGACAGCCTAGATCGACGGTGACGAGCACTTGGGCGGCGGCCAAAGTTCGGCAGGGAGGGGAGAAGGGGCTACGGTGCATGGCAGGGGCCAGGGTTGGTCGCGTTCGTCTCCTGGAGATGTACTGACCACGGTGGTGTGCTCGGTTGCGGGTTCACGTAGGTGTGTCTGCGGTGGCAACATGGCCGGCGGAGCCAAGCTCCTGGCCATGATGGACAACGGGGTTAGGGGGCAGCTCGAGTGACGTGGTTAGGGGGAGAAGGAAGAGTAGCTCACGGGGAGTGCAGGGGTGGCCTCGGCGTGCTCGGGGAGGGGCGTAGGATGACGGGAGGTCGCCGGTGATCTCGGGGCAGAGGCGGCGAAGATGGCGGTGCAGAGGGCAACGCAGGGCGTCTGGCATCGTGTGTGTTGACGGAGAGGCGCGGGAGATGGAGGCGGAGTTCCTGAGCTTGTCGGAGAGGCGAGGCCGTGGCGGTGGGTGCGGCAACGATGAGCGGCGGTGACGGTGGCACTCGGGCGGGTGAGAGAGCGAGCAGCAGAGGAGGGGATGAGCACGGGAGAGACTGAGAGGGGTGCAGGGCGGCGCGTGGCGTGGCGTCTTACGGGGCATCCAGGCGATGAAGGGGAGGCTAGGCAGGCAGGTGGCATGGCGGCACGGCCGTGCGCGCGCACCAGGCACACGCCTGGCCGACTGACACTAGGAGGACGACGGTGCTGGTGGGCTGGTCCAGCTGGGCTGCACAGTGTTGGGCCGGCTAAGGCGCCAAATGGGCTGTAGGTGAGCACAGGTAAGTTTTCCATTTTGTTTTCTTTTCTATTTTTCTTACATTTGTTCTGATTTAGTAAAAATACTAAATCAACTTATTTAATTCTGTAAATTTTTGCAGGGACTAGTTGGACCACTCGAAAGCCCCTCACCAAAATTCAGAAGTATTGGACAATATTTTATATATATAAATATTTATCCAATGCAAATAATTATTGGGTTAATCCAAATGCCAAAATAAATATATATGAGCTCCTAAAAATATTGGTTTGATTTTTACCTCTGACCAATATTTTCAAAGAGCAACATGAACATTTTCTTGGACCTTTTTGGAGCAACTTTTATCTGGGTCATTTCCAGAAATGATTTATAAGGGTTTCACAAATACCCATTTCAAACTTAAATGAAAATTAAACATGATGCACACATGACTAACTAGTCTAGGCTATACCAGAACTAGGGATGTGACAACTCGCCCCGACTTGAAAGAATCTCGTCCTGAGATTCAGGGGTCGACGGAAAGAAAGTGGGGTAGTCCAGTCGAAGACGATCTTCTCGCTCCCAAGTAGCTTCTCTCTCTGAATGATGAGACCACTGAATCTTGAGAAACTTGATGTTCTGACGTCGGGTGAGACGCTCTGCTTGATCAAGGATGCGAACTGGATAATCTCGATATGTGAAGTTATCTTGGAGATCAAGCGTTTCGTGGTCCACTCCGCAGATGGGATCCAAGAAGAAACTCCTGAGTTGAGAGATGTGGAAGACATCATGAACTCGAGAAAGATGTGGGGGTAGTTCCAACTGGTAGGCAACCGCTCCTCGTTTAGTGAGAATGCGAAAAGGACCAATGTAACAAGGAGCCAACTTGCCCTTGATACCGAAACGATGGGTACCCTTCAAAGGGGTAACCCGAAGGTAAGCTTTGTCGCCAACTTTATAAGTCATATCCTTATGACGTCGATCATACTGACACTTCTGACGAGACTGGGATGTTTTCAAGTTCTCACAAATGATGCGAACTTGCTCTTCTGCCTTTTGGATCATGTCCGGTCCAAAGAATTGTCTTTCACCGGTTTCTGACCAGTTCAAAGGTGTTCGACATCTTCGTCCATAGAGAATCTCGAAAGGAGCTTTCTTGAGGCTGGATTGATAACTATTGTTATAAGCAAACTCGGCAAAAGGAAGACACTTCTCCCAATCCATACCGAATGAGATTACGCAAGCTCTAAGCATGTCTTCGAGAATTTGGTTGACTCTTTCCACCTGACCACTTGAGTGAGGGTGGAAAGTGGTACTGAAGGAAAGATGGGTTCCCATGGCAGTTTGGAAACTCTCCCAGAATGAGGAATGAAAAGACTACCATGGTGTGAATTGATCTCTAATGGAACACCATGAAGTGACACTATTCAAGAAATATATAAGTCAGCGAGCTGAATAGCAGTGATACTCTCTGAAACAGGTAGGAAGTGGGCCACTTTGGAGAGTCGGTCAATGACTATGAAGATAGCATTATTCCCTCTCTTGGTCCTGGGATAGCCGGTGATGAAGTCCTTACCAAATTTATCCCATTTCCACTCAAGAATAGCTAAAGGCTGAAGGGTGCCAGTAGGACTCTGGTGCTCTTCCTTAACATGATGACAAACTTCATAGTTAGCAATAAACTAAGCAATTTCTCTCTTCATCCTAGTCCACTAGAACCTCTGGCGTTGGTCCGGATAAATCTTAGTGCTACCGGGATGAATCGTAAGAGGAGATTCATGCGCCTCCTTAAGAATCAGTTGCCGAAGATGTTGCTTCTTGGGGACCACCAGGCGGTTCCCAAAGAAAACAACACCTCGATCATCTATAGAGAAACTACCAACAAACCCTTGGCAATGTTTCTCTTAATCCGGGTAATCCCGATATCATGCTTCTGGGCTTCTATGATATGATCCACAAGAGTAGGTTTCACCACCAAGGTAGAAAGGAATCCGTGAGGAGCAATGTGAAGGTTAAGCTTACAGAATTCCTCATGGAGAAGTGGTTAGCCCTGCTGCAACATGAGATTGTTGCAATAGGATTTATGGCTTAGCGCATCAGCCATGACATTGGCTTTGCCTGGGGTGTAAGTAATCCCTAGATCATAATCTGAGATCACTTCCAACCAACGTCTTTGCCTAAGGTTCAGATCTGGTTGGGTGAAGATATACTTGAGACTCTAGTGATCAGTGTAGATCTCGCAACATTTACCAAGAAGGTAGTGTCGCTAGGTCTTCAGTGCATAGATTGCGGCTGCAAGCTCTAGATCATGTGTAGGATAATTCTCCTCATGTGGATGCAACTGTCGAGATGCATAGGCAATCACATGGCGATCCTACATAAGAATGCAACCTATTCCCTGTCGTGAGGCATCGCAATAGATAACAAAGTCCTTCATGAAATCCGGTGGCACAAGTATGGGAGCAGAAGTCAGGCGTCTTTTCAGTTCTTGAAAACTGTGCTCACACTATGGGGACCACTCAAACTTTTTATCTTTCTTGAGAAGTTCCATGAGTGGTTTGGGCACTTTAGAGAAGTTTTCAACAAAGCGGCGACAATAACTAGCTAGACCAAGGAAACTCCTAACTTGTTTAACTGTTTTAGGTGGAGTCCAATCCAGAACGGCCTTAACTCTCTCGGGGTTGACAGCAATGCCCTTACCAGAGATTACGTGGCCTAGGTAGGTCACTTCTGGCAACCAAAATTCACACTTGGAGATCTTGGCATAAAGACGGTGCTCTCTGAGTTTTTATAACACAAGTCTAAGATGTTCGGCATGCCCTTCCTCATTCTTCGAGTAAATAAGAATATCATCGAGGTAAACCACGACAAATTTATCTAAGTACTCCATGAAGATCGAGTTCATCAATCGGGAGAATGTAGCTGGAGCGTTGGTTAGACCAAAGGACATGACGTAGTACTCGTACTGACCATAATGAGTGACAAAGGCCGTCTTGGGGATGTCCCCATTTCTGATCTTGATTTGGTGGTAGCCTAACTCGAATCCATCTTGGAGAAGACTGAGGATCCAGCGAGCTGATCATACAGGTCGTTGATCCTGGGGAGTGGATATTTGTTCTTTATCGTGACCAAATTAATAGGGCGATAATATACAACCATCTGGTCCGTACCATCCTTCTTCTTGATGAAGAGGACGAGGCAATCCCAAGGAGAAGAACTAGGATGAATGAAACCCTTTTGCAAGAACTCATCAAGTTGTTTCTTAAGCTCGGCTAGTTCTAAGGGTGCCATCTTGTAAGGTCTCCTAGAGATTGGAGCGGTTTCTGGGGTAAGATCTATAACAAACTCCACATCCCTGTCATGTGGAACACCTGGCAGTTCCTCTGGAAAGACATCCGGAAAGTCACGGACTACCGGGATATCTTCAAGGTCTGGGAGAGGGCTGGCACTAAGAGAATAGATTTGACGCGATGCAACTCTAGTGGAGACAGTGACTATCTTGCCAGATGGGTGTGTGAGCTGAACAGATCTGGTGTAACAATCAATCTTGGCATGATGAGCTATAATCCAGTCCATACCCAAGATGATGTTAATATCTGATGACTTGAGGGCTACAAGTGATGCAAGGAATACAAGTTTGTCAACAAGGATTTCATTACCGTAGCTTATTCTGGCGGTTTGCTATCTAGACCCTGGGGTTTGGATTTCAAGTGGAGTTGGCAATCACAAAATGACATGTCGTGCAAACGAGCATAGCCTTCAGAAATGAAGGAGTGAGATGCTCTAGTATCGAATAGAACCGATGTTGGATAAAAATTGACAAGGAGTGTACCAAGAATGATGACATCTGGGTCATCATGAGCGTTTTTAGATGAGACGTGATGCACACGTCCACGTTTAGTGCGAGCTGTCTTGGCACTGATCATCTTTCTTGATTGCTTAACACAGCCAACAGACTTCTCGTACTACAAAAAAAATACACTTCCGTGATGATACATGTTTGTCACAGTAGGTTGCATTTTTTTCATGCATGTACATCCATGACGATTTTATGGCAGAATCAAGATAGTCATACCTGTGCTGTCGTAGAAGTGTTCCATGACATTACCAAAATTATCATCACGGAAGTGTCCACTTCCATGACGATAAATCACGCGTCACAGAAGTGCTTTCATCCAGGGTGACTGACACGTGGCATCCACCGTAACAGAACGCCGTTAAGCTATTGGGTCCGGTTTTGGATCCGATAACCCGCTAACAGCCCCGACCAATGGAGATTTTCCATTTGTAAAATCAGCATTGGCTGGAGGAAACATGTGTCGGCTCACCGTTGGGACAGATGTCATCCACTCATTGGACCGAAGGCACCTATGATACGTCAACACGTAGCATGGCCCAACAGAGGCCCATTCTTGTGAAAAGGCCGACCCATTTGACTTGGTCAAAAGGTGGCGGGCCGGCCCACGGAAAGACTGTTAATGGCCTGTTCGCATATAGCCCATTTACAGCCCGCTAACCCAGGGCCCGTTATGACCTATCCGAATTGGGCCCAGTAGCGTCATCTGGGCCGTCCAATATGATTCCAGTCCCATTTAAGTTTCGTCCCATGTATGGCTCATGACGTCTTTCGGCCCATATGAGGCTCTTTGTAACTCTTGGCCCATTAACGGCCCATGGTGAAACTGGCCCGTAATGAACAGTGTATCACTGTATACCCATTAACGGCCCATTAGTCCATTGCGCCGTTTGCAACCCATGTTATCTTTCAGCATTCTCACAGCCCATTTATTCTTTGGCTCATTTCCAGCATTCGGTTACTTACGGCCCGTTACTGCCATTTTCTGCTTGTGAGCCAAATTCAGCCCGTGGTTACAATTGGCCCATTTGTGGCACATTAATACGTTGGGCCATTTTCATAGCGTCATCAAATACGGCCTACTAACGACGGCCCGTTATGGTCGGCCCATGAACAGACGATTACAACTCTAGCCCGTTTACAGCCATAATGCGGTCTGCTATTGGCCCATGTTTGGCTAATCGATCATACGGCCCATATAAGGCCCACTGACGATACGGCCCATAGAAGGTCCATTGTTTCTACGGCCCGTAGAAGGACCATTGTTTCTATGGCCCATAGAAGGCCCATTGTTTATACGGCCTGTAGGAGGCCCAGTGTCACTACAGTAAATATGTAGCCCATGGTTATTGTGCCCTAGTTTTAAAAAATAGGTTATTGCGGCCACTAGCAAACCACGAAAAAAGAACTGCACTGACTACAAGCAAACAAATGAACAAGACAACGAGGAAATAAATAAGCAGCAAACTTACGCTAGGCTATCACGACTATTACACATATTACATCCACTGGGCATCAAAGTTCGCCACCAGTGCAAATAAACGCGCCGACAAAACAATATACAAAACTGAGGAGCACTTCAGAAGGCACTAGGCCTGGCTAGGTCGGGCCCCCCAAACAGCCGAACAAGCTGATTAGACCTCAGTTGTGTCAACAATAGATGCATCACCCGTAGTTGTATGGCATGATGGTGCGCAAGGCAGTCCTCTGACATCATCATTATATCTTTGACTTCAAGTCGGAGCTGAGCTGAAGCAAGCCTTTCTGCTTTAAGTTGAGACTGAACAAGTCAAACTGATTGAGGCAGCGACTACACAGAGGTTGTCTCACACCTGCTGGTGGGTAGCTTCAACTCACTGTCTTCCTCAAGACAGGACCTTGGGGCCATCTCGCTGTCCTCAAGATGGTTTGGCTCACTATCTTCCCTAAAGTTCTGCCTAGCAGAAGAGATATGACTCTGAAAGAGAAACAAGGAGACACGTAATAGGTTTCACAATTATATAAGCAAATAAATGGATCTGTTCTGCATAAGGAACATGTTTTTACAACGACAATTTGAAACTGGTAGTTGTTGCAAACGTCCAATCAGATGTAAACAGCCAAGCAAACAACACTAGATGAAATGATGCCTATCCAAATCTATACTAGAACAAATTTTGAAGGCTTGAGAAGGATGAGCTTACATTACATGTTAACACGGGCTGGACAAAGCCCTTCTCCATGTTGATGGAAGGATAATTCAATAAATTCCCCAAAGAAAATTCTTTATAAGCGTTGCCATTATTCTACATATTGCAAAGAGTAAATATAGATCAAATAATATTGGAAGAAAGAGAGGGTAATGAAGCTCAGGTGCAGATTGATGATACATAATCAAATAGCAATTAATTAAGTATAGCATTACAAGGCAAAAGGGAGAGAGGTACTGACAAGAGCAATGTAGAGCCCAGTATTGTCGTGAGATCGTATGATCCTTTGAGCAAGGAGATTCATCTTAAATTAGTTTTCATACAAGAGTGAAGGTAAGGCACATGCAGAAGTTTAGGAGTTCAAATTTTGAATTGATATCATAGACAGTACCTGACGCTGGGCTAACAGCAGTTCTAATAGGGGGTTGGCCACTGGAGTAGGGGTAAAGTGTGGTACAGTTGGGCCTGTGTTTTCTGTGGCCGCTGATTTATCTGATTTAACAGGTATCACTACCTTTTCCAAATACCTAGTTTGTACTACTTGAGGATCTGCACTCACCCTCTTCCATTTAGACATTATTACGAAAGAACAATATTTGACTGGAAAAACATAGTATGACGACACATGGAATAGGTACAGAAAATGGATAGGTATGGCATATACTCATATGTGATGCTTAAACCAATTAGATGGTGTATCAAAGTAGAAGTAATGCAAGAGGTCAGATGCAAAATATTACAGCCTTGCCAAGTTAGAGCAAGCACCTTGATGGGTGAATAAGATAGGCCATCCTCCACCATGCCAAGTTTGTTAGCAAGTGGATTGTCCTGCAATATTCCTCTCATGCGTCCACTCTCATATTCATTTTGATAATGTTCAATATCTAACATGCATGAAAACATAAAAACAAGTGAGATTATCTTTGTAATGCATAAGTGATTCTAATCCAACACTACCTCCCGATAAACCCCTTTGTGCTATCTCTGTAATTCTTTTAAGAGATGCCATGCATGCTGTAATTTGCTGTGTGCATTAATATAATGTGGCCTACTACTCAAAATATGAGAGCTCCAGAAGTGATGACACTTCATAAATGACAACTTCAACATATAGTAAAGACGAACAAGTCGACCTGACCTGACAGATTCAAAATATACTAAGGGAGAACAACTTGACCTGACCAGTCGACCACAAGAGAATAGGATCATCTTAAAGAAGAGCAGAAGAGCAAGCAGATTGAAGATACTACAAGTCTTTCAATACAATGTCGGTTGGCCACCCATGATGAACCAGAGCGCATAGAGAAATACTACTCTTTCCGGTCTCTCCATATGTGGATCACATGCATTTCGAAACTAAAGTACGAACATTTAGCTGACCAATTAAACAACTCTCAGTTTTACTAATATCAGCATAATATCATATATGAATTTGTACAACTAAGCTTGTTTAGCTCGATGGGTGGAGCAGTGCTATTACGACACGAACCACGTAGGCTGATCGTGGTCATCATAAAATGGGGAAACCATAAGCATGATGAGTACAGTGTTGACCGTGGCAGTGGGATGGCAGATCTGAAGCTGCAAACTGCGCAAAGGGTAGTTAGCAATCGATCTTTTCTTTGAAATAACAACTAAGATTTGGTATGGACAAGAAAGTACAGTCAACAAGTGACAAAGAAATGCAATTCTGTTGTCTCTTTACATGTCGCGACATGCATTTGGAAACTCAAGTGGGACCTTTAGCTAACCAATTAAATGTGTATGTTAACTAAATCAGTATTATATCACAATCATATTTGAACAACTAAGCTTTCAAATTTTGAGTGTTGTGTTGTTTAGCTTGAAGGGTGGAGTAATGCTAGTACGACGGAAAGCACCTACGCAGATCATAGTAGAGTAGATAAAAGGGGAAAACCCTAAGCATCAGGAGAAAAACCAAGAAAGTGGAACTAGCTAGACCAGTGGGTTGCGCACATGCCTTTTGAAACGAATATAGGAACATTAGGTAACCAATTAAATGTTCTCTGTTTTAGTGATATGAGCATCATATCAGATTTGTATTTCAACACATAAGCTTTTGGTTGAGGTCTTGAGGAGCAGTGCTAGCACGACCCGAAGCACCTACGATGATGGTAGTGAATATAAAGGGGGGAAACCATAAGCATTACGAGTATAGTGCCTGTGCCATGGCGGATCTGAAGGTGCAAACCAGACAAAGCAACTTCGCAACCAATGTTTGCTTTCAACTAGCCACTACAATTTGGTACGGACAAGAAAAGTACAGTAAACAAATTACGATCTATTTTTCGGGTGAGATCAATAACTTAAGCACATATGGAAGAGTACCACCTCTCTTGCGACGCCGTGTAGGCCTCTGCTTATACATTGAGGGTGCTGCGGGTGCGATGGCTGTCGGTGGCGGGGAAGAAGACTTTAGACAGCAGATGGCCGGGTCAGGGGATAAATCATGTTACCGTGGATGAGGCGGTCGTAGGAGCGGCAACGGCAAGGTGGACGATGGCGCCGATGAAGAGAGAGGAGGCGATGAAAGGATCCTGGTCCAGCACCGTGGATGAGAGACGTCCATCTCTTGCAGTGGACGATGGGGTAGGGGTAGCGGCTCCAGCAAGCTGGAGGATGGGGTGGTGGTCGGAGGAGGCTGGCCGCAGTGGGGAGGTTGTCGTGGCGCCGACAGTGTATGAATGGGGAAATGGAGGGGAAGGGGATCTCAAACGGGACGCGCTTCTCTGAAATGTGGGAAAGTTACGAACTTATCCCCCGTTTAAAATTTTGGACATCGCATCGGTCGGGGATAGGACGGTAATCTCGCATCTCCCAAATATTTGCTGGTAACTATTTCGGGCGAGGAGAGGGTGTTTTTCCGCCCATGGTTGGCACCCATGGTGTATGCATGGTGTTGACAGGTAGGGCGGTTGTGTCACGTCTGAGGGAAGTTATACATTTGCCCCTATTTAAAATATTAGCCTACATCGATTTCGGACGAGGAGAGTTTGTTTTGCCGCCCACTGTGTATGAATGGGGAAATGGAGGGAGAGACACATGTCTTTCGAGCGAGCTTGAATCAAATGTGTTTTGCCGCCTACGTTTGGCGCCCACCATGTCTGAATGGGCTCAAAGGACGTCGTGTCACGTTTGATTGAAGTTACTAGTCTACCCCTATCGACAGCAGTGTAAATCCGGTCGATAAGGATGTCAAGTGTCAGTGGTAGACAGTAATTTCCATCTCGCAAACACTTTCTTCGGGCAGCCCACAAATTATAGTGGGTGTTTAGCCGCTTCGTTCAGAACTTGGGAGAATTAGCATTCACGTTTGCCCTGGGCCCTGGCAAACTAAATTAAAATCCAATTTGTATTCGATTACGAATATCCACAGATAATTCTACATTTTGTTATTTATTTCATCAAAACCACAACAAAGATTTATTCCACCTTTATATATGATTATGATTTAGAAATGCCGTGATCTTCGAATTCAGTAGGTTGGATACACTTTGAGTCAAACAGTTATTTCATCCAATACAATATGCTCATACTAAAAAAAAGTTCACCTTATATGTCAATCATACAAGTACTGAGGATTACCTCACCTAAAAAATTCGGATCATTACAACACATGGACAACATAGGGGGTCTTACAACATAATCCATTCACAGACATGACACAACATGCAAGTACAATAATATAATGACAATTTCAACTGGTATCTAAAGAAGAACTGGGATTACCCTGGGCATCAGATAGCAGAAACAGCAGGACCTCCTCCGTCTTCAAATGCAACATTCTTACTTCCTCCAATTCTTGGGTTGCTTGCATAATGTGTGCCTCTAATTCCATAATTTCCAGCCTCAAGATAAAGATTACCTCATTCATGGCAGCCACACCATCTCTTTTTGCCTCTAGTAGAGCCTCAAGAACTATAATATTTGTGCTCAGACTGCTCTCCGGCGGTGTTGCCTCTGAACTTCTACCATCTGGTAACATGGATGGTGAACTGCTTCCACAAATAGATTCTGGGGTTGTACATTGTGTCCTAGTGTGAACGGCATCCTAAAAGGTTTCCGCTGGACATAAGTAAGAGATAGTTATCGCATGATCCAGGTAGTAAACTTACATGGTAAACGACATACAAATTATTGCCGAGCATGTCAAGCTATATTTAAATGGTTCGAAGCAGTATCAGCCGAAAAGAAATTAAAATGGTAAGATGAAACTAGGGATGTAAGTGGCAAATAAACGACATCCGCCAGTCCCATCTAGTTAGTTTTTGCTAGCTCCCTAGTTCATTTTCCCCAAAAAACAAAAACTCTTTTGAACTATCATACCACTAGTGGATTTTAATAGGGATTAAATGGGACCCAGTTGACATCCCTAGTTGAAAGGGAGTGTACCACTGCTATATTTAAGTTGCCAAGGCATTTAAGCAGTTGAAATAATCTGAGAAAGCACTTAACAGTGTGGCCACAGATAAACTACGAAGACAGTCTTGTGACGAAGTTCAGAGGAAAAGTTAAGGAATCAAATGAACTAGGCATGCATTTCTTTACAATAGTACAGCAAGCACTACTGACATATTGGAGAACTCAGGTATAGCGTAACAACAAACAAGCATTGGAATCAAGCAATACAGCAAAGCAGACAACTGAACTATTTGTAATTCTGTAGGATTACAGGTTGAGGGCACAAGCGAAGAAAGCAGCCCACTCGCATTACAATTCACGTGTACTAAAACACATTGGCTTACCATATGTTGTTGTGAAGCCTCGCTGCTATTGCAATGTTCTTTGAAGATATCGTCAGCATCCCGTGGATGCAAATCTAGTTGTTGTATTTTATTCTGCACCCTCTATTTAGGTAAAATTAATTTTAATCACATGCACTGGTCTGAATTGATCATCAATGGTTTATCTAAACTAATGATAGAAGGGTGTGTGCATAAACGACAATATATCTGCTTCCCTCTTTTTTATGCTTGTTTGAGGTGTCAGCCCCAAAAGAACAAATATTTTGCTTGATTGGTGTCGGTGTCAAAACCGGCGGATCTCGGGTAGGGGGTCCGGAACTGTGCGTCTAAGGCTAATGGTAACAGGAGTCGGGGGACACAATGTTTACCCAAGTTCGGGCCCTCTCTATGGAGGTAATACCCTAATTCCTGCTTGATTGATCTTGATGAATATGAGTATTACAAGAGTTGATATACCACGAGATCGTAATGGCTAAACCCTAGAAGTCTAGCCTATGAGATTATGATTGTTATTGTCTCTACGAACTAAACTCTCAGGTTTATATAGACATCAGAGGGGGCTAGGGTTACACAAAGTCGGTAATAGAGAAAGGAATCTACATATCCGAATCGCCAAGCTTTCCCTCCACGCAAAGGAGAGTCCCATCCGGACACGGGAAGATGTCTTCTATCTTGTATCTTCATAGCCCAACAGTCCGGCCTATGTATATAGTCTGGCTATCCAAGGTCCACTTAATCCGGGACTCCCTCAGTAGCCCCTGAACCAGGCTTCAATGACGACGAGTCCGGCGCGCAGATTGTCTTCGGCATCGCAAGGCGGGTTCCTCTTCCGAATACTTCAAAGTAGATTTTGAACTCAAGAATCGTGTCCGGCTCTGCAAAACAAGTTCCACACACAACCGTAGAGAGTATAATATTTCACGAGTCCAATCCGCTAACAATTTCGTTAGCACGACATTACGTCACCACCCGGCCATTATTTTGAATCATTTTCTAGCCTGCCACTCCATGTTTCGGGAGGCGGTTTTTATTGGCACGTCTTGTCAAAGCAGAGATTGTGTCCCCTTATTGCGGGATTTCCATCAACATGGGCATGGGTAACCCAACCGTTCTGTTGGCAGGATTCCTTGGGAATAGGCATGTTTTAAGGCCGCGGAGGGGGCGATTGATATTCATTATCTTTATAAAGGGGCTAAGACCTGTCCTTTTCTTTCTACGCCAATCCTTTCCTCTACCTCCCACCTTAAGTTCTAACACTCAAGGGTCAACCCAGTTGCTTCGAGCTTCTAGCCATGTCCGGACCCAGCCTTCAAGGCCGGTGGATGGCCTCTTCCATCACAGAGGAGGATATCTCAAAGCTCAGGGAGGCAAGATACCTGACTGCGGAAATCCTCCATAGGCTTCCTACTCAAGGGCAGGTTATTCTGTCAGATTTCGGGTTCCGGCAGACCCTTGAGGTTCGAACTCTGGGGTGTGCACGAAGATCTTTCCCCTACCAACTCGCGTCTTGATGCCTCGCAAGGAATCTAGGCTAGCAAGAAGAACACACAAGGGACACGAGGTTTATACTGGTTCAGGCCACCATTGTGGTGTAATACCCTACTCCAGTGTGTGGTGTGGTGGATTGCCTCAGGGCCTGATGATGAACAATACAAAGGGAGAACAGCCTCGCGAGGGGCTGTTCTTGAGCTGGTGCGATGAACTGCTTGGGTGAGTTCAGTCGCCTCTCTCTAGTCTATGCGCAATCTGGATCACTGTCCCTCTCTACTGCGGTGGCTAGTCCAATTTATAGAGGGAGGCCCTGAGCCTCTTCCCAAATATTGAGCGGGAAGGGCGCCAGCAATTGGCCATTTTGAAGGGGAACATCTAGTACACTTATCCTGACTAAAGTAGGTCTTCGACTGCCAAAGACTCTGGCGGTGACGCCGTCCTGGGCTCCACGATGACTTCCATCCTGCCGCTTTGCTGGTCTTGGTCTTGTTGCACCGAAACGGTAACCTTTGCCTGATGCCTTGGCCTGTGCTTCCCCCCTTTGCACCGAAGGGGAAACAAGGACACTACGCAGGCCGGCCCCGCCTGGCGCCCGCCTGGTCTCGATCGTCATGGCTTGCGTCACGGGCTCCTCGCAAGGTGCCCTGCCTTGAACTCTCCGCCCCCTCGTGAGCCTGCCTGATGAGGTTGCTCCTGAGGAAGCTTCATGTCGTCTGCCCCACGAGGCTTGGCCCCTCGCGAGGGTCTTGAGCTTGAACTGATGAAGCTGGGCTGCACTGGGCCTTCGCTTGACCCACGCCGCAGGCCGCAGGCAGGCAAGTCTGGGGACCCCCGTTCCCAGAACGCCGACAGTAGCCGCCGGGCCCAAGGCGCGCCTAGACTTGGCTTAGCGGAGAAGCGAAGGGGCAAGTGTGAAGCACCGCGGGCCCCAATAGCCTGCGGCCTTGGGCACCGCATGGCGATTGATTGGACGTGGGCGTCTCCGCTTCCCCACGACGCCTCGGCAACCGCATGACTGGACAAGTCCCTGCATGCAAAAATGGGTCATGATTACCTGCGATCATGGTGGCCGACGGTTGGCCTTCTCCGGCTATAAGTACGGAACGGCGAGAGCCCTTCCAGTCCATCCCTTCCTGCTACTCCTTTTCTCCTCCTTCCTCGCCCTTGGTCCACCTTACGCCAATGGCGCCTATCCACCGGTTTTCTGGAGAAGAGAAGGGGAAGGCCCCCCGAGAGGGGCCCGACCCGCTTCCGCCGAAGAAGCGGCCAGTCCTCTACCGCCGAGATGAGGGTGCTCGGCAGGAGGCGTCGAGGCACTGGTACGAGCGGCCGCCGCCTGGGTTTCTGCTACCCTTGTACGCCCGAATTGAGGGCCCTGGAGAAGAAGGCGTCGAGCGACACCAACGGTGCCGCCGCCGCCGCCGGTGAGTTCTGGCGGTGCGCGTCGTTCCTCCTGGAGTCCACGCCGAGTGCTCCTCTCGCGAGCTTGTGCTTCATGCCGCGATGCCTCCTCGATCTTGGATTCACCTTCCTCCCTCCTTCGCCTTCGAGATTCTGCCGAGGGGGCCTCAGGAGTTCTGGCTGCAGCACGCCGACTGCAACACCCCCACGACCGAGGCGGAAGTCGAGGTTGTTGCCCCAGGCAAGGTCTTCCTGACCCGCGGCTGGGGCGAGATCACCCGGGTCTGCTGGACAGGGGGCTCCCTCGTAATCCATCTCGAATACGATGGCGCCTCCTTGATGTTCTTCAACGTCTTCGACGTGGAAGGATGCCGGATGGTATGCTGCCCCAAGGGGGGCGACCGGGGCATCGGAGTGGCAAGGACCAGGCCTGCCAACCACTTCCCCAGCAGCTCCTCAGGCAGCAACGAAGGAGCCAGAGGATCCAGCGACTCTGCCGAGCTCCACGTGACCCTGGCGACGAGCAACGGCAGCTACGAGCCCCCGAGCTCGCGTCGCGCCCGGAGCTGGGTAGCTGCATCAGGCCGCCGACGCCACTGATCTGGATGGGGTTGGCGCTGGCGCCTGACGGCCCACTGTTGATGATGGCGTCTCCTGCGAAGGCGCGTGTAGTTAGCGTTCCTTAGGATTAGCACCTTTTGTTCCCTGCAAGGAATCGAAGTACCACCCCGTGGGGGTATGTAAGGCGCTGGCCATGTCTTTTGCGAATATCATATCCTTATTATGAATCGATGTGAGATGCGCATTCTACCCCGGCTCAGTTCCCCCTTTCTTTCCTCACGAGGGCTTGGTGCTCTACGCCGACAGGTCCCGGTCCCCATGCAAGCTTCAGCCACCGCTGGTATGCCAGGTCACAATGCCGTGGTCAAGGCCAGGAGGTGAGCGGCCCAAGGTCCAGTAAGAGCCCCTGAGTCACGATGCTCAGGAGGTCCCCTTTGGCGCTCAAGCAGCCTCCGCTGGGCAAGAAAGGCATGCAACATTGCCGTGACAGAGCTGCAGTAGGCAAGGGTTTAGCGCTAAGTCGATTCAGTCTTGTGGGTTTGGAGTAGTTTTCGACGGGGTGCCGGGCATGTGTGGCGGCAGCTGGGGTGCTGCTGGATTAGGCCCTCGCGAGCTCCTTCCCTCTTCCCCGCACTTTCCTTCATGCTCTACGTCCTCAGGTCCTGGCCCTCGAGCGGGCTCAGCCGCCGCTGGTATGACAGGTCGCGATGCCGTGGGTCAAGGTCAGGGGGTGAGGGCTGGAGAGCCAATAAGAGACCATGAGTCGCGATGCTCAAGCGCCCCCTTTTAACGTGCAAGCGGATCGTGCCGGAGAGAAGGAGAGAAAGCTTGTGACGCCCCCAGCGCTACTCCTGGAGCGGGTCCTGCATACCAATCACAAGGGGAAGCAAGGTCTGTCGTTACGGTTGCCAGCCAACCATTGGTTGCTCCGAGGGAGTGACTGGGGCACTGAGGGCCTGGTGAGGTGGTGCCTTGCGGGGCTGTCGCGGCCAGAGCTCGGCCCCTCAGATTTGTCGGTGTTGCAGGGACGGACCCATGCGCAAGCGCCGTGCCAGAGCGAGCGGCTCCAAACGTAGGCGTCGGTCGAGCAGACGATTAGGTCAAGCATGTTAAGCATGAAGGGGCAAATCCATTTAGATAGATACAGAGAAAGCTAATGCCACAGGGTCAGGCTCGAGCAGCTTGGGGATAATGCGGCCCGAGGGGCGCCCCCAACAAGGTAAGCAGAGAACATGAGCAAAACGGATACATGCCGCAGGGATGGACCCACGTGACCTGGGAATGATGCAGCCCTGTGGATGCTCCCAGCTGAAAATGGAACTTTGAAAGATGTCACCTGATACTGTTGAAGAGAAGGGATGCTAAAGTAGCGGGCGATGCGCGGTGAGGAAGCCAACCCTCACGAGCTCCCGGGACCTGGAGCCTCGGGAGGCTCCGGGGGCACAGGTGAATCTTCGAGGGCCATCTCCATCTCCACCAGGACCGTGCGATGCCTGACCTCCTGAGCCTCCAGAATGCTCCTCAGCAGGCGCTGATGAGCGGCGACCGCGCTCGGCAGGCCGAGTGGCATGCGAACGTAGCTGTGAGGTGGACCCTCGCAGCGCCCCATGCGTGAAGGCCAGAGGCACTCCTGAGACGCGGCTCGGTTGAGCCCTGGCACGTGATGCAGACGTGCAGCCCGTCATCCTTGCCTAGATGGGGGGCTGCGGCGGGTAGGCGGCGGCTGCCGCGCATGATTCTTGACTCCTGTAGCTCCCGAGTGTTCCTCGCGATGAACTCCTCTGGGTTTGGACCTCCTTGCCTCATACCTTCCTGAGGTAAACGCGCCTTGAAGCACGCCTCCAAGTGGTGCCCGAGCGCCTCCCTTGCGACCTTGGCAAAGTCGGTGGCTCTCCAAGGAAGAGCCCCGAGCACTGCCCGAGGAGGGCGACGGGCGCGCCTTCCTATGCGACAGAGGGTTGCGCCCCCTGAACGAGCGCGGATCCTGATGCAACGCCTCCGGAGGTACCCGCCTCCTGATGGCTTGGGCCAAGCGAAGCCTTCTTCTTCTTCTTAGGAACCGCCTCGGGAAGTCTTCCGCTCCTGTGATCTGGGTCTTCGATTACCGCGGCTTGGAAGGCATGCTCAAGAGAGCACACTGCATCCCTTTCCTCACAGGGTACTGTGATGACTCCACCGCTTCCTGGAATCTTGAGGACATTGTAGCCATGGTGAGTCACTGCCATGAACTTGGCCAGGGCTGGGTACCCGAGGATGGCATTGTATGAAGGCGAATGTGGGAGACGTCGAAGTCGATGAGCTCGACGCTGTAGTTGTTGCGCTGCCCAATGCTGACTGGAAGGCGAACCTGCCCTATCAGAACAGTGGAACCATCAGTGACTCCTGAGAAAGGCTTGGTCGGCCGAAGCTGATCATATGGCACCTGGAGATTGTTGAATGTCTCGACGGACAAGACATTGAGTCCTGCTCTTCCATTGATGAGGGTCCTGGTGACTTGCACATTGCTAATGACTGGGGAACAAAGCATCGGGAGGACTCCGGCCATTGCTGCGCACTTGAGCTGATCCGCCGAGCTGAACGTGATAGCGCATGCAGACCACCTAAGAGGGCGCGTGGCCTCAAGCTTGGGAAGGACTACATTCACCTCGCGAGCAAACTGCTTGAAGATGCACTATGAGGCTGGGGCTTGGGCGCCGCCCAGGATGCAAGTGATTGCACGTGGCTCCTGGAAGCCCCCAGCCCCCTCGTCCTGATGCTGGTCTTCATTCCTCCTTGGCAGTGGTGGCAGAGGAGGGAGGCCTGCGTTGCCGTGCGGGCGATCCTCACGAGGCTGATCCCTCAAACCTCCCTCGCGAGGTTGGTCCTGCCAACGGTCCTCGCGAGGTCGGTCACGCCACCCTTGGAAAGGGCCACGGTCTTCCCATCGTCCTCCACCTCTTCCTCCTCCTCGGCCATATCCCCGATCGTTGCGCTCGGGCCATTGGCCGATACGCCCATCTCGCACGGCCCTGAGCTCTTGGCATTCGTTGGTGTTGTGGGTGTGGAGGTCGTGGTACACGCAGTACCGGCTGCCCTTGGATGACTCAGGCTGATCCCTGCCTCGCTTGGTGTCTGGCTCTGCTGCGAGCACAGCAGCTCCCTTGCACTTCACGTCCTTGACCTTGGCCTTCTTCTCTTCTGGATCGGCAGCCGGAAGCTCGAGGAGGGAGAGGTGCCCTTCCTCGGCCCTGGCGCACTTGGTCACCAAGTTGAACAGCTCCAGGGATGTGCATGGGTCTTCGTGGATTGCTAGCTCCTCTTTCATCTTAATGTCACGCACGCCATCGGAGAAGGCTAAGATGATGGCTTCCTCGGTCACCCTGGGGATCTTGAGGCGAGCGTTGTTGAAGAGCTGAATGTACTTCTGCAGGGTCTCTCCTGGTTGTTGCTTGATGCGGCGCCGGAGTGGCCTGCTTCGCCGGCGACGAGGTCACGCAGCGGAGGCGCTTCGGGCGTCGGTGGCTCCGGCCGTTTCCGGCTGCAAAACAAAGGGGAAAGAGAGGGGAAAGAATCAGTGACGCCTCGCGGTTCCAGATCGAGAGAGAGCTGGGGCGGAGAAGGCATGTACCGCGTGGACGCCGACGAGCCGAGGCTGCGGAGCTCGAGCTCGATCTCGAGCTCGGGCGGCTCTAGAGAGGAAGGAGTGGTGCGGGAGGCCGATTGGGAGTGTGGAGGGGCGACAGGAAGGAAGAGAGAGGCTCGGGGTCGCCTTATATAGGCTGGCCGAGGTCCACCGTAGGCGTGGCCTACGGGCGCCCGCGGGATCGGCTCTGGTGGCCGTTGGAGAGGGAATGGAGCTGTCCACGGTGTTCGTGGGGGTGGAGTAGGGCGCCAGGGAGAAGGAGAGAGAGCGGGGAGAGGCTCTGGTGCTCGCGCAGTGAGGCCGGGCATTGGCCGAGCGGGCGGCGGCTGGCCAAGGCACAGGAGGTGAGAGAGAGGAGAGACAAGGGGGCCTGACGATGGCAGGTCGCGGACGCCGAGGGGCATCGATCGCGCGCTGGGGTAGCACGAGGTGGTCGGGGACGCAAGCGCCAACGGTTGGGAGCGCGATGACGTGCTCCAGAGCGCGACTTTGGCTGGCATCCGCGGCTTTCCGCTGCCGAGCGCTGGCCCACTAGTGTGTCTGGAGCTACGGTGGGTGTGGGCAAAACTAGGAAAGAGCCTTGGATGCTCTGGAGGGCAGAGGGGAGAGAGAGAGGCTGTGAGAGAGAGAGGAAACTGTTGTCCAGAGAAGACAAATGAGGTTTCCCCCTCCTTCCTCATTGCTTCCTCGGGTAGAAAAGCATCTAAGTTACAGAGGGGAACGAGGAGGGGTTGTGGTAAAAAGATAGGCTCAAGGAGATTAGTGGAAGTGGCCAAAATAGGCATTTTAATTATCTGCCAGAAGGTGTTTGATGGTGGTTTGGGTAAGCTAATGACTTCCACTGGCCTTGGTACTCCATAGGGTGAAATGTCACATATAATTAGGGCCTTCCACCCATTTTGAGCTTATTTGGACAAAGTTGCTAATGCAACTCTTGCAAACCCTAGAAATGGGCAGAAATGGATTTGTGCAGATCCAGTGGAGTAGATCACCTCCCCTTGATGCACCACTTGGTGTGGTGGCCTCATTTGGTCATGTGATCAGGCTCACAAAAGTTGGGGTCATGGAGAAAAGGTTGGTAGTACAAAGTAGTTCAAATTTGATTCTGGTCAGAGAGGGTTTTGAGGCACTTTGACCAAGATTTCCTCTTCTCCAACCTGTGCCATTTGGTCTAGATGCATCATTAGACCATTGGAGCATGTTCACCAAGTTTGAGAACATTTGGACATATTTGGCAATGTAAAGTTGCTCAAACTTCAGAATGGACAGAAATGGTTTTGAGGGGTTTTGATGATGTTATCTTGTTCTCCAAGTCATGAGACTTGGCAAGATCATCCAATATGTCATATGTGACATGATAGAATTTCCTTGGAATTTTTGGAGAATATTTCCTTTGTAAATATTCCAAAAGCTTGAAATATCCAGGAAGGGTTTTAGAGGGTTTTGACCAATATTTTGGACATGACCATGTGTTGAAACTCTTACATATGGAAAATATATGTCCACTGAGCTTCCCTGATTTTTGTCAAATATTTTTAAAACAATAAAATAATTTTCCCTATTAAAGACCATTTCTGGCCTTAAGAAAAAGCTTTTAAATAAAATAGTAAAACAACTTCTAAAATTATATTTTTGTGGTTTCTGGGTATCCTATATCTAATAGGAGTCAAATATATTTTTGGAAAGATTTTACTGCCCTTAATCAAGTACTTGCAGTGGCAAACCTCAATTCAGGGTTTTTGAAAACTAAATTTAGAAAATACTTTACGCCAAAATATTTTTGTAAGAAAATTCCATATTGCACTATACACATGGCATGGTCATTGGGCAGGAGTTTGGGGCAAGGAGATGAAAGATAGAGAGTGGAGTAGTTGACCTTAAGGAGCACTTGAAAAGAAGCACAGAGAGAAAACCAACTCCAAATAAAAGCCAAATAATGCAAAAAGTTTTTGTTGGTCCAAATTTTCATGCTTTATTAATGAAAATGAAATGTTACAAAATGCAGGGTGTGACAATATAAGGCCAAACTCGTGACACCGAACACTCCCTATAGGTGTTCGGACTTTACAATATACACCGGGCTGAATACAGCCCCTGGTAATAGACCTTGGTATCAAGGCACGTATGGCAATCCAAGGTGGGGAAAGAGCGCACGTGGTGAGAGCATAAATCTCAAAACACAATACGAACCAAGCTGCTTCTATAACATCCACTGTAGTATGGTGAGCCGTATATTTACAGGTAATGTCGATATCTTTCTTGGACTTTTTAGATGCCAGGAAGTATAAAACAAAAGGAGATAAAAAAAGGTTTACACAGGGTCTTAATCTAAAAAAGAAACCTTAATGCGGGGCCCTGTTGCACGTCTGCGCCTTTTTCTCCATTGTGAAGTGTCCTTGAAGGGTACAGTGTGATGGCCATCTGTAAAAAGGGGGAAAACCAGGTAAAAGAATCTGGTGTGGCCATAACTAAAGCTTGTTCATTTTAATGAACCGTGAAATATAACTTTTGGAGTCTGAATAGGGTCGAGCCGAACTATGGACTTTTTGTGTGCAGTGTGCCCCCGTCACCACCCAAGGAATTTTGAGCGTATATTTATGTATACGTGGCATGTGTGCTATCTCCCTATGGGGCGGTCGATGGGGGCATAGCTGCTAATCGAGCTCGGGTTTATCTGAGCTGCCGCACTGAGGTGTGGGCCAGATACTTTTAGCTGCGTCTGCGGTCTCAACGACCGATGAGCTGCTTGGCTTGAATAGGCCGTTTTGTGCTTTGACTGCTAGAGCTGTCGTGTATTCTTCTGTGCGAAGAGAGCGCTCTGTACTTCCGCTGACCGTAATGACGCCACGTGGTCCAGGCATTTTGAGTTTTAGATAAGCATAATACGGGACTGCATTGAAACGGGTGAAGGCCGTTCTTCTGAGTAGTGTGTGATAGCCACTTTGGAACAGAGCTATGTCAAAGATTAGTTCTTCGCTTCGAAAGTTATCGGGAGAGCCGAATACAACCTCCAATGTTAGAGAGCCTATGCAGTGGGCTTCTACGCCCGGTATAACTCCTTTGAAGGTGGTGTTGCTTTGCTTGATTCTTGACGGGTCTATCCCCATCTTGCGGAGAGTGTCCTGATATATAAGATTGAGACTGTTGCCACCGTCCATAAGGACTTGAGTGAGGTGGTATCCGTCGATTATTGGGTCGAGCACTAAGGTGGCCGAACCCCCGTGATGGATACTGGTCGGATGATCCCTGCGGTCAAAGGTCATCGGACAGGCGACCATGGGTTGAATTTGGGGGCGACGGGCTCGATGGTGTGGACATCGTGGAGTGCGCGTTTGCGCTCCCCTTTGGGATATGATTGACATAGATCATGTTCACTGTTCAGATCTCCGATGGAAATTTCTTCTGTCCCACCATGTTCAGCTGGCGAGATTCGTCCTCGTCTTCTCTTTGAGGTCCCTTCCCTTTGTGTTCGGCATTGAGTTTGCCAGTCTGCTTGAAGACCCAACAACTAGGGTTGGTATGGTTCGCAGGTTTAGCGGGGTTGCCGTGGATCTGGCACGGCCTGTCTAGAATTTTATCCAGGCTGGATGGACCATCTTTATTGCCTTTAAATGGCTTCTTCCGTTGACCGGGTCTGGAGCCCGTGAATCCGGCGTTTACCATTGTATTGTCTGGACTTTCTTCATTGTTCCGACATTTGTTTTTGTTGCATCGTGGCTTTCCATTGCCATCCCTGGCCTCAGATGTGCCGGGATCACTGGTGCTGCTACGGGCTAACCAACTATCCTCGCCCGCACAAAAGCGGGTCACGAGTGTAGTTAAGGCTACCATTGTCCTTGGCTTTTCCTGGTCAAGGTGTCTGGCTAGCCATTCGTCCCGGACACTGTGCTAGAAGGCCGCTAAGGCTTCGGCGTCCAGACAGTCGACGATTTGGTTCTTCTTAGTGAGAAACCGGTTCCAAAGCTTACGGGCTGATTCTCCGGGTTGTTGGATTATGTGACTTAGATAAATGCGCATCCGAGGGCGGACATAGGTCCCTTGGAAATTGGCCCGAAAAGCATCCTCAAGTTCTTCCCAACTTCTGATGGAGTTTTCAGGGAGGCTTTCTAGCCAGTGCCTAGCTGGTCCTTTTAGCTTGAGGGGTAAGTATTTGATGGCGTGGAGATCATCTCCGCGAGCCATGTGGATGTGAAGAATAAAGTCTTCTATCCAAACTGCAGGGTCCATCATTCCATCATATGCCTTGATGTTTACGTGTTTAAACCCTTCTGGAAAATCGTGTTCCAGCACCTCATCGGTGAAGCATAGGGGGTGTGCAGCACCCATGTATTTGGTTGTGTCGTGGCGTGGGTCTGACGGTTGTAATGTTCGGTATTGGTTCCGAACTGGTAAATGACCGGTATATTTGGTTTGATAATCATGGCCCCGTGTAGGAGCACATTCCCTGGATCCATAGATGGATTTGGTTTTGCCAGCCTTTTTGTCTAGGTCCTCATGTAGATCGTGTTTCTAGTCTTGTGCCTCAACCTCCCTTCCTTTACGGGGAGGGGGTGCGGGCTTGTGTGCGGCATTGCTGGCCGTTCTGTCTCGACCATGAGGTGGTCGGTCCGTCTTGTCGGTCGTATTGTTCTTCGGCGGTATAGGTGCAATAGCCTCGTCGTCAAATTCGGGCAGCACCTTACACTTAGGATAACCCTTTGTTTGGCGATTACCGCCGTATTTTTCCTCAAAGTCTAGCACTTTGTTCCATCTGTCATTGAGCGTATCATGTGTGGCTTTAAGCCGCTGCTTCTGCTTCTTCGGGATCCTTGTAGTGGCGATAAGCCTTTGATGGAGGCATTCTTGTTCTAAGGGTTCTTCTGGGACAACGAATTCGTCGTCACCCAGGCTGATCTCCTCATCAAAGACAAGTTGGTAATTGCTATCTTCGGCATTGCTTGGATCGGACAACAACACCGGACTGTGCTCGTCGTCCTCTCGCGCGTCCTGCTCCAACGCTGGTTCTGCGGGGTCCTCGGCTTGGTCCGGATTATCATTGTTGTACGTGACAATGTTGCTACTTTTCCTTTTGCCAGATCGATGTCGGCGCTTCTGACGCTGACACTTGTGAGGTTCATTGACAGGCATACCGTTATCGCCGTCGGCCCCCTTCTCTTTAGGTGTGTCCACCATGTATATATCGTATGAAGATGTGGTTGTCCAGCGCCCTATAGGCGGTGGTTCCTGCTCCTCTCCGGCATCGTCGTCCATACCGTCGATGTCTTCAGAGTCGTAGTCAAGCATGTCGGTTAAGTCATCGACAGTCGCTATAAAGTGGGTCGTGGGTGGGGAACGAAGTTCTTCATCGTTTGCTTCCCATTCGAGCTAGACATAGTTCGGTTGATAATCCCTCGACAAGGAGAGGGATTTCAATGAGTTTAACACATCACCTAGAGGTGAGTGCTGGAAGATGTCCGTGGAGCTGGACTCCAGGATCGGCGCCCAATTGGACGCGGATGCACGCGGTCCAGAACCTATGGCCTGAGACGAATCCGAGGTTCCGGTGACACAAGCCCACTCGATGTTGGGTCCGTGTGCGGCTCGAACGCCGCTGAGTCTGCCCCTTCCATGGCAGGGTTGAGCTTCCCGTCCTCGGGCAGCATGATCCGCTCTGGATCTAGGTCCAGAGCGGTTACGGGTGCTATCTCCTGAGCGCAGCCAGATGACTGATTTAGGTCATGTTCATTGTGGTGGCTAGGGACAGCTGTCATGGGCTCGAATCCGTCGAAGATCAAGTCTCCACGGATGTCGGCCACAAAATTCATGCTTCCAAATCTGACCTGATGGCCAAGGGCGTAGCTATCGATCTGCTCTAGATGGCCAAGCGAGTTGGCCCACAGTGTGAAGCCGTCGAATACGAAGATCTGTCCGGGGAGGAAGATCTCCCGCTGGACTTTGTTGTTGTGGATGATTGATGGAGCCATCAAGCCTTCTGGCGACGACGCAGCGGAACTCTCAATGAAAGCACCAATGTCGGTGTCAAAACCGGCGGATCTCGGGTAGGGGGTCCGGAACTGTGCGTCTAAGGCTAATGGTAACAGGAGGCGGGGGACATAATGTTTACCCAGGTTCGGGCCCTCTCTGTGGAGGTAATACCCTACTTCCTATTTGATTGATCTTGATGAATATGAGTATTACAAGAGTTGATCTACCAGGAGATCATAATGGCTAAACCCTAGAAGTCTAGCCTATGAGATTATGATTGTTGTTGTCTCTACGAACTAAACTCTCCGGTTTATATAGACATCGGAGGGGGCTAGGGTTACACAGAGTTGGTTACAGAGAAAGGAATCTACATATCCGAATCGCCAAGCTTTCCTTCCACTCAAATGAGAGTCCCATACAGACACAGGAAGAAGTCTTCTATCTTGTATCTTCATAGCCCAACAGTCCGGCCTATGTATATAGTCCGGCTGTCCGAGGACCCCTTAATCCGGGACTCCCTCAATGGGGTTGGCAGCTCCATAATTAATAGAAGCATCAAATTAGTCATGCAACTTGGGAAGATCAAGAACACACAAACAAGTAATGAATAGAGGCTCAGAGTCGTGATGTAATAGCTAGCATCAGAAAATGTAGGGTAAAACGAAAAAAAAGCAGCGGAACCACATGCTAGTTTGCTGATGTGTAATTAAGCATAGAGAACATTAAGCAGTCTGATGGAACCAACAGGTGGCATCAGAACAACACCATTATCATAAATATAGCATTCAAGAAGTAAAATAGTAGGCAGTGATATCTAGGAAGTACATTAATACTTAGGACAAAACTAAAGCGTATTAACTATATGTGCACGGGTATGTAATTTAGCACATGTAACATGTTCACTACCAGAAGTATGGCCCTACAGGTGCAAGCAAAATAACACGTCTCATGAAAAACTGAATGATGCCCTGAAGAAATTCAAAGGTGCGGTGCTTATGCTAAGAAAGTGAACGTAGACGCCGGCCGTTGGATAATTGTACCTGATTCTCGGCGGCGTATGGGTATCGTTGTCATACTTGATAGCTAAGGATCGTCAATGGTGCTCGTGTTTCGGTTGATTTTGGACAGGCTGTCGCCATCGCTGAAGTGGCTTCGGTGCTACGGTTGCGGCGCCTGTCGACATACAAGAAAGCTCATCTGTGGTAAGTGAACAATTGCATGATAAAGAGAAAAACTGAAGGAGTACAAATCGAAATAACCTGATGAGGCTGCGGCGTCAGTAAAGCAGGGTCGGTAGAGTTGAGTATGGCATCCGTGGAGCGGGTCTGGTGCAGTGGACGAAGGCTTTGGCGGGCGCGTTGTATAGTGCTTTCAGTGAGGCGGATCTATTGTGGCGGATGAGGGCTTGTATGAAGGGACAGCGAAGGGGCGGACGAGCGAGTCAGTGAAGGGCCTACACTGTGGTGGACGAGGGCATCGGTTAAGCAGATCCGGTGTGGTGGACCATGATGGTGGTCAAGGAGATCTGGACCGGTGGACAAGCCAGTCATTGAAGCGGCTCCAGTGAAGTGGTGAGCTGGCAGTTGGGGGTTCCAAGGTGCGGAAGGTAGATCCAGCGGGGTCTGAGGTCCACCGCTGCGGTGGCGGACTAGATTTGGCGGCTTGCTGTGGTTGGGGGTCGGGGGGAAGGGAGGGTCTCTGGGGAAGAATGTTGGGGGCAAAGAGGGAAAACAATGGGGTTACCAAAGTAGCCCTTTTCTGTTCATGTGGCAGGGGTAAAACAGGAATATCACAGGGCTAAACATTTGGCTGCGAGATATTTCGATGTGAGCAGGAAGTTTTAAAGCTTTTGGCGCCTGAAATTATATTCTGCTCTTGTACGGCCGACTATGATATCATGGCCGAGAATTTGTTTGTTTTGCACGCAAAAAAAGGGTGCAAGTTTTGAAAATCAATGTCTCCAACTCGAAACTTAGATTGTCCATTCAATTCAAATATGGATCATTGAGCTACTACAAGCAAATACCATCATACGGTCCAATTCAAATGAAATTCCAAATGTGTTTATCCTAAATATGATGACAAAAGCAAAAATGTGTATGTGTATGAATAAAGTGGATGATTATAAAGTTTGAACATGGCCGTATGTGTATATCTCTAGGTTGATATATGAATTTGAAATCACGAAATCCCGGCTTAAAAATGTACCTCCATTTAAATGAATTACGAAAGCTAATGATGGAGTCGAATTCCAAAATTCCAATCTTAGGTTTGTAATTCTAAGACATCAAGGTCTATCACGCATGTTCAAAAGTATTGTCATCTCATAGCCAAACTATGAAACAAATTGATCAACCATGAGTGCACACACTATTGACCATGTATATCTCAATTACGCTAAAGTCCCTCAAATATAGACACCTCACTCTTTATCTGAAGCCAACCCCCCACACACACACACACAGAGAGAGAAGTCGTTTTCTCCCCCAAACACCAACACACGAGCACATTAACACGCCTCTCTCTTCTAAAGTCCGGACCCCAATATAGGTGTACAGGAAAAATCACACTGGATGTGGTGTTCGGCACGCCAGATAATTACAGGTCCGAGGAGGTCACGTTCCAAGTGGCCCCGTTCAGCAGCGGATATCACGCTCTATTAGGGCGAGAGGCATTCACAATTTTTCAAGCTATACCCCATTACGGGTACATGAAGCTCAAAATGCCCGGGCCCAACGGAATCATCACTCTTGCTAGTGACCAGGACATAGCACTCCACGTCGAAAATAAGACAGCCGCACTGGCCCTTGAGGCACTATTCGAAGCCCTAGCGGCCGAGGAACTCACTGCGCTGCGCTCCACGGTGAATAGGGACGATGTGATACTCGATAAGAGATCCAAGTCCACCTCCTTTAAACCAGCGGACGAAATAGTCAAATTCCAAGTCCATCCAACGGACCCTACTAAAACGGCTTCCATCAGGCACAATTAAACCCCGATGTAGACGCCACTCTGAGAATTCCTCTGTGAAAATTGGGACATTTTGCTGGCACCCTTCAGACATGCCAGAATCCCACACCGGCTGGCGAGCACAGCCTAAACATCCTAAAGGATTCAAGCTACCAAACAGGCTCTTGGCGTTTCTCGTAACCCAAGAGCAGGCCATGGGAGAGGAGGTAGCCAAATTATTGGAGGCGGATTCATCGAGATATAAAACATCCGGACTGGCTAGCAAACCTGGTGATGGTACCAAGAAGGACAAATCGCGCGCCTATCGCCGATTTTAAGGACCTCAACAAGGCTTGCCCAAAGGATCCCTTCCCACTCCCCCGCATCGATCAAATTATCGACGCTACCGCAGGACACGATTCATTGTATTTCCTCGATGCATACTCCAGCTACCACCAAATTAAGATGGCAGAGCCCTACCAGGCCGCAACGGCATTCATCACCCCATACGACCCATTCTGCTTCAACACAATGCCCTTTGGGCTCAAAAACGCCGGCGCAACATATCAGCGCATGATTCAGACATGTCTGGCAAACCAGGTCGGTAAAACAGTGGAGGCATACGTAGACGATGTGGTCGTCAAAACCAAGCACGTCAAAACTCTAGTAGACCACTTGAGGCTCATATTCGATAATCTCCGAACATACAACATTAAGCTTAACCTGGAAAAATGTGTTTTCGGCGTACCAGCCGGAAAGCTCTTGGGCTTCATTGTATCCGGTAGAGGAATTGAAGCAAACCCAGCCAAGATCCGAGCTCTGTCACAATTGGATATCCCAAAGGACCTCAAACAAATACAAAAATTGACAGGATGTGTGGCGGCTTTAAGCCGCTTTATCTCCCGTTTAGGAGAAAAGGCATTACCCCTTTATCGCCTCCTCCGACGCACCGAATACTTCCTGTGGACAAATGACGCCACGGCCGGACTCGAAGAAATAAAAGCCATACTGGCAACAAACCCGGTCCTGGCCGCGCCCAACATGGGCGAACCAATGCTATTATATATCGCGGCAACTCATCAAGTTGTGAGCGCGGTGCTCGTTGTCGAACAAGAAACGGACGGACACAAATTCCCCCTTCAATAACCAGTTTACTAAGTGTCCACTGTCCTAACTCCATGCAAGTCACGGTACCCGCATTATCAAAAGATAGCGTACGCGGTGTTCATGGCATCGTGGAAGCTGCGACACTACTTTCAAGAGTGTTAGATAACAGTAGCCTCCGAAGTACCTCTTAATGACATTATAAACAACCGCGACGCGACGGGCCGGATTGCCAAATGGGCCATTGAGCTCCTCCCGTTCGACATAACCTATAAGCCACGGCGAGCTATTAAGTCGCAAGTTTTGGCTGACTTTGTCGCCGAATGGACTGAAGCCGAACTCCCTAAAGAGTGCGGCACATATTCCAACTGGATCATGCACTTCGACGGCTCCAAAATGTTGGCTGGTCTGGGGCTGGCGTCGTTCTGACATCCCCAACTGGAGATACGATTCAATACGGACTCCAACAACGCAGCCGAATACGAGGCCCTTCTAAATGGCCTCCGGATGGCAGTCTCCATGGGCATTCAATGCCTAGAGGTGCGCGGGGATTCGAACCTTGCGATATCCCAAATAAATGGAGACTTTGATGCCAAAGATTTGAAAATGGCAGCTTATCGCAACGCCGTCCTAAAAATGTCAGCTCGGTTTGAGGGGCTTGAATTTCACCATATATCCCGGGATAACAACCAGGCAGCAGACGTATTGGCACGCATTGGCGCAAAGCGCGATGCCATCCCTCCCAACATCTTCCTAGAGAGACTATTCAAGCCATCCGTACTATGGGAGGGGGAATCCAGAAATAACAACCCGGACCCAACCGCACTGCCTGACACCGAACATTCTGACACAATTGGTGGTTCTGCCAACGAAGTAACATCCTCAGCCCACGTAATAATGGCAGTCATTGCCCCGTGGACGGAACCATTCCTAGCGTACCTAACCAGGCAGGAACTTCCCGAGGAACAAAATGAGGCCCGCTACACAGTACGGCGATCTAAAGCCTATAAGGTCCATGAGGGAGAACTTTACAAGAAAAGCACAACCGGAGTCCTTCAAAGGTGTATCTCCAAAGAGGAAGGGCGGAATCTTCTGGCTGAAATTCATGCCGGACTCGGCGGGCACCACGCCGCAGCCCGGGCCCTTGTACGCAAGGCCTTCGTCAGACAGATTTTATTGGCCGACGGCCCGGCAGATGCTCAGACTTAGTCCAACGATCGTCGGTTGCCAGCTCTTTGCTAATCAAAGCCACATGCCACCCACCACCCTCAAAACTATACCCATAACTGGCCCTTCATGCTGGGCCTTGACATGGTTGGACCCTTAAAGGAGGAACCCACAAGCAAAAATACCTACTGGTCATGGTGGATAAATTCACCAAATGGATAGTGGCCAAACCTGTTAAGACGGCCGAATCCGAACCGGTGATAGACTTCATATCAGGGGTCGTACACCGTTACGGCGTCCCCCATAGCATCATCACTGATAACGGCACGAACTTTACGGCCGACGAGGTCAAACTCTGGTGCAAAAACATGGGCATCAAGCTTAACTATGCTTCAGTCTATCACCCTCAAACTAACGGTCAAGTCGAGCAAGCAAATGGTCTAATCATGAGCGGCATCAAACCCAGATTAGTGCGGTCCCTCAAGGAATCTAACACGCACTGGGTAGAGGAGCTCGACTTCGTACTCTGGGGGCTGCGGACCACTCCGAATCGCACCACCGGATTTACACCATTATTTATGGTATACGGTGTAGAGGCAGTTCTGCCATGCGACATAATTCATGACTCACCTCGCGTGCACATGTACGAAGAAAGAGAAGCCGAGCTCGATCGGCAGGACAGTTTGGATGCATTGGAGGAGGAGCGTGATGTGGCAAAAGCCCGCTCCGCATTCTATCAATAGCAAGCTCGAAGATATCAAAGCAGAGAAGTACGGGCCAAAACTTACAACGTTGGCGAGTTAGTTCTACGCCTACCGGACAAGAAAAAGGACAAACTCAAGCCCAAATGGGAAAGTCCCTTTATCATCGACCAAGTCCTGACCGGTGGAGCGTACCATCTGCGAGATGCATCGGATAACCGACTCGAGCCAAACCCATGGAACGCAGCCCGTCTCCGAAGATTCTACGCCTAGCGTCGGATTCTGAGTTCATCTCCTTCCTCCATCTATATTTTACATATTAGCTGTCTTCTGTTTCTCTCCTTCTCCCTCCTTTTCTATTACAGCCTTTGAAAGCTTGTTTGCGCATTGTCCGCACACACTTGATGCAATATCCGCGCTCATTATACCTGGGGGCTTCTTTAACAGAAGCTTACTTATACGGGCTTCATGCCCAACACATGTGTCACACTTCCGCATGTACCTTTTATTCACCAGTATATGCATCGATATGACTTAAGTTTTGGCCAAGCTGGGTTGCCTGGCTCCTGGGCTTACCCCTACGTTCCCAATTGTTCGGCTAGGTGGTAAAGGGAGCACCTCTGCGATTGTTACTGCCGGGTCAGCCGGATGTGTACCTCAGACTGGGTGAAGCCAAAAGCTAGCGTTCTTAAGGGAATATTCGGTCGGTGAATAAAAAGACAATTTCTCATTTATTTATTTATCTGCCCCCAGATGTTTTTCTGCATTTTTCGCAGTCCGGACATGCACTTTAGGGCATGCCTCCCAGGGAAAGGAACCCCTAACGGAACTATTCTCCCTGGAAGATGTTTCTTACTAACCATGTAATATAACATAACTAGTTGGGCACTTGTCTGATAAAGCACTAATGACCCCTACGCCTGGTCTCCACGCATGCCCCGGTTCTTCCATAACCGTGAGGGTATTCGGACACACTCCGGACTATCGGGTCCCAAGGTCGAAGCCAAAAGGTCCGCCATGACAAACGATCTACAATACGGCTAGAAGGCATTTTACATGTCATCTTAAATTACATTGTCAACTTGACTGGGAATATTCCTCTTCAATGCCATCCAACAGGTTGTCTAGTTTACAGTCCTGTTGGGAATACTTTGCGGCCAATTCTACTTGGTCGTACACTAAGCTCACAGGGATCTCCTTCCCATCGGGCCCCACAGGTCAGACCTCGGCCATGTGGTTTAGGTCAGCCTTTGTGTACCGCGTCTTCACAATGGCCCAGGCCTCCCTGGTGACTTGATGGCAGGCCGATATCTTCCATAAGCGGAAGCGCCGCCGCGCTCCCTGAAGCCTCTCTGCAAGCTCTCCAAGTCCTTCAGGCAGGGAGACAGATGGCCACAAGGCCTGGGCGACGCCTTTCATCACCTGCCGAACTCGTTCGTGTAGTTGCAAGAGCTCAGGAAGAAGGTCACCCATAGAACCGGGCATTTCCTCTGCAGGACGGCCTATGAGCATACCTACAGACATAACTCTGTTAGTCGACTTCCTCGCCGAAGTATTTTTCAAAGTTTGTTCAAGCACTTACTAAAAATGACGCGTCGAAGCCGCCGATTCTCCTTAACGGAGTCAGACAGCTGGGCACGAACA
The DNA here is from genome assembly GCA_021437245.1 of Aegilops speltoides. Classification (NCBI taxonomy): domain Eukaryota; kingdom Viridiplantae; phylum Streptophyta; class Magnoliopsida; order Poales; family Poaceae; genus Aegilops; species Aegilops speltoides. Next base: position 199,115,011 of record CM038142.1, on the reverse strand, counting down.
TCCTTTAGTTACTAACCCAGCTGGGTGTTGGCATCTTGGAGATTATTTTTCTCTTGCCTCACCCTTGTAAGCACATTCTCGCCGGACTTTAACCGGTGCATGAGATGTTGCTTGTCTGGATCTATCCCGGCGCCATCTGCAATATTATTGTCAGACTTATACACACGCCGCACTTCACAAATTACTTATCTTTTGAAGCATATATTACCAGAGGGGGTCTCTTTGGCTTCCCCCGCTGCGGCTAGTCTTGACCTCAAGTTGGGCTTTGCACTCCTCCGGCTCTGGGACAGTTGGGTATTCTTTTCTGTAAGATCCTACACACTAAATGACCCTTAAATCAGTTATTCTAACTATTTCAAGTCTCGGGGGCTACTGGCATATATAACTGTCAAATTTTCTCACCCGTATGTCTTTTACATACTGCTCCGTGGCTCTGGCTAGACCATTTTGAGCGGCACGGAGGTGCGCATCTGCCGAATTGAAGGCATCCAATGCCTCTGGGGAGAAACATGCGTCACGAAGAGCTGTCCGGCGACGCCTGTGATTCATGGCACTCTCCACCTCGGAATTGGTGGCAGATAACCTGTCGGCATCCTCTGTCGGAGGAGCATCCGACGCACGCCTCGTGTTCGCCTCCGCTTCTAGACCTGGCTTTGGAGCCTGGCGAGTGGAGGATTGATTGGCAACCTCTCCGGATACAGTCCGGCGAGCGCTCTTCTTCCTGAAAGAGCATGAGCGTTAGTATGCCTCCCGGGAATAAAATCTGGGAGTAAGATGACACGCCATACTGTTGCACCGGCGTTTCAATCTGGACTGCACTTCTTTTCAGCCTGTTGGGCCTTGTTGTCCCTTGTTGACTAGCTGTCGCAGGCTCGGCCTTCCGCCTCAAGGACTTCCCCTGCGAATCACCATTGGTATACGGTGATCAAAAACAAGCACAGATGGGTCATTTTTGAAGTATTGGGACTTCAGTCTCAGTTACCTGCGAAGCAGGAAGTATTCTGGGGTAATCAGCCGTAATGGCAACCAAGGCATTATCGATGCTCAGTTGGTGAAATACCCCGTCGATCAGCTCCACCGATATGTCCGGATCCTCTTGGGAGGTCGGATCGAGGAACCGTTCCGGATCCTCGAGTTGTGGTGGCAGGCTGTTTATATCCTTTATGGCCTGGCGCAGCTCCTGCACCGAAATCACAAAATAAGATACTTGACTGCGGGAGTATGGATCGGATAGGCAAAAATAAATGTCCGCTTACCCATCTTGGAGGATTGTACATAGAAAATCCGTCCTGTGGATTGACGCGGAGAAATTCCTCCTCTTCTCCCTTGTACAATGCGGACAAGATCTTCATCACATCGGCGACCGATCTCGGCCCCTTACGGCCGCAGCGGGTGGCATCATCCTCCCCGTTGAAATCCCACATGGGGTGGCCTCTATCTTTGGGCTGCACCCCCGCATAATGCATGTGGCCATGACCCCGATCATGGTCAGTCCGGAATGAGCTAACAAACTTATTCGGCTCATCAGGTAAAGGACGTCCCTGTCATTTTCCTTCTGAGGCTCCGTGGACGCCAGCTTAGGCGTTTCTTCAGAGGAGCGTTATTGAACTCACGGAGGCTGATCCGAATAGGGTCCGGCAGGGGGACATCTTCTATATAAAACCATTCCGAAGGCCAGTCTTCGGACGCCTTCTTCGGGGTTCCGGATAGATATCCAGTCCCGGCTATGCGCCATAGTTCGGCTCCGCCCACTTGATATATTGACCCCTCTTGAGAACATGGCACAAGGCAGAACAGCTTCTTCCATAGCGCAAAATGAGCCTCGATGCCCAAAAACAGCTCGCAAAGGGCCACGAAGCCCGCAATATGCAAAATGGATGCAGGCGTAAGGTTGTGCAACTGGAGGCCATAGAACTCCAGGAGCCCTCGGAGGAACGGATGAATTGGAAATCTGATCCCTCTTATCAAATAAGGGACAAGGCATAACCGCTCTCCTTTGGAGGGACTAGGGACGCTCTCCGCTTGCTTTCTGCCATTATAGGTGGCGAGTCCAGCTCGAACCGGAACCATGAAGGCTGGGGGAAGAAATCCCTTGGTTTGGAGTGCGATGGCTCATTTGTGCAGACGGAGCATCTCTCCCAATCTCCAGGCTGAGGGCTGGAAGGGCGAGAGGAGGAGCCGCGTCGACTGTCCATGATGGAATGGATTTCTGTCAGATGCGCTCCGATGAATGCTCGCGAAGGGGGGATGGTGGGATTCGAATCTAGATACTCGTCTCTTTTATAGGCAGCTCATTTGCGCAGCTTGGGGGGTAAAAGTAAAAATACCCTGGCTTTTCACATTCGTTCAACACATGGAAGATGGCCATTATTGGGCGTGCAAGCCGAGGAGCGCAATATTTATAAGGAGTCGGACGCTATTCAGCTGGTACACATGATTTGGAGAAGAACCCGCCTTGCAATGCCGAAGACAATCTATGCGCCGGACTCATCGCCATTGAAGCCTGGTTCGGGGGCTACTGAGGGAGTCCCGGATTAGGGGGTGTCCGGATAGCGAACTATCACCTTTGGCGGACTCTGGACTATGAAGATACAAGATTGAAGACTTCGCCCCGTGTCCGGATGGGACTTTCCTTGGCGTGGAAGGCAAGCTTGGCGATACGGATATGTAGATCTCCTACCATTGTAACCGACTCTGTGTAACCCTAACCCTCTTCGATGCCTATATAAACCGAAGGGTTTTAGTCCGTAGGACGAACAACAATCATACCATAGGCTAGCTTCTAGGGTTTAGCCTCTCTGATCTCGTGCTAGATCTACTCTTGTACTACCCATATCATCAATATTAATCAAGCAGGAGTAGGGTTTTACCTCCATCGAGAGGGCCCAAACCTGGGTAAAAACATCGTGTCCCTTGTCTCCTGTTACCATCCGCCTAGACGCACAGTTCAGGACCCCCTACCCGAGATCCGCCGGTTTTGACACCGACACCCGTGAATAACTTACCGTCTATTCATCAACAGTCGTGGCAGTACCGCGAACACGAGACATGAAAAAGAATAAATCTACACATGCTTAGACCACCTAGTATGACTACTAGGACTAGAGCAAGCCAAAAAGTGCGCCGCCGTCACCCACTCCTTATCGGCGATGCGAAAACCTTTGTTTTACACAGTTGAGTAGTCATTGTGTTAAGGCCCCACATGCTGAGGCGTTGAATAGAATGTAGATGCTAGTTTATGGAACAAGTATCGATAATACATTTGTATCTCCATACTTATATATCTTCTCTAATAAAAAACCGAGTTCGTGATGATGGTACGCGTGCCATATTGCAATATAGACCGTCCGATCTATATCTGATGGATGGAAATTAAACTAAAAGATACCTGCACCCCTATCCACATTTGCAGACAAGGCCTTCCCTCGTTCATCCTTATCTCCAACAACCTCATTGTTGAGCAATTAAGAAAGGAAGCCTCTGGAACAAACTGGCCTGGTGGCCGTTGCTGGCGTCGTCAATCCCCATGCCTCCACTCAGTCCGACCACCAATCACCACCACGCCCCACTCCTCTTCACCTTATCTCCTATTTCTCGAGATATCATTAGTTTTTACACATGGGATTACTCCTGCATGGGTCAATCACAACGAGTGTTTTATAAAAAAAAGGCATGTTGATGTTCCATGCAATGCACGAATCTTGCTAGTACTCCTACAGAAGACTAAGTTGGTGATTGTCGGTGTCAAAACCAGCGGATCTCGGGTAGGGGGTCCCGAACTGTGCGTCTAAGGCTAATGGTAACAGGAGGCAGGGGACACGATGTTTTACCCAGGTTCGGGCCCTCTCGATGGAGGTAATACCCTACTTCCTACTTGATTGATCTGGATGATATGAGTATTACAAGAGTTGATCTACCACAAGATCGTAGAGGCTGAACCCTAGAAGCTAGCCTATGATTATGATTGTTGTTCTACGGACTAAACCCTCCGGTTTATATAGACACTAGAGGGATCTACGGTTACACATAATCGGTTATAGAGAAGGAAATCTACATATCCGAATATCCAAGCTTGCCTTCCACGCAAAGGAGAGTCCCATCCGGACATGGGACGAAGTCTTCAATCTTGTGTCTTCGTAGTCCAATAGTCCAGCCAAAGTATATAGTCCGGCTGTCCGAGGACCCCTTAATCCAGGACTCCCTCAGTAGCCCCTAAACCAGGCTTCAATGACGATAAATTCGGCGCGCAGATTGTCTTCGGCATTGCAAGGCGGGTTCTTCTCCAAATCCTTCAGAGCGTTGTTCTAATGAGCAATGTCCGGCTTCTTATCAATGTTGCACTCCTCGGCTTCTGTGCTTTAATTATGGTTGTTTCCACGTGTCGAGCGAATGCGAGAGGTCGAGGCATTTTTAATTTGCCACCCCAACCATGTGAGTAAATCATCTATAAAAGAGATGAGGATTCTCAGATCAAAATCACACCATCTCCTCCCAACGAGCTTTCATCAGAGCGCGCCTGAAAAAATCCACACCACCATGGCTGGTCGTCGCGGTTCCTCCTCTCGCTCCCGTAGCACTAGGACAGGCGACTGGGAGAGATGTTCTGCTCCCCACAGCCGATTAGTAGAGTTGCAGAGCAAGGGGTTTCTCCCACCTGCATACATGGTCCCCGTTTGAGCTGGACTAGCCACTTATAATGGCGGGGAGCAATCGGAGAGCTTTCCAAACCCATCCAAGGGAGAGCGGGTGTGCTTTGTCCCCTACTTGCTAAGGGGGCTCGGATTTCATATCCATCCTTTCCTCCGTGGGCTTCTTGAGTTCTGTGGCCTCCAGCTGCACAACTTTACCCCAGCCTCCATACTGCACATCGCAAGCTATGTTGCCTTCTGCGAGCTATTTCTGGGCTGCGAAGCTCACTTCGAGTTGTGGAAGAGGCTATTCTGCCTCGTACCCCGTACTCAGGAGGGGTCGGTATATCAAGTGGGCGGAGCCGAAATATGGCGCACCGCCAGGACCGGATATCTATCTGGCACCCCAAAGAAAACATCCGAGGATTGGCCCTCGGAATGGTTCTACGTGGAGGACGTCCCTCTTCCGGACCCTGTTCGAAAAGGCCTTCCAGAGTTTGTAAATGCCCCGCTGAAGAAACGCCACAGCTGGCGCCCTAGGAGCCCCCAGGAGGGAGATAACAGAGAGATCCTTTTCCTGATGGACAGGATAAATACATTGTCCAAATCAGGGCTGACAATAATTGAAGTTGTGTCCATATGTATAATGCGGGGAGTGCAGCTGCTTCAATATCGGGGAAACCCCACGTGGCACTTCAATGGAGAAGATGATGCCACCTGCTGCGGCCGTAAAGGACCGGACTCTCCCGCAGCTCTAGCGAAGATACTGTCTGATTTGTTCATAGGAGAAGAGGAGGAGTTCATCCACATCAAGCCACGGGATGGAATCTCCATGTACAACCCCCCAAGCTGGGTGAGTCGCTATCTTTTATTCCAATCTTTCCCATATCTTTAGCACAGATGTTTAATTCGTCAATTCATGGCAGGAACTGCGAAGGGCTATGAAGGATGTTCATAGCCCATCTCCACAGCCAAAGGACCCTAACCGGGCTCTGGACCCCGGACTCGAAGAAGATCCAGACACGTTTGTGGAGCTTGTCGACAGGATATTTTACCAGTTGAGCTGCGATGGTGTGATGGTGGCCATTATAGCCGATTATCCTGGCTTACTCCCTGTATCCCAGGTAAGCAAAGCCACTGTCCCAACTTCCGAAAAGGATTCCCTCTTTACACTTTACCCACCGCACATGTATTGTGTCTTACAGGGAAGGCCATCGGGGTGCCAAGCTGAACCTGCGGTGAATTGCCAACAAGGGGCACCGAAGTCGGGTAGGCTTAAAACAAAGGCGGTCAGGACCGAGTCGCCGTTGCAAAGGTATGTTTAAAAACCTGCCACGAAGTTATCATTGTCTTAAAATATAACGATGTCTTACATTTTCGACGTAAAGAGCGCCGCTTGAATCAGTATCGAGAGCACGCGGTCATGCTTCCACCAGCCGGACTCCGAGGCCAGACTCAAGGGAGGATGTCAATGCGGACGATCCTCCTAGAGAGGATGCGGACAGATTTTCCGCTACAAACTCCAAAGTGGAGAGTGCCATAAATCATATGCGCCGATGGGCCGCACTACGCGAACCTAATTTCTCTGAAGAGGCGTTCGATGCCTTCAACTCAGGGGACACGTACATCCGAGCTGCTCAAGGTGGCCTCACCAGGGCCACGGACCAGTATGTAAACGATATACGGGTAAGAAAATTTGATAAGTCTATATATATCAGTAGCCCCTAAGACTTGAAACAGTTGGCACAACTGATTTAAGGATCCTCGTGTGCATAGGTCCTGACAGAGAAGAATACCCAGCTATCCAAATAGCTAGAGGAGTGCAAGGCCCAACTACGGGCCGCAACCACCGTGATGGAGGAGTCTATAAAGGCCCCATTTGGTAATGTTTGCATTTAAACGAGAATAATGTCATGGTATATACCAATTAAGTATTCGGCAGGAATGCGATTCTAACAAGAGAACTTGCAGACAATCTCGGAGGCAATCCGAAGATCGTACCAGAGGATAAGCAACATGTTCGGCGACAGCTGAAGTCTGGCCAGCGTGTGCTTACCAATGTTATAAAGGAGAAAAATACTCTCCAGGACGCGAACGTCTGGCTGGATGTCAAATTAAAGGATGTTCGGGCCCAGCTTGCTGACTCCGTGAAGGAGAATAGGAGGCTTCAATGCGGCATATTCAGTAAGTGTTCTAACGAATCACTATAAAGTTTGTCGAAGAAGCGTGCTAACAGAATTATGTCTATAGGCGTACTGACAGGTTGTACTGAAGAGGAGATGCACAGATCTGTAGGCGATCTTCTGCCGGAGCTCTCACAACTGCACGAACAAGTTCGGCAAGTGATGTGGGACATTGCCCAAGCCTTATGGCCATCCGCCTCCCTTCCAGGAGGCATGGGGGGACTTGTGAAGATGCTCAAGAGAGCGCGGTAGCGCTTCCGATTATGGAAGATATCGGCCTGCCGACAAGGCGCAAGGGAAGCTTGGGCCATGGTGAAGACGCGGTACACCAAGGCCGACCCGAACCACATGGCCGAGGTCGGACCTGTAGGGTCAGATGGGAAGGAGATCCCTGTACATCTAGTGTATGACCAAGTAGCATTAGCCGCTAAGTATTCCCAACAGGACTGTAGGCTAGACAGCCTGTTGGATGGTATAGAAGAAGAATTTAGTCAGTCTAAGTTACATTGTACTTCAAAGAACATATTTTGTCCCTAGCCGGATTGTAAATCATTTGTCTTGGCCGACCTTTTCGCTTCAACCTCTAGACCCGACAGTCCGGAGTGTATCCGAATACCCGCTTGGTTATGTGAAAACCGGGGCACGCGTGGAAACCAGACGTAGGGGTCATAAGTGCTTGAACAGACAAGTACCCAACTAGTTATGTTATATTACATGGGTAGTAAGAAACATCTTCCAGGGAGAATAGTTCCGTTAAGGGTTTCTTTCCCTGGGTGTGCATGCATTGATGTGCATGTCCGAACTGCAAAAATTTACGCAAGATATAAGCATCTATGGGCATGTTTTGTAATAGGTAAAATACATCTTTTGTTCACCGACCGAATATTCTCTTAAGAACTATAGCTTTCGGCTTCACCTAGTCTGAGGTACACATCCGGCTGACCCGGCAGTAACAATCGCAGAGGTGCTCTCCTTATGCCCTAGCCGAATTAACACGAACATAGGCCACAAACACAAGATCCAGGCAACCCAGCTTGGCCAAAACTTAAGTCATATCGATGCATATAGTGGTGAAAAAAGGCACATACGGAGAAGTGACGCGTATGTGGTGGGCCTAAGGCCCAGAAGATAATTAAGCTTCTGTGTAAGAAGCCCCCAGGTATATTGAGCACGCATAGCGCGGCTAGAGTGTGCGGTTAAAGCATACTTGCAAATTTTAAGGCTATAAATGTAAAAGGCATAGAGAGAAGATATAATTTAAAAAAAAGACGGAGGTAAGGAGACAAACATGGAGTTCGGCGCTAGGCGTAGAATCTTCGGAGTCTGGCCGCGTTCCATGGGTTCGGCTCGAGTCGATTGTCTGATGCATCACGCAGACGGTACGCACCTCCAGTGAGAACTTTGTCAATGATGAAGGGGCCCTCCCATTTGGGCTTGAGCTTGTCCTTTTTCTTCTCTGGTAGGCGTAGAACGAGTTCGCCAATGTTGTAAGTTTTGGCCCGCACTTCTCTGCTTTGATACCTTCGAGCCTGATGTTGATAGAATGCGGAACAGGCCTTCGTGACATCGTGCTCCTCCTCCAGGGCATCTAAGTAGTCCTACCGATCCAGCTCGGCCTCTCTCTCTCTTCGTACATGTGAACTCTAGGTGAATCATGGATGATATCGCAGGGTAGCACCGCCTCTGCGCCGTACACCATAAAAAATGGTGTGTATCCGGTTGTGCGATTTGGCGTGGTCCGCAGCCCTCATAATACGGAGTCAAGCTCCTCGACCCAGTGCATATCTGATTCCTTCAAGGATCGCACTAGTCTGGGTTTAATGCCGCTCATAATAAGACCGTTCGCTCATTCGACTTGACCGTTTATTTGGGGGTGATAGATGGAGGCGTAATCAAGTTTTATGCCCATTTTGCTACACCAGGTTTTCACCTCATCAGCTCTGAAGTTTGAGCCATTATCGGTGATGATGTTGTAGGGGATACCGTAGCGATGTACGACCCCGGATATAAAGTCTATCACTGGTCCGGATTCGGTCATTTTTACTAGTTTGGCTTCTATCCATTTGGTGAATTTATCGACCATGACCAACAAGTATTTCTTCTTATGGCTTCCTCCTTTAAGGGGTCCAACCATATCGAGCCCCCAGACCGCAAAGGGCCAAGTTATGGGGATTGTTTGGTGGGTAGTGGGAGGCATATGGCTTTGATTTGCAAAGAGCTGGCAACCGACGCAGTGTTGGACCAGGTCTTGTGCGTCTGACCGGGCTGTCGGCCAGTAGAAACCTATGCGGAAAGCCTTGCTTACGAGCGCCCGAGCTGCGGCATGGTGGCCGCCAAGTCCGGCATGAATTTCAGCCAAGAGCTGCCACCCTTCCTCTTCGGAGATGCACCTTTGGAGCACTCCGGTTGCGCTTTTCTTATAAAGCTCTCCCTCGTGGACTTTGTAGGCTTTAGACGGCCGCACAATACAACATGCCTCATTTTGGTCCTCCGGGAGCTCCTGCCTATTTAAGTAAGCTAGGAAGGGTTCCGTCCACGAGGTGATGACCGCCATGATCACGTGGGCCGAAGGTGTGATTTTGGTGGCCAAGCCTCCGATTACGTCAGATTGTTCAGGATCTGGGGTTATATGCGGATCCGGATTAGTATTGCCGGACTCCCCTTCCCATACTACGGATGGATTGAACGGCCTTTCCAAAAAAATGTTTGGTGGGATAGGGTCATGTTTAGCGCCGATGCGGGCAAGGATATCCGCCGCTTGATTGTTTTCTTGAACCACATGGTGGAATTCGAGCCCCTCGAATCGAGCTGACATTTTGAGAACGGCATTACGGTAAGCCGCCATTTTCGGGTCCTTGGCGTCAAAGTCTCCATTTATTTGAGATATTGCGAGGTTTGAATCCCCACGTACTTTGAGACGTTGAATGCCCATGGAGACTACCATCCGAATACCGTGCAACAGAGCCTCATACTCTGATGCATTGTTGGAATCTATGTAAAGTATTTGGAGTACGTATTGGACTGTATCTCCGGTGGGGGACATCACGACGACGCCAGCCCCTAGGCCAGCTAGCATCTTAGAGGCGTCAAAGTGCATGATCCAATTGGAGTACACACCGTACTCTTTAGGGAATTTGGCTTCTGTCCATTCGGCGATGAAGTCAGCCAGTACTTGCAACCTAATGGCCCGCCATGGTTTGTATGTTATGTCGAACGGGAGGAGCTCGATAGCCCATTTTGCAATCCAGCCCATGGCATTGCGGTTATTTATTATGTCATTGAGTGGTACTTCGGAGGCCATCGTGATTGAACACTCTTGAAAGTAGTGTCGTAGTTTTCGGGATGCCATGAAGACCGCGTATGCTATCTTTTGATAATGTGGGTACCGTGACTTGCATGGAGTGAGGACAGTGGATACGTAGTTACCGGCTTTTGTAATGGGAATTTATGTCCGTCTGTCTCTCGTTCGACGATGAGCACTGCGCTTACAACCTGGTGTGTTGCGGCTATGTATAGCAACATGGGTTCGCCGACATTTGGCTCTGCCAGAATTGGGTTGGTGGCCAAGAGGGCTTTTATTTCCTCCAGCCCTGTCATAGCCGGATGATACGTCTCCAACGTATCAACTTTTCCAAAAACTTTTTCCCTTGTTTTGGACTCTAACTTGCATGATTTGAATGAAACTAACCCGGACTGACGCTGTTTTCAGCAGAACTACCATGATGTTGTTTTATGTGTAGAAAACAAAAGTTCTCGGAATGACCTGAAAATCCACGGAGAAAAGTTTTGGAAAATATAAAAAATACTGGCAAAAGAATCAAGACCAGGGGGCCCACACCCTGTCCACGAGGGTGGGGGCGCGCCCACCCCCCTGGGCACGCCCCCTGTCTCGTGGGCCCCCTGAGGCTCCACCGACCTCAACTCCAACTCCATATATTCCGTTTCGCGGAGAAAAAATCAGAGAGAAAGTTTCATCGCATTTTACGATACGGAGCCGCCGCCAAGCCCTAATCTCTCTCGAGAGGGCTGATCGGGAGTCCGTTCGGGGCTCCGGAGAGGAGGATTCGTCGCCGTCGTCATCATCAACCATCCTCCGTCACCAATTTCATGATGCTCACCGCCATGCGTGAGTAATTCCATCATAGGCTTGCTGGACGGTGATGGGTTGGATGAGATTTACCATGTAATCAAGTTAGTTTTGTTAAGGTTTGATACCTAGTATCCACTATGTTCTGAGATTGATGTTGCTATGACTTTGCTATGCTTAATGCTTGTCACTAGGGCCTGAGTGCCATGATTTCATATCTGAACCTATTATGTTTTCATGAATATATGTGTGTTCTTGATCCTATCTTGCATGTCTATAGTCACCTATTATGTGTTATGATCCGACAACCCCGAAGTGACAATAATCGGGATACTTCTCGGTGATGACCGTAGTTTGAGGAGTTCATGTATTCACTAAGTGCTAACGCTTTGTTCCGGTTCTCTATTAAAAGGAGGCCTTAATATCCCATAGTTTCCGCTAGGACCCCGCTGCCACGGGAGGGTAGGACAAAAGATGCCATGCAAGTTCTTTTCCATAAGCACGTATGACTATATATGGAATACATGCCTACATTACATTGATGAATTAGAGCTAGTTCTATGTCACCCTACGTTATAGCTATTACATGAGGAATCACATCCGACATAATTATCCATCACTGATCCAATGCCTACGAGCTTTTCACATCTTGTGCTTCGCTTATTTACTTTTCCGTTGCTACTGTTACAATCACTACAAAACTATTATCTTTACTTTTGCCACTGTTACCTTTATTATCATACTACTTTGCCACTAAATATTTTGCTGTAGATACTAAGTTATCTAGGTGTGGTTGAATTGACAACTCAACTGCTAATACTCAATAATATTCTTTGGCTCCCCTTGTGTCGAATCAATAAATTTGGCTTGAATATTTTACCCTCGAAAGCTGTTGCGATCCCCTACACTTGTGGGTTATCACCGCATCAGTCCACTCAAAGTGTTCGGTGCATTGAAGAAGGCGATAAAGAGGTAGGATTTTTCTCCTAATCGGGAGATAAAGCAGCTTAGGGCGGCCACGCATCCAGTTAATTTCTGGATTTGCTTGAGGTCTGCTGGGGTAGCCAACTGTGACAGAGCTCGGATTTTGGCCGGATTTGCTTCGATTCCTCTATTGGAGACAATAAAGCCCAAGAGTTTTCCGGCTGGTATGCTGAAAACGCATTTCTCCGGGTTGAGCTTGATGTCGTATGTTCGGAGATTGTCGAACGTAAGCCTCAAGTCGTCTATTAATGATTTGAAGTGTCTAGTTTTAATGACCACATCGTCTATGTAAGCCTCCACTATTTTGCCGATTTGTGTTTCCCGGCATGTCTGAATCATGTGTTGATAGGTTGCACTGGCATTTTTGAGCCCGAAAGGCATGGTGTTAAAGCAGAAGGGACCGTCTGGAGTGATAAATGTTGTTGCGGCTTGATCGGACTTCGCCATCTTGCTTTGATGGTATCCGGAGTTTGCGTCAAGGAAACACAATGAATCGTGTCCTGCGGTAGCGTCCATAATTTTATCTATGCGGGGGAGGGGGAAGGGATCCTTAGGGCAAGCCTTATTAAGGTCTTTGAAATCGATGCACAGGCCCCAGGATTTGTCCTTCTTTGGTACCATCACCAGGTTTGCTAGCCCGTCCAGATGTTTTATTTCTCTGATGAGACCGGCCTCAAGTAGCTTGGCTAGCTCCTCTCCCATGTCTTGTTGCTTGGGTTCTGAAAAGCACCGAAGAGTCTGTTTGACCGGCTTGTATCCTTTTAGTATGTTTAGGCTATGTTCGTCCAGCCTGCATGGGATATCGGGCATATCATGCCAGGCGAAAATGTCCCAATTCTCGCGCAGGAACTCTCGTAGTGCAGCGTCTATTGTGGGGTTCAGCTGTGCCCCAATTGATGCTGTTTTGGTAGGGTCCATTGGATGGACCTGGAATTTGACTATTTTGTCTGCTGGTTTGAAAGAGGTGGACTTGGGTCGTTTGTCGAGTATCACGTCATCCCTGTCCACTGCGGAACGCAGCGAAGTTAACTCTTTGGCCGCGAGGGCTTCGGATAATGCCTCCAGGGCTAGTGCGGCTGTTTTATTTTCAGCACGGAGTGCTATGTCTGGATCACTAGCTAGAGTGATTATCCCATTGGGCCCCGGCATCTTGAGCTTCATGTACCCATAATGGGGTATGGCTTGGAAGCTTGTGAATGCGTCTCGCCCCAAGAGGGCGTGGTATCCACTGCTAAACGGGGCCACTCGGAATGTGATTTCTTCGGACCTATAATTCTCCAGTGTGCCGAATACCACATCCAATGTGATTTTCCCTGTGCATCGAGCCTCTCGACTAGGGATGATTCCCCTGAAGGTGGTGCTGCTTTGCTCAATGCGGCTCTTATCTATTTCCATTTTGTTAAGAGTTTCCTCGTAGATGAGGTTTAATCCGCTGCCACCATCCATCAGCACTTTAGTAAGATGGAATCCGTCCACTATTGAACTAAGGACCAAAGCGGCTGGTGCTCGGACTGTTCGGGATTGAGGTTCGTCGCTGGCGTTGAAGTTTATGGCCGTGTCGTTCCACGGGTTTATTGCTGCGACGTGGCAGACTTCGGCGAGGCTGCGGAGCGCTCGCTTGCGCCTGTTGTTTGAGGCGAAAGTCTCGAAGACGGTCAGTACTGTATTGTTATTTTCTGCAGGATGGTGCTCTACGGTATTGTCGATGAGAAGGTCCTCGCCGCTCTTGGCCACCTGCCGGAGTATCCAACATGCTCTAAGGCTGTGTGTTGGTATGGTGTCTGGTGCGCTGTGATTTTTGCATGGCCTATTGAGCCATACCTCCAGTACTGTTCCACGCCCTGTAGAGGGCTTTGACTTCTTTGTAATTGGGTTGGGTGACTTGCGAGAGCGCACCCTTTTAGTTCAGACGAGGGGTTTAGTTAGGGCTGGGGGATACTAGAATTTTGTTTGGGTCTTCCAGGCACTTTCCATCGCGCAGTACTTATGTACTATGGCCGCCAGGTTGGTAAAGTGTGCTATGTCACGGCGACTTATGGCATTAAGAATTCCCTTGTCCGTGCAATTTTTCCAAAATAATGAGATTGCATCTTCCTCACAACAGTCCTTAACCTTGCTCATTACAAGGAGGAATCTGGCCCAGAAGTGGTGTACTGTCTCTTGGGGCTCTTGTCTGATGTGGGAAAGATCGCTTGCGTCTAGGTGGGTGGGTGAAATTAAGTCCACGTCCTGACCCAATCTGGAACCCATGGGCGAAGGAGCTCCTGAGCTTGGCAGCTCGGGCTCCAGGATATTGCCCAATATTTGCGGCCCGCAACCTGATTCTAAGTTTGGAGCCTGGGCCACGTCCTCCTGTAGACGGGTATCCGACTCAGAGAGCTCGGTAATCCAGACATAGTTCATCCTCAAAATAGAGGAAGAATTGTCGTTTTGTTCCTCCACCACCGCTATCTGATGGGTGATCGGCGGAGAGTTAATCTCCCTTAGGTCGAGTTTAAGCCCGATCCGATAATAATCTGTAATGACTCCCAGGGCGGCGATGCGATCCAAGAGCTTGATCAAGGAGGAGAGATCCATTGGATCCATCTGCTCGGTGAATTTCGGGCTGACGCGGAGGTTGCTTTTTATGACCTGCGATGTCATCGTCGGCGCGACGGCCGAACGGGCGGCCATGACGAAACCGCCCAGCCAGAGAGTTTGGCCTATATCCAGGGATCCTCCGGAGGTGATGTTATCCTTGACAATGAGGCGAGCCATCAAGCCTTGTTGGGACGGCACAGTGGAACTCTCAATGAAAGCACCAATGTCGGTGTCAAAACCGGGGGATCTCGGGTAGGGGGTCCCGAACTGTGCGTCTAAGGCTAATGGTAACAGGAGGCAGGGGACACGATGTTTTACCAGGTTTGGGCCCTCTCGATGGAGGTAATACCCTACTTCCTGCTTGATTGATCTTGATGATATGGGTATTACAAGAGTTGATCTACCACGAGATCGTAGAGGCTAAACCCTAGAAGCTAGCCTATGATTATGACTGTTGTTCTAGGGACTAAACCCTCCGGTTTATATAGACACTTGAGGGAGCTAGGGTTACACAGAGTCGGTTACAGAGAAGGAAATCTACATATCCGAATATCCAAGCTTGCCTTCCACGCAAAGGAGAGTCCCATCCGGACACGGGATGAAGTCTTCAATCTTGTGTCTTCATAGTCCAACAGTCCGGCCAAAGTATATAGTCTGGCTGTCCGAGGACCCCTTAATCCAGGACTCCCTCAGTGATGATGGTGTGTCTGCCATCCGTCGTTTCTGACCATTAGATCTACATCTAACTTCTGTGAGGTAAGTTGTTGCCTTTTCTCACCAACATCCCACTTGTCTACCAATTTGCAGAAAAACCCATAATTAGTATCTTAAAACCAACCACATCCCTCCTTGACCTCACCAAAACAGCCCAAGGAATATATTCTAATTGAAACATAATATATCTCTAGTGATATATGTATATCAAAATTAGATTGTTTTGTATCAAGTTTGTGAATAAGTATTATTCTAATTATGATTCGTTGCAACGCCCATGAACATTGCTAGTATTTCAAACCATGCAATTTTTTCCTAGTATTCCATAGTTTCGAGTTTTCCATCAAGATATTAGTCACTCATGGTTAATATTTACTTCCAATCATGTACACATATGCACTATGTAACTAGCATTGCTTATTGGCTTCCAAAGCTTAACTTTCACTCCTACTTACAATATGTAGAGTATTTAACAAAAAACTACCACTTTCAACCAGCCCTAGGAAGAATCTATTGTACAAAAAATAGCAAAAACATACCCAAATTTTCTTAATCCACGCCAAAAACTACTACCTAGTACTCCCTCTGTCCCGCAATGTAAGACGTTTTTGCAAGCTAGTTTAGCTTGCAAAAACATCTTATATTATGGGACAGAGGGAGTACCGATTAGGTTCGATTAAACCCATTTATGATAGGGTTGGACCACACGTCCGTGCTGATGAGGCAGCATAAACCAACACATTTTGTTTGACCATTGACACGAGGGACCCACATCTGAGCTTCTATCCTGTTATTCCCCTTCAAATCATTATTTTTCCTGAACATTACTTCAAACAGTACTGATGCGTGTTCGTCGGTGGCGCCAGTGATGAGCGAGTTGGCCGCCGCTCCACCGGACGGGCCGAACGCCGTGTTGGCCTTCGCACAGGTTGGCAGGCTGGCCCAAGCGTGAATCACGAGTGAGCAAGCCTCCGCACTGGCCTTCGCTCGAGCCAGATGGCTGGCCTTAGCGCGGCGCGCGCGAGCAAGCCACTGCGCCGTCGTGCCAATCTAGCTAGCAAACCTTGTAGACAAGCAGCTGGACGGAGAGCTATCTTGGCTAGCTAGAGGCCGCGAGCGCTGGACGGAGCTGGCATCCGGGCTGCGACAAGATGGGCTCCGCACCGCCGGCGGTTTTGACCTCGCCTTCTGTCGGCGGTGTTAGCTGCCTCCCATGGCCAAGGATGACTAGGTGGATGGGTCGGAGGTAGGAGGTCACTAGGGGATTTTTTGTGTGGACTGACATGTAGGTCCCACAAGTCATAACGCCCGGTCGAATAGAAGGCGTTGACTTAATGGGTGACATGGGCCCTGTTTGGATACTCTAAGTCAGAGGTTAGAGTTAGATTCTAACCCTGAACTAACTCTAACCAAAGTGGTGTTTGGATGGCAGGGTTAGACTGACAACAAATGTATCCAAATAGGGCGATGGGTTGAAATGTGCCTATAACGACACTTTGTAGAGTAGTCTTTTCTTGGTAGGGCTGGTTGGTAAGAGCATGTACAATGGTTGATAAGGTAGTCTTATCTTAAGTCTGCCACATATGCAAGTGGTAGTAGTTTCTTGGCATTATTAGTGGTTTCTTGCATAGGGGTTTCTTGTAAGGAACAATGTACTACTAGCGACAAAAGGTGATTCTAGGTTGCGTTGTATTCCAACAAGTACTACTAGTTGTCGCGGGAGTGTATACCTCGTTTTGTGGGTTCGATCCCGGCCGAATGCACGGCGGCCTTTTTTTAAATAGTAACTTCACTGCGAGCCAATATTTTACATGGGTAATTTGAGTTTTGAAGTCAAACGGACGTGCACCACCACAATATGGGTGCACTGGATAGCCTAGCCACGTGAACGGGTTTTCCTTCCCGGCATCTCATGGCTCGCGTGCTCGCCCTAGCCGCACCTCGCTTGCAGCTTCCTCATCAGCTAGTAGCATATTTAAACTAGCGCCTCCCAATTAAGCCCGAGGAGCCGGAAAAGCCTGCGGGGCATTGGGAACTGTGCAATATGGCTCTGTACGTAAAGTGCTCTACTACTACTCTGTAGCTTGTGGCGTTGCATGCATGGACTTCACTCCATTATTGGCTCTAGTATAAAAGAAATTCCTCTTGACGTGTTTTTTAAACGAAGGCAAAAGCTTTGCTTCATCTCATTCATAAAGAAGGAATGACTAACAAAGTTCGACGACATCCATTACACCTCCACGAATGGAAGCAAAAAGCCTAGTCTCGTTGTATCAAATAACTCAAATGTTCTGCCCCCGCAGTAACCGTGCTGATAAACAGGCTGCTAGTGTGTGCGTGAGAGGAGCGGCTGACTAGGCCAGCTACGTGAGAGGAGCGGCTGAATAGAACACCGAGAGTACCCACTAGGCCACTACACAGGTGTACTTTCCCTGCATTGATAGTACAACGATGGTTCTAGAGAACAATAGTACCTCCACTTCCAACTGTAGCTCCTTGGCCCTGAGATTCAGGAGTTCAAAACTGGTGCACTATACTAGACTAGACTAGGAGTACAGTACATCGCACTACTAGTTGAGAAAGTAGTACTAGTACTGCTACAGTACGAGTAAGTACTCCTCCGTCACATAATGTAAGACATTTTTTGACACTAGTTGGTGTGTACAAAAAATAGCAAAAACGTACCCAAAATTTCTTAATCCATGCCAAAAACTACTGCCTAGTGCCAAATATTTCTTACTAGTGCTATTATTTACAGTATAATGCAATCCCATAACGTCCCATAATGCTAGTACTAGTAGTAAATAATAGCCTCACCCCTTCGCTAAGGAACGATCTACAGTTGGAAGGGATGAGGCCCTGCGGTTACTACGCTCTTATCTCCTCCTCGCCAGTTCCCCTCCCCCCCAAAGAGAAGGTAGTTTGTCGCTGCTCCCATGGATTTGCCAGGCAGTTCTCCTCCTCGTCGAGGCTGGGAGACCTTGGACGACAATCCTCTAGGAGAAATCGCACACCGCTCCGACGTCTTCACCGCCGCAAGACTCGGTGCTTCCTGCACCAACTTTTTCAAGACGGTGCTTAAACATGCTTGGGAAAAGGCCATGCTTGTTGGTCTTCCATGCGCCCTCGAGGAGAAGGTTCTTCTATGGGACAATCCTTCGAACAGCCCACCGCTACCTGGCCATGGTTGCACGTTGACTCCGCTAGAGTTGCCGATGTTGAAAAGTAGTCGGATTTTGTCCGATGAGTAGGTCAGTAATGGAGTTTGATCATGTAGTACTTAGTTATTCCAGTTCCATCCCGTAATTTCTCCGCTGCCCACTATCTTATATATATAGGTCTGGGTCGGTGCCAACGAATATTGGCTTGCATACCTCCGAAAGGATACCACCATCATTTTGCACAACATCCATAGCAGTGCCGTCGTTCTGGTAGACCCCTTCTCCACCATTGGGATCGGCCTTCTGGACTGGCTGGGCTTGAATACGTATGATGATGCCTACATGAGATTGAAGAAGATAGCAATTGCGGACCCGCCGACAAAGCGACGCGGCTATGACGATTACTATCTCATCGCGGTGTTCGACATAAGGATTGCCATAAATGCAAGAGGCAGTAACGGCAGAGGCTCGCGCATGTTGGCGGCGGCAAATTTGTACCCCTACACGTTCGAAGACGTCGTGCACCATCTAGGACGCATCTTTGCGGTGACAAGCCAGGGGACTTGTTTCATCTGGTTGCCATCCTATGGTACGGGAGATTACAAACGGAATGCACAAACCATCATTTGCATCCCTAACGGTACTCCATTATTTTGCAGGGACCAGTCATCCCTCAATCAAAATAAGATCACCGATCCTGGATGTGCATTTGCATCCGCGATTTGGTCTAACCTGGAACGCTGTAGCAGACTTTGGCATATTGGGATAAACTATCTTAGCAGTCGTTACCCATGGTACCACTGATGTGCAACATGGTCACACAATCTACCACGATCGGACCGTCACCATCTACCCAGGTATTCCATTTTTTAACCCTCTCGCCTTCTCTTTCATTGTTGTACTAGTACTTACTAGTACTAGTAGGAGTACTTTTTACCTTGGAGGACGCATATAGCTAGCTAGGCCCTTGAAGACTTGAACCCACTAGCTGCCACCATTTCTGTTTTTCCATGTCTTACTATCTCATCCATGTAGCCAAGAGTGGCTATATATAATAAGCCGGTTATTTTACTTCCTCTATACCAGAGTAGTACTATTTGCTGCAAAGTATTACTGACCGCCATATTTGAGCACAACATGATTATGCATGGACCTTGACTATGTACGTCACCATGTGTCCAGATATGAGATGCCGCGTGTACCAGATGAACGACGCCGAGTTCGACCCCCGTGAAGCTACGTGGGTGCCGAGGAACACTCTTGGAGAGTACTCGCTTTTCATTGGGGACAGCTACCCCATTGTGAAGCGGATGCCACCTTCCGTGCACGACATGGAAGGCCTCCTGTTCATGAAGCATGGTTGTGTCTTCAGTGTGCACCGCCGGATGAACGACATGTTGGGACACGCTATCCCTGATTTATGCCACTTCAGCTTGGATGAGTCTCCATCATGTGGAACCAGACTAGAAAGCTACGACAATGATTCCCGTTGCCCACCGCTATGGATCGTGCCATCCATGAAGAACACCTAGTACCGGAACTTGGAGGAGGACATGTAGCCCATCTATAACGTGTAAGTGTAGTACGGTAAAATGGTCGTGCATAAATTTATCACATGAATTGGAGATGAACTTATGTGGCAGACTGGCATTTGTCCTTTAGAATTTATTACTAGTAAATGTGTTATGTGTACATGCAACTTGTGTGGTTGTGGCACGGGCTCCAACACGCTCTTTGAGAAAAAAGGTGGCACAACTTTGGATATACGTGACATGGCGGCATCATACAGTAGCATCGTTCGCTATAGTTGTAGTACACTCCTACTAGGACGAGAACTCCTATAAAACCTTGTGCTTGGCTCTTTGCCTCTTCGGGAGGTTCAACAGTTTGTACTCGTGTGAACCTTGCACTTGGCTCTTCGCCTCTTTGGAAGGTCCAACAATGATGATACTACAGTACAATATGCTTTTGGCAATCTGACGCCGATTGAACTGCTGCATGTCCACCGCGAGGGAGAGGGAGAGGGAGAGGGAGAGGGAGAGGATGCTGTTGTCAAAACCCTCTCCTCGTCTTGCGAACCACCGCGCGCGTGGGCGAGGGAGAGGCGTAGTAAGCAAGCTTCTCCTTATTCAGCAAGTTGACGGGACACATCAAAGCAGTACTAGTACTAGTCCATACTGCGTCCTTTCCGGTTAATATGGCTTAATTTGATATGAGAAAAATACACTGGCGGTCAACGTATGTAACAATACGCTCTTTACGGTCACTGTGTATATAGTTTTGCAGTGATTATACGATCACTAGCTCATCGTAGAGCACCGTATTGCACCCTAATGACCAGCCACATAGTCGACGTGGCACTTTGTTGACTGGTTAAATTGTCACCTGGTTTCTGGGTCCCACCTGTCATTTGGCAGAGCAAAGAAATCAGTTAAACAAAACTTTAGGCAGGCGTGACAGGAGTCCAACAAAGACTTTGTATGTGAACCACCCTGGCTGTGTATGTGAGTGCATGCACGTGTACTCCCTCGGTCTTCCAACAAAGAGTGTACATCAGCTAAAAAACAAAGAGTGTAGTACATCTACACTTCCAATGCATTTTTTAATCTAAATCGATATTGATTGACTAATGCACCAACTTGTGCTCTAGGTATAGGCTACATGTCTATACTTAATTACATCATGCAACGACCTTCATTTAATCGTCTTCTCTCAATGGTCGCATGCACACATAAGTCTTCTACTTTTGGGTGTTAATTATGCCCTAGTAAATGTGTAAATCTCTAAATGTACAGTCTTTCATGGACGTAGGGAGTAGGTTGAGCACTTGAGCATGAGCGTGTGTGTTGTGTCGTGTGCTGTGTGCGTGAGTGTTGCGTGCATCCATGTGTACGTGTGAGTGTTGCATGTTGCATCCATGCATGCATGGGGCTTACTCCCTCCCATTGACATGTTCATATTTCAAGCTTCCTCTGTTCCCTCCATATGGTAATACTCCCTCTGTTCCCAAATACGAAGTAAAAGCCTCCCTTTGTTCCCAAATACGGAGTATTTGTCTTTCTAGATATTTCAACAAGTGACTACGTACGGAGCAAAATGAGTGAAGGGAGCGTAGAGACATAGGGATACTGTAGAAAGGAAGTCTTCGCGATCCATTATTCCCCATATCGGTCAGAGAGAACTATTCAACTAGTCTTCGCAGTGAAGTGACAATACACGCTGCAGCAGATGGGACACTTAGTTAATAAGCTGAACCAGCGTGTTAGTGTTACTAAATCAGCCTTACGCAGTACTGCCATCATGTTTGCGAGTAGAGCATGCTTCCGCAAATATGCCTACGCACCTCTGTTCTCCGTTAACTGACATATGGGACCTCTTGTGGTAGACCCATATGTCATCGATGTAACTATTTACACTCCAAAGGACGGTATATCCTGGTAGTAGTACTAGTAGAATTGAGATTTAATGCACTTTCTTCCCCTTCTTCCTCCTCTCTTCTTCTTCCTCCTCTCTTCCCCATCGTCAGCCGCACACCAATTCCCCCTACTCACTGCTCGCCCGCCTGCGCCATCTTTCTTGGTATCTCGCGCGTACCATATCCCCCCGCTCACTGCTCGGCCACACAAGGAGAAGCTTCTTCGCTCGCCCGCTCGAATCCACTTCCCCGCTGGCTCGCAGGCACCGAAAACCCCAATGGCAGAACCGACTAACACGCAGAGCCGCGATTGGAATTCCCTCCCCGATGTTCTCTTGGAGCAGATCTGTAATCGTATGGACCTACTCAGCACCGTTCGTCTGGTCGCATGCTCGGTGTCTTTGTACCATCTACTAGTCTGCAACCGGCCGGCTCTTTTCAAGACACCTACTTGCTGATGCCCGATCCTCGCAGGTGGCCCAGACACCGACTTGACGATCCTACGGAGGTTTCCATGGTGCCCCTCGACATGCTACCACTATCCATTCACCTATCCTTCATGTGCGGCCACTACTGGGCGAGCATGAAGGCCAACTGGATCGTCCTCATCCACCAATCCGGTAGTTCATGGCGTCTCATGGATATCTACACCCAGCGAGAGATCACCCTTCCATCGTTGGATACCGCCGCCATCGAGCCTCGTGGCCCGCCGGACAGTCCTGCCTACGACGCACGAGACGCGTCAAGCTTTTGGCTCGACCTCTGTTTGCTGAAAGTTGTAATCTGCGAAGTGCCCACACCATCAGAAGACTACATGGATTACAAGCTCATTGCCTTGTTCAACATGGGATTAGTCTATCTGGAATCCGGTCGCCATACATGGTTATGGCTCATCGTCAATCCTATTGAGGCAACATTTTTGTTTGATGCTATAGTGCACGATGGCATCGTTTACGCGGTCAATGCACAAATTGGCTGCCTATACTGGTGGAATCTATCGTCGTGTAATGTTCTATCTCATCTCATCTTTACCTTATGAATACGACTTTCTGTTCATTGTTACAAATTTAGAATAGATAGTATGTCCATAACCACATCATTGCTATATGTTCCTCTCATTTCCTAGATTTTTATGACCACACATGTTATTGTTAGAGTTAATATGAGAACAATTGGCATCTAATGATTGTTAGAATAGATATTATGAGCATAACATTATGATTGCTATATGTTACTCTCATTTCCAAGATTTTTATAGCAACACATGTTATTTCTTAGAGTTGATATGAGAACAATAGTAGTAAGTGCTATGGTAGAATATGAGTAGGCTCTGTCATAGCTGTTTTCCTCTCATTGTTACATGATGTTTGAACCATGACATATTGCTAGAATATGAAAGCCATTGGCTTATTTTTTTAACTTAGGGTATGATTATGACCACGTCATTGCAATTCTCTGTCTATGATATGTGTCGTTGTTATAATAATCTTAATTCCACACATACTCTGAACATGATTGTTTATTTTTGTCCTTTTGGTCTCCAATTTGAATTGTTGCAGCAGACGCAAATGCATTGGCCTTCATGATTCCAGGACCTAGAATCATACTAGCCGATGGGTGGTGGTTTATCGCTCGTTCAGTTGACGGCGGTCATTTGATGCTCATTCGCATGTACCAAATTGACTAAACCATTACATCAAACCACACGCAGTACAATGCCTGGGGCGTTCGTGACATTGATGGCTATGGTTGCTTCGTGTTCGAGAAAGATCCCAGCTTCGTTGGGCCAGGCGTATTCAACTAGAGGTGGGTTTACAGCCTCGGCAACCACTCCATGTTCCTCGGGCTCAATTATCCGATCATCCAACCAATCATCGATCATATCACCGGCAATGATTACCATGCTATGCAACTTCCATTCACCGGGGGGGCTGTGTTTACACATCATACCATGGGTTTCATGAATCACCATATCCGAGATTAAATCGACCACGACTTGTTGCGGATAATCTTGATGTGTGAAAGGCATCAAGCTTCCATGCGATGGATGGCTTTTGCAAACCCGACATGCGGCGATGTGGTTCATGCCAACAGCAAATACGCACAAATTGATTCATACTGATATCTAGACTGAGCCATGTATTCTGCTGCTGTAGCACGACCCTCTTTTGTTGGATATTATGTAATCTTGTTAGTTTGAAGCACTCCTCTGGTTTGAAGGATAGATACCTTTCTGGGATCAAGTACATCCTAACTCACCTGCGTAGGATGTACTGATTATATATATATATATATATATATATATATATATATAAACACTAATACGATGACGGGATCGAATAATATTACGATCACAACTGAAGCTGCTGAGTAACGCTTTGAACTTCCCTCATCTTTGGGTTGAGCGTCGACTAAAAAGTGTCCAAATGGGGCTTGCAATATACCGTTGGAAAGCTATGGACACCAATATAATGATCCAAGTTAAACTTTTGGCAAAATGTAAGCGGTTTGAGAGCAGTTTTGAAAACCGTTTTTTCTTCATACAAAAAACGTGAATCGTATTTTCGATCGCATTTCTAAACCGTTTATCGGAATGAGGTAAATAATATAGCGTAGGAAAGCTGCTGCAAAACCGCTCCTTCGACATGTTGAAAGTTTTCTCTAATTCCCTATGGATAAAGAGTAATTTTGGAAATCGTAAAATTTCACAAACCGAACAGCCGAGTTCGTATTTTCAGTGTAATTTCTAAACGGCTAATCCATTTGAGGCAAATGATATGGCATTGGAAAGCTTGTGAAAATGCGCTACGTTCTCATGTTAAAAAAATTCTAATTTGGAACGGTTTAAAAGTAATTCAGAAAACGGTACAAGTTCCACCGAGTTCGTATTTTCGAGCTAATTTTTTACACGTATGGCCGAATGCAACAAATGATACGGGGTTGGAAAGCTTGAGCAAATGCGTAACTTTTTCGTATATATTGTTTCTCATAATTCTTTATAGTTTTAAGTCAAATTGGAAAATGGCTAAAAACGTATTTTGGCATACTTTCTACATACTTTATCGGAATGGGGCAAATAATATACCGCTTAAAAGCTACGGAAAATGCGAAACTTTTTCATGTTGATGGTTTTCGCTGATTCCTAGCCATTTTCAAGTAATTGCGAAAATGGCGAGATCGTTCGTTCTTCATTTATCGCGAAACTGATTCTTCGAAAAAGCACCGCGTGAAGAACATGAACTTGTCGGCACGTTTACTTGAACTTCACTCTGTTTTTGATGTGCTTTTTTTTGCTCGTATATCTCTATCCACTGCTCCTATCTCTCCATCCACTCACCAGAATTGAGCAAGTAATATACCGATGGAAAGCTACTGTAAACACGCAACTTTCCCATGTTGATCATTTTTTCATACTCGTAACGATTTTAAAAGTTTTTCATCTAAAATTTATTCAGCGTAGTAGTTGAACTTCATGTTGTTTTTGCGTTGAACTTCTGTAACGTATTTTTGTTTGTACACGCCCCTAAACTTCCCTCTGTACGAACCCGAACTTCGGGCTATATTCGCAAATGTGGCTTCCCCCATGAATTTTTCTTGTTAGTCGTGTTCTATATGATGTTAGTGTAATCTAGAAATGTTTTTTAGCAACTAAATACCGGTTTTAAATAGGAATCTCGCTCGTTGGCAGATTTTGCTCTTGGGTCATGATGAAATTGTGTTTTTTGCAATTTTACTGCCTGAGTTGTTCGACCTGAACTTCTCCCAGTGCTAGGTTGAACTTCCGCCAACATTGCCCAAATGGGGCTTGTGATATACCACTGGAAAGCTATGGACAACAATATCATGACCCAAGTTAAATTTTTGGTAAAATGTAAGCTGTTTAAGAGCAGTTTTGAAAACCATTTTTTCTTCACACAAAAAACGTGAATCGTATTTTCGATCGCATTTGTAAACTGTCTATCGGAATGAGGCAAATAATATGGCGTTGGAAGGCTGCTGCAAAACCGCTCCTTCCACATGTTAAAAGTTTTCTCTAATTCTCTACGGTTAAAGAGTAAATTGGAAAATTGTAAAATTTCGCAAACCGAACATCCGAGTTCATATTTTTGATGTCATTTCTAAACGGCTAATCCAATTGAGGAAAATGATATGGCGTTAGAAAGCTTATGAAAATGCGCTACTTTTCCATGTATAAAGTTTTTTCTAATTTTGAACGGTTTAAAAGTAATGTAGAAAATGGTACAAGTCCTACCGAGTTCGTATTTTCAAGCTCATTTTTTAACCGTTCACCCGAACGCAGCAAATGATATGGCGTTGGAAAGCTTGAGTAAATGCGAAACTTTTTGATATGTATTGTTTCTCCCAATTCTTTACTGTTTTATGTCAGTTCTGAAAATGGTTAAGAATGTATTTTTGCCGTAATTTCTACAAACTTTGTCGGAATGGGGCGAATAATATACCGTTCAAAAGCTATGAAAAATGCGAAACTTTTTCATGTTGATGATTTTCTTTGAGTCCCAGCCATTTTCAAGTAATTTCAGAAATGGCGAGATCACTTGTTCTGCCTTTATCGCGAAACAGATTCGTCGAAAATGCATCGCGTGAAGTACTTGAACTTCCATGGCAGTTCTGCTTGAACTTCACTCTGTTTTTCAGGTGCTTTTTTGTAGGGTAACGTAGTAATTTCAAAAAAATTCCTACGCACACGCAAGATCATGGTGATGATATAGCAACGAGAGGGGAGAGTGTTCGTCCACATACCCTCGTAGACCGTAAGCGGAAGCGTTAGCACAACGCGGTTGATGTAGTCGTACGTCTTCACGATCCGACCGATCCAAGCACCGAACGTCACGGGGCCTTGAGTTCAGCACACGTTCAGCTCGATGGCGATCTCCGGCCCTCCGATCCAGCAAAGGTTCGGAGATGAGTTCGTCGACCTGACGGAGTGGTGGCGATGATGATGTTCTACGGTAGCGAGGCTTCGCCTAAACTCCGCGATGATATGACCGAGGTGGAATATGGTGGAAGGGGCACCACACACGGCTAAGGAACGATCTGTAGATCAACTTGTGTGTCTTTGGGGTGCCCCCCCCCCGCCCCCGTATATAAAGGAGCCAGGGGGGAGGAGGCGGCCGGCCTAGGGGGGGAGTCCTACTCCCACCGGGAGTAGGACTCCCTCTTTCCTAGTAGGATTAGGAGAAGGGGGGAAAGACGAGGAAGAGGGAAGGAAAGGGGGCGCCCCTTCCCTGTCCTATTCGGACTAGGAGGGGGAGGCGCGGCCCCTCCTGGCTCCTTCCCTCTTCTCCCTCTTGGCCCATGTAGGCCCATTAACCCCGGGGTTCCGTAACCTCCGGTACTCGGTAAAATGCCGATTTCACCGGAACCATTCCGATGTCAAACATAGGCTTCCAATATATCAATCTTTATGTCTCGACCATTCGAGACTCCTCGTCATGTCCGTCATCACATCAGGGACTCGAACAAACTTGGTACATCAAAACTTATAAACTCATAATAAAGCTGTCATCGAAATGTTAGCGTGCGGACCCTACGGGTT
Organism: Aegilops speltoides; assembly: GCA_021437245.1. Classification (NCBI taxonomy): domain Eukaryota; kingdom Viridiplantae; phylum Streptophyta; class Magnoliopsida; order Poales; family Poaceae; genus Aegilops; species Aegilops speltoides. Next base: position 199,087,702 of record CM038142.1, on the reverse strand, counting down.
CGAGAACTATGTAGACATGACCTAAAACCATTCTCGGTCAATAAACAATAGTAGGACCTGGATGCCCATATTGGTTCCTACATATTCTCGAAGATCTTTATCGGTCAAACCGCATAACAACATCGTTGTTCCTTTGTCATCGGTATGTTACTTGCCGAGATTTGATCGTCGGTATCCAATACCTAGTTCAATCTCGTTACCGGCAAGTCTCTTTACTCGTTCTATAATACATCATCTCATAACTAACTCATTAGTTATATTGCTTGCAAGGCTTAAGTGATGAGTATTACCGAGAGGGCCCAGAGATACCTCTCCGACAATCGGAGTGACAAAACCTAATCTCGAAATACGCCAACTCAACATGTACCTTCGGAGACACCTGTAGTACTCCTTTATAATCACCAAGTTACGTTGTGACGTTTGGTAGTGCCCAAAGTGTTCCTCTGGTAAACGGGAGTTGCATAATTCTCATAGTTACAGGAACATGTATAAGTCATGAAGAAAGCAATAGCAGAATACTAAACGATCAAGTGCTAAGCTAGCGGGATGGGTCATGTCAATCACATCATTCTCCTAATGATGTGATCCCATTAATCAAATGACAACACATGTCTATGGTTAGGAAACATAACCATCTTTGATTAACGAGCTAGTCAAGTAGAGGCATACTAGTGACTATATGTTTGTCTATGTATTCACACATGTATCATGTTTCCGGTTAATACAATTCTAGCATGAATAATAAACATTTATCATGATATGAGGAAATAAATAATAACTTTATTATTGCCTCTAGGGCATATTTCCTTCAGTCTCCCACTTGCACTAGAGTCAATAATCTAGATTACATAGTAATGATTCTAACACCCATGGAGTCTTGGTGCTGATCATGCTTTGCTCGTGAGAGAGGCTTAGTCAATGGATCTGCAACATTCAGATCCGTATGTATCTTGCAAATCTGTATGTATCCCACTTGGACTTGGTCCCGAATGGAATTGAAGCATCTCTTGATGTGCTTGGTCCTCTTGTGAAATCTGGATTCCTTTGCCAAGGCAATTGCACCAGTATTGTCACGGAAGATCTTCATTGGTTCCGATGCACTAGGTATGACACCTAGATCGGAAATGAACTCCTTCATCCAGACTCCTTCATTCGCTGCTTCAGAAGCAGCTATGTACTCCGCTTCACATGTAGATCCCGCCACGACGCTTTGTTTAGAACTGCACCAACTTACAGTTCCACCGTTTAATATAAACACGTATCCGGTTTGCGATTTAGAATCGTCCGGATCGATGTCAAAACTTACATCGGCGTAACCTCTTACGACTAGCTCTTTGTCACCTCCATATCGAGAAACATATCCTTAGTCCTTTTCGGTATTTCGGGATGTTCTTGACCGCTGTCCAATGATCCACTCTGGATTACTTTGGTACCTTCCTGCTAAGCTTATTGCTAAGCATATGTCAGGTCTGGTACACAGCATTGCATACATGATAGAGCCTATGGCTGAAGCATAGGGAACATCTTTCATTTTCTCTCTATCTTCTGCTGTGGTCGGGCATTGAGTTTGACTCAACTTCACACCTTGTATCACAGGCAAGAATCCTTTCTTTGCCTGATCCATTTTGAACGTTTTCAAACAAAAATCAAGGTATGTGCTTTGTGAAAGTCCTATTAAGCGTCTTGATCTATCTCTATAGATCTTGATGCCCAATATATAAGCAGCTTCACCAAGGTCTTTCATTGAAAAACTTATATTCAAGTGTCCCTTTATGCTATCCAGAAATTCTATATCATTTCCAATTAACAATATGTCATCTACATATAAAACTAGAAATGCTACAGAGCTCCCACTCACTTTCTTGTAAATCTGAGGCTTCTCCAAAAGTCTGTATAAAACCATATGCTTTGATCACACTATCAAAGCGTTTATTCCAACTCCGAGATGCTTGCACCAGTCCATAAATGGAACGCTGGAGCTTGCACACTTTGTTAGCACCTTTTGGATCAACAAAACCTTCCGGCTGCATCATATACAACTCTTCTTCTAGAAATCCATTCAAGAATGCAGTCTTGACATCCATTTGCCAAATTTCATAATCATGAAATGCAGTAATAGCTAACATGATTCGGATAGACTTAAGCATCGCTACGGGTGAGAAGGTCTCATCGTAGTCAACCCCTTGAACTTGTCGAAAACCTTTCGCAACAAGTCGAGCTTTATAAACGATTATATTACCATCGGCGTCCGTCTTCTTCTTAAAGATCCATTTATTCTCAATAGCTTGCCGATCATCGGGCAAGTCAACCAAAATCCATACTTTGTTTTCATACATGGATCCCATCTCAGATTTCATGGCCTCTAGCCATTTTGCGAATCTGGGCTCATCATCGCTTCCTCATAGTTCGTAGGTTCATCATGGTCAAGTAACATGACTTCCGAATAGGATTACCGTACCACTCAGTGCGGATCTTACTCTAGTAGACCTCGAGGTTCTATAGAAACTTGATCTGAAGTTTCATGATCAATATCATTAGCTTCCTCAGCGATTGGTGTAGTTGTCATAGGAACCGGTTCTTGTGATGAACTACTTTCCAATAAGGGAGTAGATCTGATTATCTCGTCACGTTCTACTTTCCTCCCACTCACTTCTTTCGAGAGAAACTCCTTCTCTAGAAAGGATCCGAATTTAGCAACGAAAATCTTGCCCCGGATCTGTGATAGAAGGTGTACCCAATAGTCTCCTTTGGGTATCCTATGAAGACACATTTCTCGATTTGGGTTCGAGCTTATCTGGTTGAAGTTTCTTCACATAAGCATCGCAGCCCCAAACTTTAAGAAACGACAACTTTGGTTTCTTGCCAAACCACAGTTCATAAGGCGTCGTCTCAGCGGTTTTGATGGTGCCCTATTTAGCGTGAATGCGGCCGTCTCTAAAGCATAACCCCAAAAGCGATAGCGGTAGATCGGTAAGAGACATCATAGATCGCACCATATCAAGTAAAGTATGATTCTGACGTTCGGACACACCATTTCATTGTGGTGTTCGGTGGCGTGAGTTGCGAGACTATCCGCATTGTTTAAAGTGTAGACCAAACTCGTAACTCAAATATTCTCCTCCACGATCGGATCGTAGAAACTTTATTTTCTTGTTACGATGATTTTCCACTTCACTCTGAAATTCTTTGAACTTTTCAAATGTTTCAGACTTGTGTTTCATTAAGTAGATATACCCATATCTGCTTAAATCATCTGTGAAGGTGAGAAAATAACGATATTCGCCACGAGCCTCAACATTCATTGGACCACATACATCGTATGTATGATTTCCAACAAATCTGTTGCTCTCTCCATAGTCCGAGAAGCGGCGTTTTAGTCATCTTGCCCATAAGGCACGGTTCATAAGTACCAAGTGATTCATAATCAAGTGATTCCAAAAGCCCATCGGTATGGAGTTTCTTCACGCGCTTTACACGATATGACCTAAGCGGCGATTGCCACAAATAAGTTGTACTATCATTATCATCTCTGCATCTTTTGGTTTCAACTTTGTGAATATGTGTCTCACTACTATCGAGATTCAATAAAATAGACCACTCTTCAAGGGTGCATGACCATAAAAGATATTACTCATATAAATAGAACAACCATTATTCTCGATTTAAATGAATAACCGTCTCACATCAAACAAGATCCAGATATAATGTTCATGCTCAATCTTTGGCACCAAATAACAATTATTTAGGTCTAATACTAATCCCGATGGTAGATGTAGAGGTAGCGTGCCGACCGCGATCACATCGACTTTGGAACCATTTCCCACGCGCATCGTCACCTCGTCCTTAGCTAATCTTCGCTTAATCCGTAGTCCCTGTTTCGAGTTGCAAATATTAGCAACAGAACCAGTATCAAATACCCAGGTGCTACTGCGAGCATTAGTAAGGTACACATCAATAACATGTATATCACATATACCTTTGTTCACTTTGCCATCCTTCTTATCCGCCAAATACTTGGGGCAGTTCCGCTTCGATGTCGATGCGCTTGCGGTAGAAGCACTCGATTTCAGGCTTAGGTCCGGACTTGGGCTTCTTCTCTTGAGCAACAACTTGCTTGTCGTTCTTTTGAAGTTCCCCTTCTTCTTCCCTTTGCCCTTCTTCTTGAAACTAGTGGTCTTGTTGACCATCAACACTTGATGCTCCTTCTTGATTTCTACCTCCGCGGCTTTTAGCATCGCCAAGAGCTCGGGAATAGTCTTGTTCATCCCTTACATATTATAGTTCATCATGAAGCTCTTGTAGCTTGGTGGCAGTGATTGGAGAATTCTGTCAATGACACTATCATCAGGAAGATTAACTCCCAGTTCAATCAAGTGATTATTATACCCAGACATTTTGAGTATGTGTTCACTAACAGAACTATTCTCCTCCATCTTGCAGCTATAGAACTTATTGGAGACTTCATATCTCTCAATCCGGGCATTTGCTTGAAATATTAACTTCAAATCCTTGAACATCGCATATCCTCCATGACGTTCAAAACGTTGTTGAAGGCCCGGTTCTAAGCCGTAAAGCATGGCACACTGAACTATAGAGTAGTCATCGACTTTGCTCGCCAGACGTTCTTAACGTCGTCGGTTACATCAGCAGCAGGCACTGGCACCCAGCGGTGCTTCCAAGGCGTAACTTTTTGTGCAGCAATGAGGATAATCCTCGATTCTGAACCCGATCCGTGTAATTGCTACCATCATCTTTCAACTTTGCTTTCTCAAGGAACGCATTAAAATTCAACGGAACAACAGCACGAGCCATCTATCTACAAACAAACATAGACAAGCAAAATACTATCGGTACTAAGTTCATGATAAATTTAAGTTCAATTAATCATATTACTTAAGAACTCCCACTTAGGCGGACATCTCTCTAGTCATCTAAGTGATCACGTGATCCAAATCAACTAAACCATGTCCGATCATCATGTGAGATGGAGTAGTTTCAATGGTGAACATCTCTATGTTGATCATATCTACTATATGATTCACGCTCGACCTTCGGTCTTCGTGTTCGAGGCCATATCTGTATATGCTAGGCTCGTCAAGTATAACTGAGTATTCAGCGTGTGCAACTGTTTTGCACCGTTGTATTTGAGCGTAGAACCTATCACACCCGATCATCACGTGGTGTCTCAAAGACGAAGAACTTTTGCAGCGGTGCATACTCGGGAGAACACTTCTTTATAATTAGTGAGAGATCATCTTAAAATGCTACCGTCGACCAAAGCAAGATAAGATGCATAAAGGATAAACATCACATGCAATCAATATAAGTGATATGATATGGCCATCATCATCTTGTGCTTGTGATCTCCATCTTGAAGCACCGTCATGATCACCATTGTCACCGTAGCGACACCTTGATCTCCATCGTAGCATCGTTGTCGTTCGCCATCTATTGCTTCTCGACTATCGCTACCGCTTAGTGATAAAGTAAAGCAATTACAGAGCGTTGCATTTCATACAATAAGCGACAACCATATGGCTCCTGCCGATTGCCGATAACCGGTTACAAAACATGATCATCTCATACAATAAAATGTAGCATCACGTCTTGACCATATCACATCACAACATTCCCTGCAAACACAAGTTAGACGTCCTCTACTTTGTTGTTGCAAATTTTACGTGGCTGCTACGGGCTTAGCAAAAACCGTTCTTACCTACGCATCAAAAACCACAACGATAGTTCGTCAAGTTGGTGCTGTTTTAACCTTCGCAAGGACCGGGCGTAGCCACACTCGATTCAGCTAAAGTGAGAGAGACAGACACCCGCCAGCCACCTTTAAGCACGAGTGCTCGTAATAGTGAAACCGGTCTCGCGTAAGCGTACGCGTAATGTCGGTCCGGGCCGCTTCATCTCACAATACCGCCGAACCAAAGTATGACATGCTGGTAAGCAGTATGACTTGTATCGCCCACAACTCACTTGTGTTCTACTCGTGCATATAACATCAACGCGTAAAACCTAGGCTCGGATGCCACTGTAGGGTAACGTAGTAATTTCAAAAAATTTCCTACGCACACGCAAGATCATGGTGATGATATAGCAACGAGAGGGGAGAGTGTTCGTCCACGTACCCTCGTAGACCGTAAGCGGAAGCGTTAGCACAACGCGGTTGATGTAGTCGTACGTCTTCACGATCTGACAATCCAAGCCCGAACGTACGGGGCCTCCGAGTTCAGCACACGTTCAGCTCGATGACGATCTCCGGCCCTCCGATCCAGCAAAGGTTCCGGAGATGAGTTCCGTCAGCACGACGGCGTGGTGATGATGATGATGTTCTACCGGCGCAGGGCTTCGCCTAAACTCCGCGACGATATGACCGAGGTGGAATATGGTGGAAGGGGGCATCGCACACAGCTAAGGAACGATCCGTAGATCAACTTGTGTGTCTTTGGGGTGCCCCCCCCCCACCCCCGTATATAAAGGAGCCAGGGGGAGGAGGCGGCCGGCCTAGGGGGCGCGCCAAGGGGGGGAGTCCTACTCCCAGGAGTAGGACTCCTCTTTCCTAGTAGGATTAGGAGAAGGGGAAAGAGGAGGAAGAGGGAAGGAAGGGGCGCCGCCCCTTCCCTTGTCCTATTCGGACTAGGAGGGGAAGGGGCGCGTGGCCCCCTCCTGGCTCCTTCCCTCTTCTCCCTCTTGGCCCATGTAGGCCCATTAACCCCTTGGGGGGTTCCGGTAACCTCCCGGTACTCCGGTAAAATGCGGATTTCACACGGAACCATTCTGATGTCCAAACATAGGCTTCCAATATATCAATCTTTATGTCTCGACCATTCCGAGACTCCTCGTCATGTCCGTGATCACATCCGGGACTCCGAACAAACTTCGGTACATCAAAACTTATAAACTCATAATAAAAGTGTCATCGAAACGTTAAGCGTGCGGACCCTACGGTTCGAGAACTATGTAGACATGACCTAAAACCATTCTCGGTCAATAACCAATAGTGGGACCTGGATGCCCATATTGGTTCCTACATATTCTACGAAGATCTTTATCGGTCAAACCGCATAACAACATACATTGTTCCCTTTGTCATCGGTATGTTACTTGCCCGAGATTTGATCGTCGGTATACAATACCTAGTTCAATCTCGTTACTGGCAAGTCTCTTTACTCGTTCTGTAATACATCATCTCATAACTAACTCATTAGTTATATTGCTTTCAAGGCTTAAGTGATGAGTATTACCGAGAGGGCCCAGAGATACATCTCCGACAATCGGAGTGACAAAACCTAATCTCGAAATACGCCAACTCAACATGTACCTTGAGAGACACTGTAGTACTCCTTTATAATCACCCGATTACGTTGTGACGTTTGGTAGTACCCAAAGTGTTCCTCCGTAAGCGGAGTTGCATAATTCTCATAGTTACAGGAACATGTATAAGTCATGAAGAAAGCAATAGCAGAATACTAAACGATCAAGTGCTAAGCTAACGGGATGGGTCATGTCAATCACATCATTCTCCTAATGATGTGATCCCATTAATCAAATGACAATACATGTCTATGGTTAGGAAACATAATCATCTTTGATTAACGAGCTAGTCAAGTAGAGGCATACTAGTGACAATATGTTTGTCTATGTATTCACACATGTATCATGTTTCCGGTTAATACAATTCTAGCATGAATAATAAACATTTATCATGATATGAGGAAATAAATAATAACTTTTTTATTGCCTCTAGGGCATATTTCCTTCATTTTTTTGCTCGTAGCTCTTCATTCACTCACCAAAACACTCACCATAATTGAGAAAGTGATATACCGATGGAAAGCTGTTGTAAACACGCAACTTTCCCGTTTTAATTATTTTTTCATACTCGCGACAGTTTTAAAAGTTTTTATCTGAAATTCATTCAGTGCATTAGTTGAACTTCTTGCTGTTTTCACGTTGAACTTCTCTGACGTATTTTCATTTGTAATTTTCTCATCCATTCGTTAGTGTTACACAAATGATACTCCTTTTGTACAAACCCATTCACAATAAAATTTTTTAACTTTCTCCGACCGAGGAGTTGAATTAATAACAACAAAACTTGTAGTATTTGCTTTTTTATTTATTTTTAATACAAAATGCACACCGTGTAGTACATGAACTTCTGGCAGTTATCAATCGAACTTCTCTCGGTTATGTGAAAATATCTGAGTTTTTTATAAGTATTTATCTGAATTTCTTAATCTTTTTTTATGAATTTCGAAGCGCTCTATAATCATCGAACTTCTCCATCTTTTTGATATGGACTGCTTGGCTTTATTTATTGATCTTTTTATGAATTTCGAAGCACTCTATTTCTAAAATTTGAACTTCTCACTACTAGGAAAAGGGCTATAGATGGGATGGACACTAATGACGCACTGTACATGTGGTGCGCCATTACTAAATACTAATGGCGCACCATGTGTTGGTGCACCATTAGTGTGCAAATACTAATGGTGCGCCACATCCCATGGTGCACCATTAGTAAAAAAAAATAGTTTTTTCAAAACTACTAATGGCGCACAGTGGGAGTGGTGCGCATACTAGTTGACATAGTAATGGCGCACCACACCCACCGTGCGCCATTAGTAGTTTTGAAAAAAATAAAAAAAATTGTTAGTAATGGCGCTTTGTGGGCAAGGCGCCATTAGTAATTTAACTAGTAATGGCGCCTTGTCCTTTGGTGCGCCATTACTAAGTTTTTTTCAAAAAATCAATTTTTTTTCTTTTTTTCTTTTCAAAACTAGTAATGCTGCACCGTGGGTGTGGTGCGCCATTACTAGTTTAACTAGTAATGGCGCACCACCCCACGGTGCGCCATTACTAACTTGGCCCAAAAGTTCCCAAATGCACCCCCTAGTGGACCGCCTTTTCAGTTTTAAAGAAATTAAAACAAAATGATAAAAATGTCAGAAAAATAAAATAAAATAAGTTTCCCATGTGATATGTGGTCTAGTTGTTGAGAAAATTTACAAATATGAATTTCGACTTTATTTGCAAAATCTCTCCGAAAATTTGTAAAATGGGCATAACTTTTGCATACGAACTCGGATTAAAAAGTTTTTTATATGAAAAATCATCTACTTGAAAAGTTACATCCAAATTTAATGGGGGGAACCCCGTTAAACATTTTCAAAATCCCCAAAAACCTAACAGAAAAAAGTTACGGGGCTTTCAAGATCTAGAGGCAAAAAAATTAAAAAAAATTCAAACTTACTAGTGGCGCACCATGGATGTGGTGCGCCACTAGTAATAGAAAAAAATGGTCTTGAATTTTTTTTCAATTGTTTTAAAATGATACGTAATATGACCGGAAAGTTTGAAATATTTTTCAAAATTTCATCATAGTCATGAACATGAACAAAGTCCTAGACATCAACAAGGTATAATAGGATTGATATGCTAGATATATCAACAAGTGCCTGTCAAGTGAGCTATTGCTGGGGTTGGATAGAACTCTGAAGTTAAGCGTGCTTGGGCTGGAGTAGTGTGAGGATGGGTGACCTTTTGGGAAGTTTGACAACGGAGTGCGGTTTGACCTGAGTTTAAGCATATTGACCCGAGATTAAGCCATAGTGACCTGATATTAAGAAAAAAAAAACGAAAAAAAATAAAAAAAATAAAAAAATTGAAAATAAAAATAAAAATGAGCCATTAGTATACCAGATACTAAGGGCGCACCACTGGTGCGCCATTAGTAAAAAATACTAGTGGCGTGATACTAATGGCGCACCAGTAGTGCGCCATTAGTAGGCAAAACTGGTGCGCCATTAGTAGGCCTTTTCCTAGTAGTGTCTTGTTATTTTATTTTTGAATTTCTTGTTTCCATTCTTTAATAACGAGGGAAATCTGATTTTTCTATAATCATCGAACTTCTCCATCTTTTTAATATGGACTTCCAGGTTTTTTTACTTAATCTTTTTTTATGAAATTTTGAAGCACTCTATTTTTAAAAGTTGAACTTCTTGTTATTTAATTTTTGAACTTCTTGTTTTCCATTTCTTTAATAACAAGGGAAATCTGAGTTTTCTACAATCATCGAACTTCTCCATCTTTCTAATTTGGACTTCCTGGTTTTATTTCTTTTAGTAACGGAAAAAATCCTACTTTTTGATAGACATCGAGCCGCTTCGTTAAATTTGAACTTCTAGGTTTATTTTAATAGAACTTCTTCATTATGTCAAATAGAACTTATTGGTCTTATTCTTTAGTAACCGGAACAAATTGAGTTTTCAAATAAATATCAAATTGCTCTGCTTTTAAAAATTGAACTTCTTGGTTTTATTATTTAGTAACAAGAAAAAAATGAGTTTTTAATATGCAATGAACTACTTCATTTTTTTAAATTGAACTTCGTGGTTTTTATCTTTAGTATTGGGGGAAAATGCCCAAAATGACATTTTTTTTGTTTTTGTTTTATGAACTTCTAAGTCCTAGGTTTTAATATACTATGAACTTCTCTGTTATTTTTATCTGAACTTCATATCTTTTATTTTTTTGAGTAAAGTTGTTATTTTTTATTTTTAAATAAACATGATTTTGACTTTTTTATTTTTGATCTTCATGGCCGATTCTTTAATTCCTTTTTTTAATTTCAACTTCTTCATTTTATTATTTAGTAATGAGAAAACATCTAAGTTTTTTAACCTTTGAACTTCTCTCTTATTTTACTTTGAACTTCTTAGAGAAAAATATGGTTTTAAATAAGCAAACAATTTTCTAGGTTTTTACCTTTGAACTTCTAGGTTTTATGACCTTACCGGTTACTTCAAATTGAACTTCTAGGGTTTCCAAATTTTAACTTCTACGTTTTTTTGACCTTCTCGGTTATTGCAAATTGAACTTCTAGGGTTTTCAAAATCCATTTTTTATAAACCTTTTTTTGAACTGCTCTGTTATTTTGAGTTGGCCTTCTCTCTTATTCATTTGGAAATGAGGAAAGTCTTACTTTTAACAGCTTTCCTCTGCGTCGAGCAAAAGCGGAGAAGTTAATTGGTTTGAAATAAAAAATTGAACTTCTAAATTTTTGTTTCATGAATTCTTTGGTAGCAATACATGAACTTCTCGACACGACAATTTCGAAGTTGCAAAACATGCACAAAAAAGAAAGGAAGATGTAAAATGAGTGTGCAAAAACTGTAGAAATTTGGGTATAATTTGAGCATAAGAATCAGCGGCAAAAAGACAGTGCGCGCTTACAAACAATATTCTCAAATGGCCTGGCCACACAGTAACTACGTGCACCCAATCCTTTTACATAAAAAATGCACTAACTAGTGGCGGACTTGCATCCATCCATCTTGTCTCACGTTATCCACAAAGTGCTGACGCGTTATCTTCTCCATTCTTTTCTTCTTCTTCCCTGTATTCTCAAACAAGCAACATATTGATTCAGAAAACAATCGTAATCGTGGCCAATTTTTTGGAGAAGCTTCCATGCACTCTTCTTTTTGCAGCTGGAATTGCCCATCAGGAGAAGCTGACGTGCAATGGTGGCCAATTTTCTGGCGGGATTCTGGAGTTGGGTTCTCCTGTTGATGCATACGTAGCCACAGACGGAGTACTCATGACCTACCCAAGGAGCTGCCCGCGACCTTCCCAAGGCGCTGCATGTGACCTTCCCAAGGCACTGCCTGTGACCTGCCCATGACGGTGCCGGATCTCGGATGGCGCTGGATCCAGGGACGACACATGCTCAGATCCGCATCGGCGTGGTGCTTGCTATTGTAGTGGATTCAAGGGGAGGGAGGACGCCGCCTCGGTAGATTCAGGGGGAGGGACGGCGCCGCCGTGATGGATTCATAGGGAGAGAGGTCGTTGCCGTGATGGATTCAGAAGAAGAGAGGCCACCACCACGGTGGATTCAAGGGGAGGGAGGTGACAGCGGCTCGTGGTATTCGGGGATCGGCGAAAGCATGCCGGCATTCCGGAGCCGCGCGGCCGTTTGGGAGGAGGGGAGGTGGCGCGCCGGCCGCGGGGAAGGAGGGGAGGTGGCACGCCGACCACGGGGGAGAAGGGGAGTCACGCGCCAGCCGCGGGGGAGGAGGGGAGGAGGCGCGTCGGCCGCGGGGGAGGAGGGGAGTAGGCGCGCCGGCCACGGGGAGGAGGGGATGGGGTGGGGTCCGACCGCTACCGGGGATGGGATGGGATGGGGGGGAGGAGGGCTGCTGCTGGGAGGAAGGTGGGGGCGGTGGTGCTTGCTGCCGGGGAGGGAGGTGGTGGCGGCGGCGCCTGCTGCCTGGGAAGGAGACGAGGGGCGGGGATGGCGCAGAGCGGGCGTGGGGATAAGGTCGGGAGGTTTTTTTTTTATTCCGTGTGTTCGGGAGTTCGGGAGGATATGTGTCGGCTCCTTATAGACAAGCGTTGTGATCCAAATAACTATTCTAATCCTGGGATTAGAATAGTGTTGTCTATATATATATATATATATATATATATATATATATATATATATATATATATATATATATATATATACCTAATAATAAAGCACGCAGGTTTACTCGTCCGTCGCGCTAATTTGCAAAAAAGCCCTGCGTTTACATGAAATCAACCCATGATCCAGATTTAAGTCACTCCGAACCGTTATTTTACACTTTTCAAAAACCCCTTGACTTTTTAGGTATTCTATTCATGGATCATATTTAATACAAACAAATGCTTTTCTAAATCATCCATATCTTTTAAATAGTAACTCTGATTTAAACATGTTATATATGAATTTTGATTAGAAAAATACGTAGAATATGAATATAAGATTATTTTAACCTGTTAAGTATTTATAAATATTATTTTGAAAGATGTTTAATTCAAACAAATGTTTTTCTAAATTATCGCATCTTTTAAACCGTAACTCCGATTTTAATATGTTATATATGAAATTTGATTAGAAAAATGCGTGAAATCTGTATATGATGTTAATTTTACCTGTTAAATATTTTTAAATATTGTTTTGGAAGGAAACTTATAACTATAGCGCACGATCCATTTTTCTTTGATCAAATGACGATCCGGATTGCAAATAAACACCCACTATAATCATACAGGGAAAAGAAAACATCGAGAACTACACATGCATACCTCTGAATACGTTGCAGGGGAAAACAACAGATTTCTCATCGTGAGTGTGAGAGAAAGCGAGAGAGAGGGAGAGGGAGGACAGAGGGAGAGAGAGACGTCTTAGGATTAACCACATTCTAACATGTTTTGGTTTGTGTGAACACTAAGGCCATCGCCGGCGAGGGTGGGAAGAAGGATAAGCGGCAACACAAATATGATGTGTTGCTAAAAATGCGATCATATTATTTTCCTCATTCTGATAAACGGTTTAAAAATGCGATCGAAAATACGATTCACATTTTTTGTATGAAGAAAAAACGGTTTTCAAAACTGCTCTTAAACCGCTTACATTTTGCCAAAGATTTAACTTGGATCATGATATTGGTGTCCATAGCTTTCCAACGGTATATCACAAGCCCCATTTGGACACTTTTTAGCTGAAGTTCAACCCAGTACAGAGGGAAGTTCAGGTTGTGATCAAAATATTATTCTGATCCCGTGATCAGAATAGTGTTTATGTGTGTCTATATATATATATATATATATATATATATATATATATATATATATATATATATCAATTAGGCTTCAAGTGCGTACTTGTTAGTTAAACATATGGTTAAAATGTGACACCAAATACGACTAGTAAGCAGTACAGTAGCAATACTAGTATACGTCGGTCAAATTATTTATCATGTTCACACATTGAATTGACGTGACAACACGCTGCGCGTGAGGTGACACAAGAATCCCAGCGGCGTGTTCGGGTATTCTGGACTTCAGATTTGGAGTACCACTTATCTGTCGAAATCTTTCATCCTACACTTAAAACAGTCGATTGATCAAACATTGAGAACCATATAACTGGAATTATCTGATGCAAGTCGAAGAAGGATTGGCCGGTGCTGCCGGATGGCGTCAAGTTCGATCCCACGGATCAGGAGTTGATCGAGCACCTTGAGGCCAAAGTGAGTGCTGACAGCGCGAGATCTCACCCTCTCATCGATTTGTTCATACCAACCATCGACAGCGAGCACGGCATATGCTACACCCATCCTAAGAAACTTCCAGGTAAGACACCGATTGGCCGTATACTTGCACAAACATATTCCTTTGTTTATAGCTCTAATTTTCTTTTTAGACGTAGACCTGGTGAAGCAATTACAATTTGACAGTTAATAAAAAGTGAAACAAGTGATTGCAACATGCCAAAGATGTTATGAAAATGCCAACTACATACACTAAAACATGTATTCGACAATCTGCAGTATCACTGCGAGTGGCCTAAGCAAGCATTTCTTCCAAAGACAATTCGGGGCATTCAAAAGGGCACGTGGACGCCGCAAGATCTGATCGAAGCGCGACATGCACGCGATGTGGCACAAGACCGGCAATACCTTGCGGTGATGGTCAATGGCGGCGGATGGGCGACAAAAGGTTCTCGTGCTGCACACCAACAAGAACCGACCAGCAGAGGACCAATCGGGTGATGCACCAGTACCACCTCGGGGACCTGGAGAAAGAGAAGGAGCGGGAGCTGGTCCTCTGCAAGATTTTATAAGTTAGTTTGGTATTGGTACTTGTACTACCTTGTCGTCCGCAAGTTGGTATTGTAGTTAACGATCTTTTGGTATGAACTTGGAATTTGCTTCCAACCATCATGCCGAGGGTCAATGTGGATATAAAGTTGAATCATTTGTTTCGAAACGAATTTTTAGGCACCTGATTTTCATTTGATGTGTAGCATAAGCACCTGTCGTTCGAATTCCCAGTTCTCCAAATTTTTTGAAACAAGTGCATGCACTTATTATCACGATGAAAAAAAATATCCCTGTTGCATCCCAGTTATCAGTCTGTACTTGCAGAATTCTCTCGTTTATTGAGCACATATATTGTTTTTTCAGGTCGAGCAAGTTTCAACTGGGTTGTAGACTGCCCAGGCTTGTTTTGTTTTTAACAGGCCCAGCCCATGACGACAATGAGGCACAAAGATCCAGCGGTATCTCATGGCCTCGCTCGCCAAATAAGTTAGTTATATTTTGTCTTACAACATCCGCAGGCAGTTTTTTTACTGAATCAAACACACAGCCCAGTTCTATTTTCCTCTTGAAACGCATGTCCTACATCCGTTTTCTAATCTGTACCTATAGTGTTACTAGTTCGTATACACATATCATTATATTGAAAATACATAAAATTCCCTTTTCATATTTACATCCTTATTTTTGTTGTTGTTTTCCCTCCCAACGCTGAATTTTTTGCCATTGGTTTTCCCTTAAACCAACTCAATTGTCCCACGTCTTATTTGCTTACAAAAATAAAACGTTTTTTTGGCAAATCAATAAGTTCTTAAAAATGTTTATCATTTCGGGATTACAATAGTTCGGACTCCACCAAAATATGCAAAATAAGGTTGAACTTTTTTACTGTGGTCCTGGGCAGAAGATGGGATGTAATAAATTACTTAAGAATTAGCAAATGGGTTGCAAATTATTAAAAAATAGCAAATGGGCTGCAAATTTTTAAAAAATAGCAAATGGGCTCTATGTTGTCTGCCACAGATTTGGAGGCTGGCTTGTGGGCCTACTAAGTTCATGCGTACAAAAGGTTTCTCAAAAAAGAAACTTAGTCAACAATCGACTCTACCAGCGTCAGATCGTTAGATGTCAATCTAACGGCAATCGTCTTCTTGATCTCGATCTTCCCGCCTGACCGCCCAAACCAGCGCCGTCGGAACCGCCTGCTCCCGCCTCCCGTGGTCAGCTGTGCTGCCGGGCAGGCCTCACAGCCCCATCATACTCGCATCCCTGGCCTGTGTATCCCTCTACTCACCCACACCTCCTATTATTTCCGGCGATGGCAGCCGAACCAGTCAACCCTCGTACTCTCCACCGCGTGGGCAGCCACTGTCGTGTCTTCCCCGGCTCCGTGTCATTCCCTTCGTAGGCCTCGCCGTCGTCCACCGCCCTGGTGCTCTCGGCGCGGCGTGGTCAACGTGGTCAACGAACGACATCCATCGGAAGTGGACTGTATGTGGAGATGCTGACGGCTGGGTCCACGGCCGCACACAAGGATATGCCTCCTTATTACGTGCAAAATAATGATTCCTCCACCTGACATCTGGGACCAGCCAGAAGGGCCTCTATATTTCACGAAAAAAACGTTCCCTCCGCTAACAGGACCCACCAACCATATCTTCGCACACAAGGAGGTGCCTCCTTATCGCGCACAAAAAATAAATACCCCCCTGCCAGCTAGGACCCACCATAGTGGGAGGCTGACTTGTGGGCCTACTAAGTTGATGGGGATGGAGGACTTTGTCAACTTAGTCAATATCTGAATGATTCTAGCTCCAGTGACCGTACGATGTCCATCCAACGGCCGGTCGTGCCGCGTGCTCCTGCCTCCCGTGGCTGGTTGTGATGCCGCGGAGGCCTCACCGCCCCCTACTACTCCCACCGCTGGCCAAGCCATCCCTCTACTCACCCACACCCCCTGTTATTCTATGGCGACGGCAGCCTCACACCGCAGCCGAACCAGTGAACCCTCGTACTCCTCTCCGTGAGGGCATCCACTGCTGCATCTTCCCCGACTCCGCATCATCCCCTTCCTAGGCCTCGCCGTCCTCCACCGCCTTGGTGCTCTCGGCGCGGCGTGGTCAATGTGGTCAACAACCGACTTCCATCGGGAAGAGTACTGTACATGGAGAGGCTGACAGTTGGGTCCACGGCAGCCGCAAGGAAGTGCCTCCTTATTACGCGCAAAATAATTATTACTCCACCTGACAGTGGGGACCCACCGGATGGGCCACCGCATTTCATGAGAAAACGTTTCCCCCCGACTATTGGGACCCACCAGCTACATCTTTGCACGCAAGGAAGTGCGTCCGAGCAAAAAAAAAAGATTCGCCCCCTGACTGCTGGGACCCGCCAGCTACATCTTCACCCGCAAGGAAGTTCCTGACAGTCGGGACCCACCTGGTAGAAGCGTACGTAGCATTGTCATTCTGGTCGCGAAGGTGTACGTACATACTGGTCAATGTAGAGGCGCGCATGTAGCATGTACATGTACGTACAGCGGCCAGTGTGCATGAAAGAAAATACGGCCATGTACGTACATACGGGAGGGGTCTCGAATGCCTACTCGCGCATACGTACAGCCAGGGATCGTGTACATGGCTGGGTCGCAACGGAGAAACAGCATCGTCGTCGTGTTCATGGGGAGCAAACCGGCTGGGTCAGAATGGAATGCGTCGTCGTGTTTGATGGAAATATGCCCTAGACGCAATAATAAAGTTATTATTTATTTCCTCATATCATGATAAATGTTTATTATTCATGCTAGAATTGTATTAACCGGAAACATAATACATGTGTGAATACATAAACCAACATAACGTCACTAGTATGCCTCTACTTAACTAGCTCATTAATCAAAGATGGTTATGTTTCCTAACCATAGACATGTGTTGTCATTTGATTAACGGGATCACATCATTAGGAGAGAGATGTGATTGACATGACCCATTCCGTTAGCCTAGCACTTGATCGTTTAGTATGTTGCTATTGCTTTCTTCATGACTTATACATGTTCCTGTAACTATGAGATTATACAACTCCCGTTTACCGGAGGAACACTTTGGGTGCTACCAAACGTCACAATGTAACTGGGTGATTTTAAAGGAGTACTACAGGTGTCTCCAAAGGTACATGTTGGGTTGGTGTATTTCGAGATTAGGTTTTGTCACTCCGATTGTCGGAGAGGTATCTCTGGGCCCTCTCGGTAATGCACATCACTATAAGCCTTGCAAGCAATGTAGCTAATGAGTTACTTACGGAATGATGCATTACGTAACAAGTAAAGAGACTTGCCGGTAACGAGATTGAACTAGGTATTTGATACCGACGATCGAATCTCGGGCAAGTAACATACCAATGACATACGTATGTTATTATGCAGTTTGACCGATAAAGATCTTCATAGAATATGTAGGAGCCAATATGGGCATCCAGGTTCCGCTATTGGTTATTGACCAATAATAGTTCTAGGTCATGTCTACATAGTTCTCGAACCCGTAGGGTCCGCACGCTTAACGTTACGATGACAGTTTTATTATGACTTTATAAGTTTTGATGTACCGAAGTTTGTTTGAAGTCCCGGATGTGACCACGGACATGACGAGGAGTCTCGAAATGGTCGAAACATAAAGATTGATATATTGGAAGCCTATGTTTGGACATCGGAAGTGTTCCGGGTGAAATCGGCATTTTACCGGAGTACCAGGAGGTTACCGGAACCCCCCGGTGACCTAATGGGCCTTATTGGGCCTAGTGGAGGAAGAGGAGAGGAGGCCTAGGGGCAGCCGCGCGCCCCCCCCCCCACCCCCCAAGCCCGAATAGGACAAGGAGGGGGGGCGGCGCCCCCCCCCCTTTTCCTTTCCCCCCTCTCTTCCTTCCCCCCCAAGTCCTAATCCAACTAGGGAAAGGGGGGAGTTCTACTCCCGGTGGGAGTAGGACTCCTCCGGCGCGCCTCCTCCTAGGGTCGGCCGCACCCCCCCTTGCTCCTTTATATATGGGGGAAGCGGGCACCCTAGAACACACAAGTTGATCTTCGAGATCGTTCCTTAGCCGTGTGCGGTGCTCCCCTCCACCATATTCCACCTCGGTCATATCGTCGCGGAGTTTAGGCGAAGCCCTGCACCGGTAGAACATCATCATCGTCACCACGCCATCGTGCTGACGGAACTCATCCCCGACACGATGCTGGATCGTAGTCCTGGGATCATCATCGAGCTGAACGTGTGCTGAACTCGGAGGTGCCGTACGTTCGGTACTTGGATCGGTCGGATCGTGAAGACGTACGACTACATCAACCGCGTTGTCATAACGCTTCCGCTTATGGTCTACGAGAGTACGTGGACAATACTCTGCCCTCTCGTTGCTATGCATCACCATGATCTTGTGTGTGCGTAGGAAATTTTTTGAAATTACTACGTTCCCCAACAGTGGCATCCGAGCATGGTTTATGCGTAGATGTCATATGCACGAGTAGAACACAAGTGAGTTGTGGGCGATACAAGTCATACTGCTTACCAGCATGTCATACTTTGGCTCAGCGGTATTGTGAGATGAAGCGGCCCGGACTGACATTACGTGTACGCTTACGCGAGACTGGTTTCACCGTTACGAGCACTCGTGCTTAAAGGTGACTGGCGGGTGTCTGCCTCTCCCACTTTAGCTGAATCGAGTGTGGCTACGCCCGGTCCTTGCGAAGGTTAAAACAGCACTAACTTGACGAACTATCGTTGTGGTTTTGATGCGTAGGTAAGAACGGTTCTTGCTCAACCCGTAGCAGCCACGTAAAATTTGCAACAACAAAGTAGAGGACGTCTAACTTGTTTTTGCAGGGCATGTTGTGATGTGATATGGTCAAGACATGATGCTATATTTTATTGTATGAGATGATCATGTTTTGTAAACGAAGTTATCGGCAACTGGCAGGAGCCATATGGTCGTCGCTTTATTGTATGAAATGCAAACGCCCTGTAATTGCTTTACTTTATCACTAAGCGGTAGCGATAGTCGTAGAAGCAATAGATGGCGTAATGACAACGATGCTACGATGGAGATCAAGGTGTCGCGCCAGTGACGATGGTGATCACAACGGTGCTTTGGAGATGGAGATCACAAGCACAAGATGATGATGGCCATATCATATCACTTATATTGATTGTGTGTGATGTTTATCCTTTATGCATCTTATCTTGCTTTGATTGACGGTAGCATTTTAAGATGATCTCTCACTAAATTATCAAGAAGTGTTCTCCCTGAGTGTGCACCGTTGCGAAAGTTCTTCGTGCTGAGACACCACGTGATGATCGGGTGTGATAGGCTCTATGTTCAAATACAACAGGTGCAAAATAGTTGCACACGCAGAATACTCAGGTTAAACTTGACGAGCCCAGCATATAACAGATATGGCCTCGGAACACGGAGACCGAAAGGTCGAGCGTGAATCATATAGTAGATATGATCAACATATTGATGTTCACCGTTGAAACTACTCCATCTCACGTGACGATCGGACATGGTGTAGTTGATATGGATCACGTAATCACTTAGAGGATTAGAGGGATGTCTATCTAAGTGGGAGTTCTTAAGTAATATGATTAATTGAACTTAAATTTATCATGAACTTAGTACCGGATAGTATTTTGATTGTCCATGTTTGTTGTAGATAGATGGCTCGTGCTATTGTTCCGTTGAATTTTAGTGTGTTCCTTGAGAAAGCAAAGTTCAAAGATGATGGTATCAATTACACGGACTGGGTCCGTAACCTGAGGATTATCCTCATTGCTGCACAAAAGAATTACGTCCTGGAAGCACCGCTGGGTGCAGTGCTCATCGCTGATGCAACTGACGACATTAAGAACGTCTGGCAGAGCAAAGCTAATGACTACTCGATAGTTCAGTGTGCCATGCTTTACGGCTTAGAACCGGGTCTTCAACGACGTTTTGAACATCATGGAGCATATAAGATGTTCCAGGAGTTGAAGTTAATATTTCAAGCAAATGCCCGGATTGAGAGATATGAAGTCTCCAATAAGTTCTATAGCTGCAATATGGAGGAGAATAGTTCTGTCAGTGAACACATACTCAAAATGTATGGGTATAATAATCACTTGATTCAAGCGGGAGTTAATCTTCACGATGATAGTGTCATTGATGTAATTCTTCAATCACGCCACCAAGCTACAAGAGCTTCGTGATGAACTATAGTATGCAAGGGATGGACAAGACTATTCGAGCTCTTCGCAATGCTAAAAGCAGCGGAGGTAGAAATCAAGAAGGAGCATCAAGTTTTGATGGTCAACAAGACCACCAGTTTCAAGAAAAGGGCAAAGGGAAGAAGAAGGGAACTTCAAGAAGAACAGCAAACAAGTTGCTGCTCAAGAGAAGAAACCCAAGTCGGACCTAAGCACGAGATCGAGTGCTTCTCCGCAAGCGACCGACACCGAAGCGGAACTGCCCCAAGTATTTGGCGGATAAGAAGGATGGCAAAGTGAACAAAGGTATATGTGATATACATGTTATTGATGTGTACCTTACTAATGCTCGCAGATAGTACCAGGTATTTGATCTTGGTTACATTGCTAATATTTGCAACTCAAACAGGACTACGGATTAGCGAAGATTGGCTAAGGACGAGGTGACGATGCGCGTGGGAAATGGTTCCAAAGTCGATGTGATCGCGGTCAAGACGCTACCTCTACATCTACCATCGGGATTAGTTTTAGACCTAAATAATTGTTATTTGGTGCCAGCGTTGAGCATGAACATTATATTTGGATCTTGTTTGATGCGAGACAGTTATTCATTTAAATCAGAGAATAATGGTTGTTCTATTTATATGAGTAATATCTTTTATGGTCATGCACCCTTGAAGAGTGGTCTATTTTTATTGAATCTCGATAGTAGTGATACACATATTCATAGTGTTGAAACCAAAAGATGCAGAGTTGATAATGATAGTGCAATTTATTTGTGGCACTGCCATTTAGGTCATATCGGTGTAAAGCGCATGAAGAAACTCCATACTGATGGGCTTTTGGAATCACTTGATTATGAATCACTTGGTACTTGCGAATCGTGCCTCATGGGCAAGATGACTAAAACGCCGTTCTCCGGAACTATGGAGCGAGCAACTGATTTGTTGGAAATCATACATACTCATGTTTGTGGTACAATGAATGTTGAAGCTCGTGGCGGGTATCGTTATTTTCTCACCTTCACAGATGATTTGAGAAGATATGGGTATATCTACTTAATGAAACACAAGTCTGAAACATTTGAAAAGTTCAAAGAATTTCAGAGTGAAGTGGAAAATCATCGTAACAAGAAAATAAAGTTTCTACGATCTGATCGTGGAGGAGACTATTTGAGTTACGAGTTTGGTTTACATTTGAAACAATGCGGAATAGTTTCGCAACTCACGCCACCCGGAACACCACAACGAAATGGTGTGTCCGAACATCGTAATCATACTTTACTAGATATGGTGCGATCTATGATGTCTCTTACTGATTTACCGCTATCATTTTGGGGTTATGCTTTAGAGACAGCCGCATTCATGTTAAATAGGGCACCATCAAAATCCGTTGAGACGACGCCTCATGAACTGTGGTTTGGCAAGAAACCAAAGTTGTCATTTCTTAAAGTTTGGGGCTGCGATGCTTATGTGAAGAAACTTCAACCAGATAAGCTCGAACCCAAATCGGAGAAATGTGTCTTCATAGGATACCCAAAAGAGACTGGGTACACCTTCTATCGTAGATCCGAGGGCAAGATTTTTGTTGCTAATTCGGATCCTTTCTAGAGAAGGAGTTTCTCTCGAAAGAAGTGAGTGGGAGGAAAGTATAACTTGATGAGGTAATGTACCTGCTCCCTTATTGAAACTAGTTCATCACAAGAACCGGTTCTGTGACAACTACACCAATTAGTGAGGAAGCTAATGATATTGATCATGAAACTACAGATCAAGTTTCTCTTGAACCTCGAGGTCTACCGAGTAAGATCCGCACTGAGTGGTACGGTCATCCTATTCGGAAGTCATGTTACTTGAGCATGATGAACCTACGAACTATGAGGAAGCGATGATGAGCCCAGATTCCGCAAAATGGCTAGAGGCCATGAAATATGAGATGGGATCCATGTATGAAAACAAAGTATGGACTTTGGTTGACTTGCTCGATGATCGGCAAGCCATTGAGAATAAATGGATCTTTAAGAAGAAGACCGACGCCGATGGTAATGTAAGCGTCTATAAAGCTCGACTTGTTGCGAAAGGTTTTCGACAAGTTCAAGGGGTTGACTACGATGAGACTTTCTCACCCGAAGCGATGCTTAAGTCTGTCGAATCATGTTAGCAATTGCTCCATTTTATGATTATGAAATTTGGCAAATGGATGTCAAAACTGCATTCTTGAATGGATTTACGGAAGAAGAGTTGTATATGATGCAACCGAAGGTTTTGTTGATCCAAAAGGTGCTAACAAACTGTGCAAGCTCCAATGATCCATTTATGGACTGGTGCAAGCATCTCGGAGTTGGAATAAACGCTTTGATAGTGTGATCAAAGCATATGGTTTTATCTGATCTTTTGGAGAAGCTTTGTATTTACAAGAAAGTGAGTGGGAGCTCTGTAGCATTTCTGATATTATATGTAGATGACATATTATTAAATGGAAATGATATAGAATTTCTGGATAGCATAAAAGGATACTTGAATAAAAGTTTTTCAATGAAAGACCTCGGTGAAGCTGCTTACATATTGGGCATCAAGATCTATAGAGATAGATCAAGACGCTTGATTGGAATTTCACAAAGCACATACCTTGATGAGGTTTTGAAAAAGTTCAAAATGGATCAGGCAAAGAAAGGGTTCTTTCCTGTATTACAAGGTGTGAAATTGAGTCAAACTCAATGCCCGACCACAGCAGAAGATAGAGAGAAAATGAAAGATGTTCCCTATGCTTCAGCCATAGGCTCTATCATGTATGCAATGCTATGTACCAGACCTGACGTGTGCTTAGCAATAAGCTTGGCAGGAAGGTACCAAAGTAATCTAGGAGTGGATCACTGGACAGCGGTCAACAACATCCTGAAATACCTGAAAAGGACTAAGGATATGTTTCTCGTATATGGAGGTGACAAAGAGCTAGTCGTAAATGGTTACGTCAATGCAAGCTTTGACACTGATCCGGACGATTCTAAATCGCAAATCGGATACGTGTTTTTATTAAACGGTGGAGCTGTTAGTTGGTGCAGTTCTAAACAAAGCGTCGTGGCGGGATCTACATGTGAAGCGGAGTACATAGTTGCTTCGGAAGCAGCAAATGAAGGAGTCTGGATGAAGGAGTTCATTTCTGATCTAGGTGTCATACCTAGTGCATCGGGAACAATGAACATCTTCTGTGACAATACTGGTGCAATTGCCTTGGCAAAGGAATCTAGATTTCACAAGAGGACCACGCACATCAAGAGACGCTTCAATTCCATCCAGGACCAAGTCCAGGTGGGAGACATAGAGATTTGCAAGATACATACGGATCTGAATGATGCAGACCCGTTGACTAAGCCTCTTCCACGAGCAAAACATGATCAGCACCAAGACTCCATGGGTGTCAGAATCATTACTGTGTAATCTAGATTATTGACTCTAGTGCAAGTGGGAGACTGAAGGAAATATGCCCTAGAGGCAATAATAAAGTTATTATTTATTTCCTCATATCATGATAAATGTTTATTATTCATGCTAGAATTGTATTAACCGGAAACATAATACATGTGTGAATACATAGACCAACATAACGTCACTAGTATGCCTCTACTTGACTAGCTCATTAATCAAAGATGGTTATGTTTCCTAACCATAGACATGTGTTGTCATTTGATTAACGGGATCACATCATTAGGAGAATGATGTGATTGACATGACCCATTCCGTTAGCCTAGCACTTGATCGTTTAGTATGTTGCTATTGCTTTCTTCATGACTTATACATGTTCCTGTAACTATGAGATTATGCAACTCCCGTTTACCAGAGGAACACTTTGGGTGCTACCAAACGTCACAACATAACTGGGTGATTATAAAGGAGTACTACAGGTGTCTCCAAAGGTACATGTTGGGTTGGCGTATTTCGAGATTAGGTTTTGTCACTCCGATTGTCGGAGAGGTATCTCTGGGCCCTCTCGGTAATGCACATCACTATAATCCTTGCAAGCAATGTAGCTAATGAGTTAGTTACGGAATGATGCATTACGTAACGAGTAAAGAGACTTGCCGGTAACGAGATTGAACTATGTATTGGATACCGACGATCGAATCTCGGGCAAGTAACAACAATGAAGGATGATGAACTTGAAACTGTTGAGCATCTTCATGGGAAATCACCAGATAAGTACATTGAAAGAAAAGAATTAAGAGACTTCACATGAATAAATGGATACTTGATTAAGAAATCTGTGTCCTTGAAGAAAAAGGGTGGGAGGGCGGGAAAACAAAGGCAACTTGGGATGAAGGAAACAAACGCCGTTGAGAAAACTTAGAATTTATCTTGCGGATGGGGAGAATGATGGGATCATCTCGAAGAGAAACGCACCGGTTGGAAAAGAATTAACATGACAACCCCAATGATCAAAAAGGATTAGTATTCACATAGCAATATGAGAACACCGTTTCGGAAAGGTATGGAATCAACACTTGACATTGAAGCAACTCGAATACCACAACTCAAAACAAAAACAAAGGACTGGCTTGCAGAATAAGCCGGAACAAACATATGATAGAGATTTCGTCCGAAGTTTTCGTGGTGGGGCCTACACGGGCTCAATCGTACAGCACCATCATGTACAAGGCGAGTGCACATGACATCTGAAGCGCCCCCGAGTCGGCATAGCCAAGGACTCTTTAAGACACAACGAGACCTTTGTAAAACCAACCGTGAATAGGCGGACCACTAGACGTCGAACCCCAATTTCATATCATACATCCGTCGGAAAGATATCCTAAGAGCTACTTGAATTCCCACCTATAAAACTCCGAAATTTTCCGGTTATGCAATCGGTGTTGGGGATACAGGGGAGCAATATATCTCACTCAAACTAACAATCCCTACATCCGCTTGTATCCATCCGTCAACACATAACCAAGAAACCTTCGAAATCGTCTACCTCAACCTTGAAAAGCATCCGTTATACGAGTCATGGCAATACTCCCGTACTCACCTCGATCTTTGGGTTAGCGGGGTTATCTCACCAACAACTGCATAAAAGAGATTTTCGATGTCGTGTACTAAACTCGGTATTCGAATCTGCAACGATAAAATTATGGCGACAACACCTCGGAGCTCAACTCCCGGGACAACGCCACAACCCCTAAATGTCGAGGCAACCAAGACAATGTTGTCATCATAAAACCATCGAACGATTCTAAGATACCAGCGTGATCCTAAAAAAATTTAGTGAAATTTGAGAAGAGAAGAGTCAAAACTCTCGTCGGGATGCCTCACCGAAGGTCGAAGGGATTTGGGGAGTAAAAGGAATCCTACTCTCCGATATATAATTCCTAAATGACTCAAAACATTTTCTAGACACAACTCGCCGCTAAAATGATCAAGCGGTGGGGCTCCTAAGGTCGGGAAGGCTCGATTACCAACATAGCGCCCTCGATGCGGCTATATCTCCCACGTGTCGAAGCACGACTTAGAGGCATAACCGCATTGAAAGCAATGTCGCAAGTGAGGTAATCTTCACACAACCCATGTAATACATAAGGGAAAGAGATACATAGTTGGCTTACAATCGCCACTTCACACAAATACATGAATAAAGCATTACATCATCCAGATACAATCAAGGTCCGAGTACGGAACCAAAATAAAAGAAGAACCTCAAATGCGACAAAAGGTCCCCGATCGACCCCAACTGGGCTCCACTACTGACCAACTAGAACGAAGCAACACAAAGGGCAAGATCTTCATCGAGCTCCTCCTTGAGCTTGGTTGCGTCACACCTTTCGGTAACATAGGCACCTGCAAACTGGTTTTGGAAGTATCACGGTGAGCCACGAGGACTCAAAGAATCCCATTACCATGGGTATCAAGACTAGCAAAGCTTAATGGGAAAGGAAGGGGTAAAGTGGTGAGGTTGCAGCAGCGGCTAAGCAAATATGGTGGCTAACCAACGCAAATGAGAGCGAGAAGAGAAACAAGCGGAACGGTCGTCAACTAGCAATGATCAAGAGGTGATCCTGAACACCTACTTACGTCAAACATAACCCAGAAACCGTGTTCACTTCCCGGACTCCGCCGAGAAGAGACCATCACGGCTACACACGCGGTTGATGTGTTTTAATTCGGATCAAGTGTCAAGTTGTCTACAACGGACATTAACAAATTCCCATCTCGCCACATAACCGCGGGCACGGCTCTCGAAAGTTTATACCTGCAGGGGTGTCCCAACTTAGCCCATGACAAGCTCTCGCGATCATCGAAGGAATAGACCTTCACCCGAGACACTCCGATCAGACTCGGTATCCCGGTACATCAAGACATTTCGACAATGGTAAAACAAGACCAGCAAAGCCGCCCGGCGTGCCGACATCTGATAGTAGCGCGTATCTCGTCTCGAGCCACGACCGGATGAGCTAAGCGTCACAGTACCGACGTAACCCAAGTTGCCAAGGGATGGTCCCGACGGTGCTCTAGTTTGGACCAACGCTAGACAAGCAACGGCCCGGGGCTATAAAAGATGACCCCAGGATCGCGACTCCCAAGGGAAAAAGTAGGTGGTGGTGAGGCAAATGGTAAGAGGCAATGTTGGGCCCTTTGGACAAGTTTTATTCAAAGCGAACTGTCGGGGGTCCCATAAATCACCCGACCGCGTAAGGGACGCAAAATCCGGGAGCATAACACGGTATGACGGAAACTAGGGCGGCAAGAGTGGAACAAAACACGGGCATAAGGCCGAGCCTTCCACCCTTTACCAAGTATATAGATGCATTAATAATATAAGAGATATTGTGATATCCCAACATAAACCTTGTCCACCATGGAGAAATCTTCAACTTCACCGCAACTAGCAACGCTATAAGAGGGCTGAGCAAAAGCGGTAACATAGCCAAACAACGGTTTGCATAGGAAAGGTGTCAAAGGTTAGGGGTTCATGGAAATATGGGATGGCTGGACAAACGGGTAATAGGTAGCGCAGCATAGCGAAGAACGAGGCAACTAGCATAGCAATGATAGTAGTGAGATCCGGTAGCGGTCATCTTGCCCGAAATCCGCAAGGAAGAAGAACGAGTCCATGAAGAAGACAAACGGACGTAGTCGAGCGAATCCTCACAACTCCGGAACGAAACCGAAGCTAACGAGAGAAACAAACCGGAAAGAAGCAAACAACATAGTAAACAACCATCACATAAACATGGCATGATGCACAACCAAGGATGATGCATGTCCGGTTTAAATATGCATGGCATGGCAAAGTGCACAAACAATCCTACAAATTAAGTGGAGCTCAATATGCAACGAGTTGCATATTGACAGAACACCACATCAATTATTTAGTTCTCTCTTGTTTAGGTACAAAACAATGTTAAATGTTGTTAAACATGGCAAGAGGTGGAGCATAACAAAACTACCTATCTAGGCAAGTTTAAATGAGGCCGGGAATAACAAACAACAAGTCCGGAAACTCCTCATATGCATATATTAGGTTTGGTACTGTTCTGCCCTAAACACAATTTTAATGTTGTTAAACATGCAAGATGAGTGCACCATGTTAAACTAGGCAAAATCCTACCCCATTTACATATAAAGTTTATTAAAATTAGAGTTACGGTTATTTAGTTATGAATTAAATCATTTTAACATGGCATAGGAGAAAATTAATGTAAACAACATTTTAAACATATTAACATGAGATGAAAGTGGCATATTATTAAACTACACAATTTTCTGAGCATTTTACATATAAATTTTGTTTTAAACCGATGCACCGTTTGTGAGTTTTTATATGCATGAAGCAAGGGGGTTTTTCTGTAAAATAGGCGTTCTCTGGATAATTAGGAAATTCGTTCGTGAAAAAAAACATTGACTCGGGCCGAATTGAAATCGCCTGTAGCCTTGGTGATGGAGGCTCACATTGGGCGGTTGTAAAGGCAAGGCTGGGCCTTGGCAGTTGGCTGGGCCGGTCACGAGAGATGCGTGGGCTTGATCAACGGGCTGGGGCTCGAGGAGCTGCTCTGTTTCGTCCGGAGCAGGGCATGGCGGCGGCGGTGGAGGGCCACTCCGGCGACGGTGAAGAGCGCAGAGGGGTCAAATCCGGCAGCGGGGACGGCAGATCCGGCCGCGGCGGAACCATTCCGGCCGGATCCGGCGCGGAGGCCATGGAGGGCGCTGCCGCAAAGATCTCCGGCGGTGATGGTGGTTACCGCGGGAGGAAGGAGCGGTGGGGATTAGAGAGCGGGGAAGATGGGGAGGAAGGAGGAGGACGGCGAGGTGGCGGCGACCGAGGCGGAGTCTTTGGCGCGGCCTTGGCGGACGCAAGGCACGGCGGAGCGGTGCGGTCGGCGGCGAGGCGAACGGGAGGAGCACCTCTCCTCCCTGGATCGACGAGGCACAGTGGCACGGCTCGG
This sequence comes from Aegilops speltoides, assembly GCA_021437245.1. Classification (NCBI taxonomy): domain Eukaryota; kingdom Viridiplantae; phylum Streptophyta; class Magnoliopsida; order Poales; family Poaceae; genus Aegilops; species Aegilops speltoides. The sequence continues at coordinate 199,058,399 of CM038142.1, read as the reverse complement.
GGACGGGCCCCGATGGGCTTGGCAGGCCTCCCAGGGCCCGATCTGGGTCCTGGCGGCGCTGACTTGTGGGGGAAGCGAGGCAGGGACATGTGGCGCCTTCCGGCTGGGTGAGGGAGGCTGCGCGGCGGCGGCTGGCCAATGGGGAGCTGCCATGTGGCGCCTGTAAGGTGGCCGGCCTTGGAGGGGAAAAGCGCGCTGCCCCGAGGTGGGAGGAGGTGGTGGCTGCGGGTTGGGGCGCGGAAAAAGAGGAGGAGGGGGGTAGGACGACCAGATTTGGAAGGAGGGGGAGTTTAAATAGGAAAGGGGGCTAGGGTTTAGATTCTAGGGGGTTTTGGAGCGTTTCGGGGCCTCAGATCGACATCGGACGGCCCCGGATCGAAGGAAAGTGTAGGAGGGCTAGACGGGCTGTGCAGAGAGGCCTCGAGCTGAGAGGAGAAAAGAGAAGAGAGGCCCGACAACAGTTTCCGAAAATCGAAAACGTCTGACGCTAGACCGACTATATCGCGGTTATATATTTAACGGTTGGGCAGTCAAACGAACTCCGAATGCGATTTAAACTTGGCGGCGGCCTATCTACACTATAATAAGACCGCACGACAAGTTGCAACCCATTCCGAGAACATTTTATGCCACTTATAAAATAATAATATTTGGAGGAGCAGCGGCGCGCGTGCGAGTGTGAAAGGGCTCGGAACGGACAACGGAGAGAAGCGACGGAACCCGAACGGATGCAAGTCTTGAAAACATGATGATGCAATGCGGATGATGCGATGACGAAATGCATGACATGAACAAAATGCAAAACGAAAGACAAAAACCCAACCACGGAGAAAATAATATATCGCATCTCCGGAAAAGGCAGGAGTCAGAGTTACGAATATGGAAAGTTGCATCCGGGGTGTTACAAACCACCCCTCCACGGGCTACTGTCCATCCTGCCCTCCACCCTCTAATGTTCATCCAGCCCTCCATGGGGCCGTCCTGGTCATCCAGCTCTCCACTGGGTCCTGTTCATCCAGCCCCAATCGGCTCGATCGATCGGGGTCCTGTTCATCGAGAGGCAACACCATGGGGTCATGTTCATCCACCCCCACCGGGAACTGTTCATCAAAAAAACCCAACAACGCTCACTGTTCATCAAGGGAAGGCGGCAGCAGGGTTCGATCGGCTTCAGTTAGCAGCAGTAGCGAAGGAATCACTCGGGTTCAGTAATGTAGCTTGTGCAATCGCTCGGGTTCAGTTAGAGCCCAACGCCTCGCTCGAGTTCAGTTAGAGCCCTATGCCTCGCACACACACGCGTATGTGTACAAGAGAAACGTGCATCGCTCGGCCCCCGACCACCCACCATAACCGGGAACTCCTCGAAATTTTCCTCGCCCTCGCTTCTACCATGGTTTTTTCCGTCATGGACGACCCATAGAATGTCATGCAGTTGCATCTCTGGCCCGCCCAGGACGAAAAGCCCATTTTCTGTCATGATTTTTTGTCATATAAGTAGGAGCCCACCACATCTATGATGATATCGGGTTTTGTCACAATTATCGTCATAGAAGTGTCATAAGTATGACAGAAAAATAATTCGTTCGGCCCAAAATGTCACGGATGTGTCTTTTTTTGTAGTGTCAGGCTGGGGTGGAGCATAACTGGACTGAGAGCAGTCTCATGCATAGTATCCTGGCCTCCTGCATGTGAAGCAAGTCCCTAAAGTTGGACGTGCACCCGCACTGACAAGCAGTCTACCAATAGGCCTGGGTGGAGCATACGACTGAGCTGGGTGAGGCACCATATAAGATGGTCTGGGTGAATATTTGGAAGGAAGAACGGAGTTCGGAACCCAAATCCGGCGCTTCTGAGAACTAGAACCGGAGGAGGATCCCAAATCACGGGTGTGCTTACGAGACTCCTCGTAAGTGAGCTGAGCTATCTCTGCATTAATGGCCTTGTTCACAAGAGCCTGGAATGTGTCACAATGATGCAGGTGGAGATCACGACGCAACTTGGGGTTGAGACCCTTCCAGAACCTAGCCTGCTTCTTGGCGTCCGTGGACACCTCTTCTGTGGCATAGCGGGCGAGGTTCTCAAACTCTCTACTGTATGCATCAACAGCCATCTTACTCTGGGTGAAACTACAGAACTCTTCTCTCTTGCAATTGATGAGGGCCTGAGGAATGTGATGCTTGTGAAAAGCCTCAGTGAAATCCCTCTAGGTAGGAATCTGGCCAGCTGGAAGCATAGCCTCATAGTTCTGCCACCAAAGACTAGCAGGACCTTCCAGGTGGTATGTGGCATAGGTGACCTTGTCATCTTCAGCTACGTTTGCGGAACACAGCTTATGAGTGATGCTATGGAGCCAGTCATCTGCATCAAGTGGCTCAATGGAATGATGAAAGGTAGGTGGGTGCAAACCAATGAAATCATGGATGGTCGCAGACCCTTTGGACTGATGTGTGGTGTTCTCCTCGATACGTGCCAACAATCGGTTAGACTCACGCTTGTTCCTCTCCACCTCTAATATTAACTTTGCCAACGAAGGTTGGTCGGGAGGATCCTCATCCCTACCATCTCCGTGATTCTGGCTATGAGCAACAGAACTTCGCTCAACTAATGACATCCTGAGGAACGAAACCAAGGACGGAATCAGCATCAACTATAGACTGCAGAATGTAGGACAAAGAAATTAGTATCTCTCGAACTCCTAGGGAAAATCTGGTAGCATAACGACCGTAGAAGGCTCAAAATGAGACATCTTGCTAACAATGGGGTAGCACAGCAACTCAATATCACCACTCAAGGTTATGAGATAATACTAAACAGACTACACCAGAGGTACTCGAAAACTGGGGTATAACTCTGATCAACCAATCCTATGGGACTACGGAGTAGTAACACGTGATCCTGATAGACGGAAGAGAAAGCCTAGTTCCTTAACCCCGTGGGAAAGATAGGATGACTTAGATCAGAAGGCCATGAGGTAAAGGATTAAAAAGAGCCTTACGTTCCTTCCCACAATCAGTTCCCTTACATAACTAAAGAATTTCTAAACTCAACTTCGACCAGTTTGGCTTGGTAATCCTACAGGCAGTCAGGCTCTGATACCAAAGTTGTCGGGACCCCGATCCTAAGTCACACCAATCTAGCATGTAACACATCATATCACTTTGCGGCCACACGCACGGTATTCCCACGGGTGCCACCTTACCTGGCCCGGGACCGTTTGCGCCTTTTGTCTCACGTATATGATTGTGTCACTAGCATCCATATGACAGAGAACCCAGGCCGACATGACTAGTCGTAAACCCAAGGTGGCACAAACTTACAGGAACAGGCATACATGACCCAGCAACGAACATGTCGGTCACCAACATATGAACCCAAGTCGTAGCAAGCTACAAGGACTTAAAGGAACAACGTGTGACATTTCCCCGAAGGGACAGACACAGGAACAAAGAAGGGCAGATGCCGGTCAGCCTAAGTGTTCCGGAGGAGTGGCAAGCTACCATGGCTCAGTGGAAGCACTAGGAGACATTTTCCCATAAGAGAGGCTACTAAGAATAAACAACTAGGTTGTCGGATCCCACACATAGCAATACACATTACACGTCCACATAACATGCAAGTATGTGTTGTACAACATGGCATCACAATGTAACTCAACAACTCATATAGATAAAGGCTCAGAAGAGCCATCATAACATTTATTACAAACAGGGGTCACATGACCCAACATTCAGAGCATACAAGCAACAAGCGGAAGCATTACATGTCTGAGTACAGACACCTACAAATGAAAAAGGCTGAAGAGCCTGACTATCTACAATATCCAATCAAGATCGTAGCTGAGGTACAAGCTACCTGTCGAAGTCCACGGGAACACTAGTAAGACCGAAGTCTCCGCTCCAAAACATAAATTAAGCAACATGAGTACAAAGGTGCTCAGCAAGACTTACATCAGATCCTATCATACATGCATTTGTATCAAGAAGGTAATGTGGGGTTTAGTTGCAGCAAGCCAGCTTTGACTCAGTGGCTATCCTGTTCTATGACTATGAGAAACTTCTTTGAGGTGAGACAACGCACATGAGTCCACTAATCACCACACAATACACTACTATGGATTCATCCCCGTCTCCCTACGAGAAGGCCATCCATAGCACTCACACTTGTCTTGAGCATTTTAGAGTATCCACTTCAAGTATGTACCACATAAGCATCCAAGAAGTCCATAACCGCGGACCTGGCTATTCAAATAGATCATGATAACCCTGCAGGGGTGTACTTATTCACACATGCTCTCGCCACTTACCACCATGTACACGTCATGTATCTCGGCAACCTTCAAGCAGAAGCCTGGCGCAGGTGTCGGCCACGACCTGACTAACCACACAAGACTCTAGTCCAGGTTTATCGCCTATTCGGGTTCTATCCGCAAGGGAGTCCGGCCGAGGTTTCCATCATGGACCCAAACGATGTACGCAGGGTTCCCGAGCCCACCATCTGGGTGCCACTCGGTACATCAGGCCACGTGTGCCTAGTCTGTCCCAAGCCCACCCTGCCGGGTGCCACTTGGTAGAAAAATAACAGTACCTACAAACACCAGAAACTAATTGCGACTCCTGGACAGAGATCAAGTCAGTTAATAAGTCGAGAGGGGTCGAGTTACCGGAACCCAATGTGAGGTAGTAACTAGTCATTGGACAACAAACACATAACTCAGTGCCTAAGGATGGTTCCAGTGAGACAACCCACCATGTACTCCTACATGGCCTCTCACCGCTACCTTCTACCAAATCGTCTTCACACACTTAACCCTTAGCATCAGAACATAGCACTGCACTCCAATTCATTCCCAATGAATTAGACCTGACACACTCTAAGCAATAGCAGGCATGGCATGGTAGGAACACAGCAATGGCTTCAATCAACTCCTACACATGCTAGTGGGTTTCAACTAATTATTGTGGCAATGACAAGTCATGCAGAGGAATGGGTTCAACTACCGCAGCACAAAGTAGCAGTTGAATCATTGTTGTCCTAATGCAATAACAGAGAGCAGGAGCGAGAGAGTAGGATTGTATCGGGATGAACAAGGGGGTTTGCTTGCCTGGTAGATCAATAGGGGGGCACTGCTCCTCAGACAGGTACTCTGGAACGGTCTCCGTAGCAGGACCTATCGAGAAGGAACAGTGTCGACAATCAAAACACAAGCATATGCAACAATATGATGCATGATCATGGCATGTAGATGTGATGTTGTTTGAGCTAATGTAGCTAGCATTCATTCGGTTGAAGTCCATTTGAACCAAAGGTTCAAATGCAACTCCAAAATAAGCTCTTATAAATGTCATTTATATGTTTTCACTTGTACAGTAGGTATAAGTTTGTTTGTCATGCACGAAACTAGTCCAAATGGATAGATTGAATTTTTTCTGATAATTTTCCATATATAATTTATTTCAATCTGAGGTATGGTTGAATTTCTATGAATTTTTAAAGTTTATAACAATTTCTGGATTTTCCTGATTTATTTTAAAACTAGAAAAGAATTTATTGCGTCAGCACAGCGTCATGCTTGCGTTAGCAAGTCAACAGCGCTGACTGGGTCAAACTTAACATGTGGGCCCCATGCGTCAGTGATTGTGGCTAATCCTAATTTACATTAAACCTAAACTGGTTTAGTTAACAGGGCTGGCCCCATGCGTGAGTCACCCAGGGTGGTCAAACCCTGGTCAAACAGGGTCAAACCCAGTCAATCGGAACTAACCCCACTAGAAACTCGACGCCGGCGAGGCCAGACGCGGCGGCGGGCTGCGGGATTACGTCTCCGGCGACCAAATGGGCGGCGGAGCCATCCGCGAGGAGGTGGTGCTTGCGCGCATCCACTGGTGCCCTCCGTTTCACCGAAGACGGCCTAGATCGATAGTGGCGACCACTTGGGCGGCGGCCAGAGTTCGGCGGGGAGGGGAAAAGGGGCTACGGTGCACGGCAGAGGCCGAGGTTGGTCGCGTTCGTCTCCTGGAGACGTACTGACCATGGTGGCGTGCTCGGTTGCGGGTTCCTGTAGGTGTGGCTGTGGTGGCGACATGGCCGGCGGAGCCAAGCTCCCGACCATGATGTCCAACGGAGTTAGGGGCCGCTCGAGTGACGTGGCTAGGGGGATAAGGAAGAGGAGCTCACGGGGAGTGCAGTGGTGGCCTCGGCGTGCTCGGGGAGGGGCTTGATACGTCTCCAACATATCTATAATTTTTGATTGTTCCATGCTGTTATATTATCTGTTTTGGATGTTTAATGGGCTTTATTATATACTTTTATACTATTTTTGGGACTAACCTATAACCGGAGGCCCGGTCCAAATTGTTGTTTTTTGCCTATTTCAGTGTTTCGTAGAAAAGGAATATCAAATGGAGTCCAAACGGAATGAAACCTTCCGGAGAGTCGTTTTTGGAACAAAAGCAATCCCGGAGACTTGGTGTCACGCCCAATATGCGACCCTATCCAAAAGGAACTCAAAGGTCCCACCAAGGATAGACCCGCATATTGAAACGCTTTTGCAAGGAGGATATCATTACATCAACATTACATTAATAGATGGGGATACATACAAAAGGCATACAATGCCGCACGAATACAATATCATCATACAAGAGATCAACATCCGACTACGGATGATACATAAACAGAAACTCAAACAATATCCACCCTGCTAGCCCAGGCTGCCGACCTGGAACTTATCCCCTGATCAAAGAAGAAGCAGAAGAAGAACTCAACGCAAGCAAGCATCACTCTTGCATCATGATCATCGCATAACCTGCACCTGCAACTGTTGTTGTAGTAATCTGTGAGCCACGAGGACTCAGCAATCCCATTACCATGGGTATCAAGACTAGCAAAGCTTAATAGGAAAGGAAGGGGTAAAGTGGTGAGGTTGCAGCAGCGACTAAGCATGATATGGTGGCTAACATACGCAAATGAGAGCGAGAAGAGAAACAAAGGAACGGTCGTGAACTAGCAATGATCAAGAGGTGATCCTGAACACCTACTTACGTCAAACATACCACGAAACCGTGTTCACTTCCGGACTACCGAGAAGAGACCATCATGGCTACACACGGTTGATGCGTTTTAATTCGGATCGGTGTCAAGTTATCTACAACCGGACATTAACAAATTCCCATCGCCACATAACCGCGGGCACGGCTCTCGAAAGTTTATACCTGCAGGGTGTCCCAACAGCCCATGACAAGCTCTCGCGATCAACGAAGGAATAGACCTTCTCCCAGGAAGACCCGATCAGTCTCGGAATCTCGGTTTACAAGACATTTCGACAATGGTAAAACAAGACCAGCAAGACCGCCCGCTGTGCCGACAATCCCGATAGGAGCTGCACATATCTCATTCTCAGGGCACACCGGATGAGCAAGACATCGGGTTGGCATAGACCCTGGTTGCCCAGGGGGCGCCGGACATCGCTCGGTTTGGACCAACACTTAGACAAGCATTGGCCCGGGGGGGCTAAAATCAAGATGACCCTCGAGAGAGTGACTCCCAAGGGAAAAGTATAGGTGGTGGTGAGGCAAATGGTAAAACCAAGGTTGGGCCTTGCTGGGCAAGTTTTATTCAAAGCGAACTGTCAGGGGGTCCCATAAATCACCCGACCGCGTAAGGAACGCAAAATCCGGGAACATAACACCGGTATGATGGAAACTAGGGCGGCAAGAGTGGAACAAAACACCAGGCATAAGGTCGAGCCTTCCACCCTTTACCAAATATATGGATGCATTAATAATATAAGAGATATTGTGATATCCCAACATAACCCTGTCCACCATGGAGAAATCTTCAACTTCACCTGCAACTAGCAACGCTATAAGAGGGGCTGAGCAAAAGCGGTAACATAGCCAAACAACGGTTTGCATAGGAAAGGTGTCAAAGGTTAGTGGTTCATGGCAATATGGGATGGCTTGATAAACAGGTAATAGGTAGCGCAGCATAGCGATAGAACGAAGCAACTAGCATAGAAATGATAGTAGTGAGATCCAGGGTAGCGGTCATCTTGCCAGAAAGCCCACAAGGAAGAAGAACGAGTCCATGAAGAAGACGAACGGATGAAGCCGAACCTATCGCAGACGAACGAATCCTCACAATCGCAACGAAACAGGAACTAACAAGAAGAAGCACACAACATAGGTAAACACACCACACATGAACAAGGCATGATGCACAATAAGCATGATGCATGACCAAGCTACATGAAGTTACTCATGGCAAGAGATGATGCAAACAAGAACAACACCTCAAGGCAAGTTTAAATGAGGCCCGGAACAACATATAACAATTCCGGTAAGTCCTCATATACAAATTTCGAAATTGGTCCATATCTGAATAAACCTTATGTTCAAGTTGTTAAACAGCAAGTTAAGATGCACCAAGATGATCTATACGAGATTCTAGTCAAGTTACATATAAAGTTCATTAGATTCGGAGCTATGGCCTAAAAGATATGAGCAAAACAAGTTAAGCATGGCATTGATGCAAAATGCATACAAACATCAAGCAAACACCTCAAAGCAAGTATGCAACATGATAATATGAAACTACATGCAAAATCAAGCAAGTTTCATATAGAGCACACTCAACACGGAGCAACGGTTCAACACATACACTCTATACGAGTCATAACAACAATCTGTCCATAACAGCAACTAGGCATCTTACAAGCATCAAAACAACATGCTACAGCACCCCAACATAATAACAAAAGTCATGCGCATGAAGTACAGGTAAAGCATAACAAAACATGAACACTGAGCTAACTCCAGAAATCACTAGAACATGCTCAAAGGACATGGAAAGATTGCAAATAATAACAGTTTCAGACTTTGCAGAAATAACATCAGGTTGCAATGTTTAGAGCAAGCAAACAACATGTTACAGGAACATATCATGGCAAAAAAAGGCATGGCATGAATCTACTAATTGCATAGATCAAAAGTCCCTTACTGACCATGAGCCAAAAAGGCACAGAAAATATGATAGCACCCATGTAAACATGGAAAGTTATATTACAGATTTAAACATGGCAGGAACAACAATAAGTAGGCATGTTGGTGAGCTTGAACCACTCACCACAGAGCAATACATGGCATGGCAAGACACCCAACAGTAAGAAGGCATGTTTATGAAGCTAAGCATGTCAATAGCAAGGTCATAGGGTGCATGGAACACTAGCAAAACACATGGGAACAAGTGAACTTAATGTAAACAGGTTGACAGCAACATTATCAAGCAACTTTAGAGCAAGATTACAACAAGCTACAGCAACCTATAGATGCAACCAGGGGCATGAATGGATAGAGCAAGACATGTAGATAAAAACATGTTTATAGAGCATCTCCAGATTATGCACGAAATGACTAGTAGAAGCATGTTTACATAGCAACAAAATATAACAGAATCTGCCTAGCAAAACAGCAACAGCAAGTACCCTCCTTAACAAGCTCGATTCACTCACCACAAGTCATTGCATGACAAGATAAGCATAGCATCATCAAGAAGACATGTTTATGAAACAAACCAAGTCAAGAACAAGTCCATAGCATGCAAGGATCAAATATAGCAACCTTGCCAAATTGAAAAACATGTAAACAATCTGCCAGGAAACATTTTGAAGCAAAAGTAGAGCACTCAAATGACATGCTAGACTACTCCATAATTGCAAACAAGGCCATGAACGGATAGGCAATAACCATATGTTCAAAACACCCTTACTGAAGTATCTCTAAATATGCATGGATCTCTCTGTAGCATCAAGTTTACATGGCATCAAAATAACAGCAGAACTGGGACTAAAATCAGCAATATCACGAAGCCTAGTTTGCATGCTTGTGCTAGTCACCACATTGATCACAAAAATACATGGCATACACCCCTGGAAATATGGCATGGCATAGATCAAAACACATGAAGACATCAACCACATAGGATGCACACATCAATCATGGCAAAAATGACAAATGAGCAAGTTATAACAGTTTCAACATCAACATGCACTCTTCCAATAGCATTTCGGGCATCAAGATGAGATCAAATGAAAATGATGCAATGGAATGAAATGAAGTACTCGTTGAGACGAACAATTCGACATATTACACGCACGAAACGGAGCTAGATACAACAGGTCAAACATGGCATGATAATATGCAAAACTCAAGGACTTAGGCGTTTCGGGGGTCAACCTTAGTCTTCTCTGGATCTGGATCCGGCGGCATGGACCCCGAGGATCACCGGAGGACGCCACCGGAGCTGCGGGAGGAGGAGGAGGCCGGCCGGAGCTGGAGGGGCTTGGGAAGGGCGCGGCCTCCGGCGAGGGGCGGCCGGGCGGCGGAGCTTCGCTTTGCGCTGGGCGGACGGGGCCGTCTTGGGAGGTAGATTGGGCGGCGGGCTACGGGCTGCTGGCTGCGGCGTCGCGTCGGCCTCCGGCGGCGGGCGCGAAGGCAACGCCAGCGATGGCGGCGGCAGGGCCGTCTTGGGGCAGACGGGCGGTGGGCGGCGGCGGAGGCGGGCAAGGCGCATGGCCTTGGGCGGCGGCAGCCGTGTGGCGTCCATGCGGACGGGCGGCGGGCGGAGCGGGCAGCCGTGGGCCCGCAGAGGGCAGCGGCGTGGGAGGAGAGAGAGGCGCAGTGGGGTGAGGTGGCGGCACGGGATTGGGCGCGGGGGCGGCGACGCTGACGTGGCGCGCCCTGATTGGCTCGGGTGAGGTGTCCGGCGGACATGTCCGGCGCGGATGGAGGAAGACTGCTAGGGTTTGCCCGTGTATTTCGGAGGGGGAGGCATATATATAGGTAGAGGGAGCTAGGAGTGTCCAAATGAGGTGCGGTTTTCGGCCACGCGATCGTGATCGAACGACCGAGAGCATAGAGGGGAGTTTGCTGGGTTTTGGGCCACTTTGGAAGGGGTGTTGGGCTGCAAACAAAAGAGGGCTTTTGCGGTTACCCGGTTAACCGTTGGAGTATCAAACGAACTCCAAATGGCACGAAACTTGACAGGCGGTCTACCGGTGTTATACCAAGGCCGCTTGGCAAACCTCGGGCCATTCCTAGAAAGTTTAACACCCGCACAAGAGAAGAGGCAAAAAGGGGGGCGCTAGATGACATAGGAGTGCCGGATTGCAAAACGGACAATGGGGAAAATGCTCGGATGCATGAGACGAACACGTATGCAAAATGAAATGCACATGATGACATGATAAAATGCAACACGCAAGCAAATGACATGGCAACGACGACGAATAACTGGCGGACACCAGGCGCATCAAATCTGGGGCGTTACACTTGGAGTGGACGTCAAGGAAGCAACGAGGCAGCCACGAGGTAGGGAGGCGTGCCCAGGGGGTAGCCGCACCCCCCACCCTCGTGGGCCCCTTGTGGCTCCCCTGATCGACTTCTTTCGCCTATATATACTCATATACCCTAAAAACATCCGAGAGCACCACGAAACCATATTTCCACCGCCGCAACCTTCTGTACCCGTGAGATCCCATCTTGGGGCCTTTTCCGGCGCTCCTCCAGGGGGGGAATCGATCACGGAGAGCTTCTACATCAACACAATAGCCTCTCCGATGAAGTGTGAGTAGTTTACCACAGACCTTCGGGTCCATAGTTATTAGCTAGATGGCTTCTTCTCTCTCTTTGGATCTCAATACAAAGTTCTCCTCGATCTTCTTGGAGATCTATTCGATGTAATTATTTTTGCGGTGTGATTGTCGAGATCCAATGAATTGTGGGTTTACGATTAAGATTATCTATGAACAACATTTGAATCTCCTCTAAATTCTTTTATGTATGATTTGTTATCTTTGCAGGTCTCTTCGAATTATCAGTTTGGTTGGGCCTACTAGATTGATCTTTCTTGCAATGGGAGAAGTGCTTAGCTTTGGGTTAAATCTTGAGGTGTCCTTTCCCAGTGACAACAGGTGCAGCAAGGCACGTATTGTATTGTTGCCATCGAGTATAAAAAGATGGGGTTTATATCATATTGCTTGAGTTTATCCCTCTACATCATGTCATCTTGCCTAATGCGTTACTCTGTTCTTATGAACTTAATACTCTAGATGCATGCTGGATAGAGGTCGATGTGTGGAGTAATAGTAGTAGATGCAGAATCGTTGTGATCTACTTGTCGCGGACGTGATGCCTATATACATGATCATGCCTAGATATTCTCATAACTATGCACTTTTCTATCAATTGCTCGATAGTAATTTGGTCACCCACCGTATTACTTATGCTATGTTGAGAGAAGCCACTAGTGAAACCTATGGCCCCCGGGTCTATTTTCCATCATATAAATTTCTGATCTATTTTATCTTGCAATCTTTACTTTCCAATCTATATCATAAAAATACCAAAAATATTTATCTTATTATCTCTATCAGATCTCACTTTTCCAAGTGGCCGTGAAGGGATTGACAACCCCTTTATCGCGTTGGTTTCTAGGTTCTTATTTGTTTGTGCAGGTACGAGGGATTTGAGTGTAGCCTCCTACTGGATTGATACCTTCATTCTCAAAAACCGAGGGAAATACTTACGCTACTTTGTTGCATCACCCTTTCCTCTTCAAGGCAAATCCAACGCATGCTCAAGCGGTAGCAAGAAGGATCTCTGGCGCCGTTGTCGGGGAATCTACGCACAAGTCAAGAAACACCAAGTACCCATCAGAAACTCTTATCCCTCGCATTACATTATTTGCCATTTGCCTCTCATTTTCCTCTCCTCCACTTCACCCTTGCCGTTTTATTCGCCCTCTTTTTCCTGTTCGCCTCTTTTTCGCTTGCTTCTTATGGTATTTGCTGCCACTATGTCTGAAATTGGGGAGGTTATCGTTGATAAGGACAATAGTAATAATGTGGGAAACTTTGATGCTTTTGATGATCCTGCTGAAGAACCCACTATCTTACATACTAAAAAGTTTTGAATCGGTAGTGGTAATATTATTGGAAAAGGGGTTCAAGATTTCTTTACTTGTGCTTGTGCTTTGCCCGCTATGGGTGGATCTATTCTTCATAGAACTAGTAGTCTTGCGGATGCTATATCCTTGCTTATAGTTGAACTCGAAAGACAGTTTATTCATATGCATCCTTGCATACAAAAGATTTTCCTAGAATTTTCCAATATTGAGCATTCTTCTGTTAAGCATGCAGCTACTATCTTTTTGGCACATGACTTCAGATTTATAATGAAAGAAGCCAAAGAAATTTCTGCGCACTATAGGGTGGATGCTGGTTGTCCTCCCATAGAGGCGATCCTTTTTAATTAAGAAGACATAATGCATTTATGATCTTTAGATCATGTTGCTTGTAATGAAAACCTTAGAAAAAATGTTCCTACCGATGTTCTAGTTGATAGAATCTCTGAACTTAATGATGATTTTGCTATTCAAAACAATTGGTTAGTATTTCTCTTGAGCAAAGGCTCATGACTTTTTGCCAAAAGAATGTTTATAATGATGAATTGGTTGTGCAATACGAGGGGCCAAAGGAGGAACCCATACCTCCCGAGCTTGATCTTGGGGACTTCTGTCCCATTAAATTTAGACCTTTTGATTACTTTTGCTTGCCACAAAGTAAACTTGCTGCTGAACGTAGGGAATATGAGATGAGTTTTCGTGATTTACCTTATCATTATGGTGATACTTAGATCTATTCTTGCTATTATGCCTAGCTAGGGGCGTTAAACGATAGCGCTTGTTGGGAGGCAACCCAATTTTATTTTTGTTATTTGCTTTTTGTTACTGTTTAGTAATAAATAATTCATCTAGCCTCTGGTTATATGTGGTTTTATGTTTTAATTAGTGTTTGTGCCAAATAAAACCTATAGGATCTTCTTGGGTGATAGTTAATTTTGATCTTGCTGAAAAACAGAAACTTTTGCGCGCACGAGAATAATTTTCATAAATCACAGAAACGCGATTTTCAGTTGATTCTTTTTGCAGAAGATGAATAGACAAATTATCTAGGACTTACTATTTTGGTAGAACGTTTGGGGTTCCAAAAGTATTCGAAAGTTACAGGTTGCTACAGACTGTTCTGTTTTTGACAGATTCTGTTTTTCGTGTGTTGTTTGCTTATTTTGATGAATCTATGGCTAGTATCGGGGGGTATAAACCATAGAAAAGTTGGAATACAGTATGTTTAACACCAATATAAATAAATAATGAGTTCATTACAGTAACTTAAAGTGATGGTTTGTTTTATTTCGCTAACGGAGCTCATGAGATTTTCTGTTGAGTTTTGTGTTGTGAAGTTTTCATGTTTTTGGCTAAAGATTTGATGGATTATGGAATAAGGAGTGGCAAGAGCCTAAGCTTGGGGATGCACAAGGCACCCCAAGGTAAAATTCAAGGATAACAAAAATCCTAAGCTTGGGGATGCCCCGGAAGGCATCCCTTCTTTCGTCTTCGTCCATCGGTAACTTTACTTGATGCTATATTTTTATTCACCACATGATATATGTTTTGCTTGGAGCGTCTTGTATGATTTGAGTCTTTGCTTTTTAGTTTACCACAGTCATCCTTGTTGTACACACCTTTTGGGAGATACACACATGAATTGGAATTTATTAGAATACTCTATGTGCTTCCTTTATATCTTTTAAGCTAGATAATTTTGCTCTAGTACTTCACTTATATCTTTTTAGAGCACGGTGGTGGTTTTATTTTATAGAAATTATTGATCTCTCATGCTTCACTTATATTATGTTGAGAGTCCTTTAGAACAGCATGGTAGTTGTGTTGGTTATAAAATTAGTCCTAATATGATGAACATCCAAGATAGGTATAATAAAAGCTATCATATAAAGTGCATTGAATACTATGAGAAGTTTGACACTTGATGATTGTTTTGAGATATGAGGATGGTAATATTAGGGTCATGCTAGTTGAGTAGTTGTGAATTTGAGGAATACTTGTGTTAAAAGTTTGTGATTCCCGTAGCATGCACGTATGGTGAACCATTACGTGCTGAAGTTGGAGCATGATTTATTTATGGATTGTCTTCCTTATGTGTGGAGGTCGGGATCGCGCGATGGTTAACTCCTACCAACCCTTCCCCTAGGAGCATGCGTGTAGTACTTTGTTTTGATAACTTGTAGATTTTTTCAATAAGTATATGAGTTCTTCATGACTAATGTAGAGTCCATGGATTATACGCAGTCTCACCCTTCCACCATTGCTAGCCTCTCTTGTGTCGTGCAACTTTCGCCGATATCATACACCCACCATATACCTTCCTCAAAACAGCCACCATACCTACCTATTGTGGCATTTCCATAGCCATTCTGAGATATATTGCCATGCAACTTTCCACCGTTACGTTTATTATGACACGCTCCACCATTGTCATATTGCTTTGCAAGATCATACAGTTGACAATGTATTTGTGGCAAAGCCATCATTCATAATTCTTTCATACATGTCACTCTTGATTCATTATCCCGGTACACCGCCGGAGGCATCCACATAGAGTCATATTTTGTTCTAAGATTCTTGAGTTGTAAGTAGATAAAAGTGTGATGATCTTCATTATTACAGCATTGTCCCATGTGAGGAAAGGATGATGGAAGCAATGATTCCCTCACAAGTTGGGATGGATCTCTGGACTTTATGAAAAATAAAAGAGGCCAAAGAAGCCCAAATAAAAAAAGAGGCCAAAGAAGCCCACCAAAAGAAAGAAACAAATGAGAGAAAAAGAGAGAAGGGACAATGTTACTATCCTTTTACCACACTTGTGCTTCAAAGTAGCACCATGATCTTCATGATAGAGAGTCTCCTATGTTGTCACCTTCATTTGCTAGTGGGAATTTTTCATTATAGAACTTGGCTTGTATATTCCAGTGATGGGCTTCCTCAAATTGCCCTAGGTCTTCACGAGCAAGCAAGTTGGATGCACACCCACTTAGTTTTTTTATGAGCTTTCATACACTTATAGCTTTAGTGCATCCGTTGCATGGAAATCCCTACTCACTCACATTGATATCTATTAATGGGCATCTCCATAGCCCGCTGATACGCCTAGTTGATGCGAGACTATCTTCTCGTTTTTTGTCTTCTCCACAACCACCATCCTATTCCACTTATAGTGCTATTCCATGGCTCACGCTCATGTATTGCGTGAAGATTGAAAAAGTTTGAAAATACTAAAGTATGAAACAATTGCTTGGCTAAAACCAGGGTTGTGCATGATTTAAATATTTTGTGTGATGAAGATAGAGCATAGCCAAACTATATGATTTTGTAGGGATAACTTTCTTTGGCCATGTTATTTTGAGAAGACATGATTACTTTAGTGTGCTTGAAGTATTATTACTCTTATGTCAACATTAAAATTTTGTCTTGAATCTTTCGTATCTGAACATTCATGTCACAATAAAGAAAATTACATTGAAAATTATGTTAGGTAGCATTCCACATCAAAAATTCTGTTTTTATCATTTACCTACCCGAGGACGAGCAGGAATTAAGCTTGGGGATGCTTGATACGTCTCCAACGTATCTATAATTTTTTATTGTTCCATGCTATTATATTATGTGTTTTGGATGTTTAATGGCTTTATTATATAGTTTTATACTGTTTTTGGAGGCCCAGTCCAAATTGCTGTTTTTTCCTATTTCAGTGTTTTGCAGAAAAAGAATATCAAACAGAGTCCAAACGGAATGAAACCTTCGGAAGAGTCATTTTTGAAACAAACACAATCCAGGAGACTTGGAGTGGACGTCAAGGAAGCAACGAGGCAGCTACAAGGCAGGGAGGCGCGCCAAGGGGGGGTAGGCGCGCCCCCCACCCTTGTGGGCCCCTCGTGGCTCCCCTGACCGACTTCTTTCGCCTATATATACTCATATTCCCTGAAAACATCCGAGAGCACCACGAAACCCTATTTCCATCGCCTCAACCTTCTGTACTCGTGAGATCCCATCTTGGGGCCTTTCCGGTGCTCCGCGGGAGGGGGAATCGATCACGGAGGGCTTCTACATCAACACCATAGCCTCTCCGATGAAGTGTGAGTAGTTTACCTCAGACCTTCGGGTCCATAGTTATTAGCTAGATGGCTTCTTCTCTCTCTTTGGATTGCAATACAAAGTTCTCCTCGATCTTCTTGGAGATCTATTCGATGTAATTCTTTTTGCGGTGTGTTTGTCGAGATCCGATGAATTGTGGGTTTATGATTAAGATTATCTATGAATAATATTTGAATCTCCTCTGAATTCTTTTATGTATGATTTGTTATCTTTGCAAGTCTCTTCGAATTATCAGTTTGGTTTGGCCTACTAGATTGATCTTTCTTGCAATGGGAGAAGTGCTTACCTTTGGGTTCAATCTTGTGGAGTCCTTTCCCAGTGATAGCAGGGGCAGCAAGGCACGTATTGTATTGTTGCCATCGAGGATAAAAAGATGGGGTTTATATCATATTGCTTGAGTTTATCCCTCTACATCATGTCATCTTGCCTAATGCGTTACTCTGTTCTTATGAACTTAATACTCTAGATGCATGCTGGATAGCGATCGATGTGTGGAGTAATAGTACTAGATGCAGAATCGTTTCGATCTACTTGTCACGGATGTGATGCCTATATACATGATCATGCCTAGATATTCTCATAAATATGCACTTTTCTATCAATTGCTTGAAAGTAATTTGTTCACCCACCGTAATACTTATGCTATCTTGAGAGAAGCCACTTGTGAAACCTATGGCCCCCGGGTCTATTTTCCATCATATAAGTTTCCAATCTATTTTATCTTGCAATCTTTACTTTCCAATCTATATCATAAAAATACCAAAAATATTTATATTATTATCTCTATTTGATCTCACTTTTGCAAGTTGTTGTGAAGAAATTGACAACCCCTTTATCGCGTTGGTTGCAATGTTCTTATTTGTTTGTGCAGGTACGAGGGATTTGAGTGTAGCCTCCTACTGGATTGATACCTTGGTTCTCAAAAACTGGGGGAAATACTTACGCTATTTTGCTGCATCACCCATTCCTCTTCAAGGGAAAACCAACGCATGCTCAAGAGGTAGCAGGGCTGAGGACGACGGGAGGTCGCCGGCGATCTCTAGGCAGAAGCAACAAAGATGGCGGTGCAGAGGGCAACGCAGGGCATTCGGCGTCGTGCGAGTTGACGGAGAGGCGCGGGAGATGGAGGCGGAGCTCCTGAGCTTGTCAGAGAGGCGAGGCCGTGGCGGTGGGCGCGGCGACAGCGAGCGGCAGCGACGGTGGCGCTCGGGCAGGTGAGAGAGCGAGCGGCAGAGGAGGGGATGAGCACGGGAGAGAGTGAGAGGGGTGCGGGGCGGCGCGTGGCGTCATGTGGGGCATCCAGGGGATGAGGGGGAGACCAGGCTGGCAGGTGGCGTGGCGGCACGGTCGTGTGCGCGCGCCGGCCACATGCCTGGCCGACTGGCGCCAGGAGGACGACGGCGTTGGTGGGCTGGTCAAGCTTGGCTGCACAATGTTGGGCCGGCTAAGGCGCCAGATGGGTTGCAGGTGAGCACAGGTAAGTTTTCCATTTTGTTTTCTTTTCTATTTTTCTGACATTTGTTCTGATTTAATAAAAATACCAAATCAACTTATTTAATAATGTAAATTTTTGCAGGGATTAGTTGGACCACTCCGAAGCCCCTCACCAAAATTCAGAAGTATTGGGAAGTATATATATATATATATATATATATATATATATATATATATATATATATTTATCCAACGCAAATAATTGCTGGGTTAATCCAAATGGCCAAAATAAATATATATGAGCTCCTAAAAATATTGGTTTGATTTTTACCTCCGACCAATATTTTCAGACAGCAACATGAACATTTTCTTGGACCTTTTTGGAGCAATTTTTATCTGGGTCATCTCCAGAAATGATTTCTGAGGGTTTCACAAATCCCCATTTCAAACTTAAATGAAAATTAAACATGATGCACACATGACTAACTAGTCTAGGCCGTACCAGAACTAGGGATGTGACAATCCCACAATATCGCTGAATCAAGATAAGAGCAAGGAAGGAAGCAATCTGAATATCAACGCCCACAAACTTCTTTGTGTTCTACTCGTGATGTCATCTACGCATAGACCTAGCTCTGATACCACTATTGGGGAATGTTGCATGGGAAACAAAAAAATTCTTACGCTCACCAAAATCAATCTAGGAGATGAACATCTATGAGAGGAGGGACTGGATCTACATACCCTTGTAGATCGCTAAGCGGAAGCATTAAGAAACGCAGTCGATGTAGTCGAACGTCTTCGCGATCCAATCACGATCCGTCCATGAACTCTCGATGAAGTGCCAAACGGAAGGCACCTCCGCATTCAACACACATATGGCTTGATGATGCCTTCACCTTCTCATTCCAGCGAGCGATGGTGAAGTAGTAGCTCGAGTTCCCGGAAGCACGACAGCGTGGTGGCGGTAGTGGTGGAGCAATCTCGGCAGAGCTTTGCTAAGCAATCCAGGAGAGAGAGAGAGAAACTACGAGGGAGAGGAAGGGCAGCGCCATGGCCTAGATGGGTGCGGATGCCCTCCCTCTCCACCTTTATATATAGGGGGAAGGGAGGAGGTACGGGCTCCTTAGGGTTTCCCCCTAGGGGGGCAACATCCACCACATGGGGGCGCCCTCGGGTTTGGGAGGCGCCTCCCTAGGTGCCTTGCCTCCCAAGCAAGAGGGTGGCTGCCCAAGGGGGGCCCCACCCACCTAGCCGAGTGGGCTAGAGTTTGGGGTGGCGCCCATCCCCTTGTGGGCTAGTGTCCCCCTTCCCTTGGCCCATGAGGTCCCCCAACACTTGTCGGGGCCTCCTGAAACTCCTTTCGGTCTTCCGGCGATAAACCAGTACCTCCTGAAACATTTCCGGAATCTGATTCCCTTCGTCCTATATATCAATCTTCACCTCCGGACCATTCCAGATTTGTTCGTCATGTCCGGGTTCTCATCCGGGACTCGGAACAACCTTCGGTCACCAACACAACTCAATTATACTTAGATCATCACCAAACGTTAAGTGTGTAGACCCTGTGGGTTCGAGAACTATGCAGACATGACTGAGACACCTCTACGGTCAATAACCAATAGCAGGACCTGGATGTCCATATTGGTTCCTACACATTCTACGAAGATCTTTATCGGGAGAACCTCGATGCCAAGGATTCAGCTAATCCCGTATGTAGTTCCCTTTGTCCATCAGTATGTTACTTGCCCGAGATCCGATCATTAGTATCTCCATACCTAGTTCAATCCTGTTGCCGGCAAGTCTATTTACTCGTTCTGTAATACAAGATCTCGTGGCTAACTCTTTAGTCACATTGCTTGCAAGCTCACTGAGATGTTGTATTACCGAGTGGGCCCTAAGATACCTCTCCATCATACGGAGTGACAAATCCCAGTCTTGATCCATGCCAACTCAATAGACACCCTCGGAGATACCTGTAGAGCACCTTTATAGTCACCCAGTTACGTTGTGACGTTTGATACACAGAAGGTACTCCTTCGGTGTCAGTGAGTTGCATGATCTCATGGTCATAGGAACAGATACTTGACATGCAGAAAACAATACCAATAAATTTGATACGATCAAATGTTACGCGTTATAGTTTGGGTCATGTCCATCACATCATTCTCCTAATGATGTGATCCCGTTATCAAATGACAACTCATGTCTATGCCTAGGAAACCATAATCATCTTTGATCAACGAGCTAGTCCGGTAGAGGCTCACTAGGGACACGTTGTTGTCTATGTATCCACACATGTATTTGAGTTTCCAGTCAATACAATTTATAGCAAGGATAACAAATGATTATCATGAACAAGGAAATATAATAATAACCACTTTATTATTGCCTCTAGGGCATATTTCCAACATATGAAACATAACAAGTGTTATGTATAGGAAATTAATAGACATGACCATCCAACAATTATAGTTTTCTCTGAAATAATTTGGTTATCAGCTCCCATAGTGAAACCTTGCAATAAATTAAATAACACTGACTTAGATTTACAACCTAGTGAATATCTCATTGGAGATCAATATATAAAATAGGCATGTGATTGTACAAAATACAGACTTAATCCAATAAATATTAACTTTTGAAGCGCATAATATGTTTATTAGCCCATAACCTGATTCCCATGTACTATTGTACATCTTCCTGGAATACTTCTACTGGTGATGGGCAAGCATGAATTTTGAAGTACTTCCAAAATCAAAGTAGAATGAAATGAGGCTGAGGTCCTTTGCTTGAGCTTTCTTGCTATCATGAGGAGAGTACCGACATAAGAACAACAGGGGTGTTGAGAGGTGGGGTGCGTGGAGGAGATAGTAGAGAGATGGTGAGGGAATACCTAGCTTCTTGAAGGTTAGCTGTCCGAGAGATTCATCGGTGGACGGACGAAGACAAGGCAAGTGTACGCGGCGATCATGGTGTCGCAATTACCTGGGCTGGACCACGTCGCCCCACGGAGAATGAGTGCTTCCTTCTGGTATGGTTCCAATACATAGCAAGGAAACGCCACCAGAAATGATTGTTGAAGCCCACACACAAGGATGGGAGATGGGGGTGATGGAGCTCTAGCCCTAGTGCAGCAGTGCAATTCATCTACATGGGAACCCTAATGAATGAGAGAAGAGGGGGTCAGGGAGTCCCGGACTAGGGGATGTCCGGATAGCCGAACTATCATCTTCGGCCGGACTCCTGGACTATGAAGATACAAGATTGAAGACTTCGTCCCATGTCCAGATGGGACTTTACTTGGCGTGGAAGGCAAGCTTGGCGATACGGATATGTAGATCTCCTACCATTGTAACCGACTCTGTGTAACCCTAACCCTCTTCGGTGCTTATATAAACCGGAGGGTTTTAGTTCGACGAACAACAATCATACCATAGGCTAGCTTCTAGGGTTTAGCCTCTCTGATCTCGTGGTAGATCTACTCTTGTACTACCCATATCATCAATATCAATCAAGCAGGAGTAGGGTTTTACCTCCATCGAGAGGGCCCGAACCTGGGTAAAAACATCATGTCCCTTGTCTCCTATTACCATCCGCCTAGACGCACAGTTCGGGACCCCCTACCCGAGATCTGCTGGTTTTGACACCGACATTGGTGCTTTCCTTGAGAGTTCCTCTGTGTCATCATCTTTAGGCCCGATGGCTCCTTCGATCATCAACAATGATGCGGTCCAGGGTGAGACTTTTCTCCCCGGACAGATCTTAAAGATTCGGCGGCTTTGCATGCGGGCAATTAAGCAGCCATCTGGAGCAGATTGAAAGCTACGCCCTTGGCCATCAGGTCAGATTTGGAAGTTTAAACTACACGGCGGACGCCCGCGGAGATTTGATCTTCGACGGGTTCGAGCCACAGCCAAGCGCACCACACTATCACGATGGGCATGATCTAGCTCTGCTGCTGAACAGTGCCCTGGAGGCCGCACCAGAGTCTACTCCGACCGTTAGCTCGGAGCCAACTGCGCCGATCGAGGATGGGTGGCTGGACACCACCTCGGGGGCCGCGATCTTTGCGGCGATTGAGCCGAACACCAACCCTGTCCTTTGCGAAGCATGTGACTCTAAGGTGCCGGACTCCTCTCCAGACTCCGAACCTGCCGCGCCCCTGCCAATCGAATCCGATTGGGCGCCGATCATGGAGTTCACTGCTGCGGACATCTTTCAGCACTCGCCCTTTGGCGACATCCTGAATTCACTAAAGTCTCTCTCTTTATCAGGAGAGCCCTGGCCGGATTATGGTCAGGAAGGTTGGGATGCGGACGAAGAAATTCGAAGCCCACCCACCACCCACTTAGTAGCCACTGTCGATGATTTAACCGACATGCTCGACTTCGACTCGAAGACATCGATGGTATGGACGACGATGCAGGAGACGACCAAGAACCAGCGCCTATAGGGCACTGCAAGGCCACCTCGTCATACGACATATACATGGTGGACATCCCAAATGATGGGAATGGCGATGGAACAACGGAGGGTGACCCCTCCAAGAAACAGCCTAAGTGCCAACGTCAGCGGCGCCGCTCTAAATCCTGCCACAGTAAAAACGGCGATTCCGACACCAGAGACGATAACACCCCGGACAGTGCCGAAGACAATCCCCTCCCGCAGGATTCAGCGCAGGTGGATGCAGAAGCCAGCCCGCATGAGAGAGCGGCAGGCAGAGAGGTAGAGGACGATAATTACATGCCTCCCTCCGAAGACGAGGCAAGCCTAGATGACGACGAATTTGTCGTGCCTGAGTATCCTGTCGAACAAGAGCGTTTCAAACGCAGGCTTATGGCCACGGCAATCAGCCTCAAGAAAAAGCAGCAACAACTTAGAGCTGACCAAGACTTGCTAGCCGACAGATGGACTGAAGTCCTTGCGGCCGAAAAATATGAACTCGAACACCCCTCCAAGAGCTACCCAAAATGCAGGCTGCTACCCCGATTAGAGGAGGAAGCACCTAAACCTACATGACCAGCGCATAATACGGCCGACCGGCCACCTCGTGGCCACGACAGAGAGGCCTCTCGGCACTACACTCAAGACGCACCCGGCGCCGCTCTAAAAATACCAAGGCGCGGGGAAATGCGCCAGACCTGCGGGATATACTTGAGGACAAGGCAAGGCAAACAAGATCAATCTACGAATCACGTGGGCGCCCCACGATATGTGATGATAACCGTCACGCCAGATATGGCAATTAAGGCCGGGCCGAACACAGTAGACAAAGCTCATTTGATCTACGTCGTGATATAGCCCAATACAGAGGCGCCGCACACCCACTATGCTTCACAGACGAAGTAATGGATCATCAAATCCCTGAGGGTTTCAAACCCGTAAACATTGAATCATACGATGGCACAACAGATCTTGCGGTCTGGATCGAGGACTATCTCCTTCACATCCACATGGCCCGCGGTGATGATCTACACGCCATCAAATACCTCCCACTCAAGCTTAAAGGACCAGCTCGGCATTGGTTTAACAGCTTGCCAGCAGAGTCAATTGGTTGTTGGGTAGATCTGGAAGCCGCATTCCTCGACAACTTCCAGGGCACCTATGTGCGACCACCAGACGTCAATGACCTAAGCTACATAATTCAGCAGCCAGAAGAATCGGCCAGACAATTCTGGACACGGTTCCTAACCAATAAAAATCAAATCGTCGACTGTCCGGATGCAGAGGCCCTCGCAGCCTTCAAGCATAACATCCGCGACGAGTGGCTTGCCCGCACCTAGGGCAGGAAAAGCGAAATCCATGGCAGCCCTCACAACACTCATGACCCCTTCTGCGGGAGAGGATAGCTGGCTAGCTCGTAGTAACAATATGACCAAGAGCCACGTAATTCGGATACCAAGGACAACAACGGCGGTCGCGTTGCAACAAGCACAAGCGCTGCATTAATGGCGATATCCGAGGATCTGGCGGTCAATACGGATTCGAGGCTCTAAACCGGTCACGGAAAAATCCATTCAAAAGAAATACTCCGGGCCCGTCAATTTGGACCGAATACTCGATCGCTCGTGCGGATACACGGCACCCAAAAACCAACCAATCACACCAACAGGGATTGTCGGGTGTTCAAGCAGGCAGGCAAGTTAACTACCGAAAACAATGACAAGGGGCTGCATAGCGATGACGAGGAG
Organism: Aegilops speltoides; assembly: GCA_021437245.1. NCBI lineage: Eukaryota > Viridiplantae > Streptophyta > Magnoliopsida > Poales > Poaceae > Aegilops > Aegilops speltoides. The sequence continues at coordinate 199,033,704 of CM038142.1, read as the reverse complement.
GAGACCCGGCTGCCGAACAATAGAGGATAGAAGGGTTTCCCCCCACAAGTGCGGACAGTGAACATGATATACGCAACCCACATACCCAAAAGGGAGCGGAAGCGTGCACTAAGGGGCGTATATGCGATGGAGCCAGTCGCCCCAAAGTTCAATCCGTGGTCCTCCTACCTGATCACTTTTGATCAAAGGGACCACCCCACTAGCATCCGCCATGGCGGATTCGCCGCATTGGCTCTAGACCCAATCGTTGACGGATTTCACCTCACTAGAGTCCTGATGGACGGCGGCAGCAGCCTGAACCTACTTTATCGGGATACTGTGCGCAAGATAGGCATAGACCCCTCAAGGATTAAAACCACAAAGACGACCTTCAAAGGCGTCATACCAGGTGTAGAGGCCAACTGTACAGGCTCAGTTACACTTGAAGTGGTCTTCGGATCACCGGATAACTTCCGAAGTGAGGAATTAATCTTCAACATAGTCTCGTTCCGCAGCGGCTACCACGCACTGCTTGGACGAACCGCATTTGCAAAGTTCAATGCGGTGCCACACTACGCATACCTCAAGCTCAAGATGCCAGGCCCTCGAGTCATTACGGTCAACGGAAACACGAGCGCTCCTCCGAACGGAGGAGCATACGGCGGCCCTAGCGGCAGAAGTACAAAGCATCCTCTTAAGGCAATTCTCGAGTCCGGATATTAAACGTCCGGACACCGTCAAGCACACCCGGAGTAACCTACAACAAGACCACCTGGCACGTTCCGAGCACGCGTAGCAATGCGGCCCCAACCCCAGCCCTCGCGAAATTGCGAAACCAGTCCTACGCGTACATAACTACGCTCTGGAGATACCACGGGCATTGGGGGAGGGGCACGACCACTGCAGGCCCAGAATGCGGCTCAACCGCACCAGGGGCTCCCAATTGTGTCATTCTTCTTTTTTCTCTTACTTTCAGGAGTCCTTTCTCAAGAAGCCCTGTCCGGCAGTAGAACCGCCGAACACTTTCTCAAGAAGCCCTGTTCGGCAGTAGAACCGCCGAACACACGATGCAACAGCCAGGGAAGCAGAAAGCTACGTCGAGTGTACAGGTGGTCTCTATAACGAGCAGTATACTTGTTTTACATATCATCCCGCTGCTCGCTCCTGGAGGGGGACATGTCAAATAGTCCCGTCCCTTGCTTATCGCACTATTTGTATCGTTCTGCTTTTACCGCAGCTTTTTTAATAAACAATGCACAACTTTTGCCTATTATTGCATTCCTTTTTTATCTATATATGTTCACTTATGATATGTTGCATCCGTATGCTTTGGTATGGCCAAATACACCAGGGGCTTACCCCAAAATATGGTGTGATAAGTCCGAACACTTTCACAAGTGCGGCACCCTGAACTTATAGCATTATATGCATCGGCTCCGAATCATGTCTTGGGTCAATAGTTGGGTTTGCCCGGCTCCCATGTTTTGATACCTTACGTTCCGTTATATCGGCTAAGGTGGCGCTAGGAGAACCACTACGATTGTGCCCCGGTTGAGCTGGGTTAAGCACCTCAGTGGAGAAAGCTAAAACTGACCGTCATGATAGGGCGAGAGCCGGTCGCTGTTCGAGAAGTTTCTTCGAGTCCCTAAAGACTTATGCCGCTTAGAGCGAGGAGTCGGCTTTGTCCGGCCTAGGCATGGATAGCGCCCCGAACTCGGTCTTTCGAATACTAGGGGCTTCGCCGAAATTTAAAAGTATAGAATTCTATGGCTAAGTCAGAGTGTTCAAGCATTATAGTCCGGTTGCCTTGTTCATTGCGTTGAGCGCCTCCCTCGAAGGACCAAAGAATGGGAAAAAGAGCGCTCAAGTTTATCCCGAACACCCCAGCACTCGTGGCATGGGGGCAGAAGCCGACAACTCTCCATCTCTCAAATTTAATAAACGGCCGCACAGAAGGTAATATTTTAAATTCACAAGTGTTGCTTAGCGCATATGAACAAGTTTTCAAGCGTACAGGATAACAAATGCAAGTTTACTCAAAAATTACATCTTTGGAGCATTCACCGCTATAAGGCGGGCACCCTTGAGGGCATACGATAATACATCTCGGGCTTGCAATACTCCTGCCCGGCGGTGGAGCGTCCGTCACAAGCTTCTCAGCGTCCATCTTGCCCCAGTGCACTTTAGCACGGGCAAGGGCCCTACGGGCACCTTCGATGCAGACGGAGTGCTTGACGACTTCAATCCATGGACAGGCGTGCACTAGCCGCCTCACCAGCCCGAAGTAGCTCTCAGGCATAGCTTCTTTAGGCCACAACCGAACTATGAGGCCCTTCATGGCCTGTTCGGCCACCTTATGGAGCTCGACCAGCTGCTTCAGCTGGTCGCTCAAGGGCACCGGGTGTCCGGCCTCAGCATACTGAGACCAGAACACCTTCTCCGTCGAGCTCCCCTCCTCGGCCCGGTAGAAGGCGGCAGCGTCGGACACACCGTGGGGCAGATCTGCGAATGCTCCTGGAGAGCTCCGGATTTGGGTAAGTAACAAGTAATTCACTTTCACGTGCTTGCTTTGCATAAAGAATGCCTTACCCACCGCTATCTTCTTTATTGCCTCAATTTCCTGGAGGGCTTTTTGGGCTTCGGCCTTAGCGGCTTTGGCACTCTCAAGAGCCGAGGCGAGCTCGGACTCTCGAGTCTTCGAGTCACGCTCCAAACTCTCATGTTTTTCCATGAGAGCCTGGAGCTCTTGCCGCACCTCCGCCACCCGCGCCTCCTGCTTCTCTCGCTTGGTGCATTCCACGACCGCATTGCTTTCGGCCTTGGACACCGCTTCCTTCAGGGTCACCACCTCGTTATTCCTGTAATTTTTTGCAACCACATCTTTTATATACTTCCATAAGGTATTACTTACCTTCCTTGTCCTCAAGCTGCTTCTTGGCAAGGCCGAGCTCGTTCTCGGACCGCTCGAGGCTCTGCTTCAATGCATTGACCTCCGCAGTCAGTCCGGCGGAGGTCAGCAGCGCAGCCTGCATTCCCATATTGACATGTTTATGTTAGACTCCTGCGTATATCTTTTTAGATACTCAGTTCGGCTTTTCTTTCCGAACACCAAACTGAGCATTAGGAGCTACTGTCTATGCGGTAATATTTTTACATATCTTAAATACATACCTCAAAGCCCGTTAGAAGGCTGGCACAGGCTTCAGTCAGCCCACTCTTGGTGGACTGAACTTTCTGGATCACCACACTCATAACAGTGCGGTGCTCCACGTCGATGGAGGCGCCGTTAAGCGCCTCCAGCAAATTATCCGGTGCCTCCGGTTGGACGGAGGTCGCCGGTGTCGCCGTCTCACCCTTCTTACGAAGGGAATGCCCGCCGGACTTCGGAACCATAGAAGGTTCCGGTGTGGAGTCCGGCCCAGGGCCGAACTCAGAACCCTTCGGGGTTTGACCCCCCTCATGCCCAAAGTCCGGGAGGTTGCCTTGCGGCGCCTCTGGGACCTCCTCCTCTTGGTTGGGCCCCTTTTGGGACCCCACCTCGGCATCATCCGTAGCGCGAGGAGAGGAGACGGCCGGAAGTGAAGTGCTATTCACGTCCAACAATGCCAGGGAGCCGCTCGTTGAAGTGTCGAGCCCGTCCTTGGGCGGGCTGCAGGGTTATATTCGGTGTTAGGAGATTCTATGCGACAAACAAAACGCCATGAGTTATTCTGGTGTTCGGACACTTACGACGTCGCCAGGGGCTTAGCCCTTGGTGGCCACTCCTCTTCGCCGTCTTCGGCGTTGGTGGAGTAGTCCGGATGAAGGGTCCTTCCCTTCTTGGACCCTCCAGCCTCCCTAGTTGGGGAGGCCTTCCTTTTCTTCTCTCCCCCACTGGTGGAGAGGCCTCTTTTTTCTCCTCCTCGTCTTCGCGGGAGGAGTCCGCCTCGGAGTCATCAGACGATGAGTCCGATAACACCTGACGTCGGGAACTCTTTCGGGTTCCCGTGGCCTTCTTCTTGGCCTTCTTCTCTGGCACCATGTGAGGTGCCGGAACCAGCAGCCCCGTCACTCGGGCGTCCGCTAGGTCTTCTGGTAAGGGAGCCGGACAGTTAACCTGCGGACTCCTACGCGAACTGTCACAAAGGTAAGGGAGTTTAGATCCCGCATAGAGTCAAACTATGAAAAACAAGTGCCCTGTAAAGGGTAAAATAGCTTACCTCGCCGGCTTGACGCTACGAGCTGAATCCGTGATCTTCGGTAGCGGATGCGGGAGCCTCGGCACCCTTGAACAGCACCTTCCAGGCATCTTCGTACGTAGTGTCGAAGAGCCTGCTCAAGGTTTGGTGTTGTGCCGGATCAAACTCCCACAAGTTGAAGCCCTGTTGTTGGCATGGGAGGATCCGGCGGATGAGCATGACCTGGACCACGTTGTCGAGCTTGATCTTCTTGTTCACAAGGTTTTGGACGCATGTTTGGAGTCCGGTCAGCTCTTCCAAATCACCCCATGACCGGCCCTTCCCTTTCCAGGAGGTGAGCCGTGTGGGGATACCAGATCGGAATTCGGGGGCCGCTGGCCATTCAGGGTCACGCGGCTTGGTGACGTAGAACCACCCCGATTGCCACCCTTTGATGGTTTCCACGAAGGAGCCCTCGAGCCATATAACGTTGGGCATCTTGCCCACCATGGCGCCTCCGCACTCCGCTGCTGGCTGCCCACTACCTTGGCTTGACATTGAAGGTCTTCACCATAAGCGAAGTGGGGCTTGATGCGGAGGAAGGCCTCGCATACTGACGATGAACGCCGAGATGTTGAGGATGAAATTGGGGCGGATCGTGGAAATCCAGCCGTAGTAGAACATGAGCCCCGGACAAATGGGTGAAGTGGAAAACCTAGTCCGCGGAGGAAGTGGGTGAGAACACCACCCTCTCATGGGGCCGGGGTGGGGATGAGCTGCCCTTGTCGGGAAGCCGATCTGCGCGATGTCATTTGGACAAGTATTGACCTTCCGCAGCCTTTTTTGATGTGCCCCTCCGTGACGGAGGAGGCCATCCTGCCTCCACCGGACATGGCTGGGGAAGGTTGAGGCGAGATGTGCGGACTTGGGTGCTGGAGCTCCAGTGCACGGAAATGGATAAGCAAAGGAGGAAGAAGGCATAGGTAAAAAGGTTGATCCTTATCCCCTTATATGGATGGACGAAACTATGCGTCCCCACCGGCTTGGTAAAACTCGCTTATCTCCCAAGCGCCATAATCAATGGCACGGTTGGGTTACCCACGCCCGTATTGATGAGAATCCCGGAATAAGGGGACACGATCTCTGCTTTGACAAGACGTGCCAAGGAAACCGCCTCGCTAAACGCGCTGAGGTGGAACAGTAAAAACGATTCGAATAAAGGCTTGGCCGTGGTGTGATGTCATGCCACGGAATACGTCAGCAGATTGACCTTGTGTAAATATTATTCTCTCTATGGTGGTATGTGGAACTTATTTTGCAGAGCCGGACACTATCCTTGTGTTCAAAATCTTCTATGAAGTATTCGAAGGAGGAACCAGCCTTGCAATGTCGAAGACAATATGCGCGCCGGACTCGTCGTCATTGAAGCCTGGTTTAGGGGCTAATGAGGGAGTCCCGGACTAGGGGGTGTCCGGATAGCCGAACTATCATCTTCGGCCGGACTCCTGGACTATGAAGATACAAGATTGAAGACTTCGTCCCGTGTACGGATGGGACTTTCCTTGGCGTGGAAGGCAAGCTTGGCGATACGGATATGTAGATCTCCTACCATTGCAACCGACTCTGTGTAACCCTAACCCTCTTTGGTGCTTATATAAACCGGAGGGTTTTAGTCCGTAGGACGAACAACAATCATACCATAGGCTAGCTTCTAGGGTTTAGCCTCTCTGATCTCGTGGTAGATCTACTCTTGTACTGCCCATATCATCAATATCAATCAAGCAGGAGTAGGGTTTTACCTCCATCGAGAGGGCCCGAACCTGGGTAAAACATCGTGTCCCTTGTCTCCTGTTACCATCCGCCTAGACGCACAGTTCGGGACCCCCTACCCGAGATCCGCCGGTTTTGACACCGACAGGGTGGGTTGAGCGAGGAAGGGGCCCACCATGAAATCACAAAATCAATTGGCCCACGCTGCCTAACCTAGTCAAAATCAATGCCACAAACTAAATCCATCGCCTTGATCACTCCTCGAAGCTCCTGTCCCAGGGAGTTTAGTTATTCAAAAGATTTTTTTCTCAAATTTTCATCAGGATATTGTGTACCTTTTGATGTTTCATGGTGTATCCATGTATGGCCAGCTATTAGGAGACCTTAATGTTGTTATTATGTATTCTCTTCGTCCATGTGTGTTGGGCACCTAAAAGAATTCAGGAATTCCAAAAGTATTAGTTGCTTTTGTATTTAATATCCTCGTGATCTATTCATCCTCTTGTTCATGCAGCCCCCTTTATCTTCTTGGTTCCCTTTTTCATGCATTCACAACTCACTCCACCCATTCTCGTGCATGTACAATTAAATGTTTCTATCAGTTGTATTTTTTAGGGAGCATGATAGCCTCATTTCCAAAACATTAAACAAAATGTTGACCTATCATGGTGCATCTTGGTCACAGTGCAACTCCTTAAATGTCATATGCACGTGGACAGAGGGAGTGGATTTATTGAGAATAATAAGCGGCTAAAAACTTACACATGTTCGAATTTGTGTAAAGGTACATCATATAGAACTTGCAAATGACATTTGTTGTAGCCCCTTCTCATCTTTCAGATTTTTCTGAACATCATTTCTACAATATTGAAATCTTGCATGGTATGCCTTCACATGACCTCACTATCGAACAAGTTTTCACGGTTTTATTCCTCCAAGTTTATCAACATGATACTCATAGGAGATAGAGTAGAATCTTAGAGCATCTATAACTGGACCCCTCAAACCTTTCTGTTAGAAGGGATAAAGAGAGATTGGTGGAACTGATTGATTATTGCTTGAGCCTCGTGGGCAATATATATATATATATATATATATATATACATATATATATATATATATATATATATATATATATATATATAGAGAGAGAGAGAGAGAGAGAGAGAGAGACACACACACACAATGACCAACTTGGAGTACAAGACAAGGCAGGACAAATCCTAGTCTATCTTATGTTTCCTAATGAATCAATATACTCAACATCCCCCAGCAGCCACAATGGTAGCGACGCAGATGGTGAGGCTGGAGAAGAATCCAGAGGCAAGCCGACGGACACCCCCCCCCCACCCCCCAAAGTTGTAACGGTTGACGCATCACAGAAGGCATGGCTGGAGTGAAAACCGACGAGGTTGCTCAAGCAAGGCAGTAGCCCTTTGTGTCGTTTGTTGATGTAGCCGAGAGCCTAGGGTGGTGTAGCTGTGGTCGAGGTAGCCGTGCGAAGAATCTCGTGGTCGATATCGAGTCGGGGTGGTCGGTTTCGAGGTAGTCATCATGGACCGGGATGAAGAGCGACGCAGCGATGGCCTGAGGAGGCAGCGGCTGTGGCGGCTAAGTCAAGAGTGTGGCGGCGATGCTCGAAGTAGGCGAAGAGGAACCCGGCAGCATGATGAAGACCAGCACGGACGGTGATGTTCCCGCGTCGAGGAAGGCGGCGCTGTGCATACCACATAGAAGTCGACACGCGTGGACGGTGAAGTGGACCGCGTGCCATGGCACTACGGCCCGAAGGGGTGACGCAACGGCAACAAGCGGGTCGGGGCAACGGTGGGGAAGACCTCAGGGCGGCAGCAGGGACCATGCCACGCTCGTTACGGCCTGATGGGAGGACGCAGCGGTAGCACGATGGTCGGTGCAGCCACGGGGACGACCTAGAGTGGACGACCTCGGGGCGGCAGTGGACCGCAGGCCGCGGCACTACACCCCGAAGGGGCAACACAGTGGCAGCGCGCGGGTCGGTGCAACTGCAGGGTGAACTACGGGGCGGCAGCAAGGACCGCGTGCCACGCTCGCTACGGCCCGAAGGGATGACCCAGCGGCAGCACAAGGGTTGGTGCAGCCACGGGGACGGCCTGGAGCGGACTGCCTCGGGATGGCGGTGACTACGGGCCGCAGCACTACGGCCTAAAGGGGCGACGCAGTGGCAGCACATGGGTTGGTGCAGCCGCGGAAAGAACCATGGGGCGGCAATGCTATAGTCCAAAGGGACGACACAGCTACAGCTCGTTGCTCAATCGATGAAGAGACGTGTAAACTTTGACGTTGATCTTCACTAAATCCTACGGAGAGGTGCATCGGATGATCAGACCGGACGAGATGCATCTGGCAAACGAACAGGCCAAGAGAGCAATCGGACAAGGGCACGAGATTTGCAAGAAGGCTAAGTTGATGTGTGACAACAGGGGAAGCCTCCACCTTCACATATGCATCACGTATGAGCTGCCAACATAGCATGTACAAGTACATAGCATGCCTGGGACGTGGCCACGCAAGCAGTATGGATCGATCTGTACCGGGCGCTCGAGTAATCCCACGTCCGCATGTGGTGCGGTACCAGCCACCGATCGCACGGCGTACACGCGAGTCAGCATAGGACCGGTTGGGCCGCCGTTGCGCGCTCGCGCACATGTGTGAAGCCAAAGGCATCATCCAGCCGGAGACGATGAACATGTTGATCAAGTAGACATGCATCGTAGAGGTTGAATATATTATGCATGTATATTGTGTCATAGACCCAACTTCCTAGTTTTCCTATATAGTTGAGGTTGTGGCCCCCATCTTGTACATCATATATATGTGCCTACTGCACCCGATCAATGCATTGTGTTGCAAGGCCTAAACCTAGTTTTCTACATGGTATCTATTGTAGATCGATCCTAAACCCTGCCACCATCGTCGGGCCTCCATGGAATCGTCGCTGTCGCCGCTGCGAGTCACCGCTGACACCCTCTCCCTTCCCGCTTCCGCCACCCCTCCCACCCCACCCTAGCCGCCGCTCTATAGCTCCCGCCGCCACCCGCGACCAGCCGCCGCCACCTCTCTCTTCCCCTAGCGGCTGCCGCTGTCCCGCGTTCCCCACCACCACCATGAGCTCCAGGGGATCCTCCACATCCACCAATCCCTTCGCCGGTCTGGACGTCACCCTCGTTCGTGATCTAAACATCCACGAGCGTGTCCTGGTGGTCCTTGATCAATCCACTACCTCCTACTCCGCTTGGAAGTAGTATTTTTCCTTAGTGTTTCGCGGGTACCTGCTCCATGGCCACGTCGATGGCACCATGGACTCTAGCCTCATGGTGAATGACAAGGAGTGGATGATCCTCAATGCCACCATCATCCGCTGGTCCTACCTCACCATCTCTAAGGACCTCTTCCAGACGGTGGTGGACGATGACGAGATGCTTATGCCGTCTGGACCAAGCTCAACGGCATCTTCACCGACAACAAACTGCAGCGCAAGGTCCTCCTCCATGGCGTGTTTTATGGGTGCCAGCAACTTGACTCGTCCATCGATGATTTTTTTCATGCGCCTCAAAAAGCTCGTCGATGAGCTCCGTGATCTCGGCGAGACGGTTGGCGATGAGCTCCTCATCAGCACCCTCACTGTCGGTCTCAATGAGGACTTTGGGAACGTTGCCTCAAACCTTACCCTCATCTCGGAGCCTACCTTTGCCAAGGTGGTGGAGTATCTCAAGCTAGAGGAGAGACGGATGAAGATGGCCCGGACCCGGGCAACCCACACTGCCCTCACCGCCGGCACTCACGGGTTCGACGCCGCCACCCTTGCGTCCCGCGCCGGCCCTCCCACCCCCGCCGACCTTCCCACAAGCGCTGCCCCCTTCCCGCCGCAGTCGTCGACTGCTAACAGGGGTTGCCGCGGGGGCCATCGTGGTGGGCACAAGCAGGAGCAGGGCAAAGAGGCTCAGGGAGGAGCCGCCCGCCCCCAGCAGCAGTTTCAGCCGGCCCCGTGGTACGCCGACCAGAACCCGTGAACCGGTGTTGTGCATGCTTATTTCATGCCGGTTCCCTGTGCTCCTGTACCAGACATCCTCGACACGCGGCCTCCCTGCATCAGGCATGTTACGCCGCGCCGCAACCCTACACGGCACCCTATGGGCCTCTCGGAAAGCCGCCGCAGCTAGGAGGGCTACTGCTGCTACCCCTGACGGCCCTGCCATAGTTTCTGGTCCCCGCACTTCCACCTGTGCCTTGGGACCCAACCCTCTTGGCAGTCCTGCACTCCGCTCCCACTCCATCCGACTACACCGGCGGCAGCGAATGGTATATGGACACCGAAGCTACTGCGCATATGCCGCTCATCTCGGTAACCACCACACCTCCTATCCTATCCACACTTCCACTCGCATCACCATCGGTGACGGTTCCTCACTTGTGTAGGATCGAAGAAGGTGAGAGTGTCTAGAGGGGGTGATTAGACTACTCGACAAGATAAAAATTATGCCTTTTGACAAAGACAAGTTTTTGGCAGATTTTGCATATCACACAAGTCAAGTAGCATACTACACATGCAATTCTAGAGTATGGGCAGCGGAAAGTAAATTGCACAAGTAGTAAAGAGAAGTGGAGAAGATCAAGCGCAATTTGGAACACGGAGATTTTTCTCGTGGTTCCGATAGGTGGTGCTATCGTCAATCACGTTGATGGAGACTTCAACCCACGGAGGGTAGCAGCTGCGAGAGTCCACGGAGGCTCCACCCACGAAGGGTCCACGAAGAAGCAACCTTGTCTATGCCATCATGGCATCGCCCACGGAGGACTAGCCTTACTGGGGTAGATCTTCACAGTAAGCGATCTCCTTGCCCTTACAAACTTCTTGGTTCAACTCCACATCTTGTGGAGGCTCCCAGCGACACCTAACCAATCTAGGAGGCACCACCCTCCAAAAGGTAATAGATGGTGTTGATGATGATGAACTCCTTGCTCTTGTGCTTCAAATGATAATCTCCCCAACACTCAACTCTCCTCACTGATTTGGCTGTGGTGGAAGAAAGGATTGAGTGGAAAGCAACTTGGGAAGGCTAGAGATCAAGCTTCATATGGTGGGAGTGGAGCAACTTGATCTCAACACAAGGGTAGGTAGTTTTCTTCTCGAAATGTAAGGTAGGAGTGGTAGTTCTTTCGATGGCTCTCTCCACGAATGAAGAGGGGGTGGAGGGTATTTATAGCCTCCACACAAAATCCAACCGTTACACACATTTGACCAATCTCGGTCGGACCGAAGTTGACAACTCGGTGAGACCGAAAGTTCAAATCTTGTGAGCGTTGGGATTTTCGGTGGGACCGAAAATACAATCTCGGTGAGTCCGATTCTTCCAAAGACTAGGGTTTGCCAATCTCGGTGGGACCGACTTCATCATCTCGGTGACACCGATTTGATGTGAAGATTCTGAAGCTTGGCAACACTAGTTTCGGTGAGACCGAGTTGAGAATCGGAAAATCCGAAATTTCTAGGGTTTGGCTTTATGGTGAGGTGGTTCATCTCGGTGTGGTGAGTTTAGGAAATCGGTGGGACCGAGATTACTTATGAGTGTATATTGGAAGTGAGAGATTGTTGATAGTTTAGGAGATGTATCACTAAGCACTTTGAGCAACGGATCATTAACATAACCTCATCCCTTTTAATAGTATTGGCTTTCCTATGGACTCAATGTGATCTTGGATCACTAAACCAAAAATGGAGTCTTGAGCTTTTGCCAATGCTTGCCTTAGCATTTTGAGGGTCCACCTCTTGATCCTTTTGCCATGCCAATGTGATTGACCTTCTGAAACATACTTGATAAAAGCATTAGTCCAACCACAAAGTATGTTGTCATTAATTACCAAAACCACCCGGGGAGCAAATGTGCTTTCAATCTCCCCTTTTGGTAATTGATGGCAACACACAAAACAAGACATCAAAGCTTCTTGAAAGAAAGGCAGAATTATCACTAAAGCTTTGACAAACATGTAGTACAGGCTCCCCTACAAGTGTGCAAGATTTTCATAGATTATGGTTTTGGACTACCACAAGCACACAAGAGAGAAAAGCAAGATGTGCTACATGCAGCTTGGCTATATGCATCGAGCGAGATGAAAAGAAGTGAGTGATAATGCATATGTGCATGGTGATTTCTTGCAAACAAGTATTCACAAGCAAGTCACCATCATGCACATTCGCAAAGTGCATATACTTACCTTGAGGTTCCTTGGCATTGTACACGAAGAAATAAACTTGGGAAAACAAGGTTAGATAACACAAGAGTATTTCTTCAACCAACAGCAAGAACATCAAGAGTACCAAGCCGAGGATGACATGTATAAAGAGTGTCTCATATTGAGCACAAGCTTGAATCAACAAACATGTCTCCCAAAACTAAAAGATTTTCAATGAACTCGAGAGATTTTGCTTTCCATAAGATATCAATTGTGAAAGCAATGAAAGCAAAATCAAAAGAATGATGCCAAATGTAATATCCAATGTGGAACACGGCAAAGCTTTGATGTGATTCTCTCCCCTTAAGATAAGATTGCTCTTCTTCTCCCCTAAATCTTCTCTTCTCCCTTATCTCCCCTAAATCTTCTCCCCTTTGACATCAAGTGCGAAAAGGACAGCAAACTAGGAAGGTCGGGAAAGATGGAAGGAAAGAAGTGGGATCCTTAAGAATCTGGCTGGGCAATAAGAAACATGCAAAGAAAATCATTGAGTGGAGCTGCAGAAGATGATATCTGAAAGAAAATCGGTGACACGAATTAGATGGATCGGTGGGTCCGAAAGTCGGGACTTAGGGCAGATCCTTTTCGGTCAGACCGAAATTTTTAAGTCGGTGGCCTTGAGTTTAATTCAAGGAAATATAGAAATAATTCAGCTCACTTTGCAAGGAATGTTTCAAAAGATTTGCAATGAATTTGTAAATGATTTTCAGGGAATTGATCAGAGCCAAAAAGATATTCACAAAAACAGAAGAATAGAAATGAAAAAGATTGCTAGATGAAGTTTTTTAATGAAAACATAATGAGAAAACATAAGAGCAACTAGAAAGACTGCAAAAACATATGTACTTCATCTAGATAGAATTGGTGACTAGGTCACCTATGTTTGAGTATTTTGACTTAGGAGTCAAATGAGAACATTTGATCATAGGTCATACTCATCGTTTAAGCTCAAAATGGGGTTGCCATTTTTCGATTAAGCATTTGATGTGATCACATCTTATGAAGCTGCTTGTACTCATGTCTTTGAGCAAAGCTTCTTAAAGATGTGAAGAACATACCTTGGGCTTGTTGTTGCTTTGCTCATGTAGGTGAACTTGATGTAGGTGCTCATAGAATGTGAAGTTGGAGCACCATTTCCAATTGTGTAGTTCATCTTCCTACATGGGTTAGGCAAGCAAGGAAATACTCAAGAATATCCAAGATGACAAGAGTGAAATACTAGATGTATAAGGTGTCAAAAAGGATATGTGGAATTTTGTTCCTTGAACTCAACATCCCAAAGGGCTAGATACTTGGTCAATGACAAGATTACTCAAGATTTGAGTGTGTGGTAATCTTGTGGAATGTAGATCATCCAAGTACCTGCAAGGAGTTAGATGCAATACAAGGAGGCAAATGTGTCCAAGACATATGATCATCATCATAAGAGAAATATCAAGGATTAGTCAAGTAGGCTCATGCCTTGCATGCATCAATGGAGTTTTCACTCCAAGTTTGAAGCATCAATGATGTTCAACTCACTCCTTAAGCGACAAAACACTTTCTCATCAAGAGGTTTTGTAAAGATATCGACAAGTTGTTTGTCGATTCGAACATGCTTAAGATTGATGTCACCCTTGGCAATGTGATCACGAATAAAATGGTGGCGAACTTCAATATGTTTAGATTCGAGAGTGTTGCACAGGATTGTGTCCAATCTTAATCGCACTCTCATTGTCACAAAGCAAGGAACATGTCTCGCATGTATCCCATAATCCTTAAGCGTTTGTGTCATCCATAGCAACTGAGCACAACATGAACCAGCAGCTATATATTACGCTTGGCGGTGGATAATGATACGAATTTTGTTTCTTGGAGGACCAAGATACAAGGGATCGACCAAGGAATTGACACGTGCCGAAGTTGACTTTCTATCAACCTGTCTCGGCATAGTCCGAGTCGGAATAGCCAACAAGATCGAAAGAGGCCCTCTTAGGATACCAAATGCCAAAGTTTGGTGTGTGTATCAAATATCTCACAATTCTTTTAACAGCTTTAAGATGACATTCTTTAGGGGCTGCTTGATATCGAGCACACATGCATACACTCAACATTATGTCAGGACGAGAAGCACAGAGATATAGTAGAGAACCAATCATGGATCGGTAAACCTTTTGATCAACAGGTTCTCCATCTTTTGTCAAGTCATTATGTCCACTAGTAGGCATGGGGTTCTCATACCTTTGCTTTCTTGCATGTTGAACTTCTTGAAGAGATCCTTGGTGTACTTTGTTTGTGAGACAAAGGTACCCTCCTTAGATTGCTTGATTTGCAACCCAAGGAAGAATTTGAGTTCACTCATCATGGACATCTCATACTTCTCGACATGAGCTTTCCAAACTTCTCGCTAAAATGAGGTTAGTTGAACCAAAGATAATATCATCAACATATATTTGGCACACAAATAGTTCACCATCAACCCTTTTAAGTGAATAGCGTTGAGTCTATTTTTCCAATCTCAAATCCTTTTTCAAGAAGAAAGCTAGTCAAGCATTTGTACCAAGCTCTAGGAGCTTGTTTAAGACCATAAAGAGCTTTGTGCAACTTGTAAACATGATTAGGCTTTTAGGATTCACAAATCCGGAGGTTGTTTCACAAATACTTCCTCCTCAATTTCACCATTTAGGAAAGCACTTTTAATGTCCATTTGATAGAGAGTAATATCATGGTGGTTGGCATAAGCAAGAAGAATGCGAATGGACTCAAGTCTAGCAGCGGGGCATAGGTCTCACCATAGTCCATACCTTCGACTTGTGTGTAACCTTGAGCTCTGAGGCGAGCCTTGTTGCGGATGACTTGTCCATCTTCATCTTGCTTGTTCCGAAACACCCATTTGGTTCCAATGACGTTTTGATCATCCTTGGGCTTCTCTACCAAAGTCCATACATTGTTCCTCTCGAAGTTGTGTAGCTCTTCGTGCATAGCGTTCACCCAATCCGGGTCTTCAAGTGCTTCTTCTACCTTCATAGGTTCAAGACTAGAGATAAATGAGTAATGCTCACAAAAGTTAGCTAAGCGAGTTTTAGGCGAGTAATTCTCCGGTCGATGTCGTTCATCATTTGTTCCACGGGATGATTCTTCTTGACTCTTGCTCGGACTCGGGATAGCTTTTGTTGTGGTTGTGGCTGAGCTTCCTCATCATCCTCATCTTCCTCTTCTTCTTCATTGTTGTTGGTGTTGTCTTGAGGTGGTGGAGAAGGAGGTTGTGGTGGATCTTCTTGTTGCACTTCCTCATCTTGGTGAGTTCCACTTGTGGAAGCCTCCATGTTGCCTTGAGGTTCATCTTGCCGTGAGGTGGGGGCTCCACATATGTAGATGAGGTACTCTCCTTCACTTCCATGGGACGGATCTTTCCAATAGATAAATCTTGAATGGCTTCGATGGGTCCTTGTCTCCTACATCAATAGGCATTTGCTCTACTTGCGAGCCATTAGATTCATCAAACTTCACATCTACCGTCTCTTCAACCTTTGGGTGAAATTATTGTGAACACGGTAGGTGTGGGAGTTTGATCCATAACGAGAAAAAAGCCTTCATGAGTTTTAGGAGCAAATTTAGACCGGCGATGCTTATCAAGGATATAGCATTTTGAACCAAAGACACGAAAGTATCCCACTTGGGGTTTGTTACGGTGAGGAGCTCGTATGAAGTCTTGCCGAGGAGCTTATGAAGATAAAGCTGTTGATAGCATGACAAGCTGTCTCGGCGGCTTCTCCCCAAAAGTGCTTGGTGTCTTGTATTCATCAAGCATCGTTCTCGCCATCTCTATGAGCGTTCGGTTCTTCCTCTCAACAACTCCATTTTGTTGAGGTGTGTGCGTAACCGAGAACTCATGTAGAATCCCTTCCTCATCGAGAAAAGAGTCCACATGGGCGTTCTTGAACTCCGTTCCATTGTCCTCGAACTTTCTTGATCTTCACCTCAAATTGATTTTGGGCCTTTCGGCAAAGGTTTTGAAGATTCTCTGAACCTGCGATTTGTCATCAAGGAAAAATACCCCGTAAATCTGGAATAATCATCAACTATAACTAGACCAAAGGAGTTACCACCAAGGCTTTTGTAAGCATTGGGACGAAAGATCCATATGAAGAAGCTCAAGCGGTCTCCTTGTGGTCATGATGTTCTTCAGGATGACTTCCACCTACTTGTTTTCTGCTGACAAGCACTACAAAGTCTATCTTTGTCAAAGAGAACATCTTTAACACCAAGAATATGATCACCTTTGATTAGCTTGTCTAGATTACGCATACCAACATGTCCAAGCCTTCTATGCCATAACCAACCTTTAGCGGATTTAGCAATGAAGCAAGTTCTAGGTTGAGCTTTCTTAGTGAAATCAACAATATATAGATCACCTCTACGGATCGGTAAAAACCATGTTATGATTGTCACGACGAAAGACTTGGCAATCTACTTTGGTGAATAGCACATTGAATCCAAAGTCAGCTAATCTAGACACGGAAAGTAAATTGTATCCAAGTGATTCAACAAGCATGACATTTTGAATAGAGCTATCATGAGATATGGCCACCTTACCAAGGCCAAGTACCTTACCCTTGGAGTTGTCTCCAAAAGTCACATACTTGCGTGGACCATCGTTCTTTGCAAGCTCTCGAAACATGTCTTCGTCTCCGGTCATGTGATCGGTGCATCCACTATCAAGAATCCACTCTTTTCCACGGATATGTAGTCTCTCAGATTTGCCATAAGATTGAGACTCTTCATGATCTTGTCTAGCTCGGTGTCGAATCGGAGTAATCATCATCATGCTCATGCTCATCATCATATTGACCCATAGATTGTTCATCATCAACTCCTAGGTCAATTTGACAACAACTTGCATTAGTTTTGTCAATGTGACAATAATCATCGGAATGCAATACAAGAGCATTTCTAATTAGATCATTGATAAGACAAGGATCACCCTTCTTTTCATAAGATCACGAAGCTCAAAGAAGCATTTATCAAAGTTGGGATCATTGGGAGCATCATATCAAATTCAATAGTCTTGTATAGAATTTCATCAAGACCTCTCAAAGAGTAGTCCGGATAAAGTTCTTCCAAGAACTTCCATATAGCATAAGCGCACTCAAAGTTTGTGACAAGCTTAAGCAAGTTATCGGGCAAACCTCTAATGATAAGATTTACAGTTCTAAGGTTCTGAAGCAAATCAAGCTCTTCATCCATGGTAGGGTGCAAGGGGTCAAATGGAGGCACATATGGGGTTTCAACATATTTGCGCAAGTTATACATCTTAAAGATAATAAGCATTTCAATCCTCCACGAGTTATAGGACACTCCATCAAGAATAGGCACTCTATGGCTAACACTCCCAAGCGTGAACCGTCCATCTTCCTCCAATGGTGTGTAAACCAAAGCAATGGAGACCAATGCTCTGATACCAATTGTAGGATCGAAGAAGGTGAGAGTGTCTAGAGGGGGGGTGATTAGACTACTCGACAAGATAAAAATTATGCCTTTTGACAAAGACAAGTTTTTGGCAGATTTTGCATATCACACAAGTCAAGTAGCATACTACACATGCAATTCTAGAGTATGGGCAGCGGAAAGTAAATTGCACAAGTAGTAAAGAGAAGTGGAGAAGATCAAGCGCAATTTGGAACACGGAGATTTTCTCGTGGTTCCGATAGGTGGTGCTATCGTCAATCACGTTGATGGAGACTTCAACCCACGGAGGGTAGCAGCTGCGAGAGTCCACGGAGGCTCCACCCACGAAGGGTCCACGAAGAAGCAACCTTGTCTATGCCATCATGGCATCGCCCACGGAGGACTAGCCTTACTCGGGGTAGATCTTCACGAAGTAAGCGATCTCCTTGCCCTTACAAACTTCTTGGTTCAACTCCACATCTTGTGGAGGCTCCCAAGCGACACCTAACCAATCTAGGAGGCACCACCCTCCAAAAGGTAATAGATGGTGTTGATGATGATGAACTCCTTGCTCTTGTGCTTCAAATGATAATCTCCCCAACACTCAACTCTCCTCACTGATTTGGCTGTGGTGGAAGAAAGGATTGAGTGGAAAGCAACTTGGGAAGGCTAGAGATCAAGCTTCATATGGTGGGAGTGGAGCAACTTGATCTCAACACAAGGGTAGGTAGTTTTCTTCTCGAAATGTAAGGTAGGAGTGGTAGTTCTTTCGATGGCTCTCTCCACGAATGAAGAGGGGGTGGAGGGTATTTATAGCCTCCACACAAAATCCAACCGTTACACATTTGACCAATCTCGGTCGGACCGAAGTTGACAACTCGGTGAGACCGAAAGTTCAAATCTTGTGAGCGTTGGGATTTTCAGTGGGACCGAAAATACAATCTCGGTGAGTCCGATTCTTCCAAAGACTAGGGTTTGCCAATCTCGGTGGGACCGACTTCATCATCTCGGTGACACCGATTTGATGACGAAGATTCTGAAGCTTGGCAACACTAGTTTGGTGAGACCGAGTTGAATCGGAAAATCCGAAATTTCTAGGGTTTGGCTTTATGGCTGAGGTGGTTCATCTCGGTGTGGTGAGTTTAGGAAATCGGTGGGACCGAGATTACTTATGAGTGTATATTGGAGTGAGAGTTGCTGATAGTTTAGGAGATGTATCACTAAGCACTTTGAGCAACGGATCATTAACATAACCTCATCCCTTTTAATAGTATTGGCTTTCCTATGGACTCAATGTGATCTTGGATCACTAAACCAAAAATGGAGTCTTGAGCTTTTGCCAATGCTTGCCTTAGCATTTTGAGGGTCCACCTCTTGATCCTTTTGCCATGCCAATGTGATTGACCTTCTGAAACATACTTGATAAAAGCATTAGTCCAACCACAAAGTATGTTGTCATTAATTACCAAAACCACCCGGGGAGCAAATGTGCTTTCCCGTCGCCACCGCCACCGGCGACCACATGCAGTGGGCGGCCCCTTCGATCCTTGGACCGCCTTCAGGCTTCAGCGCTTCTCGCACCGTGGGACGAGTTGCACCTGTTAGTTTAGGTCGCGCCCCCTCACCGCCCTTGACGCCCTTGGCGACTCCATTCGGCGGCTTGGCGGCAGCCGCCTCGCCGCCGGCCTCTTCGCCGACTGCCTTGCCGACTGCTTCGGCTTCGGGCACGGCCTCGGATGCAACCTCGGGCGTGGCTACTTCTTTGGCCTCTGGCGCGGCCAACTCCTCTTCACCGCCTATGACCACCGTGGTCCCAGAGCTGTCATCCCTCCCTCTCACTCGGGCTAGGGCCGGCGTCCACCGTCTGAGCCTGCGATACTCTAGCGATGAGTATCTCCTCGCTGCCTCCACCACCGAGCCGTCACTGATTCCCGCATCTTCCCATGCAGCCTTACGTGATCCTCACTGGCTTGTTGTGATACAGGAAGAGTTCGATGCTCTCCAGCGGAACCGTACCTGGACACTAGTTCCCCGGCCTCCTCGCGCCAACATCATCAGTGGCAAGTGGGTTTTTCATCATAAGACCCGCTCAGAAGGCACTCTTGAGCGCTATAAGGCTCGTTGGGTGGTCTATGGGTTTCAGCAACGTGATGGAGTTGACTTCACTGAGACGTTTGCCCTGGTTTTCAAACCGGGCACGATCCGCACCGTCCTCTAGCTGACGGTCTCCCGTGGCTGGCCGGTTCATCAGATGGATTTCTCCAACGTCTTTCTTCATGATCACCTTGAGGAGCAGGTTTTCTGTGAGCAACCCACTAGTTTTTCTCAACGCCTCTCATCCTGGCCATGTGTGCTTGTTGTCTTAGTCTCTGTACGGCCTCAAGCAAGCACCTCGCGCCTAGTACCAGCGCATCACCGGTTTTCTTCAGACACTGGGTTTCTGTGTCACCCGCTCGAATGCCTTGTTGTTTGTCTATCACCGCAGCGACATGACTGCTTACTTTCTGATCTATGTCAATGACATCATCCTGACGGCCTCCTCCATAGCCCTCATTCAGCAGATCACTCTCCGGCTGCATGACGAGTTTGCCATCAAGGATTTGGGTGCTCTCCATTATTTCCTTGGCATTGAGGTCGTTCGGTGACCCGATGGCTTCTTTCTTCATCAGCACAAGTACGCGCATGAGCTACTTGAGCGTGCCGGTATGCTCAACTGTCACCTTGTCGCTACTCCCATTGACACGAAGGCCATCTACTCTCGAGGGCTCACCCGTGTCGGATGCTCCATTCTACCGATCCATCGATGGTGCTCTCTAGTATCTGACACTCACTCGACCAGATCTGCAGTATGTTTTGTGTCTTCATATGCACGCCCCTCATGACTCACATTGGACACTCATGAAACGGATTCTCCAATACATATGTGGCACGATGTCCCTTGGACTCACTCTCACAGCGTCCACCTCTCTAGATATGGCCGCCTATTCTGATGTTGATTAGGCTAGCTGCCCTGACACACGTCGCTCCACTTCTGGCTACTGCATCTACCTCGGTTCCTCCCTCGTCTCATGGTCGGAGGGGTGGCTGCCTAGGGGGAAGCCCCCAGTGCGATCGTAAGTGTCCGCACTTTATCATGACTTCACTCCATAGCTTTTTATAACGCCGAACATATATGCAGTCCGGCCAGGGCTCACCCCGAGGTATCTTCTTCCGGGTCCCTGAGCGATTCGGAGATGAATTCGCTTCCGACGGCCACTACTCCTCAGCTCGCGGATGACACGGAGGTCTTGTCCCGAAGGCTCCCAGAGCGGGGGGAGGTGAATCTGGAGACGCCCCAAGGCGGGATTCCAGATGTCGGACACGCGGGGTTCAAGATCCCCGCGGATCGTGTCGATGAGAGACACAGTAGGCCGGGCTCTCAGCCGAACACTGTCCTGGAACCTTCAATGGTTCCGAGCTCAGGCGGACAGCCCCTCGTTAGGGAGGACGAGTCATCTACATCGAGGACTTCTGTTGCGCCCGAGGCACTGGATTGTCTGCTGGAAGCGCTTCGCAGCGCTTCCATGGATGAAGAGCATTGTACTCTTATGAGTGCGGTGATTCAGAAGGTTTCGTCCGCCAAGAGCGGACTAACCGATGCCTGCACCAGCCTCCTAACAGGTTTTGAGGTAAGCAATAAATGTGTGTAAAATTACCACCCGATAGGTAGTAGCCCCTGATACTCTGTTTGGTCTTCAGAAAGAAAAACCAAACAGAGGGTCAATAATAAGCAGGTTGTGCTGCTTGCCGCTGCTGCCCGCACGGCCGAGGTTGCCGAACTAAAGTGGGACCTGGAGCAGGCGCAGGGAGAGCTCGGCCTTACGAAGAGGCAGCTCGAAGAGAACAAGGGTAAGTGATTCCCCGCTCTTATAAGGATAGACAAAATTGTTTAGTCTAACGCCAAAGTGTCGTGACTGTGTGACAGGGGCCACCGCCGAAGTGGCATCCCTGAAGAAAGCGTTGTCCGAGGCCGAAGACAAGGCGGCCTTGGAATGCTAGGAGCGCGAAAAGCAAAGTGCTAGAGTGGGCGAGGTACAGCAAGAGCTCCGGGACCTTGGCAAGAAGTACGAGTCCATGGAGCATGCTCTGAAGATGAAAGAGGCCGAGCTTGCGAAGGCCTTGGTGATTATGAAAGATGCCAAGGCCGAAGCCGAGAAGGCACAGCAGGAAATCCAGGAGGCCAAAAAGATAGCAGCGGGTAAGAAATTCTTTATGCAAAGCAAACATGTGGAGGAGGCCTTTCTTTTACTTACTCGAATTCGGAGCTCTCCAGGGGCATTCGCAGATCTGCCATGCAGCGTATCAGACGTTGCGGAGTTCTACCATGCCCAAGAGGGGAGCTCAACAGAGAAGTTGTTCTAGTCCCAGTATGCTAGGGCCAAACACCCAATGCCTCTAAGTGACCAACTGAAGCAGTTGGTCGAACTCCACAGGGCGGCCGAAGTGGCTATGAAGGATTTCATAGTCCGACTGTGGCCTGGTGAGCCTCTGCCCACTAGCTACTTCGGCCTGATCAAGTGGATGGTGAATGCATGTCCGTGCTTGAAGTCATCAAGCGATCTGTTTGTATTGAGGGTGCCCGCCGGGCCTTTGCCCGCACAAAGGTGCATTGGGGCAAGCTGGATGCTGAGAAGCTGGTGAAGGACGGTCCACCAGAGTGCAAGGAGCATCGTCATCCCGAGAAGTACTATGATGGTGTTATGAAGGGCGCCCGTCTCGTGGCCGATGAGTGGACCAAGGACAAGATCTTTGATTAAATGTACCTCTGCCGCTGTTGTAATTTAAAGACGAATTTAATTGTGCTATGTAGCACTGTTTGATTTAAAATATTACCTTCTGTGCGGGTGTTTATAAAATTCTGAAAGTAGGCAAGTTGTCGGCTTCCGCCCCCACGTAACTAGTACTGGGGTGTTCGTGGAAAATCCGGACACTCTTTATCCAATTGTTTTGGTCCCTTAAGGAGGTGTCCGGCACAGCCAACAAGGTAATCGGACTATGCGGATTTAAAACTTCCACTTAGCCATAGAAGTCTACAATTTTAAATTTCGGCGAAGCCCCTAGAATCCAGAAGGCCGAATTGGGGCGCTATACATGCCTAGATCGGACGAAGCTGATTTATCGCCTAAAGCGGAAAATCTTTAAGGATTTTAAGACCTCTCGAACAGCGACCAGCTCTCGCCATATCATGCCGGTCAGTTTTCGGCTTTCTCCACTGAGGTGCTCGTCCAGAAGAACCGGGACATAATCGATGTAGTTCTCCCTACGCTACCTTAGCCGATATAACGGAACGTAAGGTACCAAAACAAGGGAGCCGGGCTAACCCAACTGTAGACCCAAGACAAGATTCGGAGCTGATGCATATAATGCTATAAGTTCGAGGTGTCGCACTGTTGAAAGTGTTCGGACTTGTCTTGCCGTATTATGGGGCGCCATAAGAAGCCCCTGGCAAACTGACCGTACCAAGGTGTACGGATGCAATATCAAATAAACATTTATGATAAAAAATGCTCAAATAAGAATAATAAGCTGACGCTATATATGATCTCCCATTGATGAATAATACGTTTAAGCGTATGTTTACAATGGATGCATTAAGCGGAGATAAATAGGACTATTTGACATGAACTATCAAGGGGCAGGCTGTGTATAGATAGATAAAGCAGGTATAATGATCGTAAATAGATTCCACCTGGGTATTTCCTTCTGTGCACGATGCCTATTGCCTCCTTGGTTGTCTCTCCCATGTAGGTCCGACAATCCGGCTCTTCTGAGGATGCTGCACTAAAGCGATGTCCTGAAAGGTAAAACAGGAAGATTATGAAGGTATGTGGCAGTTACCCGCACTATTGACTGAGTCGTTGTTGCGCCTCCGCCTATGCCCATGGTATCTTGAGTGCGTAATTGTGTACGCGTGGCATGAATGCTGCTTTGATGGGGCTTGAGCGGAGGCCGGACTGCTAATCACGCTCTTGGCGTTCCTGATGATCCTGTTGCAGGGTGCTCCGGACTCGCTTGAATGTGCTTGAGGTTGTCGTCACCGGATTGGTGGTTTGCCGGAGGAGGCCACATTGTACTTCTGCCGTGAGGGCTGCAGTATGCTCTTCTGTACGGAGAGAGCGGTCCATGTTTCCATTGACTGTTATGACCCCGCGCGGACCTGGCATCTTGAGCTTGAGGTATGCATAATGTGGTACCGCATTGAATCTAGCGAATGCGGTTCGTCCGAGCAGTGCGTGGTAACCACTACGGAAAGGGATGATATTGAAGATTAAATCTTCGCTCCAGAAGTTGTCCGGGGATCCGAAGACCACTTCCAATGTTATAGAGCCCGTACAGCGGGCCTCTACTCCAGGAATTACACCTTTAAAGGTGGTTTTGGTGGGCTTGATCCTTGAAGGGTCAATGCCCATTTTGCGCATTGTGTCCTGATAAAGCAGGTTCAGGCTGCTACCGCCATCCATAAGGACTCGCGTGAGGTGGAATCCGTCGATGATTGGGTCTAAGACCAATGCGGCTGAGCCGCCGTGACGGATGCTAGTAGGATGATCCCTATGATCAAAGGTGATCGGACAAGCTGACCATGGGTTGAATTTGGGGGCGACTGGCTCCATCGCATAGACGTCCCGTAGTTCTCGCTTCCGTTCCCTCTTGGGGATGTGAGTGGCGTAGATCATGTTGACCATTTTCACCTAGGGGGGGGGATTTCTTTTGTCCCCCCATGTGCGGACGCTGGGGCTCTTCGTCATCGTCGCTGTGCATCCCCTTGTCCTTGTGTCGGTGTTTATTTTGCCGGCCTGTTTGCACACCCAGCAGTCTCTATTGGTGTGGTTGGCTGGCTTGTCCGAGGTGCCATGAATTTGGCATGAGCGCTCCAGTATGCGTCCAAACTGGACGGTCCCTGATTATTTCTTTTGAACGGATTTTTCCGCTGACCGGACTTGAATCCGCTGAATCCGGCGTTTACTGCCGTGTCTTCAGTGTTGTCGATGTTGTTCCGTTGCTTATGTCTGTTGTGTCGTGGCTTGCCGTTGTTATCGCGGACATCCGAAGTGCCGGAATGTGGTGTGGTGCCGCTACGAGCCAACCAGCTATCCTCGCCCGCGCAAAAGCGGGTGATTAGTGTTGTGAGAGCTGCCATGGACTTGGGTGTTTCCTGGCCGAGGTATCGAGCAAGCCACTCGTCACGGATATTATGCTTAAAAGCCGCCAGGGCTTCGGCGTCCGGACAGTCAACTATTTGGTTCTTTTTAGTTAGGAACCGAGTTCAGAATTTCCTGGCTGACTCTCCGGGCTGTTGAGTAATGTGGCTCAGGTCATCAGCGTCCGGTGGTCGCACATATGTGCCCTGGAAGTTGTCGAGGAATGCGTCTTCCAGGTTTTCCCAACTGCCAATGGAATTTGCTGGCAGGCTGTTTAGCCAATGCCGGGCTGGTCCTTTGAGCTTAACGGGAAGATACTTGATGGTGTGTAGATCATCTCCGCGAGCCATGTGAATGTGTTGAAGGAAATCTTCGATCCATACTGCGGGGTCTGTTGTGCCATCGTATGATTCGATGTTTACGGGTTTGAACCCTTCTGGGAATTCATGATCCATCACTTCGTCGGTGAAGCACAGGGGGTGTGCGGTGCCTCTGTGCCGGGCTATGTGGCTACGCAGTTCGAATTGGTCTTGGTTGCTGTATTCGGCCCGGCCAGACTTGTTGATAATGTATCCGGCGTGACGGTCATCGTCGCTCGCTGGGGCGCGCCCCCGCGATCCATAGATTGATCTTGGCTGTCCTGCTTTGTTTTCCAGAATATCTTGCAGGTCTTGCCTGTTGCCCTAGGCCGTAGTGTATCGGTGTGGGGGTGCGGGCTTGTATTCGGGCTGATATCCCGTTTTATCCCGGCCACGGGGTGGCCGGTCAGCCGTTTGGCGCTCGAGTCCATATTCCTCGGCTGCCAGGACTTCAGTCCATCTGTCTGTGAGCAGGTCTTGATCAGCTTGGAGTTGCTGCTACTTCTTCTTCAGGCTCCTCGCAGTGGCTATAAGCCGACGCTCAAAGCGCTCCTGCTCCACAGGATCCTCAAGCACGCCGAACTCGTCGTCGCCGAGGCTAATCTCGTCTTCGGAGGGGGGCATGTAGTTGTCCTCCTCCGGGTATCCGTCTGTCGCCTGTTCTTCTAGGCTGACCTGCTCATCTTCCTGTTCGGCCTGCTCGAAGGCGGGCTGGTCAGGGTTATATTCCTCTTCGGCGCCATCCGGATTGCTTTCGTCTCTGGGGCCGGTATTGTTGTGGCGGGGCTTGGAGCGGCGCCGATGACGCCCATGCTTTGCTTTTCTTCCTGAGGGGTTATCCTCCATTGCGTCATCGCCATTGGTTTCCTTTGGAGTGTCCACCATATATATATATCGTATGAGGAGGTGGCCGTCCACCTTCCTGTCAGCGGTGGTGTCACGCCCAGTATGCGACCCTATCCAAAAGGAACTCGAAGGTCCCACCAAGGATAGACCCGCATATTGGAACGCTTTTGCAAGGTGGATATCATTACATCAACAATTACATAATAGTGGGGATACATACAAAAGGCATACAATGCCACATGAATACAACAATACAACATACAAGTACAACATCCGACTGATGAATCATAAACAGAAACTCAAACAATATCCACCCTGCTAGCCCAGGCTGCCGACCTGGAACCTATCCCCTGATCGAAGAAGCAGAAGAAGAACTCAACGCAAGCAAGCATCGCTCTCGCATCATGATTATCGCATAAACCTGTACCTGCAACTGTTGTTGTAGTAATCTGTGAGCCACAAGGACTCAGCAATCCCATTACCATGGGTATCAAGACTAGCAAAGCTTAATAGGAAAGGAAGGGGTAAAGTGGTGAGGTTGCAGCAGCGACTAAGCATGATATGGTGGCTAACATACGCAAAGAAGAGCGAGAAGAGAACAAGCGGAACGGTCGTGAAGCTAGCAATGATCAAGAGGTGATCCTGAACACCTACTTACATCAAACATAACACAGAAACCGTGTTCACTTCCCGGACTCCGCCGAGAAGAGACCATCACGGCTACACACGCGGTTGATGCGTTTTAATTCGGATCTGGTGTCAAGTTATCTACAACCGGACATTAACAAATTCCCATCGCCACATAACCATGGGCACGGCTCTCGAAAGTTTATACCTGCGGGGTGTCCCAACTTAGCCCATGACAAGCTCTCGCGATCAACGAAGAATAAACCTTCTCCCAGGAAGACCCGATCAGTCTCGGAATCCCGGTTTACAAGACATTTCGACAATGGTAAAACAAGACCAGCAAAGCCGCCCGATGCGCCGACAATCCCGATAGGAGCTGCACATATCTCGTTCTCAGGGCAACACCGGATGAGACATCCTACGAGTAAAACCAGACCTCGAGTTGCCGAAGGGCCCCGCGATCTACTCGGTTCGAACCAGCACTTAGACAAGCAGCGGCCGGGGCTAAAATAAAGATGACCCTCGAGAGAGCGACTCCCAAGGGAAAAAGTAGGTGGTGGTGAGGCAAATGGTAAAACCAAGGTTGGGCCCTTTGGACAAGTTTTATTCAAAGCGAACTATCGTGGGGTCCCATAAATCACCCGACCGCGTAAGGAGCATAAAATCCGGGAACATAATACGGTATGGCGGAAACTAGGGCGGCAAGAGTGGAACAAAACACGGGCATAAGGCCGAGCCTTCCACCCTTTACCAAATATATAGATGCATTAGTAATATAAGAGATATTGTGATATCCCAACATAAACCCTGTCCACCATGGAGAAATCTTCAACTTCACCTGCAACTAGCAACGCTATAAGAGGGGATGTGCAAAGCGGTAACATAGCCAAGCAACGGTTTGCATAGGAAAGGTGTCAAAGGTTAGGGGTTCATGGCAATATGGGAGGCTTGAATAACAAGTTATAGGAAGCGCAGCATAGCGAAAGAACAAAGCAACTAGCATAGCAATGATAGTAGTGAGGTCCAGGGTAGCGGTCATCTTGCCTGAAATCCCGCAAGGAAGAAGAACGAGTCCATGAACAAGATGAAGCCACGAAGACGAACCACACGTAGACGAACGCATCCTCACGATCGCAACGAAACGGGAACTATCGAGAAGAAGCACACAACATGGTAAACACACCACACATGAACAAGGCATGATGCAGAACAAGCATGATGCATGACCAAGCTACATGAAGCTACTCATGGCTAGAGATGATGCAAACAAGAACAACACATCAAGGCAAGTTTAAATGAGGCCGGGAACAACATATAACAATTCCGGTAAGTCCTTATATGCAAATTTCGAAATTGGTCCAGATCTGAATAAACCTTATGTTCAAGTTGTTAAACAGCAAGTTAAGATGCACCAAGATGATCTACACGAAATTCTAGTCAAGTTACATATAAAGTTCATTAGATTCGGAGCTACGGCCTAGAAGATATGAGCAAAACAAGTTAAGCATGGCATTGATGCAAAATGCACCCAAACATCAAGCAAACACACCAAAACAAGGATGCAACATGATAATATGAAGCTACATGCAAAAAACAAGCAAGTTTCATATAGAGCACACTCAAAACGGAGCAACGGTGCAACACATACACTCTATACAATGCATAACAACAATCTGTCCATAACAGCAACTAGGCATCTTACAAGCATCAAAACAACATGCTACAGCACCCCAACATAATAACAAAAGGCATGAGCATGAAGTAAAAGTAAAGCATAACAAAACATGAACACTGAGCTATCTCCAGAAATCACTAGATCATGCTCAAAAACACATGGGAAGATTGCAAATAATAACAGTTTGAGACTTTAGCAGAAATAACATCAGGTTGCAATGTTTAGAGCTATCAAACAACATGTTACAGGAACTTAACATGGCAAACAAAGGCATGGCATGAATCTACTAATTTCATAAATCAAAAGTCCCTTACTGACCATGAGCCAAAAAGGCACAGAAAATATGATGGCACCCATGTAAACATGGCAAGTTATATTACAGATTTAAACATGGCAGGAACAACAATAAGTAGGCATGTTGGTGAGCTTGAACCACTCACTACAGAGCAATACATGGCATGGCAAGGCAACCAACAGTAAGAAGGCATGTTTATGAAGCTAAGCATGTCAAGAGCAAGGTCATAGGGTGCATGGATCACTAGTAAACCATCATGGAAACATTGAACTTAATGTTAACAGGTTGACAGAAACATTATCAAGCAACTTTAGAGCAAGATAACAACATGTACCAGCAGGCTATAATTGCAACCAGTGGCATGAATGGATAGAGCAAGACATGTAGATCAAAACATGTTTATAGAACATCTCCAGATTATGCATAGAATGATTAGTAGAAGCATGTTAACATAGCAACAAACTATAACAGAATTTGTCTAGCAAAACAGCACCATCATGTACACTACTTAACAAGCTCGATTCACTCACCACAACTCATTGCATGATAATATAAGCATAGCATCATCAAGAAGGCATGTTTGTGTAACAAACCAAGGCAAGAACAAGTCCATAGCATGCAAGGATCAACTATAGCAACCTTGGCTAAATTGAATAACAAGTAAACAATCTGCCAGGAAACATTTTGAAGCAAAAGTAGAGCACTCAAATGACATGCTAGACTACTCCATAATTGCAAACAAGGGCATGAATGGATAGACAGTAACCATATGTTCGAAACACCCTTACTGAAGTATCTCAAAATATGCATGGATCTCTCTGTAGCATCAAGTTTACATGCCATCAAAATAACAGTAGAAGAGGGACTAAAATCAGCAATATCACGAAGCCTAGTTTGCATGCTTGTGCTAGTCACCACATAGATCACAAAAATACATGGCATACACCCCTGGAAAGATGGCATGGCATAGATCAAAACACATGTAGAGCTCAACCTCATAGGATGCACACATAAATCATGGCAAAAATGATAAATGAGCAAGTTATAACAGTTTCAGCAGGTTAACATCAACATGCACTCTTCCAACAACATTTCGGGCATCAAGATGAGCTCAAATGAAAATGATGCAATGGAATGAAATGAAGTACTCTTCGAGACGAACAATTTGACATATTATACACACGAAACGGATGCAGAGATGTGATGCGATGAACATGGCATGTCATGCAAGAAATCTGGGACTTAGAGAAATATTCAACCTCGCGGGAAAAGTCAACCGCGGCGGATGTCGCCGGAGTTGTCGTGGCCGGGGCCGGGGAGGAGTGGGGACGGCGGATCCGGCGTGGCACGGGGTCGGGAGGCGATGGCGACGGGTTGCCGGGCGCGAGGACGGCGGCCGGAGGCGGGGCGGCGGAGCTTCGGCGGCCGCTGTAGGGACGGGCGCGAGGCGCGGCGAGGCGCCGGCGGCGGAAGCGGCGTAGGCGCCGTGGGGTCGAGGTCCGCGACGGGCCGGTCTTGTGGCGGCGGGTGCACTCGCGGCGGCGGCTGGTGGCCCGGCGAGGCGGCAGGAGGCGCGGGCGCGCTGGCGTAGGCACGCCGGCCGGGCGGCGGAGATCGGGCTCGATCCGCCCGGGGCAGGCTCCCGTGGGCCAGGCGGGGGCGGCGGGGGCGGCGGCGATGCCACGTGGCGCCCGCCGATTGGCTGCGGGCGGCGGGCGGACGCGTCCGGTCCGGGACGGACACGTCCGGCGGCGCGGGGAGGAATTTTTAGGGTTTGGACTGCGGGATTTCGGGGGAGGCCACATATTTATAGGTAGAGGGAGCTAGGAGAGTCCAAATGAGGAGCGGTTTTCGGCCACGCGATCGTGATCAAACGACCGAGAGCATGGAGGGGAGTTAGATGGGTTTTGGGCCACTTTGGAAGGGGTGTTGGGCTGCAACAAAAGAGGGCTTTACGGTT
Organism: Aegilops speltoides; assembly: GCA_021437245.1. NCBI lineage: Eukaryota > Viridiplantae > Streptophyta > Magnoliopsida > Poales > Poaceae > Aegilops > Aegilops speltoides. The sequence continues at coordinate 199,003,158 of CM038142.1, read as the reverse complement.
ACCCGGTTAACCGTTGGAGTACCAAACGACCTCCAAATGGCACGAAACTTGACAGGCGGTCTACCGGTGCTATACCAAGGCCGCTTGGCAAACCTCGGTCCATTCCGAGAACGTTTAATACCCACTCACAAAGAGAGGCGAGAAGGGGACGCTGGTTGACATAGGAGTGCCGGATTGCAAAACGGACAACGGGGAAAAAGCTCGGATGCATGAGACGAACACGTATGAAAAATGAAATGCACATGATGACATGATACGAAATGCATATGATGACATGGCAAAGTGCAACACGCAAGCAAATGACAAGGCAACGACGGCGAATAACTGGAAGACACATGGCGCATCGAATCCGGGGCGTTACAACACTCCTCCACTAACAAGAGATCTCGTCCCGAGATCTTAGGACCGAGACGGAAGGGAAAAGGGATGAGGTGAAACAAGAACTCAAGAGAAGAAGCAAAGAATCGAGTGAAGGAAATATGCCCTAGAGGCAATAATAAAGTTATTATTTATTTCCTTATTTCATGATAAATGTTTATCATTCATGCTAGAATTGTATTAACCGGAAACATGATACATGTGTGAATGCATAGACAAACAAGATGTCACTAGTATGCCTCTACTAGACTAGCTTGTTAATCAAAGATGGTTATGTTTCCTAACCATGAACAAAGAGTTGTTATTTGATTAACAAGGTCACATCATTAGTAGAATGATCGATTGACATGACCCATTCCATTAGCTTAGCACACGATCGTTTAGTATGTTGCTCTGCTTTTATCCATGACTTATACATGTTCCTGTAACTATGAGATTATGCAACTCCGTTTACGGAGGAACACTTTGGTGCTACCAAAGCGTCTGGCGATGCGGGTGATTATAAAGGAGTACTACAGGTGTCTCCAAAGGCGGATGTTGGGTTGGCGTATTTGAGATTAGGTTTTGTCACTCCGATTGTCGAGAGGTATCTCTGGGCCCTCTCGGTAATACACATCATGAAGCCTTGCAAGCACTACAACTAATGAGTTAGTTGTGAGATGATGTATTACGGAGCGAGTAAAGAGACTTGCGGTAGCGAGATTGAACTAGGTATTGGATACCGACGATCGAATCTCGGGCAAGTAACATACCGATGACAAAGGGAACAACGTATGTTGTTATGCGGTCGACCGACAAAGATCTTCGTAGAATATGTAGGAACCAATATGGGCATCCAGGTCCGCTATTGGTTATTGACCGAGAATAGTTCTAGGTCATGTCTACATTGTTCTCGAACCGTAGGGTCCATGCACGCTTAAGGTTTCGATGGCGGTTATTATGAGTTTATGTATTTTGATGTACCGAAGAAGTTGAGTCCGGATGTGATCACGGACATGACGAGGAGTCTCGAAATGGTCGAGACATAAAGATTGATATATTGGAAGCCTATGTTTGGAGTTGGAATGGTTCGGAAAACAGAAATTACCGGAGTACTGGGAGGTTACTGGAACCCCCGGGGTAAATGGGCCTCGGTGGGCCTCGAGGGAGAAGAGGAGGGGCGGCGGGGGATGGCATGGCGCCCTCCCCCAGTCCGAATAGGACAAGGAGGCGGCCCCCTCCTCTTCCCCCCCCAATCCTATTCCAACTAGGAAGGGGAGTCCTACTCGGTGGGAGTAGGACTCCTCCGCCGCCTCCTCTAGGGCGGCCTCCCCTCCCTCCTTTATATCTGGGGCAGGGGGCACCCTAGAACACACAAGTTTGATCTACGGATCGTTCCTTAGCCGTGTCGGTGCCCCCTCCACCATATTCCACCTCGGTCATCCGTCGTGTGAAGCTTAAGCGAAGCCTGCGCGCCGGTGAAACATCAAGATCGTCCTACCACGCCGTCGTCTTGTGGAACTCTCCCTCGACACTCGGCTGGATCGAGTCTGAGGGGCGTCATCGAGCTGTCGTGTGTCAAGAACTTGGGGCGCCGAGTATGTGGCGCCGGGATCGGTCGGATCGCGAGGAGAGCGTCGACTACTTCCTCTACGTTGTGATCGCTTCGCCGGGTCTACAAGGGTATGTAGACAACACTCTCCCTCTCGTTGCTATGCATCACCATGATCTTGCGTGTGCGTAGGAAAATTTTTGAAATTACTCGTTCCCCAACAGTGGCATCCGAGCCTAGGTTTTATGGTTTGATGTTTTGCACGAGTAGAACACAAGTGAGTTGTGGGCGATACAAGTCATACTACCTACCAGCATGTCATACTTTGGTTCAACGGTATTGTGAGATGAAGCGGCCCGGACCGACATTACGCGTGCGCTTACGCGAGACTGGTTTCACCGCCACGAGCACTCGTTGCTTAAAGGTGATTGGTGGGTGTCTGTCTCTCTCACTTTAGTTGAACCGAGTGTGGCTCGCCGGTCCTTGAGAAGGTTAAGCGAGTCTATTTGTGAAATATCGTTGTGGTTTTGATGCGTAGGTGAGACTGGTTCTTGCTTAAGCCCGTAGCAGCCACGTAAAATTTGCAACAACAAAGTAGAGGGCGTCTAACTTGTTTTTGCAGGGCATGTTGTGATGTGATATGGTCAAGGCGTGATGCTATATTTTATTGTATGAGATGATCATGTTTTGTAACGAAGTTATCGGCAATGGCTGGAGCCATATGGTTGTCGCTTTATTGTATGCAATGCAATGCATACTGTAATGCTTTACTTTATCACTAAGCGGTAGCGATAAGTCGTAGAAAGCATAAGTTTGGCGAGATCAAGGTGTCGCGCCGGTGGCGTTGGTGATCATGGTGGTCTTTGCAAGATGGAGATCATGAAGCACAAGATGATGATGACCATATCATATCACTTATATTGATTTGCATGTGATGTTTATCCTTTATGCATCTTATCTTGCTTTGATTGGCGGTAGCATTATAAGATGATCTCTCACTAAATTATCAAGAAGTGTTCTCCCAGTATGCACCGTTGCCAAAGTTAAATCGTGCCCGGACACCACGTGATGATCGGGTGTGATAAGCTCTCGTCCATCTACAGCAGGTGCAAGCCAGTTTTGCACACGCAGAATACTCGGGTTATACTTGGCGAGCCTAGCATATGCAGATATGGCCTCGGAACACGGAGACCGAAAGGTCGGCGTGAATCATATAGTAGATATGATCAACATAAGATGTTCACCATTGAAAACTACTCCATTTCACGTGATGATCGGTTATGGTTTAGTTGATTTGGATCACGTGATCACTTAGATGACTAGAGGATGTCTATCTAAGTGGGAGTTCTTAAGTAATATGATTAATTGAACTTAAATTTATCATGAACTTAGTACTGATAGTATCTTGCTTGTTTATGTTTGATTGTAGATAGATGGCTCGTCTTTGTTGTTCCGTTGAATTTTAATCGTTCCTTGAGAAAGCAAAGTTGAAAGATGATGGTAGCAATTACATGGATTGGGTCCGTAACTTGAGGATCATCCTCATTGCTGCCTGAGAAGAGTTACGTCTGGATGCACCGCTAGGTGCAGAACTCTTCTTTGGAGCAACACCGGATGTTGTGAGCGTCTGGCGAGCAAAGCGATGACTACTCTATAGTTCGATTGTGCCATGCTACGGCTTAGAACCGGGACTTCAACGATGTTTTGAGCGTCATGGAGCATATGAGATGTTCGGGAGTTGAAGTTGATATTCAACAGAATGCCCGGATTGAGAGATATGAAGTCTCCAATAAGTTCTATAGCTGCAAGATGGAGGAGAATAGTTACATTAGTGAGCACATACTCGAGAATGTCGGGTACTACAATCACTTGACGCAATTGGAAGTTAATCTTCCGGATGATTGTGTCATTGATGAAATTCTTCAATCACGCCACCAAGCTACAAAGGCTTCGTGATGAACTATAATATGCAAGGGTTAGTAAAGACTATACAGAGCTCTTCGCAATGCTAAAGGCTGCGGAGGTAGAAATCAGAAGGAGCATCAAGTGTTGATGGTCAATAAGACCACTAGTTTCAAGAAGAAAGGCAAAGGGAAGAAGAAGGGAACTTCAAGAAGAACAGCAAGCAAGTTCTGCTCGGGAGAAAAACCCAAGTCGGCCCTAAACCTGGCCGAGTGCTTCTCCGCAAGCGGATAGTCCTCGAAGCGGAACTGCCCCAAGTATTTGGCGGATAAGAAGGATGGCAAGGTGAACAAAGGTATATGTGATATACATGTTATTGATGTGTACCTTACTAGAGCTCATGATAGCACTGGTATTTGATCTTGGTTACATTGCTAATATTTGCAACTCGAAGCAGGACTATAGATTGCGAACTCGGCAAAGGGCGAGGTGACGATCTGGCGTGGGAAATGGTTCCAAAGTCGATGTGATCGCGGTCGGCACGCTACCTCTATATCTACCTTGGGATTAGTTTTAGACCTAAATAATTGTTATTTGGTGCTTGCGTTGAGCATGAACATTATATCTGGATCTTGTTTGATGCGAGGCGGTTATTCATTTAAATCGAGAGAATAATGGTTGTTCTATTTATATGAGTAATATCTTTTATGGTCATGCACCCTTGAAGAGTGGTCTATTTTGATGAATCTCGATAGTAGTGATACACATATTCATAATGTTGAAACCAAAAGATGCAGAGTTGATAATGAAAGTGCAACTTATTTGTGGCACTTGCCGTTTAAGTCATATCGGTGTAAAGCGCATGAAGAAACTCCATCTTGATGGACTTTTGGAGTCACTTGATTATGAATCACTTGGCACTTGCGAACCGTGCCTTATGGGCAAGATGACTAAAACCCGTTCTCGGTACTATGGAGAGAGCAACAGATTTGTTGGAAATCATACATCTGAGATGTATGTGGTCCGATGAATGTTGAGGCTCGTGGCGGATATCGTTATTTTCTCACCTTCACAGATGACTTAAGCGAGATATGGGTATATCTACTTAATGAAACATAAGTTTGAAACATTTGAAAAGTTCAAAGAATTTGAGTGAAGTTGAAAATCATCGTAACAAGAAAATTAAGTTTCTACGATCGATCGTGGAGGTGAATATTTGAGTTCTGAGTTTGGTCTACATTTGAAACAATGCGGAATAGTTTAGCAACTCACGCCACCGGAACACCACAGCATAATGGTGTGTCGAGCGTCGTGTCGCACTTTACTAGATATGGTGCGATCTATGATGTCTCTTCTGATTTACCGCTATCGTTTTGGGGTTATGCTCTAGAGGCGGCCGCATTCACCTGAATAGAACACCGTCGAAATCCGTTGAGGCGACACCTTATGAACTATGGTTTGGCAAGAAACCAAAGTTGTCGTTTCTAAAAGTTTGGGGATGCGATGCTTATGTGAAAAAGCTTCAACTGATAAGCTCGAACCCAAATCGAATGTGTCTTCATAGGATACCCAAAGGAGGCAGTTGGGTACACCTTCTATCACAGATCCGAAGGCAAGACATTCGTTGCTAAGAATGGATCCTTTCTAGAAGGAGTTTCTCTCGAAAGAAGTGAGTGGGAGGAAAGTAGAACTTGATGAGGTAATAGTACCTTCTCCCTTACTTGAAAGTAGTTAAATCGCGAAACCGGTTTACGAGACATCTACACCAAGTAGTGAGGAAGTTGATGATGTTGATCATGAAACTTGAGATCAAGTTACTGCTGAGAACCTCGTAGATCAACGAGTAAGATCCGCGCAGTGGTGCGGTAATCCTGTTACGTAAGTCATGCTACTAGATCATGATGAACCTACGAACTATGAAGAAGCGATGGTGAGCCCAGATTCGCAAAATGGCTTGAAGCCATGAAATCGAGATGGGATCCATGTATGAAAACAAAGTATGGACTTTGGTTGACTTGCCCGAGGGTAGGCAAGCAATAGAAAACAAGTGGATCTTCAAGAAGAAGACCGGCGACGGTAATATTATGTCTACAAAGCTCGACTTATCGCAAAGGGTTTCGACAAGTTCAAGGGATTGACTACGATGAGACCTTCTCACCCGTAGCGATGCTTAAGTCTATCCGAATCATGTTAGCAATTGCGCATTTTATGATTATGAAATTTGGCAAATGGATGTAAAGACTGCATTCTGAATGGATTTACGGAAGAAGAGTTGTATATGATGCAACGAGAAGGTTTTATCGATCCAAAGGAGCTAACAAAGTGTGCAAGCTCCAGCGATCCATCTATGGACTGGTGCAAGCATCTCGGAGTTGGAATAAGCGCTTTGATAGTGTGATCAAAGCATTTGGGTTTATCTGAGACTTTTGAGAAGCTGTATTTACAAGAAAGTGAGTGGGAGCTCTGTAGCATTTACGATATTATATGTAGATGACATATTGCTGATCGGAAATGATATAGAATTCTGGATAGCATAAAGGGATACTTGAATAAGAGTTTTTCAATGAAAGACCTCGGTGAAGCTGCTTACATATTGGGCATTAAGATCTATAGAGATAGATCAAGGCGCTTGATTAGACTTTCACAAAGCACATACCTTGACAAAATTTTGAAGAAGTTCAAAATGGATCAAGCAAAGAAAGGGTTCTTGCCGTGTTACAAGGTGTGAAGTTGAGTAAGACTCAATGCCCGACCAACTGCAGAAGATAGAGAGAAAATGAAAGATGTTCCTATGCTTGACCATAGGCTCTATCATGTATGCAATCTTGTGTACGGACTGATGTGTGCCTTGCTATAAGTTTAGCGAGGAGGTACCAAAGTAATCCAGAGTGGATCATTGGACAGCGGTCAAGAACATCCGAAATACGAAAAGGACTAAGGATATGTTTTCGTATATGGAGGTGACAAAGAGCTCATCGTAAATGGTTACGTTGATGCAAGCTTTGACAACGATCGGACGATTCTAAATCGCAGACCGGATCGTATTTACACTAAGCGGAGGAGCTGTCGGTTAGTGCGGTTCTAAACAAAGCGTCGTGGGGATCTACATGTGAAGCGGAGTACATAGCAGCCGGAAGCAGCTAATGAAGAGTGCGGATGAAGGAGTTCATATCCGATCTAGGTGTCATACCTAGTGCATCGGGTCCAATGAAAATCTTCGTGACAATCTTGGAGCAATTGCCTTAGCGAAGGAATCCAGATTTCACAAGAGGACCAAGCACATCAAGAGCGCTTCAATTCCATCGGGACTTAGTCCGGTGGGAGACATAGAGATTTGCAAGATACATACGGATCTGAATGTATGAGACCCGTTGACTAAGCCTCTTCCACGAGCAAAACATGATCAGCACCAAGACTCCATGGGTGTTAGAATCATTACTATGTAATCTAGATTATTGACTCTAGTGCAAGTGGGAGGCTGAAGGAAATATGCCCTAGAGGCAATAATAAAGTTATTATTTATTTCCTTATTTCATGATAAATGTTTATCATTCATGCTAGAATTGTATTAACCGGAAACATGATACATGTGTGAATGCATAGACAAACAAGATGTCACTAGTATGCCTCTACTAGACTAGCTTGTTAATCAAAGATGGTTATGTTTCCTAACCATGAACAAAGAGTTGTTATTTGATTAACAAGGTCACATCATTAGTAGAATGATCGATTGACATGACCCATTCCATTAGCTTAGCACACGATCGTTTAGTATGTTGCTCTGCTTTTATCCATGACTTATACATGTTCCTGTAACTATGAGATTATGCAACTCCGTTTACGGAGGAACACTTTGGGTGCTACCAAGCGTCACAGCGTAATCGGGTGATTATAAAGGAGTACTACTGGTGTCTCCAAAGGCGGATGTTGGGTTGGCGTATTTCGAGATTAGGTTTTGTCACTCCGATTGTCAAAGAGGTATCTCTGGCCCTCTCGGTAATACACATCATGAAGCCTTGCAAGCACTACAACTAATGAGTTAGTTGTGAGATGATGTATTACGGAACGAGTAAAGAGACTTGCGTGCGAGATTGAACTAGGTATTGGATACCGACGATCGAATCTCGGGCAAGTAACATACCGATGACAAAGGGAACAACGTATGTTGTTATGCGGTCTGACCGACAAAGATCTTCGTAGAATATGTAGGAACCAATATGGGCATCCAGGTCCGCTATTGGTTATTGACCGAGAATAGTTCTAGGTCATGTCTACATTGTTCTCGAACCGTAGGGTCCGCACGCTTAAGGTTTGATGGCGGTTATTATGAGTTTATGTATTTTGATGTACCGAAGAAGTTGAGTCCCGGATGTGATCACGGACATGACGAGGAGTCTCGAAATGGTCGAGACATAAAGATTGATATATTGGAAGCCTATGTTTGGAGTTGGAATGGTTCCGCGAAAACAGAAATTACCGGAGTCTTAGGAGGTTACTGGAACCCCGGGGGTAAATGGGCCTCGGTGGGCCTCGAGAGAGAAGAGGAGGGCCGGCCAGGATGGTGGCGCCTCTCCCCCAGTCCGAATAGGACAAGGAGGCGGCGCCCCTTTCCTCTTCCCCTCCCCCAATCCTATTCCAACAGGGAGTAGGACTCCTCGGCAGCGCCTCCTCTAGGGCGGCCGGCCTCCCCCTCCCTCCTTTATATCTGAGAGGGGGGGCACCCTAGAACACACAAGTTTGATCTACGGATCGTTCCTTAGCCGTGTGCGGTGCCCCCTCCACCATATTCCACCTCGGTCATACCGTCATGAAGCTTAAGCGAAGCCCCTGCGCCAGTGAAACATCAAGATCGTCCTGCCGTCGTCTTGTGGAACTCTCCCTCGACACTCGGCTGGATCGAGATCTGAGGGCGTCATCGAGCTGTCGTGTGTCAAGAAATCGGGCGCCGAATGCTTGGCGCGGGATCGGTCGGATCGCGAGGAGAGCGTCGACTACTTCCTCTACGTTGTGATCGCTTCCGCTTCGGGTCTACAAGGGTATGTAGACAATACTCTCCCCTCTCGTTGCTATGCATCACCATGATCTTGCGTGTGCGTAGGAAATTTTTTTGAAATTACTACGTTCCCCAACATCGAGAGCACTCGAGAAGCAGAGAGGAACGACGAGAATGTCGAGAATCGAAAACTCACGGAATCAGATATACTATGAAACCACTCGTTCTAACCGGAGTGGTTAGAATGAGAAAAGAAACGAATAAGTCTGAAAGGATTTAGGTAGCACTCCGACTGAACATGGAAAGAATAGAACACGAACTAGAGAGGATGGAATGACACTTGACGAACTCTTGCAGAAAGAATTATCTCATGAAGAACCACCATGAAGAACTCTGGTAAACAAAAGGATGATGAGATAGAATTCAAGGATGGAAAGAATAATATGAGCCTTGCGATGATTTAGATGGAGGTTCCGACGAGATGGCCGAGGAAATTTGAACTCCGGAAAAGAAAAGATGAAACACTTGGAACTAGAATTTATTCATCAAGAACAAACTCCGAAGGAAGGGATTACTTGTTACGAGGAAAATAAAAATAAGATTTATTGTATGCTTATCCTTCATCAAATTAAATTGATGACAAGCAATGGATTTTTGCATACTACTTATTCTTCTTGAAAAGGATTGAGAAGGGATAGCACAAAACTTGAGAAGGTCTTCATGAACCACCGATAGGATTTGAAAGAACGAATGGATTAATATGATAATCAAAGAAAAGAATCTTGAACGAACCACCGTAAGAATTCGAAAATGACTGATGAAAGAGAAAGAATCACCGGGAAGAATTAGAAGAACAAAAATGCTTGAGGGAATTTAGAAGCAAAAGAACAAAGAGATCGCGAACTGATTGAAGAATACTTGAACGAAGCACCGGAAGAATATTGAGACGAACGAAGGGGCACGAATATAGAATAATTGGAGAACCAATTTGGAAAACTTAGAACGAAAAAATCTTCCGAAAAGATGGTCTCCGGATGATCGAGAGAGAAAGCAACTCCTGAAATGCTCCGGATGGATGAAAAGAATTTGCATGACTTGAAACAATTTGATAGGATAACATCGAGCTAGCACCGCGAATCTCCGGGAGAACGGACAAGATTTAACAGAAATCTTCTTCTTTGGTCTTCAAATGACGACGAAAAACACCAACAAAATTACTAAGATACTCCGGAAGAATGAGAAGAGCAAAGGTTGAATCGGCAATGACAAGAATTGAAATCGATCTTGAAAAGGCATGTGACTGATGGAATCCATTCTTACATCACACTTTGAAAAGAATTTGCGAATAACTCCGGGGGAATTTAGAAGAGTCAGGTAAGATCCTGGAAAAAGACCTGTGGGTTAGGGCCCACTGAAGAGAAAAACACCGTAGAAAAGGATTGTTGAACAGATAAAAGAAGCACCGGAACAATTGAAATATTTGAATGAGGTGACAACCTCAAATTAATTGGAACACGGACGAATCTCCTAAGATATCTTGAACACTCCGGAAGGATAAACTGGCGAGAGGCGAACGAGCAGGGAAAACACTTGAGCTGAGGAAAAGAATATAATCACTACCGAAAAAAAACTAGAACTGAAACCACCGTAGAAGAAAAAGAGATGAAGAATGACGAACGAGACGAGAATTCACCGGTTGAAATAATTGAGGGAAGACTGAAGAGGCTCCGCACGAATGAAATTGATGGTCGAAACAGACTCAGGCTCCGGGAAGAAGAGGGTGGGAGGGCGGGAAAACAAAGGCAACTTCGAAGGGGAAACCGACGAATAACTTGAAGAGAAGAACACCGGTTAAAATCATTGAGGAAGGAATGCAAAGACTTCGCACGAGTAGGATGCATACTCGATTACGGACTCTGGTTCCGAGGAGAAAAAAGGGGAGGGCGGGCGAGAAAAACAAAGACAACTTCAGATAGGGAAAAACAATGATGTCGAAAAGAGCTGAGGATTGATCTCCCAAAGAGAGAGAGGTTCGAATCAGCTCGACGAGGAATGCGCCGGATAAAAGAGGATGGACAATGAACGAAAACTAACCGCGTGATCCTAAAGAAAAAATTGAAGGGAATAGGAGTAGTTCAAAACACCTACGTCAAGATTCCTCACCAGAGCGACGAAGAGGCTGAGGAGTAAAAAGAATTCCTACTCTCGATATAACTAGACTCAAAACAGTTTTCTTCTAGACTCAACAACGGCCAAACTACACGATCAATCAAGGGGGCTCCTAGGGTTGGTCGAGGCTCGATACCAACATCACGCCCAATATGCGACCCTATCCAAAAGGAACTCGAAGGTCCCACCAAGGATAGACCCGCATATTGGAACGCTTTTGCAAGGTGGATATCATTACATCAACAATTACATAATAGTGGGGATACATACAAAAGGCATACAATGCCACATGATTACAACAATACAACATACAAGTACAACATCCGACTACGGATGAATCATAAACAGAAACTCAAACAATATCCACCCTGCTAGCCCAGGCTGCCGACCTGGAATCCCCTGATCGAAGAAGCAGAAGAAGAACTCAACGCAAGCAAGCATCGCTCTCGCGTCATGATCATCGCATAAACCTGTACCTGCAACTGTTGTTGTAGTAATCTGTGAGCCACGAGGACTCAGCAATCCAATTACCATGGGTATCAAGACTAGCAAAGCTTAATAGGAAAGGAAGGGGTAAAGTGGTGAGGTTGCAGCAGCGACTAAGCATGATATGGTGGCTAACGACGCAAAGAAAGCGAGAAGAGAACAAGCGGAGCGGTCGTGAAGCTAGCAATGATCAAGAGGTGATCACGAACACCTACTTACGTCAAACATAACACGAAACCGTGTTCACTTCCGGACTCCGAGAAGATACCATCACGGCTACACACGCGGTTGATGCGTTTTAATTCGGATCTGGTGTCAAGTTATCTACAACCGGACGTTAACAAATTCCCATCGCCACATAACCGCGGGCACGGCTCTCGAAAGTTTATACCTGCGCAGGGTGTCCCAACTTAGCCCATGACAAGCTCTCGCGATCAACGAAGGAATAGACCTTCTCCGGGAAGACCCGATCGAGTCTCGGAATCCGGTTTACAAGACATTTCGACAATGGTAAAACAAGACCAGCAAAGCCGCCCGATCTGCCGACAATCCCGATAGGAGCTGCACATATCTCGTTCTCGAGGCAACATCGGATGAGACATCCTCTGAGTAAAACCAGACCTCGAGTTGCCCGAAGGGTCCCCGATCTACTCGGTTCGAACCAACACTTAGACAAGCATCGCCCGGGGCTAAAATAAAGATGACCCTCGAGAGAGCGACTCCCAAGGAAAAAGTAGGTGGTGGTGAGGCAAATGGTAAAACCAAGGTTGGGCCTTCTTGGACAAGTTTTATTCAAAGCGAACTGTCGGGGGTCCCATAAATCACCCGACCGCGTAAGGAGCATAAAATCCGGGAACATAATACCGGTATGACGGAAACTAGGGCGGCAAGAGTGGAACAAAACACCGGGCATAAGGCCGAGCCTTCCACCCTTTACCAAATATATAGATGCATTAATAATATAAGAGATATTGTGATATCCCAACATAAACCCCATCCACCATGGAGAAATATTCAACTTCACCGCAACTAGCAGCGCTATAAGAGGGCTGTGCAAAGCGGTAACATAGCCAAACAACGGTTTGCATAGGAAAGGTGTCAAAGGTTAGGGGTTCATGGCAATATGGGAGGCTTGAAGAACAAGTTATAGGAAGCGCTTGACATAGCGAAAGAACGAAGTAACTAGCATAGCAATGATAGTAGTGAGATCCGAGGTAGCGGTCATCTTGCACGAAATCGCGAGGAAGAAGAACGAGTCCATGAAGAAGATGAAGCCACGAAGGCGAACCACACGTGAGCGAACGCATCCTCACGATCGCAACGAAACGGGAACTATCGAGAAGAAGCACACAACATGGTAAACACACCACACATGAACAAGGCATGATGCACAACAAGCATGATGCATGACCAAGCTACATGAAGCTACTCATGGCTAGAGATGATGCAAACAAGAACAACACATCAAGGCAAGTTTAAATGAGGCCGGGAACAACATATAACAATTCCGGTAAGTCCTCATATGCAAATTTCGAAATTGGTCCAGATCTGAATAAACCTTATGTTCAAGTTGTTAAACAGCAAGTTAACATGCACCAAGATGATCTACACGAAATTCTAGTCAAGTTACATATAAAGTTCATTAGATTCGGAGCTACGGCCTAGAAGATATGAGCAAAACAAGTTAAGCATGGCATTGATGCAAAATGCACCCAAACATCAAGCAAACACACCAAAACAAGGATGCAACATGATAATATGAAGCTACATGCAAAAAACAAGCAAGTTTCATATAGAGCACACTCAAAACGGAGCAACGGTGCAACACATACACTCTATACAATGCATAACAACAATCTGTCCATAACAGCAACTAGGCATCTTACAAGCATCAAAACAACATGCTACAGCACCCCAACATAATAACAAAGGCATGAGCATGAAGCAAAGGTAAAGCATAACAAAACATGAACATTGAGCTATCTCCAGAAATCACTAGATCATGCTCAAAAACACATGGGAAGATTGCAAATAATAACAGTTTGAGACTTTAGCAGAAATAACATCAGGTTGCAAATTTTAGAGCTATCAAACAACATGTTACAGGAACTTAACATGGCAAACAAAGGTGTTGGGGATATTATCGCTAGGTGTAAACCGGCCGATGATTGGGCCGGGTTAGCTCCGTTAGTGGTGTAGCTATGAAAAGGCCCAAGGCCTATAGTCGGTTTAACGCTGGTAGCCGTGACTAGCCTGATGTATGACTTGTATTGTAAGTTAGGAATAGAGAGATACCAACGGGATCACAGTATGAACGGTTGGGATTCTCCAAACCGACAGGCGTCACTCGTGTATATAAGGGACGACCCGGCGGCGGTTCAAACAGAGAACAACAGCTCGAGCCTAGGCGAAGCTTATTTGCTCCTAGCCATCGAGACTACATCAATTCCATCACAACTAGGCGTAGGCTTTTACCTCATCATCGGGGCGAACTAGTATAAACCCTCGTGTCTTTGTGTCCGTTTAACCCTACAAGTAAACCCGTAGCGATGGCTCCACGACTAAGTCCTCATACTAGGACATCTGCCGTGACAAATCCACGACGGTTGGCGCCCACCGTGGGAGCTATCGCCACGATGGTTTGGCGATCTTGGAGAAGCAAGCTCAAAGGACTCGAAGGCTACGTCGTGGGCGGATGACTAAGAGTCGTCGTGGCGCATCTACATCGACAATACCGGATGGGGTCGAGGCGATTCAATTGAGTATGGATACGGGTCCCCTTGGCGATATACTGCGTGTTCATCGGCAAGATCGGAGGGCCCGAGCGGACGTCGGCACCGACCTCGTCGAGGCGGCTCAGCAGCGCAACCAGCCCGGGCTAAACGGCCGCAAGGCACGTCTTCGTCGGAGTTACCCATGGAGGAGTATGATGCGGTTCGAATGCAGTAGCGAGACCGTCGTTTATTCGGCGATGAATCTTGGCGGGAGAAACGAGTCATTGTACCAGCTGCGAGGATGGTATGATCGGGGCTGTTCAAGCGGTGGCGATATTCGGACCCCCAAGCCAGCTGAACGGATCGGCGTATTCATGGCGTCACGCGGCCATAAACCTTTCGTCGACCGCAGCAGCGATACTTTCCGGTTCAGCGCGGCGGCGAGGAGAGGCTCGGTCGTCGCCAGTTCAAGTTTTATCGATCTGTTTGATGCTTGGCGGCGCTCATGGCGGAGGATAATCCGGCGATCAAGAAGGCTCATAATGCGAGATTGCAAAAGGTGAAGAAGCGAATCACGCGAGCCAAAGCGGATCTAGCGGCGAAGAAAAGCGCATAGCCTCGGGCGGGCGCTTTAGATGCATAGCTTACGACTCATGCTCGACCGAGAGCGCGTCGCGAGAGGTGTTAAGGCGGAAATGCGATCGCGCGCCATCCGGATTTGACCCTAGAAACCTCTTCGAGACACGGGCGGACCCAACAACCCGCCCCGAACAGGAGGTAAACCGGATCGAAGTGCGGGGTGAGCAGGAGCGACGGTCCAGCCACGCCAGATGGAGCCCCCAGCGGGATACGGTGATGCCTCGCCCGTCTGAGCGCCTCGGGGCATTACTCTAACCCTATGGACAACCTTGTTGCGGCTGCGGCGATTGGAGGCAATCGATCGAAGGAGATTCCCCACAAGCAATTGAGACACGCCGGGTTAAGGAGCTTCTCGGACTGCACTAACCAAAGAGGAAGCATATTCATATAGCCGCGATCGGATTCCTCTACACCCGTCAAGCCGGAGCTCTGATGGCGCATGGATGAACCGGCCTGTCAAATGTAAGCGGGACCGAGAAGCGGCCGAGGCAACAACCCGGTAGGCAGCGCTCGTAATGCTCGGGAGGTGGTAGATCGGGCCGGGCTCATGAGGAGGCGAGTTAGCAGCACAGGGTGATGCGGTTCAGCACACGCCGGTTCGCCCTACCTCCTTCCACAGGACCGAGTCTCCTCCGCTTTGGGAGTGCCCTGTTTAACCCGCTTTGCGCGCAACGTGCGTTGCCTAAGGATTTTAAGGGCCAGCGTAAGGTGCCAAATTACTGCAGATTTATCCCCGAGGCGTGGGTTGAAAGTTACGAGATGGCCATGGAGATGCTTGGCGTTGATGAGCGGCATGTGCAAAGTACTTCACCATGATGATGGAGGCACAGCCGTGCTTGGTTGAAAAGCCTGCCGCCCAATTCGATCAGTTCATGGGGTCGATTCACGGCCCGGTTTATCGAAATTTCAAGGATACATGTAAACAGCGAAGTCTATAGTGGACTTGGCGGCTTGCGTTCGAGGAAGAAGGAATCCACAACCCGCGGAGTGCGCCGTGTGTCGAGATTTTACATTCTCTCGACCGGATCAGCAATGACTCGGCGATCATCACGCTAGAAGGCAGCTGCGGTTTGAGCCTCTGGCTGAGGTGGGGCGTATGAAGCGGTTACTGCAATGATCGAGGAACCCTCATGACCGCTTTGGTGAAATATGCCGATTGAGACGGTACCAAGGATCTGAGGTAGATGATGACGAAGCGAGGGAAGGGAAAGAAAAACGGCAACTCAAACAGCAGCATGTCAAACCGGCAGGTCATGGAAGCCCAGGGCAAGCGCAAAGGTGATGATTTTGTAGCTAACACTAATGCGCGGGGCCAGAGGCCCATGGCGTGAAACAGCGAATCGGGGTCCAAATACTGGTGCAGACCGTTTGAATTACTTGCTGAATCAGCCCTGTCCCAAACACGGGACGAAAGAAAACCCATCGAATCATCTTTGGAAGGACTGTTCTATTATGCAAGCGTTCAAAAACTCTGATGCTTTCGATATGATCAAGGATCGGTGGCGGTTCGAGTTCCGGTTTTCATGGGCGGGTCAAGGCGGAGACTTCGGTTGAGGCACAACGAGCAATTTCAACAACGAACAATCAAGGTAGCCGAGAGCAGCAGCAGTGATCGAGCTATCGAGCCAGATAAGCGGTTGAGCGGCGGGCAATATCATGTTTTCACAACCAGCTTGGACAAGCGGGATAGGAAGCTTCACAAGCAGGCGATAAATTACATTGAACCGGCTGTGCCCACGGTATTTCGTTGGTGAGAACAACCGATCATATGGGCGAGAGGACCATCCCCGGGTTGATAATCCGGGTCGGTGGCTTTGGTGGTGGACCCCCAAGTTGGGGGCTATAAATTTACTAAGGTGCTTATGGATGGAGAAGCAGCATCAATATATTGTATTATGACACTTTCCGTCGCATGGGTCTCACAGATAAAGATCTCGGACCGTCCAACACGGTGTTCCATGGTGTAGTGCCGAGCAAATCTGCTTATCCATTGGCAAGATAGCCTTGGATGTGGCCTTTGGAGCGAGCATGATTCTCGATGCGAAAAGCTAACCTTTGAAGTGGTAAAATTGAGAGCCCATATCATGCCTGTTTGGCGGCGGCTTATGCCAAGTTCATGGCGCGACCTTGTTATATCTACTTGCAGCTTAAAATGCGGGTTACAAAGGAACAATAACGGTGCGGAAGTCGCCGAGTCGCTTTGGAATGTGAGGAAGGAGATGCGACTTCTGTGAAGCGATCGTACTCTGAGAGGAATTGAAGTTCTATAAGGATAATGTTGATCGGCGGATATGACCCCTCTGAAGAAGCCTACTACGGGCATGAATCGGATCTGAAATTCAAATCGGCGGTGAAACCAAGCTTGTTGACTTCGTGCAGGCGATTCATCTAAGCAATTCACCATCGGTGCCAACTGGATCCCAAATAGGAAGGGCGCTCATCGAGTTCATCCGTGAGAACGGGACATTTTGCATGGAAGCCTTCGACATGCGAGGTGTCCGAGGAACTCGTGAGCACACACTTAATGTGGATCCTAAGTATAAACGGTGAAACAGTTCCTCCGCCCGGTTTAATGAGGAAAAGCGCAAGGCCATTGGAGAAAAAGTAGCCGGGCTTACGGCGGCTGGTTTTATCATCGAGGTGTTTCATCGAGTGGCTCGCTAATCCGGTGCTAGTCCTTAAGAAAGCGGCACTGGCGTATGTGTGTGGATTACAGATCTTAACAAAGCTTGTCCGCGGATCCTTTTGCTCTCCCGCATTGATCGGATTATCGATGCCACGGCGAGATGTGGCGTTTAAGTTTCTTGGGACGCGTACTCTGGATATCATCAAATCAAGATGGCGATCAGGACCGGAGAAAGCGGCGTTTATAACTCCCTTTGGGGCCTTACGCTATGTATCTATGCCTTCGGGCTCAAGGCGCCCAAGCCACGTATCGGCGGTGTGTGCGAAATTGTTTGCATACACAGTTGGCGCAATGTGCATGCCTATGTGGATGACATTGTGGTGAAATCAAAAGCGAAGGAGGCGGTGGGCGATTTGAAGGAGACCTTCGACAACTGCGTATTTATAAGATGATGCTTAATCCGGCCAAGTGCGTTTTGGTGTCGGTGGCAAGCTATTGGGGTTCTGGTGTCCAGAGAGAATCGAAGCCAATCCGGAGAAAATTAAAGCGATCACCTCCTTGGCTAAACCAAAGTGTATCGCGATGTTCAACACTTGGCAGGCGGATTCTTGGCCGAGCAGTTTATTAGCCGCCTTGGAGAAGGCTATTCCTTTATACGAATCTTTGAGGAAGGCGGATCGGTTAAATGCAGAGTCAGTGCGGACGAAGCTTCGAGGACCTAAAGCGGCAATTGGCCAATCCGCTTTGTCCTTGCAGCTCCGATTGACAACGAACCATTGTTCTTATATGTGGCAGCCAATGCGCGGCGTGGCGTAGCCATTGTGGTTGGCGTAAGGAGGCGAAAGAATATCGGTTCAACGGCGGTTTATTATATCGATGAGTACTTATTGAATCCAAGCAGAGGTATCCGCATTGGCGAAGTTAGTCTATGGTGTTTTTATGGCCAGCGGAAGCTGAAACAATATTTCCAAGGGCATCCTATTACGATGGTTAGTTCAGCTCCCTTGGGTGATATCATACAAAACCGGGGCGGCGGCGGATTGCAAAATGGGCCATCGAGCTTGGGCGCGACGGGCTCAAATATATACCACGCATGCGGCGGTGAAATCCTGGCGCTTGTTGACTTCATTAATGATTGGGCGGAGTTACAAGCACGGGAAGGCGGATCATACATCTTGGACTATCCACTTGATGGGTCGAGGCGGTTGGAAGGCTCGAGGCTGGAGTCGTGTTAACTTCCCCACGAGGTGATAAGTTTTGTTCGTTCTCCGTCTAATGTTCCTTGTACTAATAATGCAGGTGAATCTGAGCTTTACTCCATGGTCTCCGGATGGCTAAGAAATGAACTTGAGCGGGTCAAGTGTTTTGGTGACTTCGGACTGGTGGCGCTGACAAGTATCGGCACTTGGGATTCTAAGGACCCCTCATGGCTGCATATCGGCGAGAGGTGGATAATATTGCGAGGGTGCTTCAAGGGATATCAAGTAGATCATGTGGATCGCCGGAAGAAACGAAGCGGCGAGGCGCTTTAAGCCGGCTGGGTTCTTAAGCGTAATCCGGTTCCCCTAATGTCTTCCTCGACATCTTGCACAAACCGTCGGTTCGACTCCTGGTGAAGCGGTTGGCAATTCGACCGGAGGCCCAGTTGGTGGCAGCATTACCGCTATTCGGATTGGGCGGTGCCTTATCTTGCATATATGACTCGAGGAGAATTACAGACGATGAGGTTACGGCGAGCGGGTAACGGCGCTCCAAGTCCATAGCGATTATCAATGGTGAGTTGCATCATCGCGGCGTTTGAGGCGTTTCAGCGCTGTGTTTCCCCCGAGGAAGGTGGCGAAATTTTACGAGAAATCCATGAAGGGATTGCGGGCACCATGCAGTTCAAAGTCCACAGTGGCGAAGGCATTCCGTCATGGATTCTCTTGGTTAACGGCTCATCGATCACGGAGGATTTGGTCAAGCACTGCGATGGGTGTCGAGAAATTCTCGGCGTGCCCATATATACCGCACGAGGAGTTGAGGATGATCCGATAACATGGCCGTTTGCGGCGTGGGGGCTGGATATGGTCGGGCCTTTTAAGAGATCAAAGATAAGAAGACCCATCTGTTGGTGGCGGTGGACAAATTCACCAAGTGGATTGAGCGAACTGTCGATAAGTGTGATGCGGCAACAGCGGTGCAGTTCATCAAAAGGTGATTTTCGGTTTGGCTTTCCACAGTATCATCGCGACAATGGCACCAATCTGTCCAAAGGAGCTATGAAAGAATTTTGTGAGCGAGCATATCCGGCAGCGTCTCGTCGATGGCGCACCCGATCAGCAGGCGGCGGGCGTGCTAATCGAAATCTTGCGAGGCATCAAACGCGACTTACGGTCCCATTACAAAGGGCGCCGAGTGCTGGGTTGAAGAGCTCCCATCGGTGCTATGGAGTATCAATACTACACCAAACGGTCTCTGGTTACCGCCTTTTTCATGGTTTATGGGCGAAGCAGTTCTCCCGATGATATTGACACGACTACGCCCGATGTAGCGGCTTATGTTAAGCGGACAATGAAGCGGCGCGACGGGCGCTTTGGACCTGTTGGATGAGGGCGTGATATGGCAGCGCTCGATCAGCAATTTACCAGCAAGACCTTCGTCGTTATCACAGCCGCGGATCAAAACGAGCCTTCGGGAAGGCGATTTGGTCTGCGTCTCATCAAGACGAACAGACATGCACAAGCTATCCCCACCTTGGGAAGGGCCCTTTGTGGTCGACAGAATCGCACTGCGGTTCCTATTATCTGGTTGATATTCGAGGCGTAAAGACTCACGTACATCGAGGAGGAGACCAACGGGCCGTGGAATATAGCTCATCTTGACCTTATTACACATGAGTCATCGGCTCGGTTTATGTACATAGCATGACAATGTATATATTAACTTCGATATAATAAAACCGGGGCCTCGGTCAGCGGGGTCTCTGTCTTTCTTCTCATGCGTGGTTACGGAGTGTTTCTGTTTTTCAAAGCGGCCTCCGGTTTACCCTTGACGATTATATTTATCACTTGGGGGCTTGGTAGTATCCGAACGATGCTACACCTCTTGATAAGCGAAAGCCACTAGATCATTGGGGACACGGTCACGTCTGAACCAGTCCGCCTCTTGGTCGGCCACTAGGGCCAGCGCCACTTGGGGCTTAGTGAACCGAACCAATGTCACGCCACTTGGCGGCGTACTCGCCACGAGTCTTTTGGGGACTGGCTGATTAGCACCATCGCTACACCTTGGGGCTTGGTAGCATCGACCATGGTAATGCCATCGACCAGCTCAAGCAGCTCTCCTTTTTTACAAAGTTATTGCCTTTGTTGCCATATTTGGTATTTGATTTTTGTTGTGTTTCGGCATAATGAATATTTTTTCGGTTTAGCCGTCATTAACAAGTGATAGTGCGATCTGGTATTATCCAAAGTTTTCATTTTTCTTTCGGTTTACCATTTTTCCCGGTTCATCTTTATGGAAAAACTTGGGGGCTAGTGCTCATTTCAAGACGCCTATATGGAGGTTATTGCCTCCCAAGGCAGTTATGGTTTTAACAAGAAAGCCTCCGCTTCAAGATTGGTTACACCAGCTTTATGCCCAGATAAAGGCGGTATTTGTATCAAATACTCATTAAATTTTCAATACATAAAGACATATTGGATGCCATAAACGGTAGGCGGTCTCACCGCCCCGAGTTTTATCTTTGATTGCGAGGAACTGCGAATCAAACAAAGTTAAACTCGATGCGCGAAGGCATACCCGAGCAACAAAGTTTAGCTAAAACTATTACAAGGCAACACGGTGCCCAAATGATCATTGTTTTCTAAACGGCTACGGTTCAAGACATTCTTCGTCCTCCCCGCTTGACATCCTCTTCTCTACCCATTGGTGGAAATCCACGAAGTCGATCGATGCCCATCGGCAACGAAAAACAGCTTCTTCATGAATCAAAGTTGGCGGTTCAATGTCGGGGCGTAAGTGTGCTTACGGTTGGAGGGATTAAATTTTCCGGCTCAAAAGTTGGGCGGACACACGCTTATTCGGTCATTGTATTGGGCTTGATAGTGCTCCAAATCGGCTTCTTCCGCCAATTGACAAGCAAGTGGGCGTCTTGCACGGTTTATTGCCGCAAGTCCTCTTCATTAAAGTCTGAGCCATCTTCCTTCACCTTTGGGATAGCCACAGGCTGCTTCCTTTGGATCAAAATCCGGCACCCGGGCTTTGGCGGATCGAGGCGTTGATGGCTCCGGTTCGTGCAGCCGACTTCTTTACCTCCTCAATCCGGGAAGGTAGGATGGATAGCAGGTTCAAGGTGTCTTGGATCAAGGGCGGCGCCGGGTTGTTGTGTGACATTGTGGTAATCACACGTTGGGCTCCGGTATCTGACTGTTACGCTAAGGTGTACACAGCTTTTAGTTTCTTCATACGTCATTCCCCAAGTGCCCAAGCGTGTGCTGCATTTCATAAATAGGACAGTTTTAGACCGAGTCTTTGGAGATCTGAGGACAAGTAAATTACACTTATTTGCGGGCGTGCGAAGATGGCTCTTGTCATAGAATGCACTTGCCGCTTCACGGTGTCGGATCATCTACCACGGTTTAAGGCGGCTTGACATTTTCCGCCCGCTTGAGCAAGTTGGCCTTTTGATGGCCCGACAGCTGTTCCTTCTTCATTTTGTCCTTCGTTTCTTCTACTGACAGCGAGCAATCGTCGGTTCTTTCTTGGCCTTATGCATCTCGGCTGTTGGGTCTCCAATCTGCCGTAATTGGCAATCCGGTCATCCTTGATGGCTACATCTTTGCATGTTCATAGCATCATCGGCCCGCAATTAAAGTGCAAGTCTCAACCACACAACATCGTTATATGCTTGACACTTGGGGCTAATGTACCTTCAATTTTTTACGCTAACTAATACATGGAAAAGTCCCAAGTTCAATACGTATTTAACTTCGGCACTTGGGGCTAATGGCTATTTCATTTTACTACTGACATTGCTCTGTGACTTTTGGAATACCGGTTTAGGTTTGCATACATAAACCGGCCTTGGTGGTTATGAGGAAAAACTGCAGCAGATCTATCGAGAAAATTATCAAAGTGCGGTTTGATCACAGTTACAAACCGGCCCTTGGGAACTCGAGGATTACTATCTTGATATTTAAGAAAGGGCGTTACCTCAAACTTGTCTCTCATCAGTTTCACCAAGCCGACTTCATAGTCACAGCTCTTTGTAAAGCGGTTTAAGTATCCGGAATGAAGGTCTTGGGCGCTCATAGCGGCATATGTTTCAGCTCTACATTCCATTTTCCTTTCTTAAAAGCGGCGAGTCCTCTTTCACGATGTGCGGGTTAAGGTAGCGGCATTGCCGGTTGAGTGGCCTATTCGATAATTACCACGTCGTCGTCTTTTGATTGACCAATTTGGCGAACCTGATGGTTTTGGCGGGACTATGAGGTTTTGAGACGGGATGGTCTTTGGCGGGAGGATCAACAGACATTGAAGCATCTGTAGGCCTTTCCTCTGAGTCACATCTTCTTGAGCAAGAGATTGTTGGAATATCTTCAAAAGCAACATTGTCATGATCGGTGCTGCTCATGATCGGAGGTGGCAGCTTCCTCGGTGGTTTTTCCAAAGCGAGCTTTTTCTTGGGTTTGGTTTGGTCTGAAGAAAGCGAAATAAGACACGTACATTCTGAAGAAATTGACAAGTATGTGGTCATGATGGCTTACCCGGCAGCTATCTTGATGGCGGCGGTTAGTGGTGACGATTAGCGGAGGATGAATGAGAGGTGACACGATAATGGTCGGACGGATTAAGAGGTTGTGGAATAAACCGCTTTGGAGTTCAAGGTAATAAAATGGTTGGAAACCTCGGTGCGGCGCTTTCGAGCCGGGCTGTTGATAAACCGGCGAAGTAACTACATCCTTTGTCTTGCGGGTTGTGCGGCGGGCCTCGTCTTCTTTGCGTCTTCATAAGTTTGGGATCAAGTGAGCAAGAGGATGAGAAAAGTTAACTTTCCGGTTTGCGGCGGAATTTTAGGGAAGGTAAGCTTGTTGAATCGGAAGAAAGAATGGTTACCTCGGCAAATCCAGCGTTCTTTGGCCAGCGTCATCGACAAGCATCGTCATCAATAAGGCGTGTAAAAACAAGCCAAGAGAGTCAAGTTCGGATTACCCACATCGTCGCCGATGGCGGATCGAACGAAGCCGTGGTTTTCCTCTTATGAGCGAGCTTCTTGACAACTTCGTTTTGGGCGGTTTGCCACCCAGCCTTGTCGCTTTGTCTTGCGAGCTTCTTGCTCGAGAATGGATCATCATACTGGATCGGAAATAATTGAGAATTGCAAGTATAAAGTAATGGCAAAAATTAATGATAGCTGTCGAGGAGCTTACGCGGGAGGAGGCGTTGAGGTGCGATGAGAACCAAGCGGTTTGGGCGCAGAGGTGCTCCGGTTCGTTCGACATTTTCCTCCTTGAATCTGTAACCGTCTTGAGACAATTCTAATTTGGTGTGTCGGAGTGGGTCATCGACCTTGCCGGTATCTTGACACATCAAACCGGAGCGCCGGCTCAAAGCGGTATGCCCCAAGATAACCAGCGGCGTGCTAGATCGATTCAGTCAAACCGTTGGCCATAAAGGCCGGAGCTTGGGCAGTTGGGGCGTATCTACTTCTCTCTTTTGCGGTCAATCGTTGCGGAAAGGGATGTGTGTTCTTTGAGCGCTCTGGCGGAAACGGTAAAGGATTTTCACCTTGAGGGAGGTGTCTCTGATAGAACCAAGTTGCATTCCATTCTTTGGGGTGAGAGTGGAGCTTCACATGGGGATAAGTTATCTCTTTTCTCTTACGGATAGCCATACCGCCCAACTTCGATATTGGGGCCATCGGTGAATTGATGCAGCGGTTTAGGTGGAAGAGATCCGGAATAACTTCGACGAAGGCTCCTCTTGCGAGATAAGCAGGACGACACTTGAAAATGACACAAGTTAGTAGCAAATTGGGGCCGATATCTTGGGGCGTAGTTGAAAGTTGGCCATTACGTCCGGTAGAACTTGACCGGGCGGTTTAAAACCGGAATAAGTGATCTGCGAAAACTATGACTTCACCTTCACGAGGTGGGAGGACATTCCTCACGGGAACCCTCAATGGATGGTGTTTTGGTTATCAAAGCGCCAATGGACACTAGCTTCGTTCGATTCGTCTCGAGAGGCGGGAAGGACCAGTTGCATTCATACACTGTTTGGCCATCATAGAGGTCTACAAGGAGAAAAATCCGGTTTGAGAAAATACTCATTCTGAGTAATTGATCCAAGATATGACAAACGGAAGATGATCCGATGAACCAGTTCAATATGGTATGGTGTCGGACATATATTGGCGGTTCAACACATGGGCTAATGGTGTCTTGATGCGGTTTAGCAACTTTCCTGTTTCTATGGTGAGTTAAACCGCCTAATTCGGCCGGAGAAATCGGCGAAACAAGTTTCACAAGAGTTCATGTTTATCATGGATCAAGCGTGAGTTTTGGAAAAGCAGGAAAGGCGCGCGGAAAGTAAAGAAGAAGCGAAGCGCACCATAAGGTATGCATATGTATATGTGAGAGAGCTATGGGATTTAGATGAGAAGCGCGGCGGATCTTACGGATCTTCGTTTAGTACAAAACAGGGATCATAATGCCGCTCGAGAGGATAGAAAGGCAAAAGCATATGAAGAACAGACGAAGCTTGAACCTAGAACAGATCTAAAGATGATGAGCAGATTAAACAAAGGATAAAGGGATTTACGGAGCGAAAGGAGTTAATCACGAAGGTCATTGTATTCTGGTCGAACAGGTTGATCGTGACCCTTGTGAAACAAAGGTCGATGGCGGCAGCCAGACTCTGGAAGCGATGGCGCAAGGAAGAAAGCGAAGAGGGCGAAGGGAAAACCGAATGACCCTTGGTCTTATTTATAAGGCAAGAAAACTAGGTCAACAGCGTGAATCGAGGGCGGTCATTAAAGAAGGCGCTATAAAAGATAAGCTTCAAGATGACGTCGGGCGGTTTACAATGACCGGGAAGCGATGATGTCATGCCGGTTTACAATGATGACCAGTGACGATCTACTACACAAGAAGATATCCGAGATGCAGGTTTTTTCAAGGATCGACATGAACCAGTTCAAATCAATCTGGGGCCTAATGTTGGGGATATTATCGCTAGGTGTAAACCGGCCGATGATTGGGCCGGGTTAGCTCCGTTAGTGGTGTAGCTATGAAAAGGCCCAAGGCCTATAGTCGGTTTAACGCTGGTAGCCGTGACTAGCCTGATGTATGACTTGTATTGTAAGTTAGGAATAGAGAGATACCAACGGGATACAGTATGAACGGTTGGGATTCTCAAACCGACAGGCGTCACTCGTGTATATAAGGGGCGACGGTGGCGGTTCAAACAGAGAACAACAGCTCGAGCCTGGCGAAGCTTATTTGCTCCTAGCCATCGAGACTACATCAATTCCATCACAACTAGACGTAGGCTTTTACCTTCATCGAAGGGGCCGAACTAGTATAAACCCTCGTGTCTTTGTGTCCGTTTTAACCCCTACAAGTAAACCCGTAGCGATGGCTCCACGACTAAGTCCTCATACTAGGACATCTGCCGTGACAAATCCACGACAAAAGGCATGGCATGAATCTACTAATTGCATAGATCAAAAGTCCCTTACTAACCATGAGCCAAAAAGGCACAGAAAATATGATGGCACCCATGTAAACATGGCAAGTTATATTCTGATTTAAACATGGCAGGAACAACAATAAGTAGGCATGTTGGTGAGCTTGAACCACTCACTCTGAGCAATACATGGCATGGCAAGGCAACCAACAGTAAGAAGGCATGTTTATGAAGCTAAGCATGTCAAGAGCAAGGTCATAGGGTGCATGGATCACTAGTAAACCATCATGGAAACATTGAACTTAATGTTAATGAGGTTGTGAAACATTATCAAGCAACTTTAGAGCAAGATAACAACATGTACCAACAGGCTATAATTGCAACCAGTGGCATGAATGGATAGAGCAAGACATGTAGATCAAAACATGTTTATAGAACATCTCCAGATTATGCATAGAATTATTAGTAGAAGCATGTTAACATAGCAACAAACTATAACAGAATCTGTCTAGCAAAACAGCAACATCATGTACACTACTTAACAAGCTCGATTCACTCACCACAAGTCATTGCATGATAATATAAGCATAGCATCATCAAGAAGGCATGTTTGTGTAACAAACCAAGGCAAGAACAAGTCCATAGCATGCAAGGATCAACTATAGCAACCTTGGCTAAATTGAATAACAAGTAAACAATCTGCCAGGAAACATTTTGAAGCAAAAGTAGAGCACTCAAATGACATGCTAGACTACTCTATAATTGCAAACAAGGGCATGAATGGATAGAAAGTAACCATATGTTCAAAACACCCTTACTGAAGTATCTCAAAATATGCATGGATCTCTCTGTAGCTTCAAGTTTACATGGCATCAAAATAACAGCAGAAGAGGGACTAAAATCAGCAATATCACGAAGCCTAGTTTGCATGCTTGTGCTAGTCACCACATAGATCACAAAAATACATGGCATACACCCCTGGAAAGATGGCATGGCATAGATCAAAACACATGTAGAGCTCAACCTCATTGGATGCACACATAAATCATGGCAAAAATGATAAATGAGCAAGTTATAACAGTTTATTGAGTTAACATCAACATGCACTCTTCCATGACATTTAGGACATCAAGATGAGCTCAAATGAAAATGATGCAATGGAATGAAATGAAGTACTCTTGAGACGGACAATTTGACATATTATCGCCTGCAAGCGGATGCGAGAGATGTGATCACGATGAACATGGCATGTCATCAAGAAATCTGGGACTTAGAAATATTCAACCTCATTGGAAAAAGTCAACATGGCGGATCTCGTCGGAGTTGTCGTGGCAGGGCAGGGGGAGCGGGGACGGCGGATCCGGCGTGTACAGGGCAGGAGGCGATGGCGGCAATTCGTCGCCGGCCGAGGGCGGCGGCCGAGGCGGACGGGCGCGAACTCGGCGAGAGCTTCGCGGGCAATGTGATGGGGCAAGTGAATGGCCGGATGGAGCTGCTGCGAGGCGCTGGGCCAGGCCGCCTTGGTCGCCGGTCCAGCGGCGGCGGGCAGTCTTGTGGTGGCGGCGCCTCGATGTGCCGCTGTGGCGGCAGTGTGGCCAGGCGTGGGCGCTGGCGAG
The DNA here is from genome assembly GCA_021437245.1 of Aegilops speltoides. Lineage (NCBI taxonomy): Eukaryota > Viridiplantae > Streptophyta > Magnoliopsida > Poales > Poaceae > Aegilops > Aegilops speltoides. Next base: position 198,975,434 of record CM038142.1, on the reverse strand, counting down.
GCGGCAGGCCTGCCGTGGCGGCGGAGATCGGGCTGATCCGGCCGGGCGGGCTCCCGTGGGCCAAGCGGGCGGCGGAGGGCGGCGGCGATTCCACGTGGCACCGCCGATTGGCTCTGGGGTGGCGGACAGCGTCGGTCCGGAGACGGACACGTCCCGGTGTGAGGAGGAATTTTAGGGTTTGATTGCGGGATTTGGGGAGGCCACATATTTATAGGTAGAGGAGCTAGGAGAGTCCAAATGAGGCGGTTTTCGACCACCTTGATCGTGATCGAGCGAGCCGAGACCATGGAGGGAGTTAGATGGGTTTTGGGCCACTTTGGAAGGGTGTTGGGCTGCAACAAAGAGGGCTTCTGATTTACCGGTTAACCGTTGGAGTATAAACGACCTCCAAATGGCCGAAACTTGACAGCGATCTACGGTGCTATACCAAGGCCGCTTGGCAAACCTCGGTCCATTCGAGAATGTTTAATACCCACTCACGAAGAGAGGCGAGAAGGGGCGCCGGATGACATAGGAGTGCGGATTGCAAGCAGACAGACGGGAAAAAGCTCGGATGCATGAGGCGAACATGTATGCAAAATGAAATGCACATGATGACATGATACGAAATGCATATGATGAGATGGCAAAGTGCAACACGCAAGCAAATGACAAGGCAACGACGGCGAATAACTGGAAGACACCTGGCGCATCGAATCCGGGGCGTTACAGGTGGCTCCTGTAATTCTCCTGCATCGTCGTCCATACCGTCGATGTCTTCGGAGTCGAAGTCAAGCACGTCGGTTAAATCATCGACCATGGCAATGAAGTGGGTGGTGGGTGCGCAGCGAATTCGTCGTCGCTTTGCTTCCCTCAAGCGGACATAGTTCAGCCCAGAGCCTCCCGACAAAGAGAGAGACTTCAATGAGTTCAGCATGTCGCCAAAGGGCGAGTGCTGAAAGATGTCTATAGCGGTGAACTCCATTACCGGAGCCCAACGAGGCTCGGCGAGCTCGGGAACGCGCGGACTAGAACCTACAACCGGATACTAATCTGGGGGTCCGGAGTCACAGGCTTCCTCAGAAGTGAGGACTGTGTTCGGCTCCACCGTTGATGAGGGTACGGCTTGCGGGGCGGGGTCCATCCCTCCGTCCCTAGGCAATGCAGCCTGCTCTGGATTTGAGTCTGGGGCTACTGCAGGGGTGATATCCCAAGTGTTGTCTGACAGCAGGTCCATGCCATAGTTGTTGTGACTGTCCGGTGTTCCTGGCGCGGGCCCGAATCCGCCGAAGATCAAGTCTCCACGGATATCCGTCGTGTAGTTCAAGTTTCCGAACCTGATTTGATGGCGAGCGTGGTGTCGATCTGCTCGGATGGCCAGCGAATTGGCCTTGCTGAAGCCGCCGAACACGAAGATCTGTCCGGGGAGAAAAGTCTCTGCCTGGACCATGTCGTTGACAATCGAAGGCGCCATCAAGCCCCACAGTGATGACACAGGGGAACTCTCAATGAAAGCAACAATGTCGGTGTCAAAACCGGCGGATCTCGGGTACGGGGTCCCGATCTGTGCGTCTAGGCTGATGGTAACAGGAAGCAAGGGACACCGATGTTTACCCAGGTTCGGGCCGTCTCGATGGAGGTAAAACCCTACTTCTGCTTGATTAATATTGAAGATATGGGTAGTACAGAGTAGATCTACCACGAGATCGTGAGGCTAAACCCTAAGAGCTAGCCTATGATGGTATGATTGTAATTGTGATCGGCCTTCTAGGACCAACCTCTTGGATTATATAGACACGAAGAGGGCTAGGGTTTACATGGAGTCGGTTACAAGGAAGGAAACACAATATCCGGATCGCCAAGCTTGCCTTCCCGCAAAGGAGAGTCCCATCCGGACACGGGCCGAAGTCTTGAGTCTTGTATCTTCACGCTTCAATAGTCCGGACATTGTACACAGTCCGGCTGTCCGGATACCCCCTAATCCAGGACTCCCTCAGTCGTCCAAGTGACAACCCATAGTTTCGTGATCCAGCACGGAGGCCGAGTACCAAGCAGTGGCTAACGCAGTCGCCGAGTGCACCTGGCTACGACAGCTACTCCACGAGTTGCATCACGACATCTCACGGGCCACGGTTGTCTACTGTGACAACGTCTCCATGGTGTACCTTTCCGCCAGCCCTGTTCATCATTGTCGGGTGAATCACATCGAGCTCGACATTCACTTTGTGTGCGAATAGGTAGCTCTTGGACGCATTCGGGTTCTCCATGTTCCGACCGCACAAAAGTTCACCGATGTGATGACTAAGGGACTGCCTACTTCCACCTTCGAGGAGTTTCGTTCCAGTCTCTGTGTCTCTGGCGATGCTTTGACTGCGGGGGTGTGTTCGCACGTGACCACGTCACCGTGTACCCTCGATGCCGGTGATGATGTACTATAGCTCACGTCGAAGGAGACCCGCCGGAAGCGCGGTACGCAGGCAATCGGCGGGTGCTTTTGAGGACCCGAAACCCCACACGCCCGGGAGGGACCCTGTCAGGGCACGCGACGGCTATGGGCTGCCCTAGGCCAACCTGATCGCCCCTAGGGCCTCGTGGAAAGCCGCCCTGCAACAGCAAGAACAGATGAAGAACGAGGAAGAAGAAGAACTAGGGTTAAGGAGAAAAGATAAAAGATAAAAAGTGGTAGATGATTTGTTCGATTATGTGTTGTTCAATCGGCCGTACCCCTTAGGTATATAAGAGGCGGCTGGACCTGTCCAAGGAAAAGGCTTGGATTCACATCCAAAACCCTAGTCAAATTCGGATTGGTTTTGTCTGAACTTTCCAAAACTGTTCGGTTTAAACTGGTTGCACATTGTGGGTCTTTTTGTGGTGGTAAACGATCTCGGATGGAAACGAGTCCAAAAGTAATCTTGACCGTTTCGACGAAATGAACAACTTTTATGTTGAACGTTTTTTTATTAGAGGTCATCTTGAGGGTCAAATAGTTCGTGCAAAACATCTATTTGCTCGCGCTACCCATCAGACATGGCGTCTGGCGGGGCGCGCCATATTTCGCCTCTTGACAAGGCTGCATTCCGATAGCTCTAGCTTTTGCATACAAACTCGGATTGGGATGATTTTTAAATCAAAATCAATCGTTTCGATGAGACAAAGACAATTCGTGTAGATCATTTTTCAATACGAGGACGTCCAGGGGGTGTAATAAGCTGAATAGTGTTCTGAATACAAAATCTCAGTAATTCAAACACAACTTCGGTCTTAGAGATGAGTTCGGATGGCTAATGCCCAAATTCAAAGTTTCTCTATTTGATGATACAGAACTTCCTCACTTTGAGCACTTTTCCATTTGAGGCCATCTTAATTATGTTTTTGACCATGCCAAAATCTGGTGTCAACACATGCCCCCCTGTTTTTCAGCAAAGCTTGTGTGCCGAAAAATAACTCGCATATAGCTTGTTCTAAGTACGATGTCAACACACCATCGTCCATTTTGCATTTTCTTAGGATGATAAGTATATATCAGACATTGCTTGTTTGAACCTCTTGATGCAAGTTTGGGTGAAAACTTCTCAGCTTCTATAACAATCCGGTGATAAGGTTCCATAGATCAAAACCATCCTCCGAACCATATTGTTCACCCTTTCACTAGGATTTTGCAGATAATCAAGAATGAACTTCCTCCAATCCTTACTTCGCCTGCATAAAAGTTTCATTAGTGGACGAAGCGGTGGGCTTCGGTTCGGCCTTACCTATGTTCACAAGACCTAGCATCGGCTATTGATAGAAATACAATACACCATGGTTAACATAGTAGCCAGATGCTTGTTGTGCCAACTCTTTCAAATTGTCATGTCTAGATATATGAACAAGTTTAAAGCAGAGGTAAATCTTGCATCTAGTCATACCAAAAGATAAACTATAAGTGATTCGTCAAAACATTGATAACCCTTGGATATTTGTTGCACTACTAATAAGGAATCACCGAAAGCCTCAATATGTATAGCACCTATAGCAAGGCAAAGCTCCAATCTGAATAACAATGCATATTTGGCTTTGATCATTGTGCGAAAATATTTTAAGTGGCATGAGGCTTCACAAAATAGCTCCATATGGAGATAAATAAACAACACCAACACCTTGGCCATTGCCACAAATTTAACCGTCGAAAATAATATCCATAGTTCTAGAAAGACAAGGGCAATATCAATGAACATGTACCTCATTTTGGCCTCCAATTGAACTAAGGACGATGTTAGGATACTACATCAGCCATGCTTTGACATATTCTTAGGGCGACAGATGAATATCGGCCATTAACATAAGGTCCATGTAGAATTCATTCACCAAATCACGTATAGCCGAAATAAACAAATGTAATAGCAACCAAATATTTCGGCCCTTTGGATTAGCAAGAAAAAATGTAGCTAATAAAATGTATAGAGAATTGGTAATACCCTCTCATGATGCAAAAAATTATGTCGCTTCCATGGATCAAAATAAATCCAAGGAGGGTAATTGACCATACCTGATGATGAATTCCATGGCAAAGGCATCAATGGTATGGTTGAAGAATATGGATGATGCGCACCTTCGGCTTAATTGTTTGTTGCTTTCATTCTTTTCCTTCTTCACTTCTATTGTACTTGTAGCAATAGAAACATGCACATCACTTTTGTTTTGATTGATCTTCTTGGGAACCCATGCCATGTTCTTCTTTCTCAGCTCTTGTGCACTAAGATTTTGTAATTCCTTTTTGCCAATACGATAAGCCGAGTGGGCATCTCGGCTGCTATTCTATTTGACCAATGGCAATTCTTTTTTGGCCTTGTGCACTCTCAACTTCTTTTCTTCAGATTTGGCACTTTGACTCTCAACAATTGATCACTTCATTTCATTACCTTTAGCCAATGTCAACATTTTAACTGGCTCTTTTTCCATTTGAGATCGATTGTGAAGTAGCACTCTTACGACAATCTCTTTTAACACGGTACACTTGTTTGACCAGCTCTTTATTCTTCTTTGAGCTCCGGACCGATTCTTTATGATTGAAACAGTCTTTAACATATGATTGTTCAAATGTTGATCTTCTCGGAGATGCATAATATTGGTGAGATGGTCTAAAATAAGATGGAGAGTGTGCCCTTGTATCATACATGTCTCATGATGGATATGGATCTACATGAGCATAGGGATGCATCCACGGCATTGGCACTAGCGGCCCAAAATAAGGATATGAATATGTTGCATTAAAATGCTCACTTTGCCAATACCGATCCTCATATTTGCGCCTTGGGGGTGACCTTGGTTTCTTTGCATGATTTGGCCGATAAGCATTCTTCTTTTCACTCTTCTTTTGATATTTATCCAATAGTTCAGCGAAGGTGATTTTTGATCTCTTACACTTGCGCTTATTTCAGCCTTTCTTTTCTTTTGGTTTGCTTTCATCGATCACTGGATTTGCTTGCTGCCCCCCATTCCTTGGCGTCTCCATTATAGCTTTGATGGAATTCTCACCCTCAAGATTATGTTCATTATGCTCTTCAACAACTTCTTTACTTGAAAGCTTGATCCCATCACCTTCAGTTTTTACCTTCTCTTTAAATGGATCAGCTTGAAGTAGCCGATACAAAACCTTTTTGCCATCGGGACCAATAGACTGGTCATCTCTTGGTGTTTCAACAAACTTCAATCGTCCTTTTTTAATGGTCGATTTAACTATTTGACGAAACATGTTGCAATCCTCAAAATTATGCTTGAACGAATAATGCAACTTACAATACATTCGTCCTTGGATTGATGGCTTGACGTGGTGATCAAGAATTCTAATGTAATTATTTTTAAGCAATAACTCAAAGATTTGATCACACATGTTTGAATCGAAGGTATAGTTTTTATTGTTTAGCCGGTCTTGCTGTGAGAACAGCTTTGGAGGTAAGCAAACGAATGGTTCAGATTTGGAATCTCCCCGTTCGGTCATGCAATGTGTTTTGCACTCTATATCCGATGTCTTTTGATAAGATATCATAATAGCATCGGTTTTCTCAAAAGAATTTGACCTTGGCTTTAAATTTCTGAAACGAAAATAGTTAGAGCATACATGTCTCAATGGAGACCAAATGCAAGCCAAGTAATTAATAAGCAAAGCTACCCAATTAGATATGAACTTTAGATAAAGCAATAGGGAAAGCCTTGGTTGCAACAATAAGTCACTATCGGTCTTTATAAATGGTGCAACGGATTGACCAATATGCTCAATAACAACTTTAGAGGTAACAAGTAAATTACCCTTCTTCATTGGGCTTTCAAAATTACTCATGAGGATTTTTATAATAGGTGCATCAACTACGAAGTTGCGACAAATCTGAAAATAGGAAAATTACGTGCTAGGCATACCTCTTCAAATATGTCAGGAGAGCATGATGGTGGTGTGACTTGAACAATATCTTGCTCCATCTTTGGATAGCTCCACAATGCCTTATCATCATCTTTTTCTTGATTCCAAGCATCATTATTTTCTTGATTCTGTGCACCATTACTTTGAAGATCCTTGTCAATCGAACTTTGTTCGGCTACTTGCTCCTGTCCTTGAGGCTTGTCAATTTCTACGGCACGGAACTCATAGGGCAGGAAGTAAGTTCCATTAACTTCAGAAAAATCAAACACGGTTGTTTTCCTATGCTTGCCATGCCCTTTCTCTACGATGCTTGCATATCTGGATTTGATGGATTCGAAATATATACTACTTGATTCTTCTTTTTCAACCGAAGCATTTTTAGTTTCTGAATCATCATTCTTTTCATCAGTCATATCAATTGGTAAGGATTCTTTTCTTTGAGTCAATTCCCTATCAATTCTCTCTTGGCGAAGTACTTGGACCCTATCGCGCAAAGCTTTAACTCCCCTCTCAATTTCAGCCCGCTCTAGATCAGTTTGCCCCCCAATGCTTTTTGGATCTTTCGGCAGTGAACTGCTAGTGTTGCCAAAAATTTGCAATTGTGGAGGGGGTGTATAGTATGTTGCGGTATGAGGTGGAGGTGTATGCACTGTTGTATAACCATATGTTCCTTCGCCAATTCTATCAATCGATGAAGTTTCATCTTCTTGCAATACTCTAGCCTTGATTGTAGCATAATCAGGAAACAACCCCTTTTCATATTGTTCAAGGCAAAGAGCACTAATCCCCTTGTTTTGTGCCAAGCTCTTTTTAACGCTGCCACACCCCCTTCTGGAAGGGATTTGTCCATAATACTTTCAGATTCTTTCGGCAATGATTCATGAGTGTTGCTGAAATCCCCGAATTGCATAGAGTATGCACTATATTCTACAATATTAGATGAAGGTACATGTGTTCCTGCAAAATTGTCACTTATTCGGCTATGACCATGAAGGCGCGGGGCTGAATTATGAACATCTACAGTTGCATATGGTGCTGAAAAATTATTAACATGAGGTGTAGCATATGATGGTTGAGAGTAACTGGCCGAATAGCTAGTAGTAGCATGGCCAATTCTCCCATCCATCGGCAAGGTTGGATTCACATATTGCAAATTAGTTGCCGATGAATAAAAGGGTGAAACACTTTCTTGTATGCTATTGGTTATTTTAACATGAGGTGTTTCAAATTGATTACCTAGACCCATCATGTTGTTCATCGGCATATATATTTGTGGGGTTGCCGATGCATGAGAGTTAGGAGACATATGTTGTATGTTGCTAAAATCATAAGAATTTGAACCATGAAGATTATTTTGCGTCGGCCCTTGCATGTAATTAGATGCATGATTGATGAAATTAGGGCTAGCTGATACTTTATGCTCATTAAGTGATCCAGCAACAACATATGAATTATTTGCATCTACAATGGGGAATTGGATATTCATATTACCTTTGTAGATCACAACTTCTTGATGACGATCTCTTCATAGTAAGAATGGGCCGGAGACCGTTTGAAGCTTCGTCCCCAGCGAAGTCACCAAAAAGTGTGTTCACACATGAACATGTCACCATGTACCCTCGACGCCGAGGTTGATGCACCGCAGCTCACGTCGAAGGAGACCCACCGGAAGCGCGGTACGCAGGCAATCCGGCGGGTGCTTTTGAGGACCTGAAATCCCACACGCCCGGGAGGGACCTCGTCAGGTGCGCGGCGGCTATGGACTGCCCTAGGTCAACCTGATCGCCCCTAGGGCCTCGTGGGTCGCCACCCTGCAACAACAAGAACAGACAAAGAACGAGGAAGAAGAAGAACTAGGGTTAAGGAGAAAAGATAAAAGATAAAAAGTGGTAGATGATTTGTTTGATTGTGTGTTGTTCAATCGGCCGTCACCCCTTAGGTATATAAGAGGCGGCTAGACTTCCCATGCAAGGAAAAGGCTTGGATTCACGTCCAAAACCCTAGTCAAATTCGGATTGGTTTTGTCCGAATTTCCAAAACTGTTCGGTTTAAACTGGCTGCACCCCGCGGGTCTTTTTTGTGGTGGTAAACGACCTCGGATGGAAACGAGTCCAAAAGCAATCATGACCATTTCAACCAGACGAACATCTTTCATGGTGAACTTTTTTTATCAGAGGTGATCTTGAGGGTCAAGTAGCTCGTGCAAAATATATGTTTGCTTGCGCTACCCATCAGACATGGCGTCTGGTGGGGCGTGCCATATTTCGCCTCCTGACAGGGCATTCCGATAGCTCTAACTTTTGCATACGAACTCAGATTGGGATGATTTTTATATAAAAATCAATCGTTTCGATGAGACGAAGACAATTTGTGTAGATCATTTTTTTCATACGAGGCCGTCTTTGGGGCGTAATCAGCCGAATAGTGTTCTGAATACAAAATCTCAGTACTTCAAGCACAACTTTGGCCTTAGAGATGAGTTTGGATGGCTATGGCCCAAATATCGAAGTTTCTCTTTTTGAAGATACGGAACTTCCTCACTTTGAGCACTTTTCCATTTGAGGTCATATTAATTATGTTTTTGACCATGCCAAAATCTGGTGTCAACAGGGTGTTGAATATATTGTGCATGTATATTGTGTCATAGGCCCACGTCCTAGTTTTCCTGTATAGTTGAGGTTGTGGCCCCCATCTTGTACATCATATATGCGTGCCTAGTGCACCCGATCATTGCATTGTGTTGCACGGCCTAAACCTAGTCTTCTACAGTAGACAACGGATGGTGATGGGCGACGCAAACCGATCTATGGATCAGAAAACCAAAAAGTAAACGCCGATTAAAGCGACCAACAAGAGAGAGAAATCTGGATCAAAGGATCAGGAGAAAGACTCTTTAGGTCAACCGGTCAACACGACCGACGGACGAACCGTAGGGACGGGCAGCGCCGCCCCCGGTGGCGATCATGGAGATCGACCGCCCCGGGGGCGGTGTGATGCGGAAGCGGTGGCGACGGCTAGGGTTTGGGATCGGCATTAGGCTGATACCACACTACTAGGGAAAAGCCTAGCACAGCGCGGGTTTAGAGCCTATCGATGGCGGGTAGGGGCGCTCTGCGATAAAGCCTTCTGACTAAAGCTTAGCAATAGCACGCCTAGACCCACGCTACTGCTATATTGACTTAGTAGTAGCGCTTCTCCATAACAGCGCTACTAGTAATTAGTCGTAGGCTTCTCCTTTCCCGTGCTACTACTATTATTTAGTATTTTATTTCTTTTTTATTTCATGTTGTATTCATACACCTTTACACAAGTTTTCATACAACAGGAATTTAGAGATTGTTTTTACATCATAATGAGTTATTACATCACGGGGTGAAAGAACCGTGGACTAGTTTCAAGTGGATGGACATCCACTTGAAACTAATCCTGATTCTTTCATAATGATATAATAATAATATCATCATCATCATCATATCAGTAACAACTTATCATCATAATACATCATTGTCATATAACACCTCCTCAAGATCATCGTTTTCATCAATGACATCACATAGCAAATTGGTCACTAGTCGTAATCACAAGTACTCCTCATTATCAACTCTAACACATTACCACATAATAAACATATTGTACCTCATAGGACCTACTACATTCGAAGACCTACTACATTTTCTAAGGTAAAATAGCAAAAAACAAGATAGCCCCTGACTCTCCATTATGGAAAATGGAGATTAGCCATCTCCAATTCTTGCCTTTATTTGAATGTTACTTCCAAGAACCTCCTTACGAATGTCCATACATTTCTTCCATTCTTTGATGAACATGTGTTCACGGTTTTAGAAATCGATATGCAGGTGAGCTCCTAGATTTACACGGCGGTATGTTGAGAAGCGTAAAGGCGACCATTTAGATACATCGGATGAGGCACAAAATCCATCGGGAATTTCTGTTGAAAAACATAGTAATAACCGTAGTTAGCAATGATGTACTAGTTTTAGAAGTATGCAAAAGATGCACGGATGTCGTAATAGTAAAAAATTCTTACCAGGGTATCTCCAGAGAAGTTACCGTGGTTCAACACGTGCATTAGTGGCACGTATTCACCATAATTTGGAGGAGTTCGATAATAGTTATTGTAATCCTCAAGAAGAGTACAAAATGCGATCAGATGATTTTTCTCCTTATAAGTTAATTCGGAGCCATCGGTGTAGTGGGTTTTGTCTACCAGCTTCCGCACAGTCTTTGAAGAATCAAAATAAGCTATCAATGGAAATAAGTTGTCAACTATTTTGAAATAAACAATATAAATTAGTTAATAACTATGTTTGAGAAACTCACATAGCGGTACAATCGGAAGCGTATCAATAAGGACCCAAATGTCCATATTGTCTTGCTCGATGTCAGGATCACCAAGATCCATGGTCACAATCATACCCTCATAAAAACCATACATTTTGCAAAGTGCTTCCCAATTTTGGCAACCAAAATGGGTTACGCTCTGAGCATTGCACAGATTTACTTCAAAATCCATATCATGATGGGTCCTTAGGTGTATTTTCTTTGTTTCAAAATTTTCATGGTCTTCAAAACCCATCCTCTCCAAGACATAGCGTCTTGCATGGCATGGGATAAGCTAGTCGAACTGTAAAAGATGAAAATTAGACGTTGAAATAGTTGAAGTCATGCTTAATTACGAAAAAAACACTTGTCGTTGTTGCGTACCGTTTCAACATCGAAGGTCTCCTCGAGCTTAATGCTGAAGTGCCAATCTTCATCCAGCTCAACGAACCTGTCGCACATACCTCGATCATCGTGGCACCAGCTGCACTCCCAGGAGGCGTAAATCGTCGAAAGTACGACATTTCCTACGTTCATAATTCAAAGATAAAACTTGTACATATTCTAGCACAAGTAATGCTAGAATTCATGGAAAAATCCGGCATGACCTTTGCTAAAAAAGGTCATATCAAGCACCTGAAATTTGCCGGAACGAAAATTAATCAACACTCCGTCAAAACATAGGCCACTCGGAGGTGTAACCAAAACATGAAATAATTGCTTAAACTAAAAAATAACAACAAATATGACATGTTCAACTAGTTCTATTAATTCAACTAGTTCTTACTAAATATAAACTTACTATAAATAGAAAAAACTAGTTCTTTCTAAAAATAAAGTAGTTCAACTAGTTATTAATTTACTTAATAAACTAGTTCAACTAAAACTAAACTAGTTCTATTAATTCAACTCGTTCTTACTAAATATAAACTTACTATAAATAGAAAGAAACTAGTACATCTACTACTACTAATTAACATCTACTACTACATCTACTACTAATTAACATCTACTACTGCTAATTATACAACTAATTTACCATCACTACTAATACCCACTACTACTAAAAATCATTATCTATGAACCCTAAATTAACATCTACTACTACTAAAATCATCTACTAACTAAGCAAAGAGAGGGGTGGGGGAGGGTGGGGGCTTATAGAGGGAGAGACGGTGGTGGGGAGGTGCTCGGCGATGGAGGTAGGGGCGGCGAGGGCGGGCTCGGGATCGGGAGGCGGCGGTCCTGGGCGGGCTCGGGAGGCGGTGAGGTCGAGGTGGCGGTGAGGTCGAGGCTGACAGGTGTGGTCGAGGCGTGAGGGTGGCCAGCGGTGAGGTTGAGGGCGGGCGGTGGTGAGGCAGGCTCGGGCTCGGGCGTGTGATGGAGTAGGGGAACAGCCGGGGTGAAAGGAGGACTTAGCGAAATTTTGGTAGGGGGTGGTTAAGTCAGACTAGCAAGATGGCGCTCATAAGGAAAATCGCTATAGCTAACTTACCTACAGTAGCGTTTTAGTGAAAAACGCTACTGTTAATGGAAGCAATTATTTCTTTTCTTTATCCCAATATCAGTAACGCTTTGTCCTGAAAAAACGCTCTAAGTCTAAGGAATGTAAAAACATCAAAAATATACATTGGTCATCATTGATCTTTTTGTGTAGAATCTAAATAGTCAACATGAATCCTCACAGCACTGTATAGAGTGCAGTGAGATTCATATTGCAACCTAAAGCATACACATATAGTTCAATGAAGACCAAGTGCTCGAGATAGGTTGAGAAGTAACATATTTAAGGTAGTAAATGAAGGAAATATGCCCTAGAGGCAATAATAAAGTTATTATTTATTTCCTCATATCATGATAAATGTTTATTATTCATGCTAGAATTGTATTAACGAAACATAATACATGTGTGAATATATAGACAAGCAGTGTCACTAGTATGCCTCTACTTGACTAGCTTGTTAATCAAAGATGGTTATGTTTCCTAACCATGAACAAGGAGTTGTTATTTGATTAACAAGGTCACATCATTAGTTGAATGATCGATTGACATGACCCATTCCATTAGCTTAGCACCCGATCGTTTAGTATGTTGCTATTGCTTTCATCCATGACTTATACATGTTCCTATAACTATGAGATTATGCAACTCCGTTTGCGGAGGAACACTTTGGGTACTACCAAAGCGTCACAGCGAAGCGGGTGATTATAAAGGAGTACTACAGGTGTCTCCAAAGGCGGATGTTGGGTTGGCGTATTCGAGATTAGGATTTGTCACTCCGATTATCGGAGAGGTATCTCTGGCCCTCTCGGTAATGCACATCACTTAAGCCTGCAAGCATTACAACTAATGAGTTAGTTGCAAGATGATGTATTACGGAGCGAGTAAAGAGACTTGCGTAGCGAGATTGAACTAGGTATTGAGATCTGACGATCGAATCTCGGACAAGTAACATACCGATGACAAAGGAACAACGTATGTTGTTATGCGGTCCGACCGATAAAGATCTTCGTAGAATATGTAGGAGCCAATATGGGCATCCAGGTCCGCTATTGGTTATTGGACGGAAGCGTGTCTCGGTCATGTCTACATAGTTCTCGAACCCGTAGGGTCCTTGCGCTTAACGTTTAGTTGCGATATAGTATTATATGAGTTATGTATGTTGGTGACGAATGTTGTTGAGTCCGGATGAGATCACGGACATGACGAGGAGCTCGGAATGGTCCGGAGGTAAAGATTCATATATTGGATGATATGGTTTGGCCAAGGGGTGATCCACGAGGCTATAAGTTGGTCAAAAGGAGTTTTGCGGAGGCCGAGGCCAAACGCCGGAGACCTGGCGTCGGCCTGGGCGACGCCGAGGCCCATGGCGTCTGGGCGACGCCAAGGATTGTGGCGTTTGGTCTGGAGTCAAGTGGGACTCTTGCCTTTCGGCAAAACCGACTTTGAGGAGGCTTTTGCTCCAAGTTTCGACCAGGGCTCAACATATAAATAGAGGCGGGGCTAGCACCAAAGACACATCGAGAAACACCAAGCCGTGTGCTTGCAACCCGTCCCCTCTAGTTTAGCCTCCGTCATAGTTTCCGTAGTGCTTAGGCGAAGCCTGCGAACATGTTCTTGACCAACACCGTCACTGCCGCCGTCGTCTTGCGGAACTCATCTACTACCTCGCCGTCTTCTTTGGATCGAGAAGGCGAGGGCGTCATCGAGCTGAGCGTGTGCGAGAACTTCGGAGGTGCCGTGCATTCGGTACTTGGATCGGTCGGATCGTGAAGGCGTCGACTACATCAACCGCGTTGATAAGCGCTTCGCTTAGCGATCTTCAAGGGTATGAAGATACACTCCCCTCTCGTTGCTATACATCACCATGATCTTGCGTGTGCGTAGGAAATTTTTGAAATTACTCGTTCCCCAACGATGGTATCGAGCCTAGGTTTTTTCTATGGTTTGATGTTTTGCAGAGTAGAACACAAGTGAGTTGTGGGCGATGCAAGTCATACTACCTACCGGCATGTCATACTTTGGTTCAGCGGTATTGTGAGATGAAGCGGCCGGACCGACATTACGCGTGACGCTTACGCGAGACTGGTTTCACCGCTCGAGCACTCGTTGCTTAAAGGTATTGGCGGGTGTCTGTCTCTCTCACTTTAGTTGAACCGAGTGTGGCTACGCCGGTCCTTGAGAAGGTTAAAGCGGAGTCTATTTGTGAAATATCGTTGTGGTTTTGATGCGTAGGTGAGGCTGGTTCTTGCTTAAGCCCGTAGCAGCCACGTAAAATTTGCAACAACAAAGTAGAGGGCGTCTAACTTGTTTTTGCGGGGCATGTTGTGATGTGATATGGTCAAGGCGTGATGCTATATTTTATTGTATGAGATGATCATGTTTTGTAACGAAGTTATCGGCAATGGCAGAGCCATATGGTTGTCGCTTTATTGTATGAAATGCAAGCATACTGTAATTGCTTTACTTTATCACTAAGCGGTAGCGATAGTCGTAGAAGCAATAGATGGCGAAGCGACAACGATGCTACGATAACGATCAAGGTGTCGCGCGGTGGCGATGGTAATCACGACGGTGCTTGAAGATGGAGATCACAAGCACAAGATGATGATGGCCATATCATATCACTTATATTGATTGCATGTGATGTTTATCCTTTATGCATCTTATCTTGCTTTGATTGGCGGTAGCATTATAAGATGATCTCTCACTAAATTATCAAGAAGTGTTCTCCACGAGTATGCACCGTTGCCATAGTTAAATCGTGCCCGGACACCACGTGATGATCGGGTGTGATAAGCTCTCGTCCATCTACAACGGGTGCAAGCCAATTTTGCACAGCGGAATACTCGGGTTATACTTGCGAGCCTAGCATATGCGAGATATGGCCTCGGAACACGGAGACCGAAAGGTCGGCGTGAATCATATAGTAGATATGATCAACATAAGATGTTCACCATTGAAAACTACTCCATCTCACGTGATGATCGGTTATGGTTTAGTTGATTTGGATCACGTGATCACTTAGATGACTAGAGATGTCTATCTAAGTGGGAGTTCTTAAGTAATATGATTAATTGAACTTAAATTTATCATGAACTTAGTCTGGTAGTATTTTGCAAATTATGTTGTAAGATCAATAGCTTGCGTTGTTGCTTTCATATGTTTATTTTGATATGTTCCTAGAAAATTGTGTTGAAAAATGTTAGTAGCAATGATGCGGATTTGATCCGTGATCGAGGTTTATCCTCATTCTTTGCCTGAAGAATTATGTCCTTAATGCACGCTAGGTGCGGACCTATTGCGGGAGCGATGCGAGACGTTATGAATGTTTGGCTAGCTCGATATGATGACTACTTGATAGTTTTGTGCACCATGCTTTATGGCTTAGAATCGGGACTTCAAAGATGTTTTGAACATCATGGACCATATGAGATGTTCGAGAATTGAAGTTAATATTTCAAGCAAATACCGAGTTGAGAGATATGAAGTCTCCAACAAGTTCTATAGCTAAAAGATGGAGGAGAATCGCTCAACTAGTGAGCATGTGCTCAGATTATGCAGGTACTTCAATCGCTTGAATCAAGTGGGAGTTAATCTTCGAGATAAGATAGTGATTGTGAATTCTCTAGTCACCATCACCAAGTTAGTAGAACTTCGTGATGAACTATAGTATGCAAGGGATGACGAAAATGATTCCCGAGCTCTTCGTGATGTTGAAATCGACGAAGGTAGAAATCAAGAAAGAGCATCAAGTGTTGATGGTTGACAAGATCACTAGTTTCAAGAAAAGGGCAAAGGAAAGAAAGGGTAACTTCAAGTAGATTGACAAGCAAGTTGTCACTCCCACGAAGAAGCCCAAAGCTGAACCAAAGCACAGGCCCGAGTGCTTACTTCGCAAAGGAAATGGTCCTTTGAAGCGGAACGCCCTAAATATTTGGTGGATAAGAAGGATGGCAAAGTGAAAAAAGGTATATTTGATATACTGGTGTTTGATGTGTGCTTTACTAGTGTTTATAGCAACCCCTCGGTATTTGGTACTGGTTCAGTTGCTAAGAATAGTAACTCGAAACGGGAGTTGCAGAATAAACAGAAACTAGTTAAGGGTGAAGTGATGATGTGTGTTGAAAATAGTTTCAAGATTGATATAATCATCGCACACTCCCTATACTTTCGGGATTAGTGTTGAACCTAAATAAATGTTATTTGGTATTTGCGTTGAGCATGAATATGATTTGATCGTGTTTATTGCAAAAGCGGTTATTCATTTAAGTAAGAGAATAAACTGTTGTTACATTTACATGAATAAAACCTTATATGGTTACGCCCAATGAAAATGGTTCATTGGATCTCGATCGTAGTGATACATATATTCATAATATTGAAACCAAAAGATGCAAAGTTAATAATGATAGTGCAACTTATTTGTGGCACTTGCCGTTTAGGTCATATTGGTGTAAAGCGCATGAAGAAACTCCATCTTGATGGGATTTTGAAATCACTTGATTATGAATCACTTGATGCTTGCGAACCATGCCTCATGGGCAAGATGACTAAGACTCCGTTCTCCGGAACGATGGAGCGAGCAAGCGACTTATTGGAAATAATACATCTTGATGTATGCGATCCAATGAGTGTTAAGGCTCATGGTGGGTATCGTTATTTTCGACCTTCACAGATGATTTGAGCAGATATGGGTATATCTACTTGATGAAACATAAGTGCGAAATAGTTGAAAGGTTCAAAGAATTTGAGTGAAGTGGAAAAATCATCGTGACAAGAAAATAAGGTTTCTCGATCGATCGCGGAGACAAATATTTGAGTTCTGAGTTTGGTCTTCAATTAAAACAATGTGGAATAGTTTCACAAATTCATGCCACTGGAACACCACATCTTAATGGTGTGTCGAGCGTCATAACCGTACTTTATTGGGTATAGTACAATCTATGATGTTTCTTACCGATTTACCAATATTGTTTTGGGATCATGCATTAGAGACAGCTGCATTCACGTTAAATAGGGCACCATCTAAATCCGTTGAGACGACACTATATGAACTGTGGTTTAGCAAGAAACCAAAGTTGCCGTTTCTTAAAGTTTGGGGCTGCGATGCTTATGTGAAAAAGTTTTCATCCTGATAAGCTCAAACCCAAATCGGAGAAGTGCGTCTTCATAGAATACCCAAAGGAAATTGTTGGGTACACCTTCTATCACAAATCCGAAGGCAAAACATTCGTTGCTAATAAATGGATCCTTTCTAGAGAAGGAATTTCTCTCGAAAGAAGTGAGTGGGAGGAAAGTAGAACTTGATGAGGTAATTGTACCTTCTCCTTATTGGAAATTAGTTCATCACGAAATCATTCTGTGACTACTACACCAATTAGTGAGGAAGGCGATGATGATGATCATGTAACCGGATCAAGTTACTACCGAATCTCGTAGGTAAACCAGTGAGATCCGCACGAGTGGTGCGGTAATCCATTACGGAAGTCATGTAACTAGACCATGATGAACCTACGAACTATGAGGAAGCAATGATGAGCCCAGATTCAGCGAAATGGCTTGAGGCCATGAAATGCGAGATGAGATCCATGTATGAGAACAAAGTGTGGACTTTGATGGCGTTGCCCGATGATCGGCAATCCATAGAAAATAAATGGATCTTCAAGAGGAAGGCGATGACGATAGTAGTGTTACTATCTACAAAGCTCGACTTATGCATAAAAGGTTTTGACAAGTTCAAGGTGTTGACTACAATGAGATTTTCTCAAGCTGTAGCGATGCTTAAGTCTGTCCGAATCATGTTAGCAATTGCCACAATTTATGAAATTTGGCAAATGGATGTAAAACGCATTCTGAATGGGTTTCGGGAGGAAGAGTTGTATATGATGCAACGAGAAGGTTTTATCGATCCAAAGGAGCTAACAAAGTGTGCAAGCTCCGGCGATCCATCTATGGACTGGTGCAAGCATCTCGGAGTTGGAATATACGCTTTGATGAGTTGATCAAAGCATATAGTTTTATCTGAGACTTACGGTGAAGCTGTATTTACTAAAAAGTGAGTGGGAGCACTACGGCATTTCGATAAGTATATGTGAATGACATATTGTAGATCGGAAATAATGTAGAATTATTACGCAAAGCATAAAGAAGTGTTTGAAAGGAGTTTTTAAAGAAAAACCTCGGTAAAGCTACTTACATATTGAGCATCAAGATCTATAGAGATAGATCAAGGCGCTTGATAAGTTTTTCAATTAGTACATACCTTGACAAGATTTTGAAGTAGTTCAAAATGGAGCAGTCAAAGAAAGAGTTCTTGCTGTGTTACAAGGTGTGAAATTGAGTAAGACTCAAAACCCGACCACGGCAAAAGATAGAAAGAGAATGAAAGTCATTCCCTATGCCTTGGCCATAGGTTCTATAAAGTATGCCATCTTTGTGTACGGATCTATTATATACCCTACCTTTGAGTTAAGCAAGGAGTACAATGGTGATCTAGGAGTAGATCACGGGACAGTGATCAAAATTATCCTTAGTGGAATAAGGATATGTTTCTCGATTATGGAGGTGACAAAAGGTTAAATGCGTAAAGGGTTACGTCGATGCAAGTTTTGACACCGATCTGGATGACTCTAAGTCTCGGTCTAGATACATATTGAAAGTGGGAGCAATTAGCTAGAGTAGCTCCGTGCGAGCATTGTAGACATAGAAAATTGCAAAATACATAACGGATCTGAATGTGAAAGACCCGTTGACTAAGATTCTCTCACAAGCAAAACATGATCACACCTTAGTAATCTTTGGGTGTTAATCACATAGCGATGTGAACTAGATTCTGAATCTAGTAAACCCTTTGGATGTTGGTCACATGGCGATGTGAACTATGGGTGTTAATCACATGATGATGTGAACTATCGATGTGAATCACATGGTGATGTGATCTAGATTATTGACTCTAGTGCAAGTGGGAGGCTGAAGGAAATATGCCTAGAGGCAATAATAAAGTTATTATTTATTTCCTCATATCATGATAAATGTTTATTATTCATGCTAGAATTGTATTAAGGAAACATAATACATGTGTGAATATATAGACAAGCAGTGTCACTAGTATGCCTCTACTTGACTAGCTTGTTAATCAAAGATGGTTATGTTTCCTAACCATGAACAAGGAGTTGTTATTTGATTAACAAGGTCACATCATTAGTTGAATGATCGATTGACATGACCCATTCCATTAGCTTAGCACCCGATCGTTTAGTATGTTGCTATTGCTTTTATCCATGACTTATACATGTTCCTATAACTATGAGATTATGCAACTCCGTTTGCGGAGGAACACTTTTGGTACTACCAAGCGTCTGGCGTAATCGGGTGATTATAAAGGAGTACTACAGGTGTCTCCAAAGGCGGATGTTGGGTTGGCGTATTTGAGATTAGGATTTGTCACTCCGATTGTCGGAGAGGTATCTCTGGGCCCTCTCGGTAATGCACATCACTTAAGCCTTGCAAGCATTACAACTAATGAGTTAGTTGCAAGATGATGTATTACGGAGCGAGTAAAGAGACTTGCCGTGCGAGATTGAACTAGGTATTGAGATACCGGCGATCGAATCTCGGACAAGTAACATACCGATGACAAAGGAACAACGTATGTTGTTATGCGGTCGACCGATAAAGATCTTCGTAGAATATGTAGGAGCCAATATGGGCATCCGGTCCCGCTATTGGTTATTGACCGGAAGCGTGTCTCGGTCATGTCTACATAGTTCTCGAACCCGTAGGGTCCTTACGCAACGTTTAGTTGCGATATAGTATTATATGAGTTATGTATGTTGGTGACCGAATGTTGTTGAGTCCGGATGAGATCACGGACATGACGAGGAGCTCGGAATGGTCGGAGGTAAAGATTCATATATTGGATGATATGGTTTGGCCAAGAATTGATCCACGAGGCTATAAGTTGGTCAAAAGGAGTTTTGCGGGGCGGGGCCAAACGCGGAGACCTGGCGTCGGCCTGGGCGACGCCGAGGCCCATGGCGTCTGGGCGACGCCAAGGATTGTGGCGTTTGGTCACGGAGTCGAGTGGGACTCTTGCCTTTGGCAAAACCGACTTTGAGGAGGCTTTTGCTCCAAGTTCGACCAGGGCTCAACATATAAATAGAGGCGGGGCTAGCACCAAAGACACATCGAGAAACACCAAGCCGTGTCCGCAACCCGTCCCCTCTAGTTTAGCCTCCGTCATAGTTTCCGTAGTGCTTAGGCGAAGCCTGCGGAGATTGTTCTTGACCAACACCGTCGCCACGCCGTCGTCTTGCCGGAACTCATCTACTACCTCGCCCGTCTTCTTTGGATCGAGAAGCGAGGGCGTCATCGAGTGAGCGTGTGCGAGAACTCGGAGGTGCCGTGCGTTCGGTACTTGGATCGGTCGGATCGTGAAGGCGTCGACTACATCAACCGCGTTGATAAGCGCTTCGCTTAGCGATCTTCAAGGGTATGAAGATACACTCCCCTCTCGTTGCTATACATCACCATGATCTTGCGTGTGCGTAGGAAAATTTTTGAAATTACTCGTTCCCCAACGATAAACACCTTGTTAAGCTTAGCGGTATGGGACTAAACTTAATTAGTTGCGGTGATACTTAGCGATGGCGAGTTTTGAGGAAAAACGCCGCTACTAAGTACTTTAGCGATAGTCGTCCTTGGAAGGCGCTACTACTATATCTAGCACGGAGGCAACACCATGGCAATTATAGTAGTAGCGCTCGTTTCACCTAAGCGCTCTGCTACTTAGATATTAAGCGCTCTTTTACGAAGCTCGCTCTTGCTAATTAGCGATGGCGTCATTTTAAACCACGCTGCTGCTAAGATTCTGTGTATAAGGTTTTCCCTAGTAGTGCCATGTTAGAAGAGATAAAGAGAGATTTGTGGAATTGATTGATTATGGCTTGAGCCTCGTGGGCATATATATATGAGTACAATGACCAATTTGAAATACAAGACAAGGCAGGACAAATCCTAGTATATCTTATGTTTCCTAATGAATCAATATACTCAACACTTTCCTATACGTCCGAGCGGATGGCTCGGTCACTGTCCGATCACGAAAACAATACCCAACTAGACCCCTTAAACCTGCCTTATATGTATGTCGGAGTGACAGCGACCGGCGCCAGCCCAACGTCGCATCGCATGCATGGCGGATGGGGTCGTGTGGATCACGAGTTTGGGATGGAGCGCGTGAGATGGGAGGGAGATCGAACCAAGTCGCTTGCAGCGATGAGAAAGAAAAAAACAACGAGGACAAGCCTGAAGGTGGGAGGTGAGAAAATCAAAACAGGGAGGTTGGATAAAACACTGTGAGAAAAAAATTCTTTTTTGAAGTAGTAGAGAAAAAAATGGAAAAAAAGTGGGAGGTGAGAAGAACCAAAACAGAAAAGTTGGATGAAATGGAGAGGTTGGACAAATCTTCTTTCAATGTAAGTATAAGGAAGAAAAAATAGAGATGGAGATTTTTAGATGCTTTCGGATATCATTTTTGTAAAAAAATAAAAATACAAGCTTTTTTGGGGAAGGCGCCAAGGTTCGAAGGCCCATACCAAGTGGCCCGTTGAGTCCATATCCAAACCCCCTTTCTCTCTGCTGTGTCGTCGTTGCCACCGCCGCCTTTTTATTTTATACCTCATCTCTCCCTAATAATAAAGCATGGATTGGGTCGCTTTTGCAAAAGAGTCCCTGTGGTTTTTGGTAATTAGACCCGCAGTACTTGAAACAAGTCAGTCGAACCGGTACGGTCGAGATAAAAAACACCCTCACGACCCTGCCTCCTGATCCTATCTCCGCCTCCATCACGCCGCCGCCTCACCCACGACCCTTGTGCCTTCTAGCTATGACCGTCGCCACTCCCCCACCCCACCCCCATCCCCTCGCATGGTTTCCATGGTTGGATCTGCCGGCCACCCGGTCGATTTTGCCTTAAACGCGAACATGAGCTCATGGGCGCCGCTGCATCTGCTCCGAAGGAAGAAGCCGGAGATGGCGCTGCTGGAGGCCGTGATTTGGGGAAGACAGCGGGGAGTATGACGAGGTCGGGGAGGAGACGTTGGAAGGATGTACGCGGGAGTCATGCTGCCACAAACGACGAGTCAAGTCGCACGGGCACGCGACCACCGTGTCTCCCGTCAATCATGTCGCCCATGAGAGGGACTAATGCGACCACGAGTTCATGTCCATGTGCTGGCGGTGGAGGAGGCGGAGGACGGCTCAACTCGAGGTGGCTCATCCTTGCGTCAGGGTCGTCGACGGGGATCAATTGACCACCGGCATGCAGCTGCTCAGGTCCGGACGAGTGCATATCAGGTGATACCGTGTGTGGTATGATCCCCTGATCCGATAGTTCGTGGGCCGTTCGATCTGGACTCGAGGCACAGGATGGAGACTCAGTTGGCATTGCCATTTATTCAAAAAACACCCTGGGTTTTTCCGCGATTCAGCCGAAGTGCACGCCGCTCTGCTCTGTTTTCCTCTTCTTCAATACGATATCCCCGGGCCGCCGCCTAGGTCATATCCCACCGCCGCCGGCCACCACGGAGCATGCCCCATCCGCTGTTGGACGCCCCAATCCACCGCAACGTAGAGGGCGTTCGCGCGTGCGCCGAATCGCTGCTCGGAGCCGCCACAAGCTGTTGACATCCCCATGGGAGCGGAGACGAACATCTCGTCGCCGCAGCTAGAGCCGGCCAAGTCGCGGGAGACGGATACTCTACTCAACGACGATCAGGTAAGAGGCAGCGCCTCCTTTCTTGTTAGTATCTGGCCGTTTTCTCGTGCTCGCATTCCCGATTTTGATTCTCTGCTTTTAGAACTGGATGACGGCGCTGCAGGAGTCTGTGTCGTTCAGGCGGTTACTGTCCGAGCCACTCGAGTGGGATACCACGGGGCATGTCTCGCCGGCAACGATGGCGCATGTCCAATCACCGCCGACAGCTCAGCTCGATCTGCCGGTACATGCCGCGGTGTTTGGACCTCAATCTGTGTCCTCCAACTGCTGTGCTGCGCACATTGGAAGTTCTGAACCAGCCCAGAGTTGTAATCCATGCTTGCCCGTGGCTCGTTCATTAGTAAGTCCAACACATATTGGAGGAGCCGATCTCTATATGGTAAGTTCATCCTCTAATCTCATTAAATAATGGATTTATATATGGGTATCCATATAGAATTGAAACCAACATGTCATCCTACTAGGACAGTTAAACTAAATGAAGCAACAATAGTTGCCTGTAGTGAGGAAGATGTAATAGTAGGCAATAGCAGTCTGCAACTATGTAAAGAGGTGTGGCACAATGTTCGTCCGAACATCTTTTTTTGAGAATATAAGTTTTGCTTTTCAATTGTTCTCCACAATGTAGCCCTTAATGATAGGAAACGTTGCATGAAAGACTCTGATTAAGCGTTGATGTGCGAAAGCATTATCACTAGAAAATATTTTTGAGCGCATATAGGCACACAAGAAGGTGCCTCTTTGTTTGACCATTTCCTTTTGTGAGTCATGGATTACTTCTAGACAGGGGTAGAGTGTCACAACTCTTAGGCAACTGTTCAGTTGTATGTCAACAAATGAACGAAGAGGAAAAAGATGTTAAAGTTAATTTGTAGCAGAGATATGCATCAGTATTTTAATCTTGAAGATTTAGAAGAATGCTTACTGCAACATAGTGATGTTCTTGTTCAGTCATTGGTTCTGGCATCTAATCCTGAGATCTAGCAGTGTTATAATATTGACCACCACTTCTTATCCTAATATGTCTACCTGAAATTGTATATACACGCAATCTTTCTTATGAAGTGTGATAGAATGTTTCTTACATACAGTAGTTGAAAACCTCATGTACAGCCTAGCGTAAGTGAGCATTTAGAGTAATCGACTAAAATTCATGCCAATTGAGGCTCAATAATGCTTGACTAGCAGAAAATCCCAGTAGAACTCAAGGTTAGGCTGGGACCTCACTTTGCAGCAGCTGGAATTTGAAAAGTTTGATGGATCAAAATTACTTTATCACAGTGTAATAAGTTGATTTGCTGGCCAAATAAACTGGCCTGCTAATCAAAGTAGTGTCTTCTTTGACTCTCTACAAATATTATGGGTAAAATAAGACCTAAGCATTGTTTAGTTTTCTAACAAGAGAACAATAACATGGAGGGCGAGTAACATACCTTTCGCACTCGGCACACTGAACTCAGTACATGTGTGATTGTCGATTGCTACTTTCTTGATTAACTACATAGCGAAAGTGTAACACTAGGTTGCAAGTTCTTGCCATTTCAAATGTGTATGCCGCTGCTGTATGTAGCATCAGATGCTTGTTATAGCCAATTGGTGGCATAGTTAAGCTTCACTTTTTTGCAATGTTCCAGTAGTGTTACCAGGAATAAAAACAAATGTTTACCTATTTCGTATGCACCAATCAGTCATTAATGGAGCCGATGGAGAGCACTGGTCAGAGTGTAGGATCGTCTACTCCAATTGCACTTGATGATGATGCCAATAGCAGTTTCACGGTACATAATTTGGTGAATCAAATAATTGTGTCCTTTTGTACCATATCATTTATTTATTTATCCTTCTTATTTATTTTTCCTTCTTTGGAAGGATGCAGAGCAGTTGGCTTCATGTGGTGGAGATAGTTACAGTACACCAAGGAAAACAAGTAGCATGCCGATCCGTGTAAGTATTGTTTGATTTTTGATAGAGAAGTGCCGAATTTAACTTACAAATGATAGTTCTAATGTAATTTTGCAGGGTTCAGTGTACGTGCCTGAGTGTGACGAAAGCTTGGAGCCGGCAGTTGGCATGGTCTTTGATAAATGGGAGGCTGGTGAGATGTTCTACACACGATATGCTCATGAGGTTGGGTTTTCAGTCCGCAGATTTACACAACATAAGGGGGATGGTGGTGTACCAGTGTGGAAACGTTTTGTTTGTGCAAGACAAGGATGGAGGGAGGAGAAATATATACTGAATGATCATGTGAATAAGCCCAGGAGGAAAGTTAAGCTAACTAGGTGTGGCTGTGAGGCTATGATTAGCTTGAAGATGAGAGATGATGGCAAGTATGAGGTCGCCCGATTCGTCCGTGAACATACGCATCAGCTTGTCTCACCAAGTAAGAAACAATTCCTTAGATCAAACAGGGAAGTCACTAGTGAATTGAGGAGCACATTTTTCACATGTCGCAAAGCATTGATGGGCCCTTGCCAAACATATCGCTTCATGACTGCACAAAAGGGTGGACCGGAAAATATTGGGTGCACTAAGCGTGATTTACAGAATTATTGTCGTGATATCAACGAGATAATTAAAGATGCAGATGCACAAACAATCATTGATGCTATGCGAAGTAAGCAAAGGATCAATCCAACTTTCTTCTTTGATTATGAACAAGATAATGAGAAGAAGTTAACACACATATTCTGGGCTGATGGTACCTGCAGAAAGAACTATGCACTATTTGGTGAGGTAATGTCTTTTGACTCCACTTACAGTACTAATCAGTACAACCTAGTTTTTGCCCCTTTCACTGGTGTGAACCATCACAAGGCATGTGTTACATTTGCTGCTGCATTTGTATGCCATGAGAAGGTTTGGTCGTACAAATGGTTGTTCAAGACCTTCCTGAAGGCCATGGGAGGTGTTGCACCTAAACTTATCATTACTGATGAGGATCAGAGCATGAAAGCTGCAATCAAAGAAGTGTTTCCTCAAACCGTACATAGACTTTGCATGTGGCACATTCTCTATAAACTCCGTCAGAATGTTGGTCATGATTTGTTTAATGATGAAGATTTCCGTAGGCAATTTAGTGCATGTGTTTGGGGTTCAGAGACTCCGGGAGAATTTGAGGAAAAGTGGTCCAGAGTAATTTCACATTATGAACTAGAAAGCAACACATGGTTGGCTGGCAAGTTTGGGATTCGTCACTTGTGGATACCTGCGTACTTTAAAGGCGTATTTCTTGGTGGGTTATTACGAACTACATCGAGATCTGAGAGTGAGAATGCTTTCTTTGGTCACTTTCTCAACCGGCGACTCTCTCTGCTTGAGTTTTGGATAAGATTTGAAACTGCTATTGAAGAACAACGACAAAAGGAATTGGAGGATGACAATAGCACAATTCATACACTACCCCTGCTACAGACTACTTGGAGTATGGAGAGTCATGCCAGGCATGTCTATACTCATACTATATTCTTGCTATTTCAGGATGAGGTGATTGCTGCAAGGGATAGGCGTGATGTACTATCAATAGAACAAGTTGGTGAGGTAAAAACCACTCGTATTTCGGACTTAAGTGGCAAAGTTAGAGAGGTGCTCTACGACACCACGACCAAGGTTGCACAATGCTCTTGTAAATTGTTTGAATCTATTGGTATACTATGTTCTCACATCATCATTGTCCTCAAAAGAGAGAAATTCGATGAGATCCCAAGTCATTATATTCTTGATAGGTGGACAAAACTAGCTACAAAGACGGTAGTACTTGACTCAAATGGCAATGCCCTTGAAGGGACAATTAAATCTCTTCCACCTGCCATTAACCAATTGTACTCTGATACATGCACCAAATTTAATATGGGCATGATGGCTGCCAAGAATTGTGAGGAGAAGATGCAATATTTGCATAAGGGTATTGCCGATGTTGTTGACCATGTTTTGCATATGGGAACAAGCAGCGGACAGACAAAGATCAAGGAATTTGAGTCATTTATTGGTGTATCAATTCCAAGGGAGATCAATATCCACCCACCAGCTATAGCACACACTAAAGGAAGTGGCACAAAGATGAAGCAAGGTTCTCAGCCATCAACAAGTGGAAAGAAGAAAAAAAGGTGAATATAACTGAATTGGCTGTGACTTGTGAGCATATCATGATCTCTTAGTGTAACAAATGATTCTTCTTACATTATGTTGTAGGTCAAGAAACTACAAAAATGATCAGGAGAATTAGATGGTGCAACAGACATGCAGGTTATTTGGCATCACAAAAGTGTTTACAGTTTAACATATTTAATGTTCTACGATCTTTTGAGAGATTTTTTTAGGTTGTAATTCTTGATGTTATCATGTAGGTGTGCATTTGTGCCCAGCATAGGATGGCGTACAAGGGGAATATGGACTCACCAAGTGATCTGTAGTGAAGCTGTTTGGTTTAATTATGTAAATTAGTGAACTAAATAGTGCGCTTGTAAATATATGTATATTAAGGTCATGATAATTCCTAGACCAAGATGGCAGCATATGATGCACCTTTATTTGTTGAAATGCTTCTGTTCCAGCGATCTTTTGATGCTATGAATGACTTTTGGCAATTTGCCATCCCACACCATTTGCTAGCTTGTACTATTGTTTTTGGAGATCGATCTTTTGTCAAGATTTCTGCTAAATTTTTTGATCATCGAATATTTCAGATGTGAACACAGGAATGAAAAATGGGTTCAAACTCATCACATGCCAATATATTCATTATGAAATAAAATTGATGAGAGCTTACTTTAAATGTACTGAATTTTAGCATGCACCACGCTTTATTTGTTTCAGCTGGGCAACATGTCATTTTTGTGTTGATTGATCACATGTAAAGTAACAGAACAAGGCCTAAATGATGTGGTTTAAGTTTGAATAGTTCATGCTTCTTGTTTTGATTCAGAAAAGATTAGCTGGGATAGCGTTCGTACTTGTTGGTAAGAAACTGACAATGTGGATGTTGAGGATAGATGCATAGATCTGCTGTGGTTTTGCAAAGATGGGCTGTTTTCGAGGGGGGCAGATGCAAATGTACCAAGGGGGCATGTGTAAATAAGAAGTGAGCTGATCCTGTCCCTTGCATGTAGATCCAAGGCACCACACAGTCCCGTAACATGGTATCATGTGATGGCCCGTATCACTTGATATTTTCCCGGTCCGGACTGCTGCGCGGCCATGGGGCCATGGCCAGGCGGATCCACAACGCCCGGGTCAACGAGAGTGTTGTCCTAGACATCTACTCCTTCAACACGCTGATCCGGGGCTGCGGGCAGGTGATCTGGAGCGTGCACGGAAGGTGTTCGATGGTCCGTTCTTTGGGCAGTTATGAAGAAAAGTGTGGACTATGCTATTCTCTGTTCTGATTCTTGCACCTGTTGGTTTTTTACTTTCATAGCTCTGGAAAATATGAGATGGTATGTGTCTTCTTTTCTGGTAAAACTACTTTAAACTCGCACCGTATCATTGCTACAATGAACAAAGGTTGTATTTTTTACATTGATTGGTACGCAAATAGTTGTCTTAGCTGATCACGTGCTGCGTATGTATGCTTTCACTTAACCTTGCTCATGTTTGTCTGTTATTCTTTCCTAGCTGTATCTGATTATGGTTTGTTGCTTGCCCCTATGCTGTGCTACAGAACTTACCTAACATGCAGAAACCTGGATGCGGGAAGGGCTCTGCGGTAGATCGATCAAGGGAACAGACTATTGGGTAAATTAATTTTCTGTCAATTTTTGTTTCCGATCTCTTCTTGCCTGCATGAATTAGTCCTTGTTCACTCTGCTTTCTGTTCTCTCTCTACAGAGCAGTGAAAAAGAAAATGAAGGAACAGATGGATGATTTTCAGGTATTGTTTTCAACTGGAAATGTCCAAATTGACATGTATGTGATGATTTTCCTCCTCTGCCTGTGAATAAATATTCCCTCTAATCTTTTCTTTAGATACATACACAAAAAGTTTAAACCAGTCCTTATTTCTGTTTACTACTACGGCTATTTGATTTGATATACCTTCATAGAGCAGCAGCAGGGAGAAACCACTCTACTTTGCCATGTCTATGAGCCATCCAGGCTAGAACCCATAGGAATTCTGAACATCTAGCAGGGTGCAAGTTACTTCGTTAATGCTTATATGTTCTAGAAAGTAAAAGAAGGATACTACTCAACTATGTTTTTGCCAATTGTCCTATGGACTTTGAGTAACTTTACACAAATGTTTCTTAACCATTGTGGTAGATTATTGATAGTATGCTATCAGCCTGATATCTCTGAAGATAGAATAGTATAATGTGTGTGCTTCGGTGTTGTTTCCCTCTGATGCAGATAATGAGATATTCAATCGGGCAGGAGTACCGAGAAGTCGTTGAAAGAAGGGTATTCACTATAACTGGTAATTGCCTTGATGAAGAGGCATAGTGGCAACATTTTTTCTTCTGTGGTTAAATTTGTGCTTTTTTTCTTTCTATTGTTTATCTTTCTTATAGTGTACCTCCTTTATAACTTTGGAACCTGGAGACAATTGATGGTTTAATCGAGACATGAAGAATCATGCGAATGACAAAATTAACTACACATTTGAGGCTTTTTTTGTTACCAAAAAATAATATTATGTCCAAACAATCAAAACATCTTTCCAAAAAAAATATAATCAGGTGCAAACAATCAAAACATGTATGCTCATATTTCTAAATAAAATAAAATTAACTACACATTTAAGTTTTTGTTTTATTTTTTCTACAAACATAGTCATATTTCAGGTACAATGACCAAGGAAGATCATATAAAAAATAAAACTTCATTTTAGAAAATTAAATAAACTAACAATGAGATTTTGAATATTCCGTCCTTGTTCACTCTGCTTTCTGTTCTCTCTCTACAGAGTAGTGAAAAAGAAAATGAAGGAACAGATGGATGATTTTCAGGTATTGTTTTCAACTGGAAATGTCCAAATTGACATGTATGTGATGATTTTCCTCCTCTGCCTGTGAATAAATATTCCCTCTAATCTTTTCTTTAGATACATACACAAAAAGTTTAAACCAGTCCTTACTTCTGTTTACTACTACGGCTATTTGATTTGATATACCTTCATAGAGCAACAGCAGGGAGAAACCACTCTACTTTGCCATGTCTATGAGCCATCCAGGCTAGAACCCATAGGAATTCTGAACGTCTAGCAGGGTGCAAGTTACTTCGTTAATGCTTATATGTTCTAGAAAGTAAAAGAAGGATACTACTCAACTATGTTTTTGCCAATTGTCCTATGGACTTTGAGTAACTTTACACAAATGTTTCTTAACCATTGTGGTAGATTATTGATAGTATGCTATCAGCCTGGTATCTCTGAAGATAGAATAGTATAATGTGTGTGCTTCGGTGTTGTTTCCCTCTGATGCAGGTAATGAGATATTCAATCGGGCAGGAGTACCGAGAAGTCGTTGAAAGAAGGGTATTCACTGTAACTGGTAATTGCCTTGATGAAGAGGCATAGTGGCAACATTTTTTCTTCTGTGGTTAAATTTGTGCTTTTTTTCTTTCTATTGTTTATCTTTCTTATAGTGTGCCTCCTTTATAACTTTGGAACCTGGAGACAATTGATGGTTTAATCGAGACATGAAGAATCATGCGAATGACAAAATTAACTACACATTTGAGGCTTTTTTTGTTACCAAAAAATAATATTATGTCCAAACAATCAAAACATCTTTCCAAAAAAAATATAATCAGGTGCAAACAATCAAAACATGTATGCTCATATTTCTAAATAAAATAAAATTAACTACACATTTAAGTTTTTGTTTTATTTTTCCTACAAACATAGTCATATTTCAGGTACAATGACCAAGGAAGATCATATAAAAAATAAAACTTCATTTTAGAAAATTAAATAAACTAACAATGAGATTTTGAATATTCCTAAGAAAAAATGAATATAGGGTCTCACCTAAAAGAAATATT
Source organism: Aegilops speltoides (assembly GCA_021437245.1). NCBI lineage: Eukaryota > Viridiplantae > Streptophyta > Magnoliopsida > Poales > Poaceae > Aegilops > Aegilops speltoides. The sequence goes on along the minus strand of CM038142.1, from coordinate 198,944,456 downwards.
AGCCTGTTAGATTTCATCAATTTAATTTAAAATTGTTACAGTAGGATAACGTTTTAAAATTTAAAATTTTGTTATTAATGTCATGAAATGAGATTTGGCATAGTCTTATTCTAAGCAGGAAGGGTACAATTCAAGCTAGAAAATCCACACTAGCAGTAGATACTCTGTAGATATCAATCCATGTACAAAACAATGCATGCCTTTGTAACTTTTTTGGCACTATTAAACTTGAACAGGAAATTAAGCTTTATTAATATTTCATATTCACGGTTTATGCTATTAGTGCTTCTCCAATGTGTTCAAATGGTGGGCGTGTACCTGTGTGGGGACTTGAACCTTGTTTTTAAGATTGAGGCTTTTTTCTTCCGTTGCAACGCACGGGCATTTGTGCTAGTAATAAAATAATAATAGCACTACCGCTTTATCCCGTCAAAAAACTGCCGCTTTATTATTTTCATTTTCATTTTCGGAAGCCGTTTTTACCTTTCCTCCGAGTAGCGGCTGCCGCCGCCGCTGACAGGGTAGAACCATCGCATCCGCGATGTTCTCGTGGATTCTCCGTGGCTGCCGCAACGAGTGCTCCGCCACTGACCAGCTTAAGCAGGTCTGACCACCGAATCCCTCTCCTTATTCCCAACAAATCAAAATTAGCAGGTGGACTGTATCATGCCTGTTAGCGAAAACGCATCAATCTATGATTACTCTTCTCCTGTGTGGAAGAGTTCGCTGGTTGTGCGTATTTTCCCATAGATTGATGGGGCATAAAAAATTTCTTTGCTGATTTCCTGCTCTTTTTTGGTTTTGAATGTGGAGCAACCCATGTAAACTGGCAGCGGCTTGGCTTTGTTTTGGTTCTCATGGTCCAGTTTTTTGCTAGCTTTTTTGGGCTTTCGCAATAAGCTGCCCTCTACCCACCTTATTCTAAAAGCTGGACCAAAATTTTATTTTTAGAAGTCTACCCACTACTAGTCTTCTGAAAAAATAAATTTGATTGGGCTTCTAGAGTAAGCTGGGTAAGGGGCAGCTTATTGCAGCTTATTCTAGAAGGCACCAAAAGAACTGGCCCTTAGACTTGTTGCCGGATTGAGGCATATCAAGTTGTGGAAGGTCTAGATTTGCTAACTTAGGGTGTGTTTGGTTGCAAGGGTGGCCAGGAATGGGTTGGGATTGTTCAAAAAATAGACATGTTTGGTTATAAAGCACTTGAATGGTTTCACCCAAAAAAAAGAGAATATGCTCTGAAGATGCTGAACCATTCCACCCCAAGAAATCGGTCGAATCATATGGTCACCCGATGCATGCATGATCATGTGAGCACGACTGGTGGTTCCATCTCAAATAATTTGCTCATCTCTTATATACATCCAAACACTTGAATTGAATGGTTCTATCCAAAAAAACTGGACGGTCCAAACCCATTTATATGACACCTTCAACCAAACGCATCCTTAGAGGACTCAACAATGTCTCAGACGATGTGCATTTTCTCTGGGTGTGAATCTAGTCCATCCCGAGGCCTCTCTGTTGACATGGTGTGGAAGTACGATGGTCAGTAGGTACGGAGGATGCAGCGTGTGTGAACGTTGTTGTTTTGTTTGTCATTTTCTTCTTTTTGTTGATCAAATGTGTGTGCTTTCCTCCTGTTCTGTTTGATTATTTAAGCGAAGAAGACTTGTCATGTTTGATCCAGCACCCTGTTTGGAAGGGATGAAGATTGGCTACATTGCTAACCTAGTGCAAAACCAGTGAGGCATCGCCGTCATTGCATATCCTGATACCGACTTGGGGAATTGGCACGTCATGGTGATCTTATTTCTAACACTTCGTTAATTGACTTTGGAACTTAAAAAAGGAAACTTTAGAGTGCTTCTGCGGTGATGGGAAATCACAGGGCAGATGTGAAGAAACTAAAGCTGTAGGGTTATTCAAGTAAAATAAACTTGCATAGTTGCATGTTCAAGTAAAAACATTAAGAAAAGGAACACAGGGTTATTCTGCAGTATAAACAATGCATACCATGCAGGCACCTCAATACAGTTGTAGGGTTTCCCATGGTTGGGACAAGGCTTCCTCCAAATTATTTGCTCCTCCCTTTTTGAGTTACATAAATAAGTTGTTTTCCTTTTCTCTTTAAGTCTCTAGAAATAGGGAACTTAGTTAGAGCAAACTTCTGCACTTGTGGTTACTTATTTAGAACACAACAATTTGGGGTTTCCCTGGCAGCTATTTTCCTTCTCATTTTTTTGTCCTCTTGGGCTAATCACGAATTTGACAGTATTTAACTGAGTTTAAAGGTTGTATGATATGCAGGACTGTTGTTGCTAACTCGATTAGCATATCATGTTTCCTACCTACTAACTTGATTACCTACACTATACTCTAGGCTCGTGATGTCTTTGTGGCAAAAGAGGCAGTCTTGCAAAAGAAGATATCACAAGAGATGGAACGTGCCAAGGAGCTCACAAAATCAGGAAACAAGCAAGCAGCAATGCAGTGCTTGAAGAGGAAAAGGTACTACGAGAGCCAAATGAACCAGGTTGGAAGTGTCCGGTTACGCATTGATACCAAGGAAAAGATTTTCACTGATAACATGGTGAACAAATAAAACAAGTGATACCATAGCTCTGCACTATATCTCTTTCCATAACTCATTTTTTCCTTGCTCAGATACGTAATATTGTGAAAAGAGCATTGTTGCTGTCATCAGAGTAACATTATGATTCTCTATGATGTACATCTCTCCCTAATAATAAAGCACGGATTGGGTCTCCGGGTTCACCGTCACAATACGCTTTCTTTCCGTAAATTTACGCTTTCAGTTTTTCTCTTCAACACGTCTATATTTATTTTCTATATTTAAGGTGGTACTATTTTTCGCCGGTCTGTCGTCCGTCCACTTTGCCTATATTATTTTCTCCGTAAGTCAAAACGTCTCGCTCCTCGACATGGGCCTGCAGGCCATCCGTTGGCTTCAGCTCCTAAAAAAGAGTACAATAGCTGTTTGGATCAAATTCACGACCTTCTCTGCTGTCCACATCGCTCCTTTAGATATAAGCGAACCAGTTCATATATCTAAGTTGTCTAGAGAATCTTCCCGCAAAAAAAAAGTTGTCTAGAGAATCATGCGAGGGCGGGAGAGGAAAGGAAGGCACCGAGGGCGGTGGCGCTGGTGCTCCTCCGGCGACGAGTCGGACTCCGTCGAGACGAGCCGGCAGCTAGGCGCTCGGGCGCGACCGCGTCGTTGCCTGATGGAGAACACGAGGGCCACGCGGGGGATGGAAAAGGAAAGGAAGGCACAGAGGGCGGCGGCGCTGGTGCTCTCCGGCGACGTGATGGACTCCGGCGAGACGAGCTAGCGGCTGGGCGCTCGGGTGCGAACACGTCCTTCCCTGACGGAGAAGGCGACAGGCCATGCGGGGAGGGAGGGAAGGCCGTTGGCGGCTTGGCGCACGGGAGTCGAGAGCAGGCAGCGACATCCCATGGCGCACGGGTGTGTAGCCGGTAGCCCGTGGCATGTGGCCGATGGAGCGGCCGATCCAATGGCGCAGGCGGCCAGCGGCGACGCGTCCCAGGACAGGGGTCGTGGATCCGAGTCGGAAGAGAACGGCAGTCAAAAACCATGGGATGGCTGCGATCGACCAGTCCATATACGGCTGGAGGAGCGCCAGCGAGGCGGCTTGTTTCTTCTAGACAAGCCAGGTGTTAGACTAGCGTGCACACATGTTTGACCGCGGTACGGTATACATTATTTTTAATCACGGAACCATAAAAAACTCCGAGTTTACGTGGACGTGTCAGCGTGCACTGTTGGTTCTCCGAACTAGGCGGATGTTGGTTTTATTTTAACACAATACAGACGCATGCATTCGGAGCATCGTCTTTGATTTACAAAGTCATCACAGATGGCTTATAGTCATAGGAAACATCTCCTCCCACTGAATGCGCATCTTCAGAAATCTTACTGAATTTAATGTCGTAAATTTCGAACTAACGCCCCAAAGAATCCTGTTGTTAATTGATCCATCATTTTTATCATGTCAAACTTATCCTCTATATGTCTAGCCTAATTAATGATAATTGGCATTTGTTTTGTAGCGAAGCACATCAACTTTTTTTCCTCCCGTTGCAACATACGGACATGTTTGACTCAGACTTTCAATTGTTTTTCACCTATATTATTCTCTACATATACGAGGTGGTACTATTCATCTGAGGTGGTACTATATATAGGACCTATTGCTGTATATAGCGACCATCCATATTTTTCGTCCGTGGTCGCTGTCACTATGTCTGACTCATACGGCCCATCAAAATTTTCATCAAACGTCTATATGGCCCAAGTCAGACGGCCCAACTTCTGTATAAGAGAAGGCACAAAAAAACTGCTAGCAAGTGGGGTCGAACTCACAACCTCCACACCAAACATGACAAGCCGTTGCCAAGTTGAGCTAGGATGTGTTTGTGTTTGAACAAAAGGTTTCACACCTGTCAAATAGTCCCAGGCGGCCGATGCAAAAAAATTCTGGACTAAGCTGGATAGCAACATATGAGAATACAATGCTGATTAACCAATTATATAGTCACACCTCGCTCCCTTAGATCTAATTTTCATAATTTCTATACGTCTGGATTTTCTTTTGCATATTGAGGAGCCATCTCAGGAATCATTAAGGAGGAAATTAGACGTCTCATAATAAGGAAGGAAAGAGGCATTGAGAGAATATAAGGAAAGAAAGAGGGATTGAGATAATAAGGAAAGAACGAGGGATTTCAGATGTGATAAAAAAACAAAGAATGAGGGTACGGGAAGATGAGGCAGAAAAGAAAGGGATCCGCCATGATGATTGAGGACTCAAGAAGGATTCCATCTCTGAAAGAAAAAGGTCGATGTCGTGCTGGGGAGCTCGTATATGGACAAAACCATATTTGAAACAAAAAACATGTACGGCCACACTCCATTATGAGTCAGAAATATATAAAAAAAACATGCGTACAATTTTTTTATGGAACATGCAAGTTGAGACTTGAGCACATACAAAAAAAACATGAGCATATACAAAATTAGATGTCTTTGCACTCGAAAAAAACTGAAAACGTGGCTGATCAAGATTTTGAGTTATTCAAAAAAAGTAATTTTTTTGGGGGAGTTATTCAAAAAATTAATGGGATGCACGAACGCATGGCTTACACAACATCACCCACGGCGGACATGACCGGACCATGCAATCGGATCATCATCACATGTGCGACCGGTCTCCCAGATCATGCAGTTTGGTGCAAAAATATCATAATTTACCTACATGGTCGAGGCCGTTGAATTTCTTCTTTTGTGTCTAAATTTGTTGGACCGCTTCATTTATAACTGAATAGGTAGGTGTTTTGTTTAGGTGCATATGCCACGATCAGAACTGTTGACGTCAAGAACTAAGATATGACGTTGTAATCCTAATATTTGACGTACCAAAAATTTTTAACTCAAGATAAAAATATTACGTATAACACACGCAAACAAATATGTCTTAATCACAATAAAAAGGTGTACATTTTTTGTTGGTCATGTGCTATATTTTTCTGAGAGCAGAAAACACCTTTACTCTTATTTTTCTGATCAACTCATAAGCACCCGTCATCAAAGTACAAGGAATTGGACTCAGAGTCCCTACTGTGTGCGACTCAAACTCTGCACTTTTCTCTGTTGTATCATAGAAAGATGCGTGATCTTTGCACAGCGCTCCTCATATTATGTAGTTTCTCATGCGACAATGTGGAGAATTTCAAGGAGTTTGTCGATATCACCATGTCTCGTGATGTAAGCCATTGCATTTGTAAAGTGGGATTTTTGTCTCCCGTTGCAACGCACGGGCATTTGTGCTAGTAACACTAACGGGCCATTTCTTAGTGTAAGAGATTATTGAATTAGATCTTGAAGAGTGTGTAATGTCACAAATTAGATAAGACCTATGTTGTCTTTTTACTATATTTGGACATATTTATTTCCTACACAAACTTGCCGTCATCGATACCTTTTTTTCTCTCGAACAGCCATTGTCAATACTTATACTTGTTAGTTTCAGCTATTTGAGGCCTTGTACAATGCAAGACGCTTAGGGGAGGTGCTTAGAGAAATAAACCAGTCTTTTTTTAAGCACCGGTGCTTATTTGTAGAGGGTAGACGCTTAATTAGGCGTCTCTCCTGTAGAAATAGGCACTGGTGCTTCAGAAAAATCCGGTTTATTTTTCTAAGCACCTACCATTGTACAAGGCCTGATAGGAGTGGTTCTGTATTGCAATCTAAGGAAGTTTTTGCATTTCAAAATAGGCTCTGGTCTGATAGTCATTGGCAGTGTGTATGGTGTGATCCATGATCATTAAATTACCTCCCTCCCCCCCTCCCCCCGTACTCTTACTCGGTGGCGGAGCTTCCCTATGACCAAGGGGGGCCATGGCCCCTCCTAATCTAGAAATATGCTTAACTAAATATTTATAATATAATCTAGATACCGAGTACTGATCAGATTTCTCAAATTTTAAGCATAACTTATCAGTTTGGCCCCCTCAACATTTTCCTTCAACCTCTGTCACTGCTCTTACTGTAACTCAACCTGGTAGAAATTTCATTTGACGTTATAGCTTTGTGCACTTGATGTTGCATGACTCTTCAGTTGAATTTTTTTTTTAAAAAAACTTGAATTCGGATAAAGAGCATCTATCTTCTGTGTGATCTATCTTTCGGCAGCATGAAAATGTGTGTATATCACTAGTGTGAGGTGATTCTTCTCATAACCGAACTGATGATAGCCTTTGGATTGATATGGAGCATGTCAATGCGCATCTGAATGGAACAGTTACTGTCTTCCTTTTTGGTTCCTTTCTTTTTCTATAATTATGTTATTGCCGTTTCTTAAGCATATAACTCAACTGTGTATAACTGGTGTAATGTGGCCTTGATGTCTGCTTCACATGTTGATAATGTCTCAATGGCTCAAAATCTAGAAGTTCTTTTTTGGCGAATAAAAATGTACAAAGTTAAATAGTAAGAAATGTGCAACACTGTTTTCTGTTTTGATATTGATTGCGCACAAAAAATAGTCTGTGTGCTGCATCCTGCATTTTTTTGTTTGGTTCCCAATTTGCATGTGCTTTCTAAACTTTTGTTGTTTTTGTTTCGAGTAGAGAAGGAGAGACCATAGACAAAGATGTAAAGTGAACAGTTGTTTTCATTGATGGTGGCATTACACATATATATAGCCCCCGAAGGGGTGTGTCCGAAGGGACACGAGACAACCGCCTCGATTAGGAAAAGTAGGGATTAATAGAGAACGGCGATAGAGAGGACGGGCGCGAGCGCTCCCGCTATGTGGACCAATAGAGCAGGACTGAATCGGTGGGCCTCTTCGGGTGTGCAGCCGAGATTACTGTTGATACGTACGGCTCGACCGTGTACGGCGCAAGCTAACGGCAACACATGCAAAATGTACTATCGATATAGAACACGAAGCGCGGAACGACGCAGACAAAAGTTCCATCGAGACAATGGCGTACACATAACGGAGAAAAATAAATGCCAGCTCGGGCCCAGCACAAAGGCCGATTCCCCAACCCCCACCCCGCCCCCTCATTTCGAGTGATCTGCGGCGCCATTATCAAAGATGAGAGCTCATGGCGACGGCGGAGGAGGGCGGCATTGGACTGGAGTTCCTATCAGATCCGGTGGACAGGTATGGTTGCTAGTTCATCTTCTGTGAAATACTAACTCTAAATCTTTTGCGGGAACCAACTCACAGAAGCGTGGGTGTTCTCGCAAGTTCCCCTTGCCGGATCTTGTATCAAGCGATTTCACGCCAGCGGGTGAGCCAGATACTTGTCTTACACAATCAGCTGCTGAATCGAGCATGGGAGTTGGCTATGCGCCGCTTACAAACCAGTTCGCCATGAACAACGGCTGCGAAGAACTGAGCTTGTTGGCAGCCGATTCGCAACAATCAACAGGAAATGATTACCCTCAAGCCCCCGGGTGGACAAAAAGGTACCCTCTTTAAGTCTTGTTCATACTCAACTCTGAAAACTAGTGCGCAAAAACATATCTCGAGAAGTTAGAACTCTGACAGTAAAGCTGTACTTGCATGCTACTCCCTTGGCAACACTACATTATTCAGAGGGGGGGGAGGGGGGAGAAGTCAACCATCCATTTGTAGTTATTCATGGTTAACTATGAAGCTAGTACGCTAAAGATATGTCTGAACATTTTAGATCTCTGACTGTAAAAATGTACTTCCAAGTTGCTCCCGTATTAACATTGCACTCTCCAAGAAAAAAGTAGGCATCCTTTTAAAATCAGACGTTTTTCATTTCTTACTGATTTTAAACGTAAAGATGTACTTCCATGTTAGTTGCTAATCAACAGTGAGAGCCTGATGAAAAATAAACCAAACATCAGTTTGTGTCTAGACATGCTCAACTCTGAAGCTTGTATGCTACCACATACCTGAATATTTAAAAACTCTGAATGTAAAGCTGTATTCCCATGTTGCTCACTTGTGAACATTGCATTCTTCAGAAAAAGGAAGGCAACCGTTTACCATAAATATTGATTCAATCTTGATGATGCAGGGTTCGTATTGGGCGAGCGAGCCCCTGTCGAGTGTCCACCTTGTGCTATAGTGTACATAGTGCATGTTCTCGCTGAGGGTGAAGAACTCTCATGTGAGAATGTGGTAACTTCAAACACACAGGATTGCTATGCTGCCATTCAGTTAAGGTACAAACTCATCATATTGAGATAAAAATTGTAACATTAGATGTCAGGCTTACTTGAAAAACCCATATATGCTGACCAGTTAAAACTTGTGTTGCAGGTTCTCCATCAAAGCATATCCTCAAAAGGTGGACAAAATATGCAAGAGATATACTTCCAAATCACTTGGCACACCTACAAAGAGACAAGATTTCAGCCAACCCCATAACATTCAGACATTCAAATTTGTATACACACGCTTTAGAGGTTGTAAAACTTGGTGATGCAAATCCAATTGCATATGATTGCGCGATGGAACTTCTTAGGGCAGCAATGGATAAACTGAGACCTTTAGCTGCTGAGCATGATGGTCTGGGTTTGGAAAATTGAATTCAAGAAGACAAAAGGTACAGAATTAAGTCTCTTGCAAGGACCACAAAATGGACACATGAGCGACGATGAAGGTAGCACCGTCAGAAATTTCATTAGATTATCAGCTCCAGAACGCAAACGCAAAGACGATCAACCAACAAACAGCAGAGACAAGCCTCAGTATGATGACCGATTTGCAAAGAGCAAAAAATTAAGGTCACAGTACAACTTGATACAGCTATCGGATGCAATACAAGCAAACGAACACGGTTCTGCATTACATGTCGTGGCCCTGGTCACGAGAGCACGGCGTGTCCACAAAGAGGGACACCCCTCAAAAGAAAAGGAAAGAACCAAAATGCTCAATCTCTGGAGTGGGAGGGCATCGAAAGAAAACCTGTAACAATCGTAAGATTGTCGTGCATGTTGCCGAGCAACCTACTCATGATCTTGCTATTGAACCATGATTAATCTATGCAAGCAGCGAGCATCTTGCCGCTGTATCCTGACTGCTCACTGCCAGGCCCCTGATATAGATTATGTATTGTCATCTTAGTAATATGTATTCGTCTGAACCCTGAGCTGTCTAGATGTGTTGATTAAAACTAATTTCATGTTCTTATAACAAATATCTCACATTAATCTCCATGTGCTACCGATGACATATTGATGTACTGTCCATTGGAGACACATATACCTCCAGTTACATCTAGTGATTTCATGCTAAATTTCCCTGAAATGTCGAACTGTGAGTCGTCTATGCAAGTACCAATCATTTGAAGTATACGTGGATTTTCCCTATTTTCCCTTGTATCACGAGTGCTCCTTTGCCGATTCCCATAGCTAAATTATGTTCTGTATTTGTCTGATGCCCAGAATTATGCTGATGTACTGTTCAAAGGTAAATTCCAAGCTGATGTAACAAAGATTTCATACTAATCTTTGTGTGCTAATCATGACATAATCAGCTAGTATTCCTTAGACTCACTTATCTTATTTTTCTGATATTTTTACCTGAAAAATATACTGAAATCACACGCGCATGTTTCTTCTACAAGGCCGGGGGTCATCCTCCTTATCAAAAAAAATCTTCTACAAAATGCTATGGTTGACAAACATGACGGCACTGACTCCACACAGCCCTCCCGCCCAGCAAGGCCACCCTGAGACTGGCAGTTTGGATTGCAGCCGCTGCTCGCCATTTTTTGGTCTTTGACTGCTTGCCCGTGCCCCGTTTGGATCAGCGCCAAAGATTCAGAACCACGTTAATTTTTTGGTCGCTTCGTTGGCAAGCTCCTGGCGGCCAAATCCTTCGCCAAATTTTTGGCGTGACTGGCCGGGGCGTGATCCAAACAGCCCCCTGCACTTGCTCACGGACTCCATACAGACCTGCTTGCTTCCGCTGGCCTTTAGATCAGTCAATCTGGCCGGGATCCAGATGTCTGCTCCACTTTCAGTCGGCAGCTCTTTTCCTCATGCATCATCACTAGTTTGTAGAACCTCTCACCCTCGAACTGACCACGCCTCGCGACGAAGGTCACCACTCGCCTTCCACAATCTGGGCAGGGCGACCGGATCTGCGCCATGTGCACCAGCTAAGAGTTACTTCTCTCAATTTTGGGGGAACCAATGAGCAGATAGGGGCGGAGAGGCTGGATCGGTACGATAACAAATGGTGTCGTGGAATTAACACGTCAGATGTCCTAGTGAGAGGACTTAGTCGTCGAGCCATCGCAACGAGGTTAGCTTAAAGGGGTTAAACCGGACAAAGGACACGGGGAGTTTATATTGGTTCGACCCCTTGCGGTGAAGGTAAAAGCCTACGATCCAGTTGTGGTGAAATTGATGGGGTCTCGATGAGCAGGGAGCGAATCCGATTTACCTATCTCTCGAGTTGTTGTTTCTTGTCACTGAACAGCCGCCGGGTCGTCCCTTTATATACACAGGTTGACGCCCGACGGTTTACAGAATACCGAGGCCGGCTCATACACGTGTTCGGCTCGGTTTCTACCTTTCCTTAACTTACAACACAAGTTACACATCTCATGGAGGTTTATGACTATGGGCCCTAATCCGCCCTTGGGCCCTAGGCCTCTAAGCTTCAATAGTACAGCGCCATATTCCTTGTCTTCATGGGCTTTAATATGGATGAGCATAACCCGGCCCCTCCTGGGTGGTTTATACTCAGTATTTATGTCCCCAACATTAGGCCCAGATTGATTTGAACCTGTTCATGTCAATCTTAAACATTTTAAGGAAAACTCCTTAAACATCCTTGTATGATCCTTGTAAACCACCATGACATCTCCTCCATATGATCTTGGTAAACCGCCGTGACGTCATCTTTTAGGATTATAATAAATCACCGTGACGTCATCTGTTTGTAAAAAGATATGTAAACATATCCTTTTCATTAATGACCCTCTGAAAACCGAGGCGACAGCAGTGTCAGATATCCACTTTTTGGTTCCTCGATTCCCGCGCCTGTCACTATCCCCTCGCCTTATAAATATGGCCAAGGGTCATTCTTTCCTTTCCCCTTCGTGCCCCTTCGCCTCATCTTCTTCCTCGCGTCGCCTCAGAGTTCGAGCGCAGCCGCATTGCGTCGACCTTCAAGCGTCCAAGACAGCCAACGGCATTGCATCAACCTGATCGGACCAGAGAAACTTGACGCCTCCTCCGCTGCTCAGCAGCGTCAGTAAGTTCTTCTTCTTGTTATATAACAGATCTGCATTAGGGTTTCCACTGTTCATCCGTGTTCTTCCCCTTTCCTCTCTTTCTTCCTTTAGATTACATAGCTTAACCTGAATCTGATAGCAAAGGCGAGGCAATAATAGTTTAGCATCCATTTTCAATCACAGAAAATACCCTTCTCTGCATAAGATCCCATCTGAACATGTGTGTTCCTCTGCTGTCGTGCTTTTAGGTATCAAATTTATCTCCTTTTCATAACTGCTGTAGATCCAAATTTACGACACAAACTTGTGAAATCTGTTTGTACCACACTTAGGGATTTTTCATATATGTAACTTCCACACCATTGTAAGCGGTTTGTACTTTTTAGAAAATGATAATCCATCAGGTACCATTAGCCCTCTTTATAAACCGCCAACTCATCCTTGATATGAAATTTCGGGTTATCATGTGTATGAGTTTCAGTTTGTTTTCCTGTCTTTAAACCGGATTGTCTGCATTAACCAAAATCTTAAATCGGCCTTGGTCCTCTTTTCCAGCTTCCTGTTCAAATGGCCAAGACGTTTTATGCTTGCAATTGGGTCCCTTCCCGGGTTACGGAAGAGCAGTTGACTGGGTATGTTGTGACTGGCGCTTTAGTGAGCAAGGAAACCATACATTGGAGAGTCCCCCGTTTAGAGAATCCTCCTAAACCTCAGGATGGAGAAGTAGTTGTTTTTACTGATCATCTGAATCGAGGGTTCAGCCCACCCGGATCAAAATTCTTCCGTGATGTTCTTGCTTACTTGCAACTCCACCCTCAAGACATTGGGCCAAACTCTGTGTCCAATATCTGCGATTTCCAAGTGTTTTGTGAGGCCTATCTTCAAGAAGAACCCACAGTTGAATTGTCCAGAGATTTCTTTTATTTGAACCGTCACACATAATTCTCAAACGGACCCAATACTAAGCTTGGTGGGATGTCAATTCAAAAGAGGAGAGATGTCACTTTCCCCCATGCCAAGCTTCATAGTCATCCCAAGGACTGGAATCAGACTTGGTTTTACTGCAAAGACACATCTCCATCTGGCAAAAATCCTCTGTCGGGTTACCGCCCTCACTGTCTTAGTAATACTCATCCGTTCCCTCAAAGGATTACTGCCAAAGAACGGTCCACCTATGCGCCATAACTCTCCAAACTCAAAGCCTTTATGGCCAACGGTTTAATGGGTGTTGACTTCGTCCGCTGCTGGATATCTTGGAGCGTTCTGCCTTTAAGCCGGCGCCCCGGTTTAATGTGTGAGTACACGAGGGACTTGAAAGATCCTCAATGTCACATTGATATTCAGCTAACAGGAGATGAAGTTACTGAAGCTGTTAAGAAAATATTGAATGAACCAGAAGCTGTCTGCAGTCAAGTAGGGCTCAGTCCCTTCTGCACTTCTAATAAACCACTAGCTGTAAGAATTGCCTCATTTTTATCTTTAATCCGTCCTTTCTTTAAATGTTCCTTTATAATTTGTTGTCCATCTGTGCAGGATGATGATCCTTTCTGGAAGAAGAAATCTCAAGATAAACCGGCCAAGCCCCAGGATAAACCGGCAAGAGCACCCCGCAGCAAGACTAAGGCTATAAAGAAACCAGCGAAGAAGAAAACCGCCGAACCCTCTAATGTGGCCAATGATGAAGAGCTTGATAACCCGGACTCAGAGGTAGAATTAGATTCTCTTGGTTCTTTTTTTCATACACCTCATTGACAATGATTATTATCAGGATGATGCGGAAGCTAGCCACGCTGGTGAAGCAGAGGTAATTGCTCTATCCTCCGATTCAAATCATGTGCCAGTACCAAAACTTCGTCGAGCAGTCCGGAAAGTAAAATGTTCACACCCTCTTGCTCATTTGGATCCGCACTTTTCTTTGAAGACACAGCAGCAAGAAGCTTGCCGCATAACCCGGCACAGTGGTCAAGTGGTTACCTCGTCCGGTTTACCATATTCTCCGGTTCGCAAGCGTCGTCAAGAGGTCTCTTGTACTTCTAATGAACTTTATCCTAAGGCAGGTTACTTCCGATATCCTCTTAATCCGTCTGACTCGAATTATCAGGGCACCTCCAATTCCTCTTCTGGCGATTCATCGACTACCCAGATGCCTCCTCTCAAGACCGTCCCTGGGTAAGCATAATAAACTCAATTTCGCTCCCTTGCACCGGTTTATTGTACTAATCTTTGTATTTGTTCTTTTTAGTGCCAAAGCCAGACTTAGCAAAAAAGCCAAGCTAACTACACCAACTGATGATAATCCGGCTAATGAACTGGAGAGGACCTCAGAGGCTATTGATCAAAATGTTGACATTGCTCTGGATGACCCAGCACCTCATGGTTAGGATACCTTTGCTGATCCACTAGAAATAAATCCAACAAGCCAACACTCTGATCCGCCAAGCCTAGCTGCCGATCCGCCAAGCCCAGCAAAGGCCTCTGATAAACCGCCAAGCCCAGATAAAGCTGCTGAAGGCACAACAGATGATGTTGTGCTTACCGGCTTTGGCCACACTGCTCCTGGCAATCCTGTCGCTTTATCAAAGCACAGTGCAAAAGAAGAATTCTCTGCTGTGGACAAGGCCAAATGGAAAACAGACTTGTCGAGTTGTGCCCATCTCTCTGCTTAGGACATCCATTCTGGATATCTAAACCGTCTGTACACCAGTCGTGACTATGAAGCCGATTTAGTAAACCTGATGAAAGAGCGATATGAGGTAAACACTTGTTCCTTTGAATAACTTCTTTTTTCCTTATAACCTGCTTCGATTATCAACTCTAGTATCCCCCAAGGACCGGTTCATCAATATGAATGTGAACCGGGACTTATAATAGGAGAATATTTGGATTTTTCTTGCGTAGTCCCTGTAGACCGGTTTATACCTTTAGGATGAACCGGTATATCTTCTGTGATGTAGTTTCCAAAATTCATTCCAGTTATCAACATGATCCGGTTTATTGTCAGAACCTGGATAACCTTGAGTTGAACCGATATGCATTAGCCCCCAAGTGCCAAGTATATAACTTGTTGTATGCTTGGGACTTAAATATCAGTTGATAAAATCAATCCGCATTAGCCCCCAAGTGCCAAGTGCATAACTTGTTATGTGCTTGGGACTTTGAAGGAAGCATTACCAACTTGTTATCTATCTTTTGCAGGCTAACTTTAGCAACAAAGATTCCCAAATCACCAATCTCCAAGAAAACATCAAGTCCCAGCAAGCAAAAACTTCAAAGGCCAAAGATGAGTTGAAGGGCGCTTTAACAACCATGGAGCAATTGAAGGATGGCTTCAAAAGCAAGCGAGCAGAATGGGAGGCTCAAAAAGCCACTTTGCTGAAACGGGCGGAGGATGCTGAAGCGGCCCTTAAACCGGTGGCAGAAGAGCTGTCTGGCTTGAAGCGGCAAATCAATATTATGACTATGACCATCTTTGGTAAGTAGCCTTGCTATGCACCGTAATTAATCAGTCTTGAAACCTCTGGTTTAACAACAATATTGTAACCATTGCATGTAGCCATGTCACCCATCTTGGCTCAGATATGCGCAAGAAGCTGAAGGCTGCCTATCTTTAATTGAGCAGTTATATACCAGCGATCAACGAGTTATCTGTACTGCTTCATACAATAAACCGCCGCCAACTTTAATCAAGGATAATTGTCCAAGCTCTCCATGACACCGGCCCAGCTAGAAGAGGTGAAGAGATCTGCTACAAGAGCTGGCGCTTTATCTGCACTAACTCAGGCTAAGGCTTGGATAGCTGACCTTGATCCGGAGGATATTGGAAATGGTTATCCGAGTCAAAAAGAAGATGGGTCGGAATTTGACGAGGATGCCCTTAAAGCCTTGACGAAGGAGATGCGTCCTCTTGCGAGTAGACTGGCCGAAGAGACTGATTTGTCTTTCCACCGGTCCATCTATGATGCAGACAACAGACGGATTGATGCGTCGGCAACCATTGACTTCCAGCCAATGGGTGGGGAGGCGGAGGTTGAACCGGCGCAGGACGATCCACAATCTTCACATCAAGCTGAAGCAGAATCATAACCCGGAAGCCGGTTTATCATCTTGCGCACTGTCCTATGTTCGAAAAACAATTATCCCTTTGGGTGTTTAAAATGCCTTGTAATAGGGTAGCTTGAAATACTTGGTCTGCTATGCCATCGTGCATAGCCACTTTCCTGAGATTGTCAATCTGTCATGATATGCAATGTCTGCTTATGATCTTTAACAGTGTTATGCAATCCTGTTTTCTGCATATGACAAACTTAAAATTGCCCTGGTGATTTACCGTCGGACGGGTTATGATACCCAATATAAAGCCAGAGTTTATAACCAAGGCTGTAAAATGAAATATGAAATATATCATACCTATGATGTTGAATCACATCGTTGGTTTACCAACTATTTGTAGTTAGGGTGATAACCCCAATCTTGAGTGTTGATAACTCTAACCATGCCGTGTTGGTTTATAAGAAACCACGCCGGGTTATGATAAACACCAGATGATCATCCTGGTGACTTATAGTCACTGCCAGACCGGGTTGTGATAAACACCGGTTTAAGATTGGTTGTGTACTAACAACTGACAGTGGAAAACCACGCCGGTTGAATGAAAACCGGGTTATATTGATGACTTATAGTCAGGCCGGGTCAATAAACGTTATCTCAAAACCTTATCAAAGGAGGAAAAACTTGGAAAAAACAAAAGCAAATGAAAACTTGTAGTCGAGGCTTTTCAAGGGCTGCCAGGCCCAAATTCGAGGCTTTTCATGGGCTGTCAGGCCGCTGAGTTAAACCATTTTACAAAGCCTTTTAAGATGGACATCACATTAACCAATCATCGTTTTAACTTTGACAAGTTCAAGGTCTTTATAAGATTGACTTGCCAAACGTTCGAGGGGTCATACCAGGATTACCTGGACGGAGTGGCTTACTTGATGAAGGCAGGTTAACCCGGGGTTTTAGTTGAATACACCTGGCTTTCAAGCCTGGCTTGATAGCCTATTACAAGGGTCCTTTCAAACTCTTTGTTGCTATGCACAAAAAGCCCCCAAGTAACATTGTGAGCTATGCTCAATGGGTACTGATAACCCGCAAGTATACGGGATATTTGTAGCCTCTTTCGATAAGTAAGAGTGTCGAACCCAACGAGGAGCTAAAGGTAGAACAAATACTCTCTCAAGTCCTATCGGCCACTGATATGACTCTACGCACGCTTGACATTCACTTTACCTAGAACAAGTATGAAACTAGAGGTACTTTGTAGGTGTGATAGGATAGGTTTGCAAGATAATAAAGAGCACGTAAATAAAAGCTAGGGGTTGTTTAGATAAAGATGCAATAAAGTAAATATAGCGAGTGTGGAAAGCTGGTGGTAGGAGTTGTGAAATTGTCCCTAAGCAATTGACTACGTTACTAGACCGGTAATCACTATTGCAATTCTATTTGAGGGAGAGGCATAAGCTAACATACTTTCTCTACTTGGATCATATGCACTTATGATTGGAACTCTAGCAAGCATCCGCAAATACTAAAGATTCATTAAGGTAAAACCCAACCATAGCATTAAAGTATCAAGTCCCCTTTATCCCATACGCAACAATCCCCTTACTCGGGTTTGTGTTTCAGTCACTCGCGCAACCCACTATAAGCGAATCACGAACGCATTGCAACACCCTACAGCGGGAATCCCTCACGCTTGCGCGACACGGAGGGCACAATAGGACAGCACCAATAATAAAATAGGCAACTCAAACCAATCATAGCAATTCATCAATCACCGATAGGATAACGAAAATCTATTCAGACATCATAGGATGGCAACACATCATTGGACAATAATATGAAGCATAAAGCACCATGTTCAAGTAGAGGGTACAGCGGGTTGCGGGAGAGTGGACCGCTGGATATAGATGGGGGAAGGTGATGGAGATGTTGGTGAAGATGACAACGGTGTTGGTGAAGATCGCGGTGATGATGATGGCCCCTGTCGGCGTTCTGGCGCCACCGGAAGCAAGGGGGAGAGAGCCCCCCTTCTTCTTCTTCTTCCCTGACCTTCTCCCTAGATGGGAGAAGGGTTTCCCCTCTGGTCCTTGGCTCCCATGGCGTGGGAGGGGCAAGAGCCCCTCCGAGATTGGATCTATCTCTCTGTTTCTGCGTTCTGGAATCCTTCCCCTTCACCGTTTCTTTTATATCTGGAGATCCGTAACTCCGATTGGGGTGAATCTTTCGCCCAGATTTTTCTCATAAAATTAGATTTCTTCCGGCAAAATAATAGCGTCAACCGCCTTACAGGTGGCCCATGAGAGTCCAGGGCGCGCCCAGGGGGGAGGGCGCGCCCCCTATCTCGTGGCCACCCCGGGCACCGTTTCGCGTTGATTCTTCCTCCCAAAAATCACAAATATTCCAAAATAATTCTCTGTCAGTTTTTATCCCGTTTGGACTCCGTTTGATATTGGGTTTCTTCGAAACAAAAAACATGCAACAGACAGGAGCTGGCACTGGGCACTGGATCAATATGTTAGTCCCAAAAATAGTATAAAAAGTTGCCAAAAGTATATAAAAGTTGAATAATATTGGCATGGAACAATAAAAATTATAGATACAACAGAGACGTATCAGCATTCCCAAGCTTAATTCTTGCTCGTCCTCGAGTAGGTAAATGATAAAAAAGATAAACTTTGATGTGGAATGCTACCTAGCATAATCTTGATCATATGTCTAATCATGGCATGAATATTAAGACACGAGTGATTCAAAGCAATAGTCTATCATTTGACATAAAAACAATAATACTTCGAGCGTACCAACAAAGCAATCATGTCTTTTTAAAACAACATGGCCAAAGAAAGTTATCAATACAAAATCATATAGTCTGGCTGTTGCTCTATCTTCATCACACAAAGTATTTAATCATGCACAACCCCAATGACAAGCCAAGCAATTGTTTCATACTTTAGTAATCTCAAACTTTTTCAACTTTCACACAATACATGAGCGTGAGCCATGGATGTAGCACTATAGGTGGAATAGAAAATGATGGTGGGGGTTATGTGGAGAAGACAAAAATGGAGAAAGTCTCACATCAGCGCGGCTAATCAACGGGCTATGGAGATGCCCATCAATTGATGTCAATGCGAGGACTAGGGATTGCCATGCAACGGATGCACTAGAGCTATAAGTGTATGAAAGCTCAAACTGAAAACTAAGTGGGTGTGCATCCAACTTGCTTGCTCATGAAGACCTCGGGCATTTGAGGAAGCCCATCATAGGAATATACAAGCCAAGTTCTATAATGAAAATTCCCACTAGTATATGAAAGTGAAAGCATAGGAGACTCTCTCTATGAAGAACATGGTGCTGCTCTGAAGCACAAGTGTGGTAAAAGAATAGTAACATTGTCCCTTCTCTCTTTTTCTCTCATTTTTTATTTTCTTTTTTTCTTTTTTTTTCGTTTTTCTCTTTTTTTGGTGGGCTTCTTTGGCCTCTCTTTTTTATTTGGGCTTCTTTGGCCTCTTTTATTTTTCATAAAGTCCGGAGTCTCATCCCGACTTGTGGGGGAATCATAGTCTCCATCATCCTTTCCTCACCGGGGCAATGCTCTAATAATGATGATCATCACACTTTTATTTACTTACAACTCAATATCTAGAACAAAGATATGACTCTATATGAATGCCTCCGGTGGTGTACCGGGATGTGCAATGATCTAGCGTAGCAATGACATAAAAAAACGACCAAGCCATGAAAACATCATGCTAGCTATCTTACGATCATGCAAGGCAATATGACAATGAATGCTCAAGTCATGTATATGATGATGATGGAAGTTGCATGGCAATATATCTCGGAATGGCTATGGAAATGCCATGATAGGTAGGTATGGTGGCTGTTTTGAGGAAGATATAAGGAGGCTTATGTGTGACAGAGCGTATCATATCACGGTGTTTGGATGCACCGGCGAAGTTTGCACCAACTTCTTGAGGTGAGAAAGGGCAATGCACGGTACCAAAGAGGCTAGCAATGATGGAAGGGTGAGAGTGGGTATAATCCATGGACTCAACATTAGTCATAAAGAACTCATATACTTATTGCAAAAATCTACAAGCCATTAAAAACAAAGTACTACGTGCATACTCCTAGGGGGATAGATTAGTAGGAAAAGACCATCGCTCGTCCCCGACCGCCACTCATAAGGAAGACAATAAATAAATAAAATTGTGCTCCAACTTCATCACAAAGCGGTTCACCATACGTGCATGCTACGGGAATCACAAACCTCAACACAAGTATTTCTACTAATCCACAACCACCCACTATCATGACTCTAATATCACCATCTTTATATCGCAAAACTATTGCAAGGAATCAAACATATCATATTCAGTGATCCACAAGTTTATGTAGGATTTTATGACTAACCATGTGAATGACCAATTCCTGTCATCTCTCTAAAAAGATATAAGTGAAGCAAGAGAGTTTAATTCTTTCTACAAAATATATGCCCACGCTCTAACAAATATAAGTGAAGCAAAAGAGCATTCTACCAATGTCGGTTTCTATGTGAAGAGAAACAGGCAATCCAACTTCAAATGATATAAGTGAAGCACATGAAGCATTCTATAAAGCCACACTCAAAAGATTTAAGTGAAGTGCAATGAGCATTCTATAAATAAACCAAGGACTATCTCATACCAGAATGGTGCATACAAGAAAAGTGAAAACTAAATGCAAAAGACGCTCCAAGACTTGCACATAATGCACGAACGAAACGAATACGAAAACATACCGATACTTGTTGAAGAAAGAGGGGATGCCTTCCGGGGCATCCCCAAGCTTAGACGCTAGAGTATCCTTGAATATTTACTTGGGGTGCCTCGGGCATCCCCAAGCTTGAGCTCTTGCCTCTCTTCCTTTTCCTCATATCGAGACCTCCTCGTTTAGACACTTCATCCACACAAAACTTCAACAGAAAACTCGGTAAGATCCGTTAGTATAATAAAGAAAATCACCACTCTAAGTACTGTTGCAAACCAATTCATATTTTGTTTTTGCATTGTGTCTACTGTAATATAACTTTTCCATGGCTTAATCCACTAATATAAATTGATAGATTCAAGCAAACTATGCATCAAAAACAGAATCTGTCAAAAATAGAAGAGTTTGTAGCAATCTTAACATCCACCATACTTATGGTACCCCAAAACTTCTACCAAAATTAGGAAAACTAAACAAGTTGTATAGAAAGAAAGTGCAAAAAGAATCAGAACCAATTGACGTTCCAGTTAAAAATGTAAAATCGCGCACTACAGCCAAAGTTTCTGTCCTGCACCGTACAAACCAACAAGCATTGTAAACATCCTAAAGGCAAACCTTGGCACATTATTTTTATAATACAATGGAATTGTACAAGGTGATAATTATTTTTGTTGAAAAGTTTATGTAATCAAGATTCACAAAGTTTCCGTGAGCATGAACAAAGTTCAAGGCTAGCTCCCACTTCAACAATGCTTGTCTTTCTCACTTTCACTTTCCTTTTTGAAAAGTTTTGAGTTCCCCTCTTTTTTTTAAACTATATGAAAGCACTCAACAGAAATAAATAACTCTCTAAAACTTCCGGGTTGTCTCCCTGGCAGCGCTTTCTTTAAAGCCATTAAGCTAGGCATATAGTGCTCAAGTAATGAATCCACTCGGATCCCAAGGTATATCAAAGCCAATTTTAATTAACAATGATTTGTAATTTAGTAGTGAGCACAAAGTAACATATATCAAGCAACAACGAAGTCTAACTTGTTGGAAATATGCCCTAGAGGCAATAATAAAAGTATTATTATATTTCCTTGTTCATGATAATTGTCTTTTATTCATTCTATAACTGTATTATCCGGAAATCGTAATACACGTGTGAATACATAGACCACAATATGTCCCTAGTGAGCCTCTAGTTGACTAGCTCGTTGTGATCAACAGATAGTCATGGTTTCCTGGCTATGGACATTGGATGTCGTTGATAACGGGATCACATCATTAGGAGAATGATGTGATGGACAAGACCCAATCCTAAGCATAGCACAAAGATCGTGTAGTTCGTTTGCTAGAGCTTTTCCAATGTCAAGTATCTCTTCCTTAGACCATGAGATCGTATAACTCCCGGATACCGTAGAAGTGCTTTGGGTGTATCAAACGTCACAACGAATCGGGTGACTATAAAGGTGCATTACGGTATCTCCGAAAGTGTCATTGGGTTGACACGGATCGAGATGGGATTTGTCACTCCGTAAACGGAGAGGTATCTCTGGGCCCACTCGGTAGGACATCATCATAATGTGCACAATGTGACCAAGGGGTTGATCACGGGATGATGTGTTGCGGAACGAGTAAAGAGACTTGCGGTAACGAGATTGAACAAGGTATCGGTATACCGACGATCGAATCTCGGGCAAGTAAAATACCGCTAGACAAAGGGAATTGTATACGGGATCGTCTGAGTCCTTGACATCATGGTTCATCCGATGAGATCATCGTGGAACATGTGGGAGCCAACATGGGTATCCAGATCCCGCTGTTGGTTATTGACCGGAGAACGTCTCGGTCATGTCTACATGTCTCCCGAACCCGTAGGGTCTACACTTAAGGTTCGATGACGCTTAGGGTTATAAAGGAAGCTTGTATGTGGTTACCGAATGTTGTTCGAGTCCGGATGAGATCCCGGACGTCACGAGGAGTTCCAAATGGTCCGGAGGTAAAGATTTATATATGGGAAGTCCTGTTTTGGTCACCGGAAAAGTTTTGGGGTTTATCGGTAGCGTCTGGGACCACCGGAGGGTCGGGGTCCACCAAGTGGGGCCACCTGCCCTGAAGGCTGCGTGGGCCAAGTGTGGGAGGGACCAGCCCCTAGGTGGGCTGGGCGCCCCACCAAGGCCCAAGGCGTGGGAAGTGGGGAAGGGGCAAACCCTAGGGAGATGGGCCCTAAGGCCCACCCCAGGTGCGCCTCCCCTTTCTTCCCCTCGCCGCCACCAGATTGGATCTGGAGGCTGGCCGCACCCCTTGGGGTGGGAAACCCTAAAGGGGCGCAGCCCCTCTCCCCTATAAATAGTGAGGCATAGGGCTGCCCGGAGGACACACAGAATACACGTGATTCGATCTCGCCTTTGGTTGCAGCCCTCCTCTCTCCCAAGTACTCCTCCTCTCCGTGGTGCTTAGCGAAGCCTGCTGGATTGCCACACTCCTCCATCACCACCACGCCGTTGTGCTGCTGCTGGATGGAGTCTTCCTCAACCTCTCCCTCTCTCCTTGCTGGATCAAGGCGTGGGAGACGTCACCGGGCTGTACGTGTGTTGAACGCGGAGGTGCCGTGCGTTCGGCACTTGATCATCGGTGATTTGAATCACGACGAGTACGACTCCATCAACCCCGTTCACTTGAACGCTTCCGCTTATCGATCTACAAGGGTATGTAGATGCACTCTCTTTCTACTCGTTGCTGGTCTCTCCATAGATAGATCTTGGTGACACGAGGAAAATTTTGAATTTCGCCACGCTCCCCAACAAATGGCATCATGAGCTAGGTCTATTGCGTAGATTCTTTGCACGAGTAGAACACAAAGTAGTTGTGGGCGTTGATGTTGTTCAATATGCTTACCGTTACTAGTCCAATCTTGTTTCGACGGTATTGTGGGATGAAGCGGCCGGACCGACCTTACACGCACGCTTACGTGAGGCGAGTTCCACCGATTGACATGCACCGTGCATAAGGTGGCTAGCGGTGCCGCTCTCCCACTTTAGTCGGAACGGATTCGATGAAAAGGGTCCTTATGAAGGGTAAATAGCAATTGGCATATCACGTTGTGGTTTTGCGAGGTAAGAAAGGTTCTTGCTAGAAACCCATAGCAGCCACGTAAAACATGCAACAACAATTAGAGGACGCCTAACTTGTTTTTGCGGGGTATGCTATGTGATGTGATATGGCCAAAAGAATGTGATGAATGATATGGGATGTATGAGATTGATCATGTTCTTGTAATAGGATTCACGACTTGCATGTCGATGAGTATGACAACCGGCAGGAGCCATAGGAGTTGTCTTTATTTATTGTATGACCTGCGTGTCATTGAACAAAGCCATGTAATTACTTTACTTTATTGCTAACCGGTAGCCATAGTAGTAGAAGTAATAGTTGGCGAGACAACTTCAGGAAGACACGATGATGGAGATCATCTTTGTCATGCGGTGGACGATGATGATCATGGTGCCTCAAGATGGAGATCAAAGGTGCAAAATGATATTGGCCATATCATGTCACTATTTGATTGCATGTGATGTTTATCATGTTTATGCATCTTGTTTACTTAGGACGACGGTAGTAAATAAGATGATCCTTACAAAATTTCAAGAAGTGTTCTCCCTAAGCGTGCACCGCTGCTACGGTTCGTCGCTTCTAAGCACCACGTGATGATCGGTGTGATGGATTCTTACGCTCACATACAACGGTGTAAGACAGTTTTACAGAGCGAAAACACTTAGGGTTAACTTGACGAGCCTAGCATGTACAGACATGGCCTCGAACACGGAGACCGAAAGGTCGAGCATGAGTCGATAGTAGATACGATCAACATGAAGATGTTCACCGATGATGACTAGTCCGTCTCACGTGATGATCGGACACGGTCTAGTTGACTTCGGATCATGTAATCACTTAGATGACCGGAGGATGTCTATTCGAGTGGGAGTTCATAAGATGAACTTAATTATCCTGAACATAGTCAAAAGATCTTTGCAAATTATGTAAATGAAGCTCGCGCTTTAGTTCCACTGTTATATGTTCCCTGAGAAAATATAGTTGAAAGTTGATGAGCGATTATGCGACAAGAGAAAGCTCATGTCCTTAATGCACGCGCCACAGTGCTGAACCCCAAACATCGTTTGTGGATGTTGCGAACATCGGACATACACGTTTTGATAACTACGTGATAGTTCAGATAAACGGTTTAGAATTAAGGCACCGAAGATGTTTTTCGAAATGACGCGGAACATATGAGATGTTTCGAGGGCTGAAATTGAGATTTCAGGCTCGTGCCCACGTCAAGAGGTATGAGACCTCCGACGATTTTCTTAGACTGCAAACTAAGGGAGAAAAGCTCAATCGTTGAGCTTGTGCTCAGATTGTCTGAGTGCAACAATCACTTGAATCGAGTGGGAGTCGATCTTCCAGATGAGATAGCGATGTTTCTCCAAAGTCATTGCCACCAAGCTGCTAGAGCTTCGTGATGAACTATAACATATCAGGGATAGATATGATGATCCTTGAGGTATTCGCGATGTTTGACACCGCGAAAGTAGAAATCAAGAAGGAGCATCAATTGTTGATGGTTGGTAAAACCACTAGTTTTAAAGAAGGGCAAGGGCAAGAAGGGATACTTCATGAAACGGCAAATCAGCTGCTGCTCCAGTGAAGAAACCCAAGGTTGAACCCAAACCCGAGACTAAGTGCTTCTGTAATAAAGGGAACCACCACTGGAGCAGAATTACCATAGATACTTGGTAGATGAGAAGGCTGGAAAGGTCGATAGAAGTATATTGGATATACATTATGATAATGTGTACTTTACTAGTACTCCTAGTAGCACCAGGGTATTAGATACCGGTTCGGTTACTAAGTGTTAGTAACTCGAAATAAAAGCTACGGAATATACGGAGACTAGCTAAAGGTGAGTTGACGATATATGTTGGAAGTGTTTCCAAGGTTGATGTGATCAAGCATCGCACGCTCCCTCTACCATCGAGATTTGGTGTTTGCGTTGAGCATAGACATGATTGGATTATGTCTATCGCAATACGATTATTCATTTAAGGAGAATAATGGTTACTCTATTTATTTGAATAATACCTTCAATGGTCTTGCACCTAAAGCAATGGTTTATTGAATCTCGATCGTAGTGATACACATTTTCATGCCAAAAGATATAAGATAGTAATGATAGTACCACTTACTTGTGGCAATCGCCATGTAGGTCATATTGGTATAAAACGCATGAAGAAGCTCCATGTTGATGGATCTTTGGACTCACTCGTTTTGAAAAGTTTGAGACATGTGAACCACGTCTATTGGTGTATACGCATGAAGAAACTCCATGCAGATGGATCGCTTGGACTCACTTGATTTTGAATCACTTGAGATATGCAAATCATACCACATGGGCAAGATGACTAAAAGCCTCGTTTTTCAAGTAAAATAGAACAAGATAGCAACTTGTTGGAAGTAACGATTTTGATGTGTGCAGTCCAATGAGTGCCGAGGCATGCAAATGAATATCGTTATGATCTTACTTCACAGATGATTCGAGTAGATGTAGAGTATATTTACTTGATGAAACACAAGTCTGAATTATTGAATGGTTCAAGTAATTTCAGAGTGAAGTTGAAGATCATCGTGACAAGAGGATGAAATGTCTATGATATGATCATAAAGATGAGTATCTGAGTTACGAGTTTGGCACACAATTAAGACATTGTGGAAATTGTTTCACAATTAATACCGCCTGGAACACCATAGTTTGATGGTGTTTCTGAACATCATAGCTGCACCCTATTGGATATGGTGCGTACCATGATGTCTCTTATCAAATTACCACTATCGTTTATGGGTTAGGCATTAAGAGACAACCACATTCACTTTAAATAGGGCACCACGTAATTCCGTTGAGATGACACCGTATGAACTATGGTTTAGAGAAACCTAAGCTGTCATTTCTTCAAGGTTTGGGGCTGTGACGCTTATGTGAAAAAGTTTCGGGTTGATAAGCTCAAACCCAAAGCGGATAAAATGCATCTTCATAGGACACCCAAAACAGTTGGGTATACCTCCTAATTCAGATCCGAAAGCAATAGGGATTGTTTCTTGAATCGGATCCTTTCTCGAGGAAAAGTTTGTCTCGAAAAGTTGAGTGGGAGGATGGTGGAGACTTGATATGGTTATTGAACCGTCACTACAACTAGTGTGTAGCAGGCACGTGAAGTTGTTCTGTGGAACCTACACCAATTGAAGTAGAAGCTTATGATAGTGATCATGAAACTTGGATCAAGTCACTACCTGCACTCGTGGGGTGACAAGGATGCGCATCGCTTGAGTTGTACAAGAATCTTGTCTTGAAGGTCATGTTGCTAGACAACAATGAACCCACGAGCTATGGAGAAGCAATGGTGGGCCCAAATTCCGACAAATGGTTAGAAGCCATGAAATCCGAGATAGGATCCATGTATCAGAACAAAGCATGGACTTTGGTGGACTTGCCCGATGATCAGCAAGCCATTGAGATAAATGGATCTTTAAGAAGAAGACGGACGTGGACGGTAATGTCGCCGTCTATGAAGCTCGACTTGTGGGGAAGAGTTTTTCACAAGTTCAAAGAGTTGACTACGATGAGTTTTTCTCATCCGTAGCGATGCTTAAGTCCGTCGGAATCATGTTAGCATTAGCTGCATTTATGAAATCGCGATGGATGTCAAAATGAGTTTCCTTACCGCCAGTAAGGAAAGGTTGTATGTGATACAATCGAGAAAAGTTTTGTCGATCCTAAGGATGCTAAAAGGTATGCTAGCTCCAATGATCCTTCTAAGGACCGGAGTAAGCATCTCGGAGTTGGAATATGTACTTTGATAAGATGATCAAAGATTTTGGGTTTATACAAAAGTTTATGAGAAACTTGTATTTCCAAAGAAGTGAGTGGGAGCACTATAGAATTTCTGATGAGTATATGTTATTGACATATTGTTGATCAGAAATGATGTAGAATTTTTCTGTAAAGCATATAGGGTGATTTGAAAAGTGTTTTTCAATAGAAAACCTGGATTAAGCTACTTGAACATTGGGCATCAAGATCTATGAGGATAGATCGAAAACGCTTAATGGTACTTTCAAATGAGCATATACCTTAACATGATCTTGAAGGTGTTCAAGATGGATCAATCAAGAAGGAGTTCTTGCCTGAGTTGTAAGGTATGAAGTTAAGACTTAAAGCTCGACCACGGCAGAAGAGAGAGAAAGGACGAAGGTCGTCCCCTATGCTTTATACATAGGCTCTATAGTATGCTATGCTGTGTACCGCACCGGAAGTGTGCCTTGCCATGAGTCATCTAAGGGTACAAGAATGATCCAGAATGGATCATTGGACAGTGATCAAAATTGTCCTTGGAGTAAATAAGGACATGTTTCTTGATTATGGAGGTGATAAAGAGTTGGCGTAAAGGGTTACGTCGATGCAAGCTTTAACACCTATCCGAAAGTGACTCGAGTAGCAAACCGGATACGATAGTGGAGCAACCATTTGGAATAGCTCCAAGTGAAGCGTGAAAGCAGCATTTACAATATGACCTAAAATTTGCAAAGCACACACGGACTGAAAGGTTCAGACCCGTTGACTAAAACCTCTCTCACAAGCAAAACTTGATCAAACCCCAGAACTCATTTGATGATGTTGGTCACATGGCGATGTGACCTGTCAATGTTAATCACATGGCGATGTGAACTAGAATATTGACTCTAGTGCAAGTGGGAGACTGTTGGAAATATGCCCTAGAGGCAATAATAAAAGTATTATTATATTTCCTTGTTCATGATAATTGTCTTTATTCATGCTATAATCAGTATTATCCGGAAATCGTAATACACGTGTGAATACATAGACCACAATATGTCCCTAGTGAGCCTCTAGTTGACTAGCTCGTTGTGATCAACAGATAGTCATGGTTTCTGCTATGGACATTGGATGTCGTTGATAACGGGATCACATCATTAGGAGAATGATGTGATGGACAAGACCCAATCCTAAGCATAGCACAAAGATCGTAGTTCGCTTGCTAGAGCTTTTCCAATGTCAAGTATCTCTTCCTTAGACCATGAGATCGTATAACTCCGGATACCGTAGAAGTGCTTTGGGTGTATCAAACGTCACAACGAATCGGGTGACTATAAAGGTGCATTACGGTATCTCCGAAAGTGTCTCATTGGGTTGACACGGATCGAGATCGATTTGTCACTCCGTAAACGGAGAGGTATCTCTGGGCCCACTCGGTAGGACATCATCATAATGTGCACAATGTGACCAAGGGGTTGATCACGGATGATGTGTTGCGGAACGAGTAAAGAGACTTGCCGTAACGAGATTGAACAAGGTATCGGTATACCGACGATCGAATCTCGCAAGTAAAATACCGCTAGACAAAGGGAATTGTATACGGATCGACCGAGTCCTTGACATCATGGTTCATCCGATGAGATCATCGTGGAACATGTGGGAGCCAACATGGGTATCCAGATCCGCTGTTGGTTATTGACCGGAGAACGCCTCGGTCATGTCTACATGTCTCCCGAACCCGTAGGGTCTACACTTAAGGTTCGATGACGCTTAGGGTTATAAAGGAAGCTTGTATGTGGTTACCGAATGTTGTTCGGAGTCCCGGATGAGATCCCGGACGTCACGAGGAGTTCCGAAATGGTCCGGAGGTAAAGATTTATATATGGGAAGTCCTGTTTTGGTCACCGGAAAAGTTTTGGGGTTTATCGGTAACGTACCGGGACCACCGGGAGGGTCCCGGGGGTCCACCAAGTGGGGCCACCTGCCCCAGAAGGCTGCGTGGGCCAAGTGTGGGAGGGGACCAGCCCCTAGGTGGGCTGGGGCGCCCCCCACCAAGGCCCAAGGCGTGGGAAGTGGGGAAGGGGGGCAAACCCTAGGGCAGATGGGCCCTAAGGCCCACCCTGGGTGCGCCTCCCCCTTTCTTCCCCTCTGGCCGCCACCCAGATTGGATCTGGAGGCTGGCCGCACCCCTTGGGGGTGGGAAACCCTAAAGGGGGCGCAGCCCCCCTCTCCCCCTATAAATAGTGAGGCATAGGGCTGCCCAGAGGACACACAGAATACACGTGATTCGATCTCTGCCTTTGGTTGCAGCCCTCTCCTCTCTCCCAAGTACTCCTCCTCTCCCGTGGTGCTTAGCGAAGCCCTGCTGGATTGCCACACTCCTCCATCACCACCACGCCGTTGTGCTGCTGCTGGATGGAGTCTTCCTCAACCTCTCCCTCTCTCCTTGCTGGATCAAGGCGTGGGAGACGTCACCGGGCTGTACGTGTGTTGAACGCGGAGGTGCCGTATGCTCGCACTTGATCATCGGTGATTTGAATCACGACGAGTACGACTCCATCAACCCCGTTCACTTGAACGCTTCCGCTTATCGATCTACAAGGGTATGTAGATGCACTCTCTTTCTACTCGTTGCTGGTCTCTCCATAGATAGATCTTGGTGACACGTAGGAAAATTTTTGAATTTCTGCTACGTTCCCCAACATAACTCTCTTCCTATGCATCGGCATGTCATAAAAGAACAATTCATGCACGCATAGTAAAGGCCAATGCATAGTATAAACAGTTTATTGCAATTTTATCGTGTTGGAAACATAGAGAGGTGGAGATATAGTTCCTCTCTCATAATAATTGCAAGTAGGAGCAGCAAGCACATGCATATCACATCCATCAAAATTATCATATGCAATGGTAAAAGGCAACCCATCAATATAATCTTTAATAAGCACAAACTTCTCCGATATAGTGTAGTCGGGAGAATTCAAAAAGATAATAGGACTATCATGTGTGGGTGCAATAGCAACAATTTCATGTTTAACATAAGGAACTATAGCAAGTTCATCTCCATAAGAATAATTCATATTGGCATCTTGGCCACAAGCATAGCAAGCATCATCAAAAAGGGATATTTCAAACAAATTCAAGGGATCATAGCAATCATCATAGCAATCATCCTTCGGTAAGCACGAAGGGGAATTAAATAATGTATGAGTTGGAGGGTTACGCTCATTAGAAGGTGGGCACGGGTAGCTAATCCGCTCTTCCTCCTTTTGTTCTTCGCTCTCCTCATCATCTTTTTCATCCAATGAGCTCACTGTTTCATCAATTTCTTCTTCCATAGCTTCCTGCAAAATATTAGTCTCTTCTTGGACAGCGGAGAAGTCCTCAATATATGGTTTGACATAGGCATTAGAAGCATAATTATCATAACAATATTGAAATATGGCAAAATTTTCAGATTTGTAAAGAGTAGCATCATACTTTTCAATCAAAGAGGCAATCTCATAAGCACCTTTAAAAGCAACAAATTCTTCAATTTGTTGAACATCATAGTAATTGTAAACACCCTTAGCATACAAAGATACGATTCCATTATCACTAAACAAGAATTGATAGGGTAGTTGTTTCTTAGGGTCTTCAGAACAACAAGTAAACTCATATATTTCACATAAATTCCAAGCATAGCATTGCAAACATTGAATTTGATCCAATAATAGTTTCCCTTTTTCAGATATACGGTGTCGCACAAAACAAGCATGCTCATCTAAAGATTTTCCCTCAACTAAGCTAGTTGGGGTTTCAGCACGAGCATAAAGGGATCAAAGATGATCCAAGTAAAAAGCTTCAGGACTGTGATAGATTTTGAGTGGTTCTTCAACCATTGGTGCAGTAGGTACAACTATTTTTTTGGTATTTTGCGTTTCCTACCCATAACTAAAGATAGAAAACAACTAAGAACAGCAAATAAAAATTACTTAGTGATAAAGCAAACAAGCACACACGAGAATATTCACCCCACGCTATGACTCCCCGGCAACGGCGCCAAAAAGGTCTTGATAACCCGCAAGTATACGGGATAGTTGTAGCCTCTTTCGATAAGTAAGAGTGTCGAACCCAACGAGGAGCTAAAGGTAGAACAAATACTCTATCAAGTCCTATCGGCCACTGATATGACTCTACGCACGCTTGACATTCGCTTTACCTAGAACAAGTATGAAACTAGAGGTACTTTGTAGGTGTGATAGGATAGGTTTGCAAGATAATAAAGAGCACGTAAATAAAAGCTAGGGGCTGTTTAGATAAAGATGCAATAAAGTAAATATAGCGAGTGTGGAAAGGTGGTGGTGGGAGTTGTGAAATTGTCCCTAAGCAATTGACTACGTTACTAGACCGGTAATCACTATTGCAATTCTATTTGAGGGAGAGACATAAGCTAACATACTTTCTCTACTTGGATCATATGCACTTATGATTGGAACTCTAGCAAGCATCCGCAAATACTAAAGATTCATTAAGGTAAAACCCAACCATAGCATTAAAGTATCAAGTCCCCTTTATCCCATACGCAACAATCCCCTTACTCGGGTTTGTGTTTCAGCCACTCACGCAACCCACTATAAGCGAATCATGAACGCATTGCAACACCCTACAGCCGGAATCCCTCACGCTTGCGCGACATGGAGGGCACAATAGGACAGCACCAATAATAAAATATTCAACTCAAACCAATCATAGCAATTCATCAATCACCGATAGGACAACAAAAATCTATTCAGACATCATAGGACGGCAACACATCATTGGAAAATAATATGAAGCATAAAGCACCATGTTCAAGTAGAGGGTACAGCGGGTTGCGGGAGAGTGGACCGCTGGATATAGATGGGGGAAGGTGATGGAGATGTTGGTGAAGATGACGACGGTGTTGGTGAAGATCGCGGTGATGATGATGGCCCCCGTCGGTGTTCTGGCGCCACCGGAAGCAAGGGGGAGAGAGCCCCCCTTCTTCCTCTTCTTCCTTGACCCTCTCCTAGATGGGAGAAGGGTTTCCTCCGTCCTTGGCTCCCATGGCGTGGGAGGGCGAGAGCCCCTCCGAGATTGGATCTATCTCTCTTTACGCGTTCGAATCCTTCCCTTCACCGTTTCTTTTATATCTGGAGATCCGTAACTCCGATTGGGGTGAATCTTTCGACCAGATTTTTCTCATAAAATTAGATTTCTTGCGGCAAAAGAAGAGCGTCAACCGCCTTACGGGTGGCCCACGGTAGTCAGAGGCGCGCCAGGGGGGGCGCCCCTATCTCGTGGGCCACCCGGACACCGTTCGCTGATTCTTCCTCCAAAAATCACAAATATTCCAAAATAATTCTCCGCGGTTTTATCCCGTTTGGACTCCGTTTGATATTGGGTTTCTGCGAAACAAAAACATGCAATGTATATGAACGGCCTTTGAGCAATCGGATCAATATGTTAGTCCCAAAAATAGTATAAAAAGTTGCCAAAAGTATATAAAAGTTGAATAATATTGGCATGGAACAATCAAAAATTATAGATACGACGGAGACGTATCAGGTACCTATGTTTGAGCTGTGCGTAGCAACAGACTCTCTTTGGTCCCTTGGGTGTGAAGCTCCCAAGCTTTTTTTATATGGCTTTATAAGCCGGTTTAATGGGTAACTAAAACTCCGCTTTGAAAGCATAAGCCCCCATGTAACCAAGAAGACATATAAGACGAAATGGCAGAGGCCCCGCTTTAGCAAGGATGCCGGTTTATTTATTGATCATAATATGTACATTGTCAAAAATATATACATAGTAGGAGCATGTGGCGCAGGTGTAGTAAGGCCAAAGATGAGCTATATTCCATGGTCGGCGAGTCTACTCCTCTGATTTGTGTGAGTCTTTGTGCTCTCGAACATCAATGAGGTAGTATGACCCGTTGTTCAGATTCTTGCCGACCACAAAGGGCCCTTCCCAAGGTGGAGACAAGTTGTGCATGTCTGTCTGATCTTGGATGAGCCGGAGCACCAAGTCGCCTTCTTGGAAAGTCATGGTTTTAACCCGGCGGCTGTGATAACGCCGCAAGTCTTGCTGATGAATCGCCAAGCGAGCCGCCGCAATATCCCGTTGTTCATCTAACAGGTCCAATGCATCCCGGCATGCTCTTTCATTATCCGCTTCAACGTAAGCTGCCACTCGGGGCGAGTCATGGTGAATATCACTTGGGAGAACTGCTTCCACTCCATAAACCATGAAGAAGGGTGTGTAACCCGTAGATCTATTGGGAGTGGTGTTAATGCTCCATAAAACAGAGGGCAACTCCTCCACCCAACAACCCGGCGTCCGCTGCAAAGGGACCATAAGCCGGGGCTTGATACCCTTTAGGATTTCCTGATTAGCTCTCTCCGCTTGACCATTAGATTGGGGGTGGGCCACTGATGATACATCAAGCTGGATGTGCTCACGTTGACAGAACTCTTCCATAGCTCCCTTGGAGAGATTCATGCCATTATCTGTTACAATGTTGTGTGGAAAACCAAAGCGGAAGATCACCTTCATCAATTGAACCGTCGTGGCCGCATCACACTTTCTCACTGGCTCTGCCTCCACCTACTTCGTAAATTTATCAACCGCCACCAGAAGGTGGGTCTTCTTACCCTTGGACCTCTTAAAAGGCCCAACCATATCCAACCCCCAAGTTGCAAATGGCCAAGTGATTGGAATCATCCTCAACTCCTGTGCTGGAAGATGAGCTCGACGTGCAAACTTCTGACAGCCGTCACACTTCCAAACCAGATCCTCCGCATCAGCATGAGCTGTTAACCAGTAAAAACCATGCCGGAAAGCCTTAGCCACCAAGGATTTTGAACCGGCATGATGACCACAATCTCCTTCGTGGATTTCACGCAAGATCTCACAGCCTTCTTTAGGAGAAACACAACACTGAAACGCCCCTGAGACACTTCAATGATGTAACTCGCCATTGACAATAGTCATGGACTTAGACCGCCGGATTATCTGTCTGGCCAAAATTTAGTCCTCAAGTAACCCGCCCCGGTTCATGTACGCCAGGTACGACAATGTCCAATCGGGAATAGCATGAAGAATCGCCACCAATTGAGCTTTTGGGTCTGGAATAGCCAGCTCCGTTGGTATCTTGACCGACGAATTATGCAGAACGGCAAGAAAAACATTAGGCGGCACCGGTTTACGCTAGGATCCGAGCCGGCTTAAAGTGTCCACCGCTTCATTCTTGTGCCGATCAATGTGCTCGACCTGGTACCCTTTGAAGTGACTGGCAATAATATCCACCTCACACCGATAAGCCGCCACAAGTGGATCCTTAGAATCCCACGTACCAGATACTTGCTGAGCCACTAAATCGGAGTCGCCAAAGAAACGTACCCGGATTAAGCTCATCTCCTTAGCCATTCGAAGACCATGGAGCAAAGCCTCGTATTCATCTGCATTGTTAGTACAGGGAAACATTAAGCGGCGAACATAACAGAATTTGTCACCTCGAGGGGAAGTAAGAACCACTCCAGCCCCCGAGCCCTCCAATTGTCTGGATCCATCAAAGTGAATAGTCCAGTATGTGTTATCCGGTTTATCCTCCGGTGCCTGCAACTCTGTCCAGTCGTTGATGAAATCCATGAGTGCTTGGGACTTGATAGCCGTGCGAGGCATATATTTTAATCCGTGAGGCCCAAGCTCAATAGCCCACTTAGCGACCCGGCCAGTCGCCTCCTTGTTCTGAATGATGTCTCCCAATGGAGCAAAACTGACCACAGTGATGGGATGGCCTTGAAAGTATTGCTTAAGCTTCCGGCTTGCCATAAGCACTCCATACACCAGCTTCTGCCAATGGGGATATCTCTGTTTGGACTCAATAAGTACCTCACTGATATAATAAACTGGCCGTTGAACCGGATATTCCTTACCAGCCTCTTTGCGCTCTACCACAATAGCCACGCTGACAGCTCGGGCATTAGCAGCCACATATAACAGCAAAGGTTCCTCATCGATGGGGGCAGCAAGAACGGGCGGTTCGGCTAACTGTCTCTTCAAATCCTCAAACGCCGCATTAGCAGCATCACTCCAGACGAAGTTGTCCGTCTTCTTCATCATCTGATAAAGCGGGATTGCCTTCTCCCCCAACCGGCTGATAAACCGTCTTAGTGCTGCAATACGACCCACCAGTCATTGAACGTAATTGATACACGCCGGTTTAGCCAGGGACGTAATAGCCTTGATCTTCTCTAGATTAGCTTCAATGCCCCTGTTAGACACCAGAAAACCCAAGAGCTTGCTAGCTGGCACACCAAAAACACACTTAGCCGGATTAAGCATCATCTTATAAACCCTCAGATTATCAAAAGTTTCCTGCTAGTCAGCTATGAGTGTCTATGCCTTCCTGAATTTCACCATGATATCATCCACATAAGCATGAACGTTGCGCCAGATCTGATTATGAAGGCAATTCTGCACACACCGCTGCTAAGTCGCCTGAGCACTCTTGAGCCCAAAAGGCATAGAAACATAGCAGAAGGCTCCAAAAGGAGTTATAAAAGTCGTCTTCTCCTGGTCCTTAACTGCCATTTTGATCTGATGGTAACCCGAATAAGCATCCAGAAAACTCAAACGCTCACAACCCACCTTAGTATCAATGATTTGATCAATACGAGGGAGGGCAAAGGGATCAGCTGGGCAGGCCTTGTTCAAATCCGTGTAGTCCACACACATACGCCAAGTGTCGTTCTTCTTAAGTACCAGCACCGGGTTAGCCAACCACTCAGGGTGAAAGACCTCCATGATAAACCCTACTGCCAATAGCCGGGCTACCTCTTCACCAACGGCCTTGCGTCTCTCTTCATTAAAGCGGCGAAGAAACTGTTTGACCGGTTTAAACTTGGGATCAATATTAAGAGTGTGCTCAGTGAGTTCCCTCGGCACACCTGGCATGTCAGAAGGTTTCCATGCAAAGATGTCCCGGTTCTCACGGATGAACTCGATGAGCGCGCTTTCCTATTTCGGATCCAAGTTAACACTGATGCTAAACTGCTTGGATGAATCGCCAGGAACAAAATCAACCAACTTGGTCTCATCAACCGATTTAAACTTCAAAGCCGGATCATGCTCTGTAGTGGGTTTCTTCAGAGAAGTAATATCCGCCGGATCAACATTGTCTTTATAGAATTTTAACTCCTCTATTGCACAAACTGACTCAGCATAAGCCACATCACCTTCCTCGCATTCCAAAGCAATCTTGCGGCTGCCATGAACTGTGATGGTCCCCTTATGACCCGGCATCTTGAGTTGCAGATAAACATAACACGGCCTTGCCATGAACTTAGCATAAACCGGCCGTCCAAACAGGGCATGATACGGACTTCTGATTTTGACCACTTCAAAGGTCAATGTCTCGGACCTTGAATCATGATCATCTCCAAAAACCACCTCCAGAGCTATCTTACCGACCGGG
Source organism: Aegilops speltoides (assembly GCA_021437245.1). Taxonomy (NCBI): domain Eukaryota; kingdom Viridiplantae; phylum Streptophyta; class Magnoliopsida; order Poales; family Poaceae; genus Aegilops; species Aegilops speltoides. Next base: position 198,907,524 of record CM038142.1, on the reverse strand, counting down.
TAGGCCGATTTACCAGGTACCACACTGTGAAAAATGGTGTTCGATGATTTAAGATTCTTATCCGTTAACCCCATACGCCGGAAGGTTTCATAATACAAGATGTTGATACTACTCCCTCCATCCATGAGCACCTTGGTGAACTTATAACCTCCAACCTGCGGTGCGACCACTAACGCCAGATGACCCGTTATCAACCCGGGGCGGATGATCTTCTCGACTCCACACAATAGGCTGCTCAGAGCAGCACAGATAACGGGGCACCGCTGGTTCAACGGAGTTCACCGCCCTCTTATGGAGTTTCTGATCGCGCTTGCACAGACTGGTAGTGAAGACATGATATCGCCCACCATTTAAGCGCTTCGGTTACTCGATAACTGATCGCCGCTGCTTTGTTAACTCCCCTGTTGATTATAACCACCTTAGTTGCCCTGATTGCCTTGATTGCCCTGTCCACCTTGGTTACCCTGAAAACCTGAACGGGGTTACCTCCACCATAACCCGGTCCGTGAAACCTGGGTCCTGAACCGCCGGATGGTCCATGATCATACCAGAAAAGATCTGAATTTTTGAACTCTCGCATAATGAAGCAATCCTTCCATAATGAAGCAATCCTTGCGTCCTATGCTTTGGGCAAGGCTGGTTCAATAGACGCTCCAGATTCATGCCTGATCCTCCGCCCCGTGGGGGCAGTTTACCCTTGTGGCGCTGATTACTGCCCTGCACATTGGTGTTAGCCACAAAGCCAGAATTATTATCCGCCTTGCGCTTATCGTTATTCCCATGGCTCGCCTGGTTATGCTGCTGCCCTTTTGCACCGACGTTCTTCTTTCCCTTCTCCGGATCCTCGTCGCCAGACTCGGGATCCTTAGAATTATCAGAATTGGCATACTTAACCAAAGCTGCCATAAGCGGGGCCATGTCATTGCAGTGACGCTTGAGCCGTCCCAACTTCAACTTCAACGGTTTAAACCGGCAATTGCCGTGTTATGATTGTCGAATCAGCATTGATGTGGTCCAATGAATGCAGAATTTCCGAAAACCAACGCACCCAATGAGTCGTTGATTCGCCTTCTCCTTGGACACAGGCGGCCAGATCCACGATTGACATGGGTTACTTGCACGTGTCTTTGAAGTTTGCTATAAACCGGGCCTTCAACTCGTCCCATGAACCGATCGAATTAACCGGCAGACTCTTTAACCAAGTGTGGTCCGTTCCATCCAACATCATGGTGAAGTACTTTGCACACGCCGCTTTATCCACATCCAGCATATCCATCGCCATCTCATAACTCTCAACCCATGACTCGGGGGGTAAATCGGTGATGTAATTAGGCACCTTACGCGGGCCCTTGATCCTTGGGTAAGCGCACATTACGCAGAGCTGGGGCGAGACACGGTACTCCCCAAGAGCTGAAAGCCAATCCTCATTCAACTGATGCTGTCGGTTGAACCGGAGCGGGTTGATGATTCGCAGATTGGCTTTGCCAAGCTCGCCGCTAACTCTACCTCCGTCGTGTTTCGCCATTGTTTACTACATCCCGAGCATTCATACCACCGCTACTGGATTGGGCCCTCGAGGGCATCACGGTGTCACAGACCGCTTGACACACCGGTTCATCAATGTGCTCACAGTAACTCTTGCTCTGGACGAGGGGTTGAAGGTATTCTATCTCGGCTATATGAATAAGCCTGCTGTTGCACCATAGCGGTTTGAAGAAGATCCCTGGCCCGTCGCGTTTCAACCACCGCCAGTGATTCGCCCTCCATGGGAATAGCTGCCAAACGAGACGCCACAGCAATCATGTTATCCAAAGGGCTAGAGAAGTGACCCGGCGGCGTCGGCATGTATTGTGTGTAGGAGATATGCCCTAGAGGCAATAATAAATGATATTGTTTATCTCCGAGTTCATAATTATGTTTATGTTCCATGCTATAACTGCAATGATTCTCGAGTCTACAATATCCATGAGGCTCGGAGGAAGACTCATATGCACGTGTGGAATAATAAACGGTAAGAAGTATTCCTAGTTTGGCCTCTAAGACTAGCTCAAGTGTTGCATGATGGTTCCGTTTTCCTGATCATGGGCATGTCTATGCCAGCAACTTTGAGGGCACAATGTTAAGAAAACATTTGTGTTGAATCGACCCGGTTTGATGTTATGCTATGAGATTCATTCGTCACAAGTTAATGGTAAATAACACAGAGATGGTTAACGTTTGCATGATTCCTTAGACCATGAGAGTATCGAGTTTCTTCATGCTTGCTTCATGAACTTTGGGGTTTGTTAAACATCATCCTTAAATGGGTGGCTATTACGGCGGCTTACGGGTTCATGGAAAAGTGTGTCAAGTAACTTGATAGCTCAAGATTGGGATTTGCTCCTCCGACGATGGAGAGATATTCTCGGGCCCTCTCGGTGTTACGGTATCCATCAGCGTGTGTCCATACACAGTGTGATTTGATCACAGGGATGCCGGAACACATAAACGAGAAAAGAGAACAAAACCAATAACGAGGTAACTAGCATAGTGGACAAGTTGTTGATCCACGGGGATGCAAGTAAAATCTCACCTCGGGTCTTTGTAACATATCGTGAAGCAACAGGAATAGCACACGACAACTGGAGGTTCACTCGAATATTCATTCGTGTGGGTATAGGGGTCAATATGGGTGTCCACGGCTCCGATGTTGATCATTGATCGGAAGGGGTTCCGGGTCATGTCTATACTTCACCGAACCTATAGGGTCACACGCTTAAGGATCATCTATCTGTTGAATACTAGACAGGGAGTCTGAGAGAAAATCACCGAAAAAAGTTTTGGACACCGAATGGTTTTGGACGGCGGAATCATACAGAGAGAGGTCATCTGATAAGTTTCGATGATACCGAAAAGTTGTTTCGGATATACCATTAAGTCAAATTGGTTTCGCACATGCCCGATAATTCTTGGAGGGTGCCGTAATCATTCTAGAAGCTTTTGGAATTTTACGAGATAAAACCGAAATGTTCCGAGTGCGGAACCACTTGGATGTGTTTCATGATGAAAATCACTAAAATGGAATTGTTTCAGAACGCGTTGAAAATTATTATGGTGGGTATTGGAAATGTTCTAAGCCCACATAAATATTTTCAGTTCGAACGGACGCTGAAAAATGTCGTCGTGAATAGTGAAAGTGCTTTTTGGGATATTTTATGGAAAGCCACCTTTTGGGGCTTTACCCAAAAGATCTAGGGATGACATGGATGGATTGGGAGGCCCTCATGGGGGCCCCCCAAGGGGTGTGTCCGGCCACACTTGGGGCTCCACCTTGGAGCCCCTCTTGTTCCTTGGTTTCACTCTTATGCCCTTGAGGAAAGACGTCATTCATGTGCATTTTGGGTTTTTGTATTAAACTACCCTACCCCTTGGGATTTCCTATAAATAGAGGTGGAGGGGCAGCCCTCCACACTCATCCCTTCTCACATACAAGTGCCATGCAATGATCTGGCTTCTTCTCTCCCTCCCACGAAAAGAGTTTCAGAGAGCCGTAAGGTTGTGCCGGGTTCGGCAGAACTAGTTCGACGGCGAAGCCTCACGGATAGATGACATCGTATGTGTGCAACTCAGAGAGATCGTAGTTTCGGTCTTAGTTCGTGAGTGCCTCCCGAAGGGCTGTCCGTGTGACCGTCCAAGTTTTAAAGGTCCTCCCGAAGGGCTGTCCGAGTGACCGTTCAAGTTTCGAAGGTCCTCCTGAAGGGCTGTCCGCGACACCGTCCGGGGGGCTGTTCGACCGCCTCCCGGAGGGCTGTCTGAGGAGCAGATGAGGGTATACATCCTCGCGGTTGGGAGGTTGTAAATCCTAACTGCGGATTCAGACCACGATCGCCATCGACTCTACTTCCGCTACGCCACGAAGTCGGTAACTAAAAAGATCAAACCATGTATGCAGTCTCCATAGTGGTCCTGGGCTGGTGCGTAGGTCGGAAATTTTTTGTTTTCTGCTGCGTTCCCCTACATTGTGGCGGGTTATCTGTTCGTCGAGGCGGGCCCGTCACCCGTGGCTGACCCGGCGCTCCTGTCCCAGGTGCCTCGGTCCGGTTCACTGCTGCCGGATCACTTGGTCCAGCTCCTGGCGTATTGAAGAGATTCATTCCTTCGTAAACCGGCGGCAGACGAGATCGTGCCTCCGCCTTAGTACTTCGTTTGATGCGCTCGATCCAAAGATGAGCGGTAATTTCGCTACCGAACTATCGCGATCGGGCATCTAAAGCGTCCCGTTCTTCAGCCATCCTGGTTTCCTCAGCCGCCAATTCCTCCTTGGCCTGAGTTATCTGATCCCGCAGCTTTGTAACCTCCGTGTTATGCTGATCCTGAGTCTTCGGGGTAACTGCTGTGGTCAACAATGTCGTCCAGGCGTCCAATAAACTGGACAAAACTTGAGCCGGCCGGCGCACAGGGCCTCCTGCCCCGGCGGCCGATCCGAAAATCATTGCTGCTGCAGTTGAAGATTGCAATGTGGGCTGCGTACCGACCATGAAGATTGCAACCCGGTTCGGCGGTTCAAAGGGGTCCGGAATACTATCGCCATCGGAACAGCCCTTGATCCAGCCGTCTTGCAATTGGTACAGCGACTCGGTTTCGCCAGTGGATGACTCACCATCTGAGTAGATGACCGTCTCACCGTCGGACACCGGTTCAGATTTCGCACCATGGATGAATCCTACGAACGCACGCTTCATGGCAGGCTGAACCCGGGTAGGACTCGCACACTGAGCCGTCTCGACGAGGTCGGTGGAGATGTCCGGCTCAGGGCCCGGTTCACCGATCTTGCCGATGAAAACGTGAATTCCGCCAAAGGGGACCCGACACCAGACTAATTGAGCGGCCTCGGGCCCCAGCCTGCGTCGTCGATGTAGAGCTTGCCGTGACGACTCTTGGTCATCCGGCCAACCGCGTATCCCTTGAGTCCTTCAAAGTTGCCCTTCAACAACTTGAAACCATTGTGCGATAGCCCCACGGTGGGCGCCACCTGTCATGGAATTAAAACGTCAGATGTCCTAGTGAGAGGACTTAGTCGTGGAGCCATCACAACAAGATTAGCTTAAAGGGGTTAAACCGGACAAAGGACACGGGGAGTTTATACTGGTTTAGCCCCTTGCGGTGAAGGTAAAAGCCTACGATCCAGTTCTGGTGGAATTGATGGCATCTCAATGAGCAGGGAGCGAATCCGCTTTACCTATCTCTCGAGTTGTTGTTTCTTGTCCCTGAACTGCCGCCGGGTCGTCCCTTTATATACACAGGTTGACGCCCGACGGTTTACAGAATACCGAGGCCAGCTCATACACGTGTCCGGCTCTGTTTCTACCTTTCCTGAACTTACAACACAAGTTACACATCTCATGGCGGTTTATGACTATGGGCCCTAATCCGCCCTTGGGCCCTAGGCCTCTAAGCTTCAATAGTACAGCGCCATATTCCTTGTCTTCACGGGCTTTAATACGGATGAGCATAACCCGACCCCTCCTGGGCAGTTTATACTCATTAGTTATATCCCCAACAAATGGCCTCACTGGCCCGCACAAGCACCGTTTCCCACCGTGTGACGCGACGGCGACGAAACGGAATTAATCATGAATTGTTATCGTGTGATCAGTATGCCATGCATGTACCACCAAATAAAGATTACACCCCGCATCCCCACTGCTGGTTCAATGGCTGGTGATACCAGGAGCGCACGCACTCGTCCGCTCCTACCAATTTCTGGGATTAATAGGATTAATTAAATCCTAACACTCCCCCTAATCCATACTTGTTAGTGTAAGTATCATCATCTTGAAAAAGCTCCTCCAAAAACCCTGTGGGAAAAATATGAGGAGATAAGTGTTTAATATGTTGCTAAAAACTCCTTCAAACCTAGTGGGAAAATAAGGAGAAAATGATGCAACACATAATGGTTATTGTATTTTTTAACTCAATGCGAGAGAACTCATAGAGTTTAGAGGACAATAAATATGTCACATATACTTTCTTAAAAACCCCGGTGGGGAAAACAGAAAATATGACATATGGTCTTGTGTTGATATTGCCTCATTAAAAACCTTTATGAGAACCTATAAAGTAAACTCATGAAGGGGAAAAGAGTATAATATGATGCTTTTAACACGAACAATTTAGGAAGATACCCCCCTGGTTCTTGCATATTCCGAAGTCGTCATATACCAATTCCATGAACACATTCTGGAACATAGAAGTTGGTAGAGACCTGGTGAACAAATCAGTCGCATGATTTATCTTGCAAGATATGCAATATAGTGATATTGCCTATTATGTAACATGTTTGCATCCGGGCAACACAAGTAACATTATGGCTGAGATAATGGTTGGTGGATGTAGCCATGATGTCTGTTTCAAAGACTCTTCATGAGAGGGCTACCACACCTAGTAGGTACACTAAACTTGTCCACGCTCTGACATAGTGGGGATCTGATCGATGTATCCAATGATATCAGTGTTCACATTTCTGTGAAACTGAAAAACCAGGACAAGATGTTTGATGTCTTGGAGATATCAAAAGATATTCTTAAATACCAACCAATTGTGTTTGGTGGATCCAATGGCATTGTGGAATGTTGAGTCCCAATATCTCATTTCCATCACCTCTTGGTCTAAATAGATATTTCTCTACGTCTAGAGAATACTACCATGAGAGTTATGGATGGATAAGATTTGTCCACAATGAATTTTTCCAATATATTTTGGATATAGACAATATAGTATACCATAATGTATGAATGAAGGTACTCAAGTTGTAGTAACGAGCGGTATTTTGGTTTACTCGAATCCTTCATTTTGAACTCCGTCGGAGCGCCACGCACGCGTCTTCCGTCCATCGGATGCCAAGAGCGACCACCTGGGGTCAAGTGTATCCAGAAATAAGAGAAATATGTTCCTACAAGCCTCCTCGGTGATTAGGAAGATCTGACCGTCCATCTTGATTCCTTGATGCGTTTCCAACCGTCGGATCGAGAGCTGGAAGGAGCTGGGCCGTCAGATCGAAGCCGAGGCACAGTAGGAATGAATAGTTACCATCTCGCCGTAAAAATCTCGTGCCACCGCGCGTAATTCCTGTCCCCTGCCAAGGGCATTTTCGTAACTTCGCTATGGGGTTTAAAAGCCCAATGCCCATAGGGTTTCTCCCCAATCGTCTTCCTCCCTCTTCCTGTTCACGGAGGGGAGCCGCCGCCGCCCTTTCCCCTTCCAAAGCTCGCGCTCTTCCTCTCTTCCCCACCCTCCTCGCGCCGCCGGCTGCTGGCCCGCCGACTCCTTCGTCTCCGGGAAGCACCGCCCTGTTTGCTCCTGTTCGGCGGCGGCCGTGGTCGAGCTCGAGCCCGGGCGCGGCGGTGCGTTGTTGTTGAGCACGGCTGCGGCCCGAAGCAGCAGGGGTAGAGGCGCAGGGCGAGGAGCACCCGCCGGAGGCGCTCGATGTGGCTCCCCCGTCTCTCCTCCTTCTACGCTGACTGCGGGTGCTCCCCCGTGGCCCCTCCTTCTCGTCCATCGCTAGGCAGGGCTCGGCTGCAGTTCTACTCCAGGCCCTCTCTCTTTCTCTCTCTCTCTGACTGCTACTGCATCCATCATCTAGGAACCGCTACTCTTGTATAATATTTTTCGTTCGATTTGTTATCTCCCGGTGCTCATCTAGGTCTTTTGTTGCCGTTCGATTTGTTGCTGTTCTAGGGTTAGGATTTGCTATTGGATTGGTGACTGCCGTGAGTTGATAACATGTCAGGCTACTGTGATCTCCCGTCCCTGTTGATCGAGGTTGCTTTGCTGATTCTGACATATGGATGTTGCTCTCCCGAAGTTGAATTTCAAGATACTCGGGGCTGGAATAGCATATGGTCCATGGTCTCTTAAACTGCAATGATTCTGATTATCTCATCACTTGATTGATATGAATGAATGGTCAATTCTGTAGTTTTTTATGGTGCTGGGATGTGCGTTAGATGCATCCTCCCAAGTGCCGGGAGGATACCATGCTGCATGCTCGTTCTTCTTACTCTAGCAGCAGACACTGGAGTAGTTATGCATCTATGATTTTCTGCTGCTTCTGCACCATTGTGTGTTCCATTAGTAGCTTCTGTATGTTATTATAATTAGTTCACACCATTGGTTAATTTTAACTTGAGAGGGGCCAGTATATTATTGTATTATTGGTCCCAAAGATCTAAGATTGATTGAGTTGCTCTTTATATTATATTAACTTCAGTTCCTTTATATTCCAAAAGAAAAGGCATCGAGTAGCAATAAAACGTATGACCTATATGGCACACCCACTGATTTATTTAATTTGTTGCTCACTTAGCTTGATGTGCTTAACCTGCTCTTGTGATTAACCACATGAAGCAATGAAGGTGATGTGGATCCTAAGCCCCAATTTATATGTTTTGATTTTGAGTTTACATCTGGCTAGATGTCAGGTAATAGAAATAAATTTTAGTTGCTTTATGCCTCAATGTTGTTCATACCATGTTCTTCAGATGAGTACAATTATCAATCTCCATGGTATCAAAATTTGTACCTCTTCCTGATTTAGATTCAGTTTAGCTATTTACCATGATTCAATATATTCATCTTATGGACAAAAAAAAATCATGTTTTGAGGTGAGAGGGAGAGGTTCAAGATGAAGGATGAGATTTCTATTTGATGTTGGGATAGAGCAGGACAATCCATTGCATAGTTGTTTGCTTACAACAAGTTGATTACGAGTCTATTCGGGTGCATAGTCGTTCGATGCTTGCATGGTGTACATCTGAATAATGTTTGTTATTACATATGTGTCCTTCTATTGTTTTTTTTGGTTGACCAATGTGTAGGTCTGATCCAGTGACAACAACAACAGCGCAGGGTGCATGAGAAGGCCTACATATTTTTGAAAAGAGCACGCCGTTGCCATCGACGGGAGAAGCGCATGCTGCTGCTCATGCGGCTACTCCATCAAGGTCACCCATTGCCCGACCGTTGTCCTCGCGCTGTGCGTGCACTTAGGTGGTACATCCCAGGTTCCTATATAACACATGCACACATACGCACACAGTATATGCATGTATCCCTCACTCTATATGCATGTATCTTTCTCGGTCCCAGTCCCCTTTTTGCTATTAGTTCATCCCTGTCATGATCACTAAGGTTATTCTTGGTTTTGTAGTTGTGGATTGCTATGGAGAATGAATGCCCTGATTAATTAGTATTTAGATGTATTATCCCAGACCTCAGATGGATTAGTTTTGAGGTACTTTTTTGAGTTAGAGATTTGTCAATCCATGCATATGTTACATATTTTTGCATCTTAGGTTGTATATTTCAGATGCTGGAACTGAGAGAGCACTTCAATGTCGCTGCTAATGTTGGGTGCTACTTTGGTATGCCTCTTTTTCTCGTGTTCCTTTGTTAGTTTTTTTGCTTATATAATGCACCCTTTTATTCCGTTAGCAGGAATTTCAACTAGGATATGAACACAAGAAGGCTTGAGCAAAACACTCTTGTGTTGCTCAAGGGCTTGGTTAATGAGTGCGAAAATAAGAGGTGTGGGAAATTAATTGTGAGGAGGCTAGCTTTATGTTTTTTAAATCTGCTGCATATGTGTGAATTTTTCCTTGCTACCCATGCTGTCAGAGAAATCTCTAGCTATTCTTTCAGATTGTATGACCTGCTTCCATTTCTTCTCTATGCACAAATTATTTCTCATCATTGATGGGTAGCTGCCTTGCTTATATATGGATATGTTTCCTTTGTAGTGAATTTGCAGAAGTTGCTAAACTTTGATAGCGTCCGACGGGTGCTTTGTTTCTTCTTTCTCGCGAGATCCCGGCCATGGTGAGCTCCCCCTCCCTCCCCTCCCACCCCCGCTCCTCCTCCCAAAGCTGCCGGTCACATGAACACTTATTCTCTTTGTGCTTACTGTTTTACAGATGTTGAGGTTTGACCCTGAATGCTTGGGTCTAGGTAGTTGGCGATTGTTATGGCTAATTTTTTTTAAATAATACATTTTTTTTATTAATTTACAAAAATATTACGCTGATATAATAATTTTGAAAATATTATCCATCGGCCCACAAGAAGTCGATTAGTCCTAGTCGGCCCACAAAGCAGTCGACTGGTACCTATTCGCTTCTCGCGAGCCGATTGGGCTCTCGCCAACAGATCAAGTCCGATCGGCCAGTGGTGGTCGATAAGGTCGATCGGACCCTCGTTGGTCGACAGAACTAATTGGCCACCGCCACCGATAGGACTAATTGGCTCTTTCTTGTAGCCGATGGTGCATGCATTCCACATTAATTTTTTTTTGACCAGAGGATTTTTTTTTCAAAACTCGACATATTTTCCGCCACTGCTCCTCGCCACCCATTTCTCATCCAATTGCTCGCCATATGTTCCCGCCACCTGTTTCCCGCCATATGTTCCCGCCAACTCTTTCCCGCCACTCGTTTCCCGCCAACTCTTTCCCGCCACTTGTTTCCCGCCATATGTTCCCGCCACTCGTTTCCCGCCATATGTTCCCGCCAACTCTCTACCTATAAAAACCCCTTTAGACCGAGGTGGATAAGCATTCCAGTGTAGTTTAGTTGAGATGTCTCATTATCCTTTTGATCGTAGTTTTCACCACGGGATGAGCAGACTCTTCCGAGCCTAGCTACCGATTTCGGGATGGACAATAGGATAGTTCCATGGGACGAACTCACCCAGTAGTGACACCATAATGAATGAGTTGGCTCACCAATTACGAGGTCCGGGTGGCCCGAAGGACGATGAAGAGGTACGTAAAGAACTTCTTAGGATACATGAAAGGTGGAAGAAGGTGGTGGTGCCAAGAGTGAATCTTTCGAAGACTTTCAAAGAATAATCCATTATTATGGATTGAGGAGAGCGAGGACGAAGATGATATCTTCATGCCACCGCTTAGGGTTCTCGTGATCTTCAAGGGCAAGAGTTCTTCATCATCGAAGGGCAAGAGTTCTTCATCGCCAAAGGGCAAGAGTTACGTGATCGATGGAGGATGACGATGATGACTTCATGTAGTTTTATGTTGTATGTCAGAAGTTCACCTGACGCACTGCTTAATTTAGATGTAGTTCTATGTAGTTGTTTGTACTGCCTTGTTTACGAGCATTACATTCTATCTAAATATGATGTTGTAGTTCGGATAACATAGTACTAAAATAGGGTAGGCATATGTCTCATACATAAGTACATAGTCATTTGTCTCATACATAGAATAGACATAAGTCTCACACATAAATAGATGGTAATGTCTCAGTATTAATAGATAGAAGCGTCGGTGATTTACGCCCGCCTCATGAGGCGGATCTCGAATCGGCGCCCATCCCCATCCGTCAGCGCCCTAATGGGACGCGGTGGAATCTCGACTCTTCCGGTCATGCTGTGTATCTGTGGGGCCCGTGGAGGAGTCGAAACATGTTCATCCGGTGGGTGTCTTTGCGACATCGAACTCAGATGTGATCCTCGGGATGATGATCACTCCCCACGATCATGTGATGCCGACATAGACGCATGATATCCATAGGCTCGCACGACGGAACTTTAAGTCATGAAGTCCGATGTCACTTTGAACTAATATTGAAAACAATAAATATGAAGACACACACCGCGGGCCGTGACGTTTGCTCTCGCTCAAACACAAAGCTCGACGAGGGGCCGTGGTGCCGTGGTCGTGGAGAAAACACTAAGCTCGACGTGGGACCATAGTGTTGTGGATGCCGCCACGATGAACCGCCAGTTGTTCGGAGGGGTGGCACGGTCGCTTACCGATGTGCTAGACGTGGACGTGGTTGATGTTTGCATGGAGGACGCGGATGTCGTGGTTGGTCGCCGAACGACGCCGCTTCTCCGGTGCACGTGATAGCCTCGTGAGACGGCCGTATTTTGTTCTCGCATCCGCTCCAAGAAGGGTTGTATGACAGACGGTGATGAAGAAGAGGTCCCGACGACGATGATCGCCCAAAGGTGGTTACGTCGCCAGACAGCTTCGTTTGTCAAGGTAGCTCGCAAATTTTCGGGGCGATTATTAAGTATGCATGCCAATGTATGTGACAACATTACTTAAAGAAAATATATCTTACAGCAGATCGCCTAGAGCCCAAGTATCATAGCTCGGGTACATATCCGACGGAGTAGGATTAGGTATCTCCTCCGGGTGAGAGTGCTCAACGATGCGTAACAGTGTTCCGCTCATGTAGCGCCGCAAATAGAGATTGAATTCATTGAGTTCAAAATTATTATCCTCGCTCCATAGATTTGTGTTTCTTTGTCTCCCATTGTATAACATACGGCTCTAGTCTTACTAGCCACTCAGCGAGTTGTCCTAGTCACGCCCTTCCTTGTCATCCTAAAATTGTGGTGTGTGTTCAACAATTAACTAAAGCTTCAATGGAGTACTATGAAAGATAATGCAACATTGAAAAACCGTTAATACTGTGGATGTGGTGCAGCAATGGGTTGTCTATAGGTGAGGCACTCCAAGCGCAGAAGACCAAATTATCTCATAACCTCTGTTGTGCCATATCTCTCAACGAAGACATCAAAGATGATCTTTGATTTTGTCATCCAATAATCTCGCCCTTGTGCATAGCGGACATACCACTGTGGTATCTTGCTTGTATGGTCGCTCAGATAGGGTCGCCAGATGACCGATGATCGAATCGCTTGCTCAATGATGTGTATGCTTTCTGGTCCGATCACTAGCAAAGCGTCTCTGCAGAAAACAAAAGTTAGTATCCGCTAGCATCGAACTATCTCAGGCAGAAAAAGTTGCATTAAACTACAACACGGTGCATACCTTGCGACGTGTCCAACATGCATCGAAGTAGGCATGTCGATGCCGCCAACATCAAACATGGCGCCTATAGGCTCATGAACACGCATATCCGGTCGCCCTATAGAGAACCTCTCCCACGACCACAACAGAGGAATAGAGGGCATCCAAGAAGGGCCGGCTTTTTCGATGTAAGTCGGCAAGCGTTGCACATACCTCGGTATGTAGCCGCCAAGACCGCCAACCCCAACTCCTCTCGCTCGATCGATCCGCCGTCGAAAGGCCGCTATCTCGAGTGCCATAGGGATGTAGAGCGCTAATAGTGGTGACATGGTTCTTGTGAACATCACCTTCCCGAAAAGCCACATTAAGTAGGCCTCCGTGCTCGAAAGTGATCTGCTGCGGTCAACGGCAATCGAAGTTCGGATCTGCATTAAGCAAAGAGAAAGTTTTAGTAAGCCGCAGATTATTTTTATAAAACCGTATGCATGATAACTTGAAGATAAGTGGTAGGGCTAATTACCGGAAATTGAGCAACCACGCATACGTGGGCCCATGATGCTCCCATACCGATCCGGAGCACCGGGAAAAACACCGTGAAAACGTTGTGTAAGAGCTTGCTCCCAACCACCGGTGCTTCCAACGGTCCTATGGCATGACTCGCCAACGGTAGTCCGAGCAAAAGTGACACATCCTCAAGAGTAGGAGCCATCTCTCCCATCTAAGTGAAACGTGTGGGTCTCTGGCCTCCAACGGTCCACTAATACCAAAGAACGACCCGCCGATGGCGAGGCGCTTTCACCCGGATAGACTCAACCAGACGCTGAAAGGTAAAAGGCCGCCCATTTCAACCTTCATCGAGAACATTTCAGCTTAGTGTCTCCCATTAATATGCATGTCACAGTGCAAATTAATAAAGCACGCATCAACAGAGCCATCCCGGTGTATCCTCCAGTTTTCCTTGGGAGAGCGAGTGACAGAGGCTCAAGCTTGCGCCATACCATATCGCAAAGACGATGAACCCTATCAATGTCCCTGCTCACAGCCCACCGTCCGACATTCCCGCACATAAAAATACGTAACATAGTGTCACACTTAATACAAATTCGTAACATAGTGCCACACTTAATACAAATTCAAAACATAGTGCCGACTTAATAGAAATTCGTAACATAGTGTCACACTTAATACAAATTCAAAATATAGTGCCGACTTAATACAAATTCGTAACATAATGTCACACTTAATACAAATTCGAACATAGTGTCACACTTAATACAAATTCGTAACATAGTGCCACACTTAATAGAAATTCAAGACATAGTGCCACACTTAATACAAATTCGTAACATAGTGCTACACTTAATACAAATTCGTAACATAGTATCGCTAGCTTAGGTTCTTCCTCTCCTCTTACTCCTCTGTGCTTCTCTACCTCCTCTTCGTCTCCCCGGTTGCCTCCCACGCCCAAAGGATTTAAAGTGGGACAATTAGTGTCCCTATGGCCAAATTGATTGCATAGAATGCATTGCCTAGTCTGACCTCCCGCTTCAGATTCATCCATATCATTCCGGATCTTACCGACACCGCCGTCTTCTACTTGTACGCATATGTTCGGTTTGGAATGTAACGCCTTTCAATGGGTCGACGGTGTTGAAATTACCCATTGATCGAAAACCCATCACCACCATCCTGTATTGAGGATGACTTTTCGTAAAATATGGAGACACAAACGATATTAAGGCCCATTCCAAGCATCCCGCAAGCGGCAAGTACATGTGAGCAAGGTAGGTGAAGCAATTTCGGTTTGTTGCATACGCACTCACACGCCGCTATGCTTCATTACCAATTTTCACCTCATGCGCCCTCAACTCATTTGCACATCCAAATTTGTTATTGGCTAGCGGACCTCAAACCTTCTTTCTTGATTACCGATGGCTTACTATAATCGTGCGACCTAGCTTTTTGCATTTTGTCGTCTATGTACTTTGTGACTCTTTCACAATACCGTATTCGGGTTGTCAAGATATGTTGCTCTCGCTTTTGACGCCTATCTCTCAAATACTTGACAAATGCCATAGAAAATACCCTCAACGATGGTCAGAAGTGGCAATGCTCGGCTTCCTCCGAGGACAAAATTGTATGTTTCGCGAGGTTCGTTGTCATGACACCGCACCTTGCTCCATGTGTGTCATGTAGCAAAGACCACCTCTCCGAGGCTCATGCTCTATCCATCGCTCAAGGTTTTAATCGACCTCCCAAGCCTTCTCCTAGTACCGTGTGGGTCAAAGCCCGGCAAGTCACATAGCCCAACAGCTCCTCCTCCACTGCACTGCATTCTGTTGCCAATTGTGCACTACTACTTCAACATGTGCCCTCACCGCCGCATCTCTTGCGCCTTTCCGTCCCTCACGTGTCTCTGCGATGCAAAGACCTCACAGCTTGGGAACTCGCATGAACATGTCTTGATATCGATATAGGTGCACGGATTCCGCCGCTGCAGGTGTGGAGGAGCCGGACAACAGAGTCATATGCATCAAAATAAGAACCAAATCTCCTCTCAAGCGCCGCATGCTTAGCCCTCCAAGCCTTCCATAAGAAATTTCAGACTTGAACTCGCAAAGACTTTTGTCCGATCGCCTTCACTTCCATAGCTTTGCCTGCACTATCTCATCGTGAAACAACCGAGCTATAAGCGTGGATGAAAGGTTGGCATGATCTTGAGGATGCAGGAATAAGACAAGTGTGATTAACTAAGTCACTTATCACCCAACTTGTGCCATACTTGGGAGAAAACTGCACCCTAGCGGGACAATCTGCATTCTTGCATACCATTGTCGAATTTCGACCGACACCGAGTTGTGAAAACCCTTTGCGTGGACATCGCCCAATTAATTATTGCATCCTTCAAGGCTTGTTTGTTTGGATACATAGCACCCGCTGCAATATTGTTACGATGATATTGCCAGTTGAATCATGTCCATCATTCACGGTCATTGCAGATGAGAAGTCATGATTCCACCATGCAGATTCGGGACCTCCACGATTTTCTTCTTCATCCGACTCGCCGTAATCATCCGCATAACCCCTTTCAACATCGGTGTCTTCTTCTTCCATCCGTCCCGCATGTGCCCATCTACCTCGTCGGCGTCAACCTCGCCATTGTATTCACCATCGGATTTCCTTCTACTCGACTATTCGCCCCGCTTCATAACCATAAGCATTTCCCCTTCTACCCGACTATTCGCCTCGTTCATAACCATAAGCATTTCTCCTTCTACCGATCGCTCTGTCCTTGTTCAGAACCATCATCTCCAAAGATTTGACATAGATAGTCGCCTACCTACACCGCTCCGCCCAGATCGTTGCCACCTTGGCCTTCATGTGCAAAGTGACCCCTTCACGACGGAAGCACTAAAGCAATAGGATTGCATCCCTTCGCTCACAACCTTGTAACCACCGCACCCAATCTGAGTCTCGCCTATGGCCTCAAATAAAAGTAAATTATTGTACTCGACCGTGTCCACAATGCATGAACATCGACGGTGTGTTTCAAAGATCAAGACCTAAACTTGCATAATCCATTCTTTCAACCGATCGATGACCATGTTTGAGGTGCGCCATTGGCACATCTATGTGAGTAAATTCACCAGATCGGCTCCCATCTCGCTTGTTTGGACAAGACCAGATCAGAGTAAAATCGATGTTCACTACATCGGACATCTCGCTCACCTATTTTTTTCACAAATAAATACAATTATTAAGCAACAACTTAAAATACCCGCACTAACAAATATTAGGCAAGACACATCCACATATTACGTGAGCAACTACAAATATCGACACTCCTAAATAGTACACATCCATATATAGTCAGGAATATTGCCACAAAGAACTACACATTTTACACAACTAATTAGTTGACATCTAAATAAAATGCTCACCTAAACCGAACGGAAAATAAAATGCTCACCATGACCACCTAAATATTTATGTTTACTACTCGAGCAAATAATATTCATATAGTCCAAATATTACCGAGCAACTACACATTTTACGCAACCTATTAGTTGACATCTAAATAAAATGCTAACCGAAACGGGAAATAAAATGCTCACCACGACCACCTAAATATTTACGTTTACTACTCGAGCAAATAACAATAATTGCACGCAACTTCGAAAAATAAATGTTTGCTCAAATATACCCTTGAAGCGTGCGCGCGAACGACGAACGGCGGCCTTCAATCACCGGAACCGGAGCCGGAAACTCCACCAAACTCCTGCAGCTTCACCTCCACCACCACCTCCACCTCCACCACCGCCACAACCTCCACCTCCGCCTCCACAACCTCCACAAATGAGCTGAAAAAATGCTCCAACAAAATCTTCAAAGACAACCACCACAAGCTACCCCATCAAGAGATCGAGGTGTCTTTGGCTCCTCTAGCTAAGTAGAACCCATTCACGGTGCCAAACCGCAAAAAAGGGCCATTTTGGTGTATTAATTGGAGCTATTTCGTGTTGGAGAGAGGAGGAAGAAAGAAGAACAGAGAGGTTTGTGGAGGTGGGGAAGGAAAGGAGAAGGAAGGGAAAGAAAGGAGAAGGAAGGGAAAGAAAAGAGGTCGCGCAGCTGGCCCGCCTGTCGGCTCGCCATTGCCGATCGGTCGGCAATGGCCGACTGGGCGCCTGTGGAGGCGCTCACACGACAGACTCGGGCGACGTGGGTTCGGCTAATAGTCGGCCCACGCGTGGCCGATTGCGCCTGTCGACTGCAGTTGGCCGATAAGTCCTCGTCGACTGCGGTGGTCGATTAGGACGACCGCCCCTTGTGGGCCGATTGGATAATATTTTCGAAAATTTTTATATCAGCGTAATATTTTTGTAAATTATTAAAAAAAATGTATTATTTAAAAAAATTTAGCATTGTTATGCCTGTGGTGACAGTGAGCAACATTGGTCAACAAGGTTTCAGTAGTTGTGCTTGTGCAAGACGTGCTGCAGGTGTACTCCAATCCTCCCCGTCTCTCTTAGATGCTTCACATGTTTCACAAGCAATTTAAGAACTGATAACTCCATTCGTTACTTAATCCATACATGAACCGAGTTGTTTTATTGTAAGCTCTGTGCAGTTTTTCCTGGGCAAATATGTTATAGTAAGCATGTATGCATCTGACTTCCTGGTCTTATTTCGACTATATACATCATTTTTTTGTTTCTTCAGCTGGAGTTTTTTTAGTATATAACTAAGTAATAAACAGTACGGAAATAGGCGGTTCTCCTCTTTCATATGCATGTTTAGGAACCATATTGACCTGTTTCATATGTTGCGGGCTCAGTTTTTTTTTCATCAATGGCACCTATGGTATGGACTTTGTTTCACTAACAACACTCCTTGCTTTTTTTTGCTTCAACAATTTTGATTCGTTTTTAAGGTTTATGACAAAGTGGAGATGGAGGACTCCCGACGACGAATGCATGACGCTGAGGTGATAACTGTTGGCTCTCTTGAATGTTATATTGTTTTTCCCCTTGAAGATATTGCACATAATTTAAATGGGAAAACACCTTGCGGCTTGGATGTTTACAGTGAGGTGTCAAGAAATCTAGCTTCTAGATTATTATATACATGTTTCCTATTTTATTCTGTTTGGGTAACACAATAGGCAAGGAATCTTTTAGTTCTTTGCATAAACGTGTCTGTACCATGTACTCCCTCAGTTCGAAATTACTCGTCCAAGAAATGAATGTATCTAGATGTATTTTAGTTCTAGATACATCCATTTCTGTTCTAAATACATCCATCTATGAACTACTTATAAGGATCTACTTATATAGGAGCAAGAGGTGGCGGTCAAGGAGGTGGGAGGACGTCCCAAGGCAGCCTAAAACTAGCCCTAGGTCGTACAAGGCCAATGGGCCCAAGTGGAAGTGACGTAACACCTTTGGACTTGTAGTTTGACTCGGATTCTGGTGCAGCGTCAGATTGTTTCGTCCATAACTCAACGCTCCGGACGGATTTTAAGGTGATTCTAATTGTGCTGGAAAGAGCATGAAATCTACTTTCCAACAAAAAAAGAATCACCCAATTCGGAGTCTGTATGAAAAAGTTGTTGGCGTTTTGAGTCGGTATGTGCATGCAGTAGTCGAATCGAGTCCAAAACGTGAGAGACTTGGACTCTATCTTCTCTTGGGCCAAAAGTGACGTGAGAGAACTTTTTGAACAGCAAATAAACATCTCTTTCTTCCTTATCTCCATATGTGGATTGTACAAATGTCCCATACACCTGCAATTAGACAAAACACAAAAGTGTGTGAAGTATTTTTGTTCTGCATAACATAAATAGATTATTGAATAGTTTGCACTAGAAATCACCTGACAAATATGCATGTATGCAATATTTTTGGTCATATCCAAGGTAGTCATGTCCTCATCAATGACGACATCGCTTCGTCGACTCCTGACGCGCAAGCGTGGCTCGCGGTCTAGTCCTCTAGCAGCGCGACGCACGGGTCACTTCAGTCGCTCGTCGTGCACGCCGCGCTAGGTGACTTGGCGCGGCGGTTACTGCGCGAGATCGGCGGTTGCCCATGGCGCAGACCCTTCGGCCAGTACGTGACTCGGTCTGAGACTGCGTTGATCTCGGCGGGAAGGGCGGCCACCTCCGGCCGCGAAGCCGCTGCTCCCGGCGTTGGGGAACCACTCACTCTGCAAGAGCATGCATTAGCATATGCATGGATCCTCACGGGATCATGCAAATCGATTCCATCCTAGTCTACTACTCCCTCCGTTTCTAAATATTTGCCTTTTTAGAGATTTGAAATAGACTACCACATATATTCACTCATTTTGCTAGACAAATATTTAGGAACAGAGGGAGTAGATCCGGATCGTGCCTTGGCGCGAGGGTGTCGGTCCAAACTTTTTGATCAAGCAAGGAATGCTTAGTCGATAGTAATCCAGGTTTATCATGTGTATTCATATATGATAACAATACAATTTAGGAGAAATATTCAATTGTGATAGGAGCGAGACACAATGGTTCTCAATACCGGCATGAAACTACTCCCTCCGTTCCGAAATATATGTCATTGACGAAAACGTTCTGGCGAGATGAAAACGAAGGAATTTACATCGCTACCCCTGTTTTGAATCGCTATCCCATCGTCATCTTCCTCCGTCGATCCTGCTATTTCAAATTGCTTCTCCTCATCGCTCCCAGGCGCCCATCCTCCGTCGCTCCCAGGCCCCAGGCGAATCCATCATCCACACATCCATTATCCAGGTCCCAAGCGCTCATCCTTCGCGCATCCATCATTCATGTGTTCCCAGATCTTTGCTTCTCCTTGTCACACATCACAAGCACCAGCCCCATGGCGCAGCAGTTTGATCCACGACCATCTCCTGGAGTACAGGGGGGGGGAGAGAGAGAGAGAGAGAGAGAGAGAGAGAGAGAGTTTAATAAGAGAGAGTTTAATGAAGCAGGATGAGAAGTGAAGAGAAATTTTAATTACTGCTAGTGCTCAACAGCTACTCCAACAGAGAAATGAAGATAAGAGAAGCTCTAGAGGAGAAGAGAAGAGAACCTCTACTGAAATTCTTTGTACTCCTCAAGAACTACTGCTAGAGTACTCCATATATTAGGCCAAAATTATTTGTACTCCCAATTTTTTTGTACCTCGACTACTGTATTCAGAGAATAGAAGAGCTAGCTCAACTACTGAAAGTACTGGAATACTAATCTTGTAAGCAGAGAAGAGAAGCTTCACTGCTACTGTTAATGGAGTACTCCTCTAGAGCTGCACTGCTACTGTTAAGCAGAGAAGAGAAGAGAAGCTGCAGCAGATCAAGTTTTTGAATAAGCACTGCACCAGATCAGCTACTGCTCTGAAAAATCACTACACCAGATCAAACTTCTGCACCAGATCAAGCTACTGCACCAGATCACCTTCTCTGAATAACTACTCCATTAACAGAAACAAGCTAGTCTAGAATTAACAGTGCTCTGAATACTGTAATTAACAGTACATCTTCTCTGAATAACAGTACATCAGATCAGCTAACCCATTAGCAATAGCTTCATGTGCAAAATTAACACCTTCTCTGAATATTTATTGCAAGGAGTACTGTACTTAACAAAACTATAGCAACACTGCAATAATTATAGCAAGGAGTACTGCACTTAAATCTTGAGATGGAATATGTTGAAGAAACTCTTCCTCCACTAACCACTGTCTTTTTGGAATACTCTAACTACTCCAAGATGATAATGCAAGTCTCCAAGATGCTCCAAGATACTGCAAGTACCGAGTCAGGAGAAGAGAGGCCCTACCAAGCGTGGAGTCGTGAGGATGATGACAACATGAGGACGACGGCGCCGCCGCAGATCCACCGCTCCGCTGCTCCGGCGCAGCTCCACATCCAGTGTTGCTCCACATCCAAAGGGAAATAAACTGATTGCTCAGAATGGATTAGACCAAGACAATAAATTTACACCAGAACATAGCATTGCCAAAGGGCAAGGCAGCATATATATACCAAAAGTATGGCAAACAAGACATATTTAGTCATTACCACAAAACGGCACAAAGTGCATGTCTAAAGTAGTGATTCAATAATCTAGCGTCTGGTATTAATCAAAATAGCCCCATAATAGAGCAACAAAAAAAATTGCTGCCGGGATTGAGCCCACCAAATGATAGAGCAAGATGATTTTCATCTCGGATATGCACAACCTACAAAACTAAAACCGAGATTTAAGTGCCCAGTTGCAATATCATGCATGGTTCTAGATAATGAACAATGACAGAGAGATCAATGAAAAGCTAGGTGCTGTTTGGTTCTTCATATCAAAACCAAAGAACAAAATGTACAAAATAACAAAATTATATTCCCCCCTTTGTAATAGGTTACACAATGTGAGTTCTGCATCGTGCCAGTTCTGATTATGGTAGGGAGGTTTAATATATCAATTAGTCGAGGCATAGGTTGCATTTGCCTAACCTATGAAGTATGTCAGATGTTAATAGATTAAGCAAATAGCTTAGTACCATGGATCAAAATTGGATGAGGACATTGGCCTTGTACGACCTAGGGCTAGTTTTAGACTGCCTTGGGACGTCCTCCCACCTCCTTGACCGCCACCTCTTGCTCCTATATAAGTAGATCCTTATAAGTAGTTCATAGATGGATGATTCTTATAAGCGGTGTCAAGTAACTCTATATAAGTAGTTTTTCCCTTGGGATTTGTTTAGTTAAAAGTTAGCCATTGCAACTTCGTGTACTTCGTTTGTGTCCAACGACCAGACCAAGACCGCTTACGGATCCCCACCTTTATCAATACTTCATACATATTTGTAATATTCAGATTGCTTTTATCATATTCTTGCTCGTTCTTTGATTGCTTGCGTGAATAGACCTTCGTGGTCGTTGATCGCACCGGCGTGGTCAATAACCTCGGAGATTGGTTTAGCGATTGCTAAGGCGCAACGTCAGGCACGTTTGTAGTCGGATCGTCAAAGTCGTCTCCACCAAATCGATAGTTATCATCTCATCGAAGATCGACACCCCCGCCTATCAAGTGGTATCGAGCCGGGTTGCTCGGTGAGATTTTACGCTTTTCATAGTTTAGATCGATCCGCATTCATACCTATAGTCTATGAAAAGCCACAAAAAAGTTAGATCTGTTCATCTTTATCCAAGCGACCGAGCCTTTGCAATTTTCTATTCGTTGCTTGCATAGTTGAATTATCGGTTGCATCGTCGTGTCATTCTTTGGTCTTAGTGTCTAGTTTCTTTAGAGTTTCGAAGTTCGTTCACATTAGTCACGCCGCCGCTGCATCATTATCCCTTCCGCTGTCCACCATCCCATCTATTAATTTCCACCACGTGCTACGCGCTGTTCATTGTCATAATCATAGTTGAGGTCATTCACATCTTCGCCTGATCCAATCTGCATCTTATCTAGTTTGTCTTAGAAAGAGGGAGAAAAAAAAAAGAGAGAGAAAAAAAGAGAGAAAAAAAGAAAAAAAAGAAAAAGAGAGAGAAAAAAATAAAAAAAAGCGTGAGAAACAAAGAGAAAAAAAATTGGATCTATCAAGAATCAACCTCGTACCTGAATTCGGATTGGAATCTGTTTTGCACAGTAAAACAGGTGTATCTTCCTCATACGAACTCCGTTTTGGCTCCGTGAGTACTCAAATTGAAGCTAGCGACGAGCCGCATCTAAATAGTTGCAGAAGCTAGTTCAATATTTGACACCTCAAAATCGTCTTCTAAATAGGACTTTTGCCCTCCGAAGTTCGTGAGCACAGCTTGTTCCAATTTTTCAGCCGCTTTAGAATTCTTTGACTCCTCATATCAACTCGAATTGAGTGATTCTTTTTGCATTGGAAAGCTTGAGTTAGTAGCATTCTTTGAAAATTTATCGAAAATTGGCTCAAACTTTTCAAGAGGAAAGTTGAGAGAGAGTTGTTGTATATCCCGCATGGCGCTTGTTTTTCATCATTATCTTCACTTATATCTTCTTTGTCAAGAGCTACTTAGTATCCTTCATTGATGCTAGTTGTGCTACGCCGTGACCTCATTAGTGTTCTAGGCTCGCGTCTCTAGTCCGGTCTAGCCTAGGACCAAAGACAAGACCGTCGTTGAGCGCTTATTCAACATTGCATCTTTGAATTGATTATTGCTAATCTTTTGCTACCATATATAGCCAACCCAGCTCCACATATTTCTACACTGTATACGTGACGCTCCCCTGGCAATCGCTTTACTCAATATTCAGAGTTACTTGACACCGCTGGTTGCCTATCACCACCGCCGCATGGTAAGAACTTGTAAGATATTGATATTTGCTTTACTGTGAGCACTTTACAACCACATCCTAGTAGTTCATAGGAACATTATTCTCGAATTTTGTTTCTTGTTTCTACTAATCATGACAGTTTCGAGATAGAAGTTCTTGGACCATTTAACACATCTTCACCATCACGAGAGTTGGGACAACACACACAAGCACATGGCCAAAGTTAGCTCTTTACCGCCATTTGAGGGTAGATTTAATCCTGCTATTTATCTAGCTTGGGAGCTTGAAGTAGAACAAGTTTTTAGTCAAGATGTTTTTTCCGAACTTGAGCGAGTACGAGCTGCCACTAGAGCATTTATCGGTTTTGCTTCGCTTGGTGGAGTGTGCATTGTAAGAAAAACATTGATAACCAACCCACAACTTGGAAAGATTTGAAAGATGTAATGAGAAAACAGTTTTACCTCCTTACTATCGCCGTGAATTGCTTCGCAAATTTGAACAATTTAAACAAGGCAATAACACTGCTCATACTTACTACCAAGAGTTCAAATCTTATATGCATCATTGTGACATAGAAGAATCGAGAATGATACAATGAATAGATTTTTGGTGGTTTGAACCATGATATTCGTGCAAGATTTGAGATATTCCTCGTTGCATTATCGGTATGTATGTTCGTGCTTGTACCTTTGAGAGACGATTACAGGAGGATGCATTGGGTGACTACAACAACTACTATTCCAGTTCATGCTCACCACCGTCGGTTGGTTCCTCCACCGTTGCACCTACTAGAGCAGCCCCACCTCGGATTGTGAGCGACATCATCTCAAGAGTATGGTGCATTGTCTACGTGTGTACCTACATCGCCTACGCCTTTGCGACAAGGTAATAGTAAAGGTATTGATGATATAACTTCACATGAGAATGATGCATCCCTAGTTAACTTGAATGCATCATGTGTTGAGTTACCTGGTGATTTGAGCACAACACCTATTTTAGAGAATCTTGATATTGTCATGAATGCGTCATGTGATCAAACAACTGAAATACCAACAATTTTGATTGCATCCATTGAATTAATTGTTGATGCAAAAGAATCAATGTTTAATCATTTTGATATGACCTATAATCTTGGTGATGATTCGGTGTTGAATGACTTATTGCATGTTTGCTTATCTAAGCATGTTGTAGCATGTAAATTTGATTCAAATAAGGTTTATTCACCAATGTTGGGATGGTTTAATGATGAACATTGTCAATCTTTTGAAATAAATAAGAGCTTCACTTATATGTGCAAACTGAGTTGCAATATTTTCATGCCTTCTAGTTCTTGTGCTAATTTGTTGGCTTTAGATTTTATGAACTATGCAAGTTACTCATCTATTCATGTGTCATATATGCAAAAATCGAGGGAAGTAAAAATGGATGACATATACATATACAACATGTACACCTTGTCTCTTTTATTAGCCACATTTCAGATTAAGCAACGCCGAGGACGGCTTTATTTTCAAGAAGGGGAGGATGATGAGGACATGACTACCTTGGATATGACCAAAAATATTGCATACATGCATATTTGTCAGGTGATTTCTAGTGCAAACTATTCAATAATCTATTTATGTTATGCAGAACAAAAATACTTCACACATTTTTGTGTTTTGTCTAATTGCAGGTGTATGGGACATTTGTACAACCACATATGGAGATAAGGAAGAAAGAGATGTTTATTTGCTGTTCAAAAAGTTCTCTCACGTCACTTTTGGCCCAAGAGAAGATAGAGTCCAAGTCTCTCACGTTTTGGACTCAGATTCGGACTGCACAGACATACCTGACTCAAAACACCAACAACTTTTTCATACGGACTCCGAATTGGGTGATTCTTTTTTTGTTGGAAAGTAGATTTCATGCTCTTTCCAGCATAATTGGAATCACCTTAAAATCCGTCCAGAGCGTTGAGTTATGGACGAAACAATCTGACGCTGCACCAGAATCCGAGTCAAACTACAAGTCCAAAGGTGTTACTTCACTTCCACTTGGGCCCATTGGCCTTGTACGACCTAGGGCTAGTTTTAGGCTGCCTTGGGACGTCCTCCCACCTCCTTGACCGCCACCTCTTGCTCCTATATAAGTAGATCCATCTAGTAGCTTTTCCCTTGGGATTTGTTTAGTTAAAAGTTAGCCATTGCAACTTCGTGTACTTTGTTTGTGTCCAACGACCAGACCAAGACCGCTTACAGATCCCCACCTTTATCAATACTTCATACATATTCGCAATATTCAGATTGCTTTTATCATATTCTTGCTCGTTCTTTGATTGCTTGCAGGAATAGACCTTCGTGGTCGTTGATCGCACCGCGTGGTCAATAACCTCGTGATATTGGTTTAGCGATTGCTAAGGCGCAACGTCGTGCACGTTTGTAGTCGGATCGTCAAAGTCGTCTCCACCAAATCGATAGTTATCATCTCATCGAAAGATCGGGACACCCCCGCCTCTATCAGTCATGCACGCTAGGAATTGCCCCTCCAGCCTCTGCGGACTGGAGCACCAGGACATCCACTGTGTCCTGCGTGATTCGGTCGCCCTCGGAAAACCCAGCCGGAGGCCGTCGCCCCGCTGCACGCTGGCCACCATCAGAAGTACGGGTCCCATGGTTGTCGTGCAATCCGTGATTAGTTATTTGTTAGCAAGAAAAAAGGAAATTCAAACCAGGCTAGTGTTCTTCAGATTGATTTCTTGGATGAATGCATGTCGGTGCGTTGTTGCCGCCGCGACTGAAGTTGCCTTCTTCGCCGGCCGAGTATGGCGGATCAGAGAAAAACACAACGGATCAGAGGAAGTCTTCTTATTTCTTAATCACAAGAAGACAACAAATTTCCATTTGCCGATTGATTTCCTGATGCATGCGATGCATGCATGTCTTTGCTGTCGTAGTTCTGCCACAGCCGGCCTCGCTGCCGTCACTCCGCGCACTGTCGCGTTGGATGAAGCCGGACCGCGACTCTCTCCACTCGATGGAGTACGCAGAGAACCGCACCAGGATGCCGCAGTCGCGGCCGCTGCTTCCCCTCGCGCGCCATCGTTGCTTGAGAACCGGGCATCTCGGTAACCGCCTGTCGCCTTTTTCCTCTCAGCGGAGAGCAAAGGGCTGATAACGTGTTTCGAGTAGAGAAGGAGAGACCATAGACAAAGATGTAAAGTGAACAGTTGTTTTCATTGATGATGGCATTACACATATATATAGCCCCCGAAGGGGTGTGTCCGAAGGGACACGAGACAACGGCCTCGATTAGAAAAAGTAGGGATTAATAGAATTAATTAAATCCTAACAGTTTTACTCTCTTTTCTACAGTGATGACATGTCCGATTTTTATTTTATCTGCAGAATGGAAGACAAGCTATTTCCAATCTGAGCAGCCACCTTAACATCTGTAACAGCAAGGAAGGAATGGTGCCGACTTTTTAAGATATCTGACATTTGCATATATAGTGATAGCCTTGTTTGTTTTCTTTTGTCATCATTGGTGAACACTCTGCAGTGATCATAGTAACTCCCCAGTCTCTTTTTGCATAGTCTGGATTGCTTACCGCATGTGTCACGTGGTGTAACTTCCCAGTCTCTGATTTTGTGTTGAATTGCCTTTTGTGGATTGTTTCGGCATCCGTTTGAGTGTTTCTGTGCCGCCCACCACAACCCTGCAATCTTCTATATCTAAATAGCTAGTCCCACTAACAATTTTAAAGCACATACAGCTATGCTGCCTCATCATCCCAATTGCAAACATGTGTGTCCATACCCAATTTTCTTCTTCCACACTTTTGCCAGGTTTTTTAATAAACCCCCTAACGGTAATTGGGTGTACATATGGTGTTTTCAAAGCTATGCAATATATTACTAATTCAAATATTCA
The DNA here is from genome assembly GCA_021437245.1 of Aegilops speltoides. Taxonomy (NCBI): domain Eukaryota; kingdom Viridiplantae; phylum Streptophyta; class Magnoliopsida; order Poales; family Poaceae; genus Aegilops; species Aegilops speltoides. The sequence continues at coordinate 198,879,996 of CM038142.1, read as the reverse complement.
TCTTCATACAATCAAATATCAATTTAGATATATGGCAGCCAATTTCTGCGGCAACACATGGGGTTTCACCTAGTTCCTTTAATTTTCCAGCCTCATTTTCTATATATTTAAGCTTTGGAAATGATAAAATCCAAAAGTCAAGCTCACCATGCTGAGAGCCAAGCCTAACCTCAGGGATGGCATGTCATCCTGGATAGACAACATTTGAATAATTATTGTAATTTTTTATTCTAAACTTTCTGTAAACCTTTTCACTCTGGTTGTTCCCCCAACAACCATTGTACCCAGCACCTTTTTTATTCTATATAATGAAAGCCCTACTGTTTTATGGTCAAAAAAAATCCAAACGTTAGATTTTTTACGAAAAGTTTTTTATGGGAATTTTAGTTGACACAAGGATGGACAAGTTTAGTTGGCAAGCACGGCAATTTCGTGTTGAAAGCCAAACTGAGGGTGGATTTGTCATGCTTACCTACTAAACTTGTCATGGTAACAAATAATTGCCACAAAAAATATTCAATTTGTCATGGTCAAATCCCAAACCGTCGGTGTCGTTAAGCTTATCAGCTCAGGGTCAACTATCAAGGTTCCGGCAGAAAATGAGAAATTTGAGGTGCAGGTGACGAAACGACCAAAATATGTTAGGCCACTATCAGCTAGCATGTGATAGACGGAAGATAAGACGTCGCACAGGCTGTAGCTGAGACTAGCTGAAACTAGCTGAAACGCAGAGACAAAAGGCAATACGATGTCATATTCAAAATTAGAGAAATTAGCTTTAGCAAGGCTGTAGTGGCGTCATCAGACTTTCGCTTAACATTCAAAATTACAGAAATTAGCTTTAGCTAGGCTCTAGTTGCGTCAGTTTGATTTGTACCATTGGCTACTTCCTCCGTTCGGAATTACTCATCACAAAAAAGATGTATCTACAACTAAAATACATCTAGATACATTCATTTCTTGGACGAGTAATTCCGAATGGAGGGAGTAGTTTCAAAGGCCTTCGGGTCAGAGAGCAAAAAAAAACCAAACCAAACTGAGCGAACACCTTAGGTCACCAAACTTTTCAGAACCATAATCTTTACAGTGCGAAGTCACCCATATGCCCTTCGTGCTACTAAATAAATGCGGCAGTAAATCATCTCTTTGTAACATCTCATACCAAAAACAAGCGTTTTCTCAACAGAGACTCGCTTCATGGGAAGCACCCTAATTGATGCTCCTAAACTCCGGTGACAAAATGTCTCAAGAACAGCATTTGGCACTTCTGCGAGCAGGGACCATTGGTGTGATACTTCAGTCAAATTACGCCATTGGTTGTCGCCTCCTGAAATATAAGATTATAACCAAGTTAATCATAATTTGATCCTTGTATGTACTCCCTCCGTTCCAAATTACTCGTCTCTGAAATGAATGTACCTAGAACTAGAATACATCAAGATACATCCATACATGCGACAAGTAATTTGGAACGGAGGGAGTAAGTTCTAATAACATGGAAAAGCATCTTTCCTAGTACTTATAAATGCTGAAGTTGGTGGTGAATTCGCATGTGGGCCTACCAGGCTTCACAATAAACAAATACACTCCTCCCCACAACCTTCCAAGAGACATAAATAATTGTACTTTGCTCACATGTGAGACCTAACACAAAAAAACAAATACCAGACCCATGGCCTTGTGCCGCAATCAACTTACTAATGAATACCCTGGTAGGATTTAAATTTGCATATGATGTCTCACTTCAAATCTTGCAAAGGACCTACTACGGTCACATAAAATTCTCCGACGCCTACCACTCCTTGTCGTACTTTTGCTTTATTTTAATCGTCAATCATGTAACAGCCTTAGGACACTATCATCTTTTGACCGTCTCCTAAACCGGTGGCTTAACACTTCGTTTTCTATGACTACGCATGGGCATTGTGCTAGTAGGCAATACAAACTGAGTGGAGCGAGTCCACATTCAGTTATCCAAAATGGATGGTTTCGCTAGAAAATATAATTATTAATAGTCCATAGACTGCATAGCTTTTTTCATAGTGTCAAAAAATGATCTTAAAGTTTGTGACGGAGGGAGTATAATTTAGTTATTACTAGCCAAAATAGCAAGATACTAATGAAGAACAGATGCAAAAATTCCCAAGTGACCTCTGATAAAATACCTTTTTGGTCGGATGCGGTCCTCCTCAAAATCCATTATTCCTCCAGATTCAGAGAGAAAGTCGTCATGCCCCCGTAAGTCATTGTCTGCCTGCTTACATTGTTCAACTTCTGCTATCAAGTAAGAAAATAGTCCGGCAATTCCACTATTTAATAAAATTAGTTGCTACCATATGAACATTCAACAGTTGATAACTAAAATCAGAAAGCAAACAACTTTAGGTAAAAAATACAGCAGAATGAATATAATCAACAACCTATTGTCATAAGAAATATGCAATACTTCATAGCTATAGAAAAAAGGCAAATATTTTATATCTACTAAAAACTATAAATAGTAGGAACTTTCAATTTTATCCAACTGACCTTGACTGACTTCTTGGCTTCTTCCACTCTGTCTTCAAATTCTTTCTGGTGCTTCTTGTTCAATTCACTTGTTGTATCAGCCCACTTGATTTTCTCCTGAATGTGGTGTAATAAATTATCTGATGTTCCCAACCTGTGAAATGTACACAATTGGATCATAATGGTAACAATATACTTCTGTCGAGCCCCGTTGCAATAGAGTCACTTCATAATGCACAGTGGAGATAAAACCAATATTTTAACTTTAGTTTATTATTGAAATGTCGGTTGTAGAAAAACAACATGCACACATGTCACAACAGCCAACTGACAGAAGCTTATCTCCTTCATAAAATATAAGGAGATTCAGACATAGCAGAGAGAAAAAAAAAACATGCCTAGACATGCTATCCACTACAGTTTCAGAACAAAACTGAAAATTACACTAACCAAATAATAGTTATTCAAAACAATATGAAAAGATTCACATTTCTTGAACAGATGGAGATAAACTTGTCGAAACATATAAATACACACCAGTCAGACAAGGTCTCAATCATGTTGGTTAGCTGATCAGGTGTGAGGTCCCTTCCAGCTGCAAATTGTACCTGAAATGCAAGGAAACAAATAATAAGGGAATATCGCTAGAAAGATGAAGAACAAATTCATCAATGATGTAACATATATAGGCTCCATATGTCTTTACTTCAAAGCACCGCCGCAGTTGGTCCAACTTGCCTCTGACAATACCCTAGTGAAACATGCAAAATGTTACAAAATTGAAGCAAATTAACTAAATGTTTTGGAAATCAAGAAACACAGTATTAATCCTAAAAGGTAAAGACAAAACCACACAGCGAAGACATATCACAATCTAAATCTCACAAATATAGTAAATACTCCCTCTGTCCCAATCTAAAGAGCCATTTCTCAGCCTTCAACTTCATTAGCAAGAAACGGAGGCAGTAGCAGCTAAATGATAAATAATAATTTCAAAAGAGCCATTTCTTGCTAATGAAGTTGAAGGATGAGAATATATAGAATGCAAGTGTGTAATAAAAGAGAACACAAGGACTCACTGAGTACATGCACTCATTGATGAGGAAATCTTCAAGTTCTCTCACATTGGAAACGTCTAGCTCTTGCATGAGCTGATCATATGGAAGTACCTAAGGAATGAGAAAAAAGAAGTGTGTTTACGATTACCTGGCTGAAACATAGCTCGTATCAGAAGAAAAAGAATTACTGCCTACTCCCTCCGTTTTTAGATATTTCAATACAGACTACATACGGATGTATATAGACATATTTTAGAGTGTAGATTCACTCATTTTGCTCCGCACGTAGTCCATATTGGAATCTCTAAAAAGTCTTATATTTAGGAACAGAGGGAGTATATACGTTTAATCAAGCTAAAAAGATAAAGATAGGCCCAGAAATTTTGTAACCCTTGATTACACAAACATAATGAAGTTCCTGCAGCCATCGTTTATCAATTTATAAAGGAAAAATACCAGTAAACCTTGCAAACCTGGCTCCCAAACATACAGAAATACACAAACCATTTACAACTAGAGAACTAAGAGGCACTGGAAGATGCAAGAAATCCAGACAACAAATACGCCGTCCTAAAACGACAGGCAGCACTGGAACTACTGCTCACATGATTACATGCGAGTTTATCAAGCTTCATTCTGTGTCCAAAGAAAGGGGAGCAACACAGAAATGCTAGGCATGTTAGACAAGATAGCTAGAATTTATACCTTGGTTGACTCAGCCAAAGTTAGCACGCTGAGTTGCTTCAGCTTCCGGGCTTGATCAGGCAACAATGCAGGGAGGGCGCTAGAATTACCTACAGATAAAGAGTAATTACTCAAGCAATACATTTTCATATTTTCGTATGTTGCAGGGCATACTAATGGTGATGATAGAGGAAACAAAGTTCTAGCAATCAAAGACATGCTAAACTAAGTCAGATGCCCAAAGGCAGTTAGGAATTCATGCCAGCAACAATTTCACCCAGAAAAGGGTGACTGCTGCATAAAAAGGCAAATTGATTACCAGAGCTGGAGCTCTACTTTTAAGCACATCAAAACAAAATTTGGAAAATTATCTGCAAAGGACACAACACAGGAACAGGTGGCTATTTGTATTAATTCAACTGAGCATCATAGCGTAAACATCAACCCTTAATTAGATGAGTAAAATTATGTAGATTTAACGTTCCCAGCAAAGTTGCCCTGTTATGCGCTCATTAGGGTTTCAGGGCAAATGGCTAAATTAGTAGTGTACTACACAAACACATGACAGATCAGATAATGAGTCACAAAGCACAAAATACAACAAACTGGAATAAACAAAACACACCCTACATATCAAATCAAAAGGGCAATGTATCATGTGTGCACATCAGGGGAAGGGAGATATCTTACTCTTGTAGTCCTTGAGGGTGCCGTAGGCGAAGAGACGGAGCAGGTCCAGCGACGAGGCGTACTGCGTGCCCGTTAGCTGCACCAGAGGAGCCACACCACGGAACAATAGATCGAATCAGAAACCCCATCGGTGGGAACTGAAAACCCTAACACCTAACACCGCGTCGGCGCATAGAGGGTCAGAGCAAGCAGCAGATACCTTGGAGAGGGCTGGAAGGGTGAGGAGCTCGGAGAAGGCAAAGAGCGCCGGGTGGGAGGTGGCCTCGAGCACGAGCGCCGCCAGCTGAGGAGCCGAGGAGAGCGCCGCCGCCTGCGCCGAGAACTGCTCGATCAGCTCCGCCTGCCTCCGCTCCGCGTCCATCGCCATCTCAACCGGCGACGGGAGGTGCTGGTAGGGTTAGGGTTCGGGGGATCTCTGTCTCTCCTGCTAGTCCTGCGGTTTTGCTTTCGGTTCGCCTCCCTGTGGCTTCTCGTGTAGTTTTTGGCTTCCGGTGGGGTTTTGGTTTGGATTTTTGTTTCGGGATGGAGTCGACTCGGTGCCGGTGGTGTCCGCCAGGTTGCCGCGTACTTTGCGTGGGTCGCTTGCGTTGAGATTAGTTGTATTTATTTATTGATTGATCTTTTTTTTAAAAGAACGTCGGCCTTTGTTGATTAAACAACAAACTTACACAGAGTCTCCCGAATGCAATCCGGAGCAGAACAAAAAATACAAAGACTAGAAAAGTTCAAACTAGATCTAGCTAGGATATGAGCTAAAACATTACAATGCCGACGAACGTGCTGAAAGCAAGCAGAAGAGAGCCCGTTAGCCATGATCTTCACCTCCGAGAGAACGGATCCCACCACCGAGCGATCTGTGGAGGAAGACGAGAGACGGTGCATCACTGAAAGGTAATCAATGTTGAAGGATACACTGGAGAAGCCCTCCTCCCGAGCCAAGATGACAACACGTCGAAGCGTCATGGCCTCAACCATCTTAGGAGACAGAGCGCCCGAAAGGGGCTCCGAGCACGCGGCCACACAACGGCCATCGTGATCAAGCATCACCACGCCCACAGCAGATTTGCCCAGCTCCTTCGACACTGCAGCATCAGAGAAGGCAACCACCGAACCCTGCGGCGGCGGAGACCAAAGATGACTGGAAACGGAGGTCTCGCGCCTAGAAGCAGGAACATGATCATATAGATGTTGGAAGATTAGGTCAATGTAAGCCTTTGCCCTAGCAGCAGTGCGCTTCGGCTGGGGCGCCACAGGTTCATTCCTCGCCATATTGCAGGCCTCCCAAATATGCCAGATGGCCACCGTAAGCACAGTCGCCTCTCGATCCGAGCATGCAGAGAGGAAGTCGAAAAGCCACTATTTCGGAGAGGAGAAACCAGATTGCCGGAGCTTGATGTCGAAGAAGCCTTTGATGTCATCCCACACAGCACGAGCATGAGGGCAGAAGAGCAGTGCATGCTGCACGCGCTCGTCTCTGCCACAAAAGGACAGTCCGTCCTGGTAGGAACTTAACGAAGGCTGAGCTGATCTCCGATGGTAAGCAATCACGAGCAAGGCGCCAGAGGACAACCTTCATCTTATTGGGAACCTTGACATGCCAAAGGGCCTTCCATAGTTTCTCCTCCGCCGGCTAACCTGAGCTTTGACCCACACCATTGCTGCTTCGGTCTGAGATAAAGCGACTAGTTCTAGCCATATTGTAAGCCGACTTGACTGAATATTCCCCGAACCTTGTGAACGGCCAACGCACAAAATCAGCTCCGCCATTCCTGACGACTGGGATTTGAAGAATTTCCTCGGCCACCCTAGCAGGAAAGAAAGCTTTGACAGTCTCCTCATCCCAATCCCTCCCGTCAGCATCGATGAGGGAGTGTATAGTGGCATTAGTAGGAATAGGCGATATGGGTTGCAACACACCTGGCGGAGAGGACGGGACCCAATGATCAGCAAGAATATTAGTCTGTCGCCCGTCTCCAATCCCCCATTGCACACCTCTCTTGAGAAGATCACGGCCATGAATAATGCCTCGCCAAGTGGCCGAAGCCGTCCGAGGCATCGAGGCATTCCAGAAGCTACCATTGGGATAGTATCTCCCCTTCAAGACTCGAGCACACAAGGAATTAGGTCCAGTCATGAGTCTCCACCGTTGCTTTCCTAGCATTGCTTGGTTGAAAAGAGCCATATCTCGAAAACGCATGCCGCCAAGAGACTTGGGAGTAGAAAGCCAGGCCCAAGAACGCCAATGAAGTTTCTTCCTACCATCCTCTCTTCCCCCACCACTGATCTGCAACAATCTGTCTGAACTTTTCACAAGTGGCAACCAGAAGTCGGAAACAACTTGAGACGAAAGTTGGAATGGCCTGAGTGATGGACTTCAATAATGTCTCATTCCCTGCCCTGGATAAGGGCCGGTCACTCCACCCAAAGAGATTTTGCCAAGCTCTATCAGTCAAGAATTTGAAGGTACTAGTGGGAGAATTACCAACCTCGGTAGGCATGCCAAGATAGAAATCATGGAAGGTTTCATTATGAATTCCCAACCTGGACTTGACCAAGTTCTTAATACTGTCTGGGCAATTCCGACCAGAAAAGATAGATGATTTCTTCTTATTGATAGCCTGGCCAGAACCATCACGATACGTTTGCAAGACGGAGTCCAAAGAGTCCAGACTACGCTGGTCGTCTTAGCAAAGAAGATGCTATCATCCGCAAATAGGAGGTGTGAGATAGGAGGGCCTTGACGGCCGTTTTTGATCCCATGTAGCTCGCCACAACACTCCTTCTGGAAGAGCAGACTAGACAAACCTTCAGTGCATAGAAGAAACAGGTAGGGACTAATTGGATCCCCCTGACGGATCCCCCTGGACGGAACCACCGGTTCAGTAAGCTCACCGTTGACTCTGACAGCATAACGAACAGTGGTGACGCATCTCATCACAGAATCAATCCAAGCAGCGGCGAAACCCAGTTTAGTCAGACAAGCATGAAGGTAGCTCCATTCAACACGATCGTACGCCTTCATCATATCTATCTTGAGTGCAAAGAAGGTTTGTTTCACACACTGCTTCCGAATAGTGTGCAGGCACTCATACGCAATGAGAGTGTTGTCAGTGATCAGTCTACCAGGACCAAAAGCGATTTGACATTCAGAAACCGCAACTGGCAGCAGCACCTTCAGACGGTTGGCCAGTACCTTTAACGCAATTTTGTACAACACATTACAGAGACTGATCGGCCTGAAGTTCTTAAGATGCTTTGGTCTTGTAGTCTTGGGAATCAAGACAATTACAGAGTCACAGAAACCCTCAGGAATTGGCCTGCCCTCAAGGAAACCCCGTACAGCCTGACAGATATCTTCCTCAAGGAAACTCCAATGAGTCTGATAGAAAAGAGCAGGGAACCCGTCCGGTCCAGGAGCTTTCGTCAGGCCCATTTGGAACAATGCACGCTTGATTTCCTCACTGCTGTACGGCTTGCAAAGATCATCGTTCATCTCCGCCGTGATTTTGTGAGGAATAGCATCGGCAATACCATCCCCACCCTGGCAAGGTTCAGAGGTAAATAACTTCTCATAGAAATGCTGCACCATCCCTTTGATCTCACCCTGGGCAGTGCATGAGGAGTCGTCCTCCCTGACCAAAGAATGAATCATGTTCGTCCGCCGGTGGGCCGACGCCCTGGCATGGAAAAATTCAGTGTTGCGATCGCCGGCCTTAAGCCAGTCAACACGGGACCGCTGGCGTTCCATGACTTCCTCACGCTCAAAAAGTTCACAGAGCCGGCCCTTGATCGACCGCTCCTCATCTAGCGACGCAGCCGAGGGAGGCAAGGTTCTGATCGTTGCCAAGCGGCGCTCCAGCTTCCCAATCCTCTTCCGAACATTTCCAAAAGCTTCCTTACTCCAAACCCGTAGAGAACCCGCGACGTGCTTCAGGTTTGACCACGTTGCTTGTAGGGAGGGACTGCCCGCCTACCCATCCGACCATGCATGCCCCAGAGTTTCTCTGTAATCCTCAGCCCGTAACCACATAGCCTCAAATTGGAAACCCCGCTGAACAGGAGGACGCCGATCATGAGCAGCCCTGTAGTCGACAAGACAAGCACCAGATAGTGATTGGAAGATGTGGTGATGAGGTTCTCCACCCCACACTCCTGGAATAAACCAGTGAAGGCACCATTAGCCATGACCCGGTCAAGACGGCATTTGACATGTCCGTCCTGGTCCTGTTTGTTGCACCAAGTAAATCGTGGCCCTGAGTAACCCAAGTCCGTCAGGCCACAGTCCATCAAGCAATCCCTAAAGGCAGAATTTTGAGATTCCGAGCGATCATGAGATAAGACTTCATTGAAATCCCCGCAGCACAACCACGGGCCATCCCACATCGATTGGAGACACCGGAGCAGCTCCCAAAACTGCGGTCTGTCCTCCCTTCTTGGCTCCCCATAGACAAAAGAGGCACGCCAGGCCGCTCCACCATCAATCTTGACATGGGTATCGATGCAGCATTTATTAGCAGCCTTCACAGAAACCTCCATCGAGTCCCTCTAGAACAAAGCAAGGCCTCCACTAAGGCCCTGCTGCTCACCGCAAAACAACCAGAGAACCCAAGAGACCACATAAAATTCCTGACACGGTTATCCCTCATCTTCGTTTCACACAAAAAGAGGAGGGAGGGTCGGTAAAGCTTCACCAACCAGCGAAGCTCGCCAACTGTCGAGTCCGACCCCAAGCCTTGACAGTTATAGCAAAGAAGACTCATTGCATCTGGCGGGGCTGCCCTGCAGCCTCCGCCTGATCCGCCGATCGAGAAGTTGAGAGATGAAGCATCTTGTTGGATTCATCGTCAGTGTTCTGGATGTCACCCACCACAGTCCCAGATCCTCCAGACACAATAACTAAAGCCAAGTCATTGTCAGCATTCTGCCCTTGATTGGTCGTTGAAGTCAGAGTCTTGACAGATTTCCTCTTCTGACCAGCTGTCCCAGGCTTCTTCTTTTGTGAGGCAAGAAACAACTCGTGTCCCAGGTCACCCGAGCGACCGTGACCACGCCCATGGGAAGACCTCCCACGACCTCGGATCGGTGCCACCCCACGTTTGATTGGGGGAAGATACCTCACCATCGAGACCCTCCGCCCGACCCTGATCACTAGAGTTATTCCTGGTCGGAGCAGCAGCCAGGGTATCAACAAAAGAACCAGCCGCCGACGAGGAGGCCGTGCTGGACCGTGAACCGCCCGGTTTCTTCGAGTGATCATCGCTGACACACAGCTTTTTCGCAGCATAAGGCAGATCCCCATTCTCATCTCTAGCCCCCGGACTATGACACATGATCGACGAATGACCGAGCAAGCCACAAGAAAAGCAGTAGAACGGTAGCCTTTCATACATAACAGAGAAGGTTTCGGTCCTTTTCAGCTTGAGGGAAGTCACAATGACATAGCGAACGATAGGTTCTTGAACTGCTATCTCAGCCCGAACCCTCATAAAACTCCCCCAGCAGCGGCCATTAGCATCTGAATCCACCTTCGATATTTGCCCAATGGTCTTGGCAAACTCCATTCCCAACTTAGCCTTCAGAAGCCTCGGAGGAACGTGCATAATTCGAGCCTAGGTCGCTAGACGCTCAAACTGAACTTGAAGAGGTTGGATATTGAGGTCAAAAACCTTTAGGAGCACCGCATGCTTGCCCACCATCCATGGCGAGTCGTCGATCACCCTGGCCCTATCTGCCTGGGAACCAAATTCCACCACAAAGACATTATCCCCTGAGGGATGAAACAACAGACCTCTCGGGTTACCCCAAGCCGGTCACATCGCCGATGAGATCGTCTGGATGTGGAGAACATTGGGGGACAACACCTTCCCCACTAGGGCACAATCCGGGGCTACCAGATCAACCTCGTCTTCATCATCCAGGATCATCGGTTGCGCCTCCACCGCAGTGAGACGCAGGCGGTCCATCAGTTCTTCCACATGATCGGCGGAGACATGATCGCCCCCACAGGGGACACCCCATTGATCTCCATCGCTGCCCCGACACTGGGGAGCACCGAAATGGGTTCATCCCCACCGCCGCCCAGCAAGGGCAGAACGCCCAGATTGGCATCAGTCCTCACCCCGTCCCGCGCCCCCACCATCGGAACACCAGTCTCCTTCAACCCCGCGCTGCCAAGGGTGGGTAGTGGTCCAACGAGCGCCCCTGGGTGACCCCGAACAATGATGAGTAAAGGAACCAGATGGTCCAACAAGGCAGAGGGGAACGAGAGGAAAGGGGAGGAGGAATCGGATCTAAGATGCAAAATCACAAACCCCAAACAAAGATCAAGCCCTAGGAACCGCCCATCACCATGGAGTCGTGGGAGCCCTAGGAGAGAGAGCAGTTTTTCCACGTGAGGAGTTGAGTCCATTGATCTATTTATTGACGAGAGAGATTAGTTATTTTCTTAGTCGCGTTGAGATTAGAATTTTTTTAAACAGATTTATGAAATCTCAAAAATATGATATCGATTTAGAAAATTTCAGTTATATATAACCCCACCATCCTTTCCTGGACCGAAGAGTGACTATTCGTCGCTTGGGCCAAAGAGCGCTCTACATTCCAAGAAAAGACGAAGAGAGAGTTTTGACCCGTTGTTGAATTCTCGCTCCAACTGAACTATATTGATGACAAAAATCGATTAATACAATGAATAGTTTGAACTGTGCATCATGGAGAATGAATTATGTCAGATTGGTCTAAACCAACCATCGCAAGCTACATCACGCTCGGTGAGAAATATTCCAATTACTCTCACACATTTACTCATTTAGATGATGCCAACTATCGGTATGGGAACCATTGGGTCACTCGCCCAACTGTACACGGGCCACATAGCCTTCTTGCCGGGAAGGACGCCAAGTGAACGCTTCGTCAAAATCATCTCCATGAGATCTGTGGTAGTATGCAGATCTTTGTCAAGGCCATCACCATGGAGTCCGTGGTAGCCTGCAGATTTTTGCGAAGATCAATTATACCTTTTATAGAATTCAACATCAGCAACAAGGTGTGTATCAAGAAGAGTTGTTCAAGCAATCTGGCAACAACCCAAGGCAAGGGATGCCCGAGAATCGACCATGGCATCAAGCAATGTCGTTCCCACCCGATCCACGAAGGATCCGACCCACATTGGCAAGCGGTGGCAACAGGCCACCACATCAAGTACATGGCGTACCAGTGCTACGCAAACATACCTTGTTTGTTAAATGGCGAGCGTACATGTGCATTGGTGGAATTACAATGATGCAAGTGATGAATCACCACATGTTTACCGTGCGGTTGACACATGTGCCGCACATGTATGCGTGTCGCCCTAATATTAGGTAGATACTTTAAGCGGCATAGATGTGAGAATATTCGTTTCGGAGGCCAGAAGACGACACATCGCAAGTCATTTAATGCATCCGCCTACTCTATCAGAGCTAGGTATAGGCTATTGTAGCCCATGTGGTACACTTGAGCTATAAAAGGAGGGCCTCGCTACACAGAAAAGGGTTGGACTTCAGTTAATACACAAGAGCACACATAGTTATTCCCTTCCCAGTAAAGACTTGTAGCTATTTGCCCACAACATAAAAACAAATACAAAGTGGGAGTAGGGTTTTACACAATCATGCAGCCCGAATCTAGGTAGATCCTCATGTGTTCTAAGATCTCACTAGGTGTTGATCCTCGTTTTGCGCCCTGCACCACGAATCGGCAAAGGAGTCTTTCCAGTCCTTGGTGTCTCGTGTGTATTTTGCACATGCACGATGACACCAACCTCATAGACACTACCCCCCGTACTATTCTTGTCACTAACCGCTGATAACCCACAAGTATAGGGGATCGCAATAGTTTTCGAGGGTAGAGTATTCCATCCAAATTTATTGATTCGACATAAGGGGAGCCAAAGAATATTTATAAGTATTAGCAGTTGAGTTGTCAATTCAACCACACCTATAGATTAAATATCTGCAACACAGTGATCAATAGCACAATATTATGATAGTTTGATAGTGATAGTAACAGCAATAGTAACAGTAACAACAATGGCAATTGTTTTGTAGCAGTTGTAACAGTATCAATAGTAATAGTAACACAACAAAGATTAATGTGTGAAAAGCTCGTAGGCATTGGATCAGTGATTTCGGTGGATGATATTCATCATATAACAGTTATAACCTAGGGCGACACAGAACTCACTCCTGTTCGTTAATATAATGTAGGCATGTATTCCGTATAGTCATACGTGCTTATGAAAACACTTGCATGAAATCTTTTGTCCTACCCTCCCATAGCAGCAGGGTCCATCAGGAAACTAAGGGATATTAGGGCCTCCTTTTAATAGAGAACCGGAAAAAAATCATTAACACATAGTTAATATTTGAACTCCTCAAACTACGTTCTAAAGTATCACAATTATTGTCACCTTGGGTTTACGAATCATAACACGTAACAGGTGCATATAACTTGCAAGATCGGATCAAGAACATAGATATAATGGTGAAAACATAAACTATTCAGATATGAAATCATGGCATTCAGGCCCTAGTGACAAGCATTAAGCATAGCAAAGTCATAGCAACATCAATCTTAGAACATAATGGATACTAGGGATCAAGCCCTAACAAAACTAACTCGATTACATGATGAATCTCATCAAACGCATCACCGTCCAACAAGCCTATGAAGAATTACTCACTCCCAGCGGTAAGCATCATGAAATTGGTGATGGAGGAGGGTTGGTGATGACGAAGACGGAAGATCCCCCTCTCCGGAGCCACAAACGGGCTCCAGATCTGGCCTCCCGATGAAGAACAGGAGGTGGCGGCGGCTTCGTATCGTAAAATGTGATAAACTTCCTCTCCTATTTTCCCCCAAAAATACGATTTTATAGCAATGGAATTAGGGTCAGTGGAGCCTCGTGGGCCCCACTACCCACCAGGGCGCGCTAGAGGGGGGTGGCACGCCCTAGTGCCTAGTGGGCAGCTGCCCCCCTCCAATGGGTCTTGGTTCCAGTATTTTTTATTTATTCCAAAATAGTTCTCCAAAAAGTTTCGTCCAAATCCGAGAATTTTTATTTCTGCACAAAAAATAACACCATGGTAGTTCTGCTAAAAGTAGTGTCTGTCCAGGTTAGTTTCATTCAAATCATGCAAATTAGAGTCCAAAACAAAAGCAAAAGCGTTAGAAAAAGTAGATACGATGGTGACATATCAACTCCCCCAAGCTTAGCCCATTGCTTGTCCTCAAGCAAATTAGTTGACAAACTGAAAGTGATACAGAAAAACTTTTACGAACTCTTTTGTTCTTGTGTCCATATATATGCTTAAATAGCACCCATGTTTTCAGCAAAGATCATAACCAACCATGCGAACAATAACTCTTAGAAATTATATTCACTCATATCAATCGCATAATCAACTAGCGAGCAATAATAAAATATTTCATGCCAACATTTTGTCAAAACAATCATGATATAATATGACAATAATAGTATCTCGCTAGCCCTTTCTGAGACCGCAAAACATAAATGCAGAGCACCTCCAAAGTTCAAGCAGCGGCTGGACATTGTAATTCATGGTAGAAGAGACCCAGTCATGATGCATTCAACATTAACTATACACAATGCATGAGGATGACAATAGTGCTCTCAGGACTGGTGCTTGTTTGAGATGGTGATGACTCAACATAAAAGTAATATAACATGAAAGTAAATAGATAGGCCATTCACAAAGGGAAGCAGGGATTTGCAGAGGTGCTAGAGCTCGAAGCTTAAATCAGAGATAAATATAATTTTGGGAGGTATACCCTTCCTATCAACATTACAACCAAGAGTTTTCAATATCTTCCATGCTAAACACATTAGCGGCGGTTCCCAAGCGATAAATGTAAAGTTTACCCCCCCCCCTCCACCAACAAACACAAATCATGGCTAGCCGAATCCACGGGTGCCTTCCATACCAACAATAGTCCCGGGTGAGTTTTGTTTAATTATTTGAAATTTTGATCATGGGACTGTACATCCCGATTACCGGTCCCTCTCATGGGACTGACCACCCCCTGTCGCTCCATGAGCGGTCCGGGCACACGAAACATATGTTCATTTGAATTTTTAAAGGTGGCACATGCAAATTTACTGGGAACGGCAGGGTAATACCGCATATAGGTAGATATAATGGACTCATCTGGAATAACTTTGGTTTAAGGATTTTGATGCACAAGAAGTATTCCCGCTTAGTACATGCGAAGACTAGTAAATAGGTTGAGAAGCGACCAGCTAGAGAGCGAAAATGGTCATGAACATGCATTATGAATAATCAACATTGAATACTAGCATGAGTAGGATATAAACACCAC
The DNA here is from genome assembly GCA_021437245.1 of Aegilops speltoides. Classification (NCBI taxonomy): domain Eukaryota; kingdom Viridiplantae; phylum Streptophyta; class Magnoliopsida; order Poales; family Poaceae; genus Aegilops; species Aegilops speltoides. Next base: position 198,864,676 of record CM038142.1, on the reverse strand, counting down.
GAACAAAAATATTGTAGAGGCTATGTTGGTTTTGAATCAACTACATGCATAAACATGTGCCAAGTCAAGCCACTTGAAACATCCAGAGGAGGATCCCATATCATCATACTACATCACAACCATTTTAATGCATGTTGACACCTAAGATAAATCATTATCCACTCCTAGCTACTTAAGCATGACATGAGCAACTATAATCTCTAATTGCCATTGCAAACATGTTCAATCATAATATGTTGAATCATGGATACCGAGTTAAAGATATTTACAGAAACAAAAACAAGTTGAGTTCATACCCGCTTTTCCCTGCCACAGTCACTTCATCAAGTATCATCATTATTGCCTTTCACTTACACGATCGAATGATATGAAAATAATAATAGTGTAAGAGTGTCGTGGACTAAGCTGGAATCTGCAACATTTTATTCAGAGGAGAAGACAAAATAATATGGGATCTTTGTTAGACATCGTGGTTTTCTCCTCAGTATGACTCAACAAAACAAAAGAAAAGAATTTTAGAGAAACACACTGAAATATTTTTAGAGTTTTTGAATTTTTTTGAAGAAAACAAATTAGAGAAAGAAAAACGAAAACGAGAAAAACTATTTACACGGGAAAGCTCCTAACAAGCAAAAGAAGAAATAAGAAATCTTTTGGGGTTTTCTTTTAATACAACAACTAAATTGAACTAGAAAGAAAAACCGAAAATAAGCAAGAAATATTTTTGGGTTTTCTCAAAGTTTTTCAAATGCACAAGAAGAAAGCGAGAAAATAAAACTAACATGGATAATACAATGAAAAAGTGGGCTAGGGAACCAACCCCCTAGTGGGCTGGTGCGCCCCCCCCAAGCGCCCAAGGCGCCTAGGGTTGGAAACCCTAAGGGGTGGGGGCGCCTCCCACCTGCTTGGGGGGTAAGTCTCCCCCCTTGGCCACCTCCCCCCTCTCCCCTTCACCCTATAAATATAGGGGGTGGGAGGGCAGCCGCACCTCAGCCCCTGACGCAGCCCTTCCCCCTCCTACACCTCCTCTGTAACACCCACGATGCGGCTATATCTCCCACGTGTCGAAGCACGACTTAGAGGCATAAACGCATTGTGGTTTTGTCGCAAGAAGGGTCATCTTCACACAATCCCATGTAATGAACAAGACTGGGATAAAGAGTTGGCTTACAATCGCCACTTCACACAATGAACATATAATTCATACATCATTCAGAGCACACACACATAGTCCGACTACGGACGAAGCCAAAAGAAAAGAAGATAACCCAACTGCTAGATCCCCGATCGTCCCAACTGGGCTCCACTACTGATCAACATGAAATGAAACATAGCAACATCCAAGGTCTTCGTCGAAGTATCGCCTGCACTGGCATCATCAGCACCTGCAACTGTTGTGATAGTATCTGGTGAGTCACGAGGACTCAGCAATCTCAAAACCCGCGAGATCAAGACTATTTAAGCTTATAGGAAGGATGGGGTAATGAGGTGGAGCTGCAGCAAGCACTAAGAAAATATGATGGCTAACATACGCAAATGAGAGCGAGAAGAGGAGCAAAGGAACGGTCATCAACTAGAAATGATCAAGAGGTGATCCTGAACTCCTACTTACGTCAAACATAACCCAAAACCGTGTTCACTTCCCGGACTCCGCCGAGAAGAGACCATCACGGCTACACACGCTTGATTGATGCGTTTTAATTCGGATCTGGTGTCAAGTTATCCACAACCGGACATTAACAAATTCTCATCGCCACATAGCTGCGGACACGGCTCTCGAAAGTTTATACCTGCAGGGTGTCCCAACTTAGCCCATGATAAGCTCGCGATCAACGAAGGATATACCTTCTCCCAGGAAGACCCGATCAGTCTCGGAATCCCGGTTTACAAGACATTTCGACAATGGTAAAACAAGACCAGCAAAGCCACCCGATGTGCCGACAAATCCTGATAGGAGTCGCACGTATCTCGTTCTCAGGGCACACCGGATGAGCCAGACGTCGGGTTGGCATAGACCCTGATTGCCCAGGGGGCGCCGGACATCGCTCGGTTTGGAGCAGCACCCGGAGGAGCACTGGCCCGGGGGGGTAAAATAAAGATGACCCTTGAGTCTGCAAAACCCAAGGGAAAAAAGCTTAGGTAGGCAAATGGTAAAACCAAGGTTGGGCCTTGCTGGAGGAGTTTTATTCAAAGCGAACTGTCAAGGGGGTCCCATAAATCACCCGACCGCGTAAGGAACGCAAAATCCGGGAACATAACACGGTATGACGGAAACTAGAGGCGGCAAGAGTGGAACAAAACACCTGCATAAGGCCGAGCCTTCCACCCTTTACCAAGTATATAGATGCATTAATTAAATAAGAGATATTGTGATATCCCAACATAATCCTGTCCATCATGGAGCAATCTTCAACTTCACCTGCAACTAACAATGCTATAAGAGGGGCTGAGCAAAGCAGTAACATAGCCAAACAATGGTTTGCTAGGAAGGGTGACAAAGGTTAGAGGTTCATGGCAATTTGGGAGGCTTGGTAAACAAGTGATAGGTAGCGCAGCATAGCGATAGAACGAAGCTACTAGCAAGCAAAGATAGAAGTGATATCGAGGGTAATGGTCATCTTGCGAAATCCATAAGGAAGAAGAACGAGTCCATGAAGAAGACAAACGGACGTAGTCGAATGAATCCTCACAACTCTGGAACGAAACCGAAGCTAACGAGAGAAGCAAACCGGAAAGAAGCAAACAACATGGTAAACACACAAGCATAATCATGGCATGATGCACAATCAAGTATGATGCATGTCCGGTTTAATGAGGCATGGCATGGCAATATGCACAAACAACACTACAAGTTAAGTAGAGCTCAATATGCAACGAGTTGCATATTGACGAAACACCACATCAATTATTTAGTTCTCTCTCGTTTAGGAACACAACAATATTACATGTGGTTATAAACATGGCAAGAGGTGAAACATAAGTAAACTAACTATTTAGTCAAATTTAAATGAGGCCGGAACACAAACAACACTTCTGAAAAATCCCCATGTTATTTAGCAATTTAACGCAAACAACAATTTTAAACATTTTAATTGTTGTTATCATGATGCGGATGACATATGCAAGTTTATGCAATTTTTATGAAAATGTTGACATGAGCACGTTATGAAGCATTTGTCACTGTGGCAGAACAAAACGGTTGCCACGGCAACGAATCCGAAAATGATGCCACGGCAACATATTGGTTCCGGTAGCTCACGGAGATACCGGTGCAAAAGGAAGTGGGCATGAGCGTGTCATGCAAGGATGGTGGGGTGATCCCGGATTCCGGGTTCCCACGGGACGGTGGCATGGCAAAAGAGGGGCATCGCAAGGACAATTCGATCATGGTGCAAAACTCGAGCATCTCATACAACCAAGCATGCATTCGGTCCACGGGTGATCATCTCGGGATTATACCTTCGAAGCGTGCATTTTGGGTGGAACGAGTTTGGTACGATGTGGAGGAAGTAGCCATTCACGGGTCATCGTGGGAAGTAGTTGTTCACGTGGCGACGGTAGTGGAAGTAGTCGTTCTCGTGACGGTAGTGGAAGTAGTTGTACACGGCGGCGGCGGTAGTTGTTCAGGGTCTTGACGGGTCGTCGTGTAGCCGTACATGATCGTCGTGGTACACGGTTCGAAGTCGTACACTCTCCGTAGATGTTCGGGGTCATCACCATTCGTAGTGGATGTAGTTGAACTTCACGAAACCCTCAAATGACGATAGTGGTGCATGTCGAGTGGAACTTGGCGATCCAACGTCTTGGGCATAAAGGTACTTGCAAAACCGAGATGGTCTTGACGATCCGGTGAGACGACGTGGTTCGGGCGGTCTTGGTCTTGATGGTCCTCGAGTCCAACAATTACTAGGTGATCTTGTCGCACACATTGGGTTCTGACCTCGGCGGCAACTCGAGAAGCAGAGCAGCGGCTTGAGGCGACGGAAACTTGGCCGAGCAGGAGGCGGGCACTGGTCCAGCAGCGGCAAGGAGGCCGGCGACGAGAGAAGGCCGAGCAAGCTGCTCGTTCGAGGCCCGTCATTGGAGGTGCAGCGAGAGGAGAAGCTGGCAAGAAGGCGACAAGCGGCAACAGAGCAGCCGTGGGAGGCCAAGGGAAGCGGCAAAGTGCGGACAGGTAGAGGAGAAACCCGCAAGGAAGGAGAGGGCCTTACTGGACGAGGGGTCGCTGGACTGGCGATCTCCGGTGGCGGAGCATGAACGAGCGGAGGGAGGACAGATGACGAGGCGACGGCGGGGGTCGGCAAGGGCACGGGGCTGAACGGCCTCGCGCGCAGCGGAGGGAGGAGGCGACGAGGGGAAGGTGTGGAGGAGGAGAGGGGCCGGCAAGGCGAACGAGCCGGGGACGGCACGAGGAAGGGCTTGCCGGCTAGCGAGGTCGACGGCGGCTGGCGGAGCTGGCTGATTGCGAGGGATCGGGCGAGGCACGAGCGTGCGTAGGTGGTGGCGGCGCACTGGAGGGAATGAGGGAGAAGGGGATCGAGAGAGATGTGTGGACTGGTCGGGCTAGGGTTATAGGCAGGGCGCTAGGGTTGGGCCTGGTTGCTGGGCTTCTTCTCTCCCTTCTTCAAATCTCTTCCAAAAACAGAAAAGCAAAGAAAGAAAAGGAGAGAAAAGAAATGAGTGGACAAGAATTTGGACAAGGGGATTAATTTCTCGGACTGACAAAAATGCGCTTGTTCCAAGAAAAATGGTGTGGACAAGATTGCAGGAATTAAATTCAAACTCATTTGAAATTCAAATGGGTTTGCACTAGGACTAGGTTTTTGAAGTGTCCAAAAATGTTGAGATTTTTGGTGGAGCTCCGGGAAATGATGAAAGAAATTATGGGCAAGGTTGGAGACGAAGAATTGAGATAACAATGGCATGGGATATTTTGCAAGTGTGTTATGGTGATTTCCAAATTAAAGAAATATTTAAAATAGCTCCCTAATATTGGGAGGATATGTTATAAAGAGAAGTCACCCTTCCCTCGATTTAAATAGATCAACAATCTATGCAATTTATTTAGGTGAGTTTTAAAAAGGGGTTGCATGATGACATGATGCAATGCAAGAGATGGCATGATGAATGCACAAACAAAACAAATCACACGACAAAACTCGGAATAGCTGGAAGTCTTCTGGAGCGTCGGTCTCGGGGCGTTACAACACTCCACCACTACAAGAGGATCTCGTCCCGAGATCTAGGATGGCACCAGAGAGAAATGGAAGAGGAAGAGAAGAGGTAAAACTAAGTTGCTTCTTTGACAAACGAGTGAAACCACGAACCTTGAGAGGTTGAGCAATTTAAAAGAAAGAGTACAATAGAGATGAACGAGATTGCAAACAATCCGTTAGAAAAGAGGAGCAAGGAACATTACGAGGACTTGAAGGTTGCAAAGACATGAATCAGGAGTTTAATGGACAAGATAGAATTCGAAACCACTACGGTTAAAACAAAATGAGAGAGGAACAATTCGGGCAGCACTGCGGTTTAATATGGAAGGAATAGAACATGAACTTGAGAAGATGGGATGATACTTGATGAAATCAACAACACACTGCCTCCGGAACTATTGAAAGAATGGCACAATGGGTAAGAAGGATTTCAGACAGCACTAAGGTTGAAAAGAGAGGCAAAACTTGATAAGATGAAAGAACCTGAAGAGATGACACAACACTTTGGTTAAATGGATAAGCACGAAAAGAACACGATCCTCACAATCGAGATGATGAGTGAAAAGAGCAACATCACAATGTCTTCGGAAGAAAGAATAGAAGATAGATCATTGGAATAAAGGGACGGAGAAGAAAATGACAACTTCTACCACAATTGAATTTGGAAGGCATCCTTGCAAGAAGGTTAGAATAGAGTTGTTGGAAGACCAACAACGAAAAGAATAAGTTTGTAGTGGGCTTATGGAAACATCTCAACATTATGAGGTGACAACCGCCACTAACAGAAACAATTGCTTGCTTGAGATTAACGAAGAGATGAAAGCTTGTTCCATCAAGATGGAAAAGAGATAACTTGGGTCATTAATAAGCACCAAAATAGCACCATTCCTTAGGGAAGGCTTTAGGTGAAATCTATACCAAGATAACTCCAATGAAGAGATTGACGGTTGAAATGATCTCTTGAACAAAGAGAAAATGATGGATTTAAATATGTCACTCTTGAAAACTTGTGAATCATGAAACGCGAAGGGAAATTATCAAGACTGACCTAACACCACCTCAGAAGATAAGGTAGAAAGAATTGCACTTTGGAATGCAAGATGAAGAATGCTTGAACTCCTCAGAAAAAAAACATGTGTTGAGCACCATGTTTATTTTTTTTGTATAGCTTGGCGGATCTTAGCTTCAAGAGAAATCTTGAAGAACAATTGAAGAATGAAAACAATCCTTGACGAACCACCACTCCGGTAATAAACGGATGATAAAAAGAAAGAGAAGTTGAAAACACAAGGTGAAGCCTTGCGATGATTTAGATGGAGCTTCGCGACGAGATAATGCGGAAAACTTAGAACTCCGGAAGAAAGATGAACAACAAGAAGCCAAGAATTTATTCCTCCTGAAAAAACTCCGAAGGAAAGGATTAATCACTTGGATGAAACAAGAATAAGAATTATGTTATGCGTATCCTTCACCAATTTAAATTGATGACAAGCAACAGATTTGGCATAGTACTTATTCTAGTAGAAAGGATTAAAAGGGATATAGCGTAAACTTCAGAAAAGTCTTCAACGATCCACAGGTAGGATTTAAACAACGAATAAATTGATATGATAATGAAGGAAGTGAAATGTTGAACGAACCACCGAAAGAATTGAAAATGAACGTAACAAAGGCACAATTCACCGGGAAGGATTGGAAAACGAATGAAGATACTTGAGGGGATTTAGATGCAAGAGAACAAAGAGATCATGAGCTGACTAGAGTAAACTTGAAAGATGCACGGTAAGATTTGGAGAATGAGAGTGAGAGCTGAGAATGAGTAATTCGAGATGATTGGCTCCGAGAATGGCGAAAAGACTCTGAATTGCTCCGGATGGGTGAAAAGAATTCTCACAATCGAAAGCAATTATGAGATGATGGCATAACGCTAGAACCATGAATCTTCAAGAGAGCAGACAAGATTTAAGAGAACCTCTTCTTGGTCTTTCGTGTTGAGAAAGACGATGAGAAACACCACCATGAGTTGTTGAGATACTCCGGGAGAATGAAAACAACGAGGTTGAACCAACAATGAAAAAAATATTTTGAAATCGATCTTGGAAAACATCTGACTGATGAAAATCATTCGTACGTCAAACTTGGTAATGAATTTGAGAATAGCTCCGGGAAAATTAGAAGAGTCAGGTAAGATCCTGGGAAAAGACCTGTGGGTTAGGGCCACCTCAAGAGAAACACCGTTGAAATGATTTTAAAGAGAGATTGCACCGGTTGAATTAAATGACTTGAATGAGATAATAATCTCGAAATAGCTTGAACGGATTGATAATGGAGACACAAATCTTTTGAGATATCTTCAACACTCCGGGACAAATGAATAGCGAGAAGTGAATGATTAAGAGGTGCATCGGCATGAGAAAGCATTAGAAACGAGGAAAGGAATATGATGAAAACCGAAAGCTTGAATTGAATCCACCGGAGAAGAAAAGAGATGAAGAATAACTAACTTGAAGCTCTATCAGTATCTTCCTGAGAATCACCGGATCAGAACATTGATGGAAAAGAATGGAGAGTCTTCCCATCAATAAAAGGATACTAGATTAAGAAATCTGAGTCCTTGAAGAAAAGGGTGGGAGGGCGGGAAAACAAAGGCAACTTGCGGAAGATGGAACAAACACCGTTGAGAAAACTTAAAATTGATCTTGCGGATGTTGAAATGATCGGATCCACTTGAAAAGAAGCACACTGGTTGAGAAGAAATTGAGATGACAAACTCGAAGATCAAGAAGGATTAGTATTCACATAGGAATATGAGAACACCGTTTAGGAAAGGTATGGAATCAACACTTGACTTCGAAGCAACTCGAATACCAAAAATAAAACAAAACAAAGGATTTGGCTTGCAGAATAAGCCGGAACAAACATATGATAGAGATTTCGTCCGAAGTTTCCATGGTGGGGCCCACACGGGCTCGATCGTACAACACCATCATGTACAAGGCAGTGCACATGACATACGAAGTGTCCCCGAACCAGCATAGCCAAGGGTTCTTTAAGACACAACGAGACCACTGTAAAAAACGATCGTGGATAGGCGGACCACTAGACGTCGAACCCCAATCTCATATCATGCATCTGTCGGAAAGAAAAAAAACTAGAGCAACTTGAATTCCCACCTATATGTTGGGGAACGTTGCAGAAAATTAAAATTTTTCCTATGGCTTCACCAAGATCTATCTATGAGTTCATCTAAGCAACGAGTAACGGGAGAGAGTTTGCATCTACATACCACTTGTAGATCGCATGCGGAAGCTTGCAAGGTGATGATGGAGTCGTACTCGAACGTGATTCGGATCACCGATGTCCAAGTGCTGAACGGACAGCACCTCCGCGTTCAACACACGTACGGGATGAGCGACGTCTCCTCCGTCTTGATCCAGCAAGGAGGAAGGAGAGGTTGAGGAAGACAGCTCCACCGCAAAGACGACGGCGTGGTGATGGTGGAGAAGCAAGATCTCGGCTGTGGCTTCGCCAAGCGCCTACGGAGGAGGAGAAGTGTTGGGAGGGAGGGCTGCGCCTTGGAGATGTGTACAGCAGCCCCTCCCTCCCCCTTTATATAGGCCCCACGGGAGGCTGCCCTGGAGATCCAATCTCTGTGGGGCGGCGGCCAAGGGGGTGGAGTGCCCCCCAAGCCAAGTGGGCGCCCCACCCCTAGGGTTTCAACCCTAGGCACAGGGGGTGGGCCTAGGGGCGCACCAGCCCACTATGGGCTGGTTCCTCCCACTTCAGCCCATGGGGCCCTCCGGATAGGTGGCCCCACCGGTGGACCCGGGACCCTTCAGTGGTCCGGTACATTACTGGAAGACCCCAAACTTTCCGATGGTCAAATACCACTTCCTATATATTATTCTGTACCTCCGGACCATTCCAAAACTCCTTGTGACGTCAGGGATCTCATCCGGACTCGAACAACATTCGGTAGTCACATACTTGACTTCCTACTAACCCTAAGCGCCACCGAACCTTATGTCTAGACCCTACGGGTTCGGGAGACACGCAGACATGACCGAGACGACTCTCGGGCAATAACCAACAGCGGGTCTGGATACCCATGTTGGCTCCTACATGCTCCTCGATGATTTCATCGGTTGAACCACGATGTCGAGGATTCGATCAAACCTCAGTATGCAATTCCTTTGTCAATCGGTATGTTACTTGCCCGAGACTCGATCGTCGGTATCCCAATACCTTGTTCGTCTCGTTACCGGCAAGTCACTTTACTCGCACCGTAATGCATGATCCGTGGCCAACACCTTGGTCAACTTGAGCTCATTATGATGATGCATTACCGAGTGGGCCCAGAGATACCTCTCCGTCATACGGAGTGACAAATCCGAGCCTCGATCCGTGTCAACCCAACAGATACTTTCGGAGATACCGTAATGCACCTTTATAGTCACCCGATACGTTGTGACGTTTGATACACCCAAGGCACTCCTACGGTAACCGGAGTTACACGATCTCATGGTCGAAGGAAGAGATACTTGACATTTGCAAAGCTTCTAGCAAATGAACTATACGATCTTTTATGCTATGCTTAGGATTGGGTCTTGTCCATCACATCATTCTCCTAATGATGTGATCCCGTTATCAACGACATCCAATGTCCATAGTCAGAAACCATGACTATCTGTTGATCACTGTGAGCTAGTCAACTAGAGGCTCACTAGGGACATTTGTGGTCTAAGTGTTCACACGTGTATTACGATTTCCGGATAATACTGCTTATAGCATGAACAAAAGACAATTATCATGAACATTGAAATATAATAATACTTTTATTATTGCCTCTAGGGCATATTTCCAACAGTCTCCCACTTGCACTAGAGTCACCAATCTAGTTACATTGTGATGAATCGAACACCCATAGAGTTCGGTGTTGATCATGTTTTGCACGCGAGAGAGGTTTAGTCAGCGGATCTGCGACATTCAGATCCGTGTGCACTTTGCAAATCTCTATGTCTCCATCTTGAACATTTTCACGGATGGAGTTGAAACGACGCTTGATGTGCTCGGTCTTCTTGTGAAACCAGGCTCCTTGGCAAGGGCAATAGCTCGGTGTTGTCACAGAAGAGTTTGATCGCCCCGACGCATTGGGTATGACTCTAGGTCGGTGATGAACTCCTTCACCCAAATCGCTTCATGCGCTGCCTCCGAGGCTGCCATGTACTCCGCTTCACGTAGATCCCGCCACGACGCTTCGCTTGCGGTACTGCACCAGCCATCGCTCCACCATTCAACATATACACGATCCGGTTTGTGACTTAGAGTCATCCAGATCTCGAGTCGAAGCTAGCGTCGACGTAACCCTTACTGACGAGCTCTTCGTCTCCTCCATAAACGAAACATGTCCTTTGTCCTTTTCGGTACTTCAGATATTCTTGACCGCTGTGTCGGTGTTCCTTGCGGGATTACTTTGGTATCTTGCAACCAAACTTACGGCAAGGTTTACATCGGGTCTAGTACACAAAGCATGGCATACATAATAGATCCTATGGTGAAGCATAGGGATGACACTCATCTCTTCTTTATCTTTTGCCGTGGTGGGTGGTCGAGCCGAGCTCAATCTCACACCTTGTAACATAGGCAAGAACCCTTCTTGGACTGATCCATTTTGAACCTCTTCAAAATCTTATCAAGGTATGTGCTTTGTGAAAGACCTATGAGGCGTCTCGATCTATCTCTATAGATCTTGATGCCTAATATATAAGCAGCTTCTCCAAGGTCCTTCATTGAAAAACACTTGTTCAAGTAGGCCTTAATGCTGTCCGAAGTTTTGTATCATTTCCCATCAAAAGTATGTCATCTACATATAATAGGAGAAATGCTCTGAGCTCCCACTCACTTTCTTGTAAACGCAGCTTCTCCATAAGTCTCAAGATAACCCAAACGCTTTGATCATCTCATCAAAGCGAATGTTCCAACTCCTAGATGCTTGCACCAGTCCATAAATGGATCGCTAGAGCTTGCATACTTTGTTAGCGTTCGAGGATCGACAAAACCTTCGGCTGCATCATATACAGCTCTTCCTTAAGATGTCCGTTAAGGAATGCCGTTTTGACGTCCATCGCCATATCTCATAATCATAGTATGCGGCAATTGCTAACATGATTCGGACGGACTTAAGCTTCGCTACGGAGAGAATGTCTCGTCGTAGTCAATCCCTTGAACTTGTCGATAACCCTTAGCGACAAGTCGAGCCTTATAGATGGTAACATTACCATCCGCGTCCGTCTTCTTCTTAAAAATCCATTTGTTTTCTATCGCTCGCCGATCATCGGCAAGTCTGTCAAAGTCCATACTTTGTTTTCATACATGGATTCTATCTCGGATTTCATGGCCTCAAGCCATTTGTTGGAATCCGGCCCGCCATCGCTTCTTCATAGTTCGAAGGTTCATTGTTGTCTAACAACATGATTTCCATGACAGGTTGCGTACCACTCACAGTGCGGAACGTGTCCTCGTGGACCTTCGAGTTCAAGAGCAACTTGATCCGAAGTACCTTGATCATCATCATTGTTTTCCTCTTGATTGGTGTGGGCATCACAGAACGGTCTCTGACCGCACCACCTTCCCGCTCGAGAGGTAGTACTTCATCGAAGTTCTACTTTCCTCCCACTTACTTCTTTCGAGAGAAACTCTTTCTCCGAAAGCATCCATTCTTGGCAACAAAGATCTTGCCTTGGATCTTAAGTAGAAAGTATACCCGACAGTTTCCTTAGGGTATCCTATGAATACGCATTTTTCCGACTTGGGTTCGAGCTTTTCAGTTGAAGTTTCTTGACATAAGCATCGCATCCCCAAACTTTTAGAAACGATACTTAGGTTTCTTCCCAAACCATAATTCATACGGTGTCGTCTCAACGGATTTAGACGGTGCCCTATTTAAAGTGAGTGTAGCTGTCTCTAGAGCGTATCCCCAAAATGATAGCGGTAAATCGGTAAGAGACATCATAGACCGCACCATATCCAATAGAGTGCGACACGACGCTCGGACACACCGTTTATTTGAGGTGTTCCAGCGGCGTGAGTTGTGAAACGATTCCACATTTTCTTAAGTGTGTACCAAACTCGTGACTTAAGTATTCTCCTCCACGATCCGATCGAAGAATTTTATCTTTCGGTCATGTTGATTCTCTACCTCGCTCTGAAATTCCTTGAACTTTTCAAAGGTCTCAGACTTGTGTTTCATTAAGTAGACATACCCATATCTACTCAAGTCATCAGTGAGAGTGAGAACATAATGATATCCTCCATGAGCCTCAACGCTCATTGGACCGCACACATCGGTATGTATGATTTCCAACAAGTTGGTTGCTCGCCCATTGTTCCGAGAACGGAGTCTTGGTCATTTCGCCTAAGAGGCAAGGTTCGCATGTGTCAAAAGATTCATAATCAAGAGACTCTAAAAGTCCATCAAGATGGAGCTTCTTCATGCGCTTGACACCAATGTGACCAAGGCGGCAAAGTGCCACAAGTATGTGGGACTATCGTTATCAACTTTACATCTTTTCGCATCCACACTATGAACATGTGTAATATTACGCCGAGATTCATTAAGAATAAACCATTGACCATCTGAGCATGACCATAAAACATATCTCTCATATAAATCGAACAACCATTATTCTCGACTTAAATGAGTAGCCATCTCGTATCAAACGAGATCCGGATACAATGTTCATGCTCAAACTTGGCACTAAATAACAATTATTAAGGTTCAAAACTAATCCCGAGGTAAATGTAGAGGCAGCGTGCGTCGACGGCGATCACATCGACTCGAACCATTCCCGACGCCAAGATCGTCACCTCGCCCTTCGCCAGCCTCCGTTTATTCCGCAGCTCTGCTGTGAGTTACAAATATGAGCAACGGCACGGTATCAAATACCGGGAGTTACTACGAGTCTTGGTAAGGTACACATCAATTACATGTATATCAAATATACCTTTGGTGTTGCGGCCTTCTTATCCGCTAAGTATTTGGGGCGTTCCGCTTCGGTGACCCTTCCCTTGCAATAAAAGCACTCGGTCTCGTGCTTGGGTCCATTCTTTGACTTCTTCCCGCAGCAAGCTTACCGGGGCGGCAACATCTTTGCCGCCCTTCTTGAAGTTCTTCTTACCCTTGCCCTTCTTGAACTTAGTGGTCTTATTGACCATCAACACTTGATGTTCTTTCTTGATTTCAGCCTCACGACTTCAAAGATCGAGAACACTTCAGAATGGTCTTTTCCATCCCCGCATGTTGTAGTTCATCACAAAGCTCTTGTAGCTTGGTGGGAGCGGTGGAGGATTCTGTCAATGACCGCCTCATCCGGAGGTTAATGTTCATTTGGGTCATACGGTTGTGCAACCTGACATCTTCAAGATGTGTTCACCGTGTAACTGTTCTCCTCCATCTTACAATCTGTAGAACTTGTCGGAAACATCATATCTCTCGACCTGCATGAGCTTGGAAAACTAGTTTCAGCTCTTGAACATCTCATATGCTCCGTGATGCTCAAAACGCTTTTGGAGCCCCGGTTCTAAGTCAGAGAGCATGCCGCACCGAACGAGGGAGTAATCATCAAGACGGGATTGCCAAGCGTGCATAACGCCTTGGTTCTCTCGACGGAGCGCCACCTAGCGGCTCGTCTAGGACATATTGTTTCTGGCAGCTATGAGGATGATCTCGTGTTAGGACCCAATCCGTATGGTTGCTTGCCATCGTCTTTCAGCTTGGTTTTCTAGGAAGCGTTGAAGTTCATGGTGACATTAGCGTTGGCCATTGATCTACAAGACATATTTGCAAAGGTTTTAGACTAAGTTCATGATAATAAAGTTATAATCAAATTATGAACTCCCACTTAGATTAGACATCCTCTAGTCATCTAAGTGTCACACGATCCGAGTCGACTAGCCCGTGTCCGATCATCACGTGAGACGGACTAGTCATCGTCGTGAACATCTTCATGTTGATCGTATCTTCCATACGACTCGTGTTCGACCTTTCGGTCTCCGTGTTCCGAGGCCATGTCCGCACATGCTAGGCTCGTCAAGTTAACCCTAAGTGTTTTATTTGTGTAAAACTGTCTTACACCCATTGTATGTGAACGTAAGAATCCATCACACCCGATCATCACGTGGTGCTTAGAAGCTTACGAACTGTAGCAACGGTGCACGTTAGGGGAGAACACTTCTTGAAATTTTGTAAGGATCATCTTATTTACTACCGTCGTCCTAAGTAAACAAGATGCATAAACATAATAAACATCACATGCAATTATATAGTTGTGACATGATATGGCCAATATCATAAAGCTCCATTGATCTCCATCTTGGGCTCCATGATCATCTTGTCACCGGCTTGACACCATGATCTCCATCATCATGATCTCCATCATCGTGTCTTCATGAAGTTGTCACGCCTAACGACTACTTCTACTTCTATGACTAACGCGTTTAGCAATGAAGTAAAGTAGTTTACATGGCGTTCTTCAATGACACGCAGGTCATACAAAAAATAAAGACAACTCCTATGGCTTCTGCGGTTGTCATACTCATCGACATGCAAGTCGTGAATCCTATTACAAGAACATGATCTCATACATCACAATTCATCATTCATCACAACTTCGCCATATCACATCACATGATCAATCGTTGCAAAAACAAGTTAGACGTCCTCTAATTGTTGTTGCATCTTTACGTGGCTGCGATTGGGTTCTAGCAAGAACGTTTTCTTACCTCTAATCACCACAACGTGATTTTTGTCAACTTCTATTTACCCTTCATAAGGGCCTTGTTCATCGAATCCGCTCCAACTAAAGTGGGAGAGACAGACACCCGCCACCACCTTATGCAACTAGTGCATGTCACCGGTGGAACCGGTCTCACGTAAGCGCGTGTAAGGTTGGTCCGGCCGCTTCATCCCACAATACCGCTGAGCAAGAAAATACTAGTAGAGGCAAGTAAGATGACAAGATCAACGCCCACAACAAATGGTGTTCTACTCGTGCATTAGAGAACTACGATAGACCTAGCTCCGATACCCTTTGTTGGGGAACGCTGCAGAAAATTAAAATTTTTCCTACGGCTTCACCAAGATCTATCTATGAGTTCATCTAACAACGAGTAACGGAGAGAGTTTGCATCTACATACCACTTGTAGATCGCGTGCGTGAAGCTTGCAAGGTGATGATGGAGTCGTACTCGAACGTGATTCGGATCACCGATGTCCAAGTGCTGAACGGACAGCACCTCCGCGTTCAACACACGTGACGGGACGGCGGCGTCTCCTCCGTCTTGATCCAGCAAGGAGGAAGGAGAGGTTGAGGAAGACAGCTCCACCGGCAAGACGACGGCGTGGTGATGGTGGAGAAGCAAGATACGGACAGGCTTCGCCAAGCGCCACGGAGGAGGAGAAGTGTTGGGAGGAGGGCTGCGCCTTGGAGATGTGTACAGCAGCCCCTCCTCCCCCTTTATATAGGCCCCCGGGAGGCGGCCCCGGAGATCCAATCTCCAGGGGCGGCGGCCAAGGGGGTGGAGTGCCCCCCAAGCCAAGTGGGCGCCCCACCCCTAGGGTTTCAACCCTAGGCGCAGGTGGGCCTAGGGGCGCACCAGCCCACTATGGGCTGGTTCCTCCCACTTCAGCCCATGGGGCCCTCCCGGATAGGTGGCCCCACCGGTGGACCCAGGACCCTCCAGGTGGTCCCAGTACATTACCGAAGACCCCAAACTTTCCCGATGGTCAAATACCACTTTCTATATATTATTCTGTACCTCCGGACCATTCCGAAACTCCTCGTGACGTCCGGATCTCATCCGGACTCGAACAACATTCGTAGTCACATACTTGACTTCCTACTAACCCTAGCGCCACCGAACCTTAGTGTGTAGACCCTACGGGTTCGGAGACACGCAGACATGACCGAGACGACTTTCGGGCAATAACCAACAGCGGGTCCGGATACCCATGTTGGCTCTACATGCTCCTCGATGATTTCATCGGTTGAACCACGATGTCGAGGATTCGATCAAACCTCGTATGCAATTCCTTTGTCAATCGGTGCGTTATTTGCCCGAGACTCGATCGTCGGTATCCCAATACCTTGTTCGGCCTCGTTATCGCAAGTCACTTTACTCGCATCAGTAATGCATGATCCCATGGCCAACACCTTGGTCAACTTGAGCTCATTATGATGATGCATTACCGAAAGTGGGCCCAGAGATACCTCTCCGTCATACGGAGTGACAAATCCGCCTCGATCCGTGTCAACCCAATGATACTTTCGAGATACCGTAATGCACCTTTATAGTCACCCGATTCGTTGTGACGCTTGATACACCCAAGGCACTCCTACGGTAACCGGAGTTACACGATCTCATGGTCGAAGGAAGAGATACTTGACATTTGCAAAGCTTCTAGCAAACGAACTATACGATCTTTTATGCTATGCTTAGGATTGTCTTGTCCATCACATCATTCTCCTAATGATGTGATCCCGTTATCAACGACATCCAATGTCCATAGTCAGAAACCATGACTATCTGCTGATCACAACGAGCTAGTCAACTAGAGGCTCACTAGGGACATTTGTGGTCTAAGTGTTCACACGTGTATTATGATTTCCGGATAATACAGTTATAGCATGAACAAAAGACAATTATCATGAACATTGAAATATAATAATACTTTTATTATTGCCTCTAGGGCATATTTCCAACACTATAAAACTCCCAAAACTTTCTGGTTATGCAATCTGGTGTTGGGGATATAGGGGAAGCAATATATATATCTCACCCTAAACTAACAATCCCTACATCCAAGCTGTATCCATCCGTCAATACATAACCAAGAAACCTTCGGAAATCGTGTACCTCAACCTTCGAAAAACATCCATTATACAAGCTATGGCAATACTCCCGAACTCCCCAGTACTGGGTGACGTCGAGGTTATCTCACCAACAAGCGCATAAAAGAGATTTTCGATGTCGGCAAAACTCGTATTCCGTAATCGCAATGATAAAATTATGACGACAACACCTCGGAGCTCAACTCCCCGGGACACTGCCACAACCCCTAAATGTCAGGAGGCACCAAGAACAATGTTCTCGTCATAAGAATATCGGAACGATCCCAAGATACCCGCGTGATCCTAATTTTTTTAGTGAAATTTGAGGAGAGGAAAGTCAAAACATCTACGTCAGGAGACCTCACCAGAGCGACGAAGGGACTGAGGAGTAAAAAGAATCCTACTCTCCGATATATATAATCCTAAGACTCAAAACATTTTTGTTCTAGACTCAACAACGCCAGCGATTTGATCAAGCAGGGGGCTCCTAAGTCGGGGATGGCTCTGATTACCAACTTGTAACACCCACGATGCGGCTATATCTCCCACGTGTCGAAGCACGACTTAGAGGCATAACCGCATTGTGGTTTTGTCGCAAGAAGGGTCATCTTCACACAATCCCATGTAATGAACAAGATCGATAAAGAGTTGGCTTACAATCGCCACTTCACACAATGAACATATAATTCATACATCATTCAGAGCACACACATAGTCCGACTACGACAAAGCCAAAAGAAAAGAAGATAACCCAACTGCTAGATCCCTGATTGTCCCAACTGGGCTCCACTACTGATCAACATGAAACGAAACATAGCAACATCCAAGGTCTTCGTCGAAGTATCGCTCAGACTGGCATCATCAAGACTGCTGAATGTTGTGATAGTATCTCGTGAGTCACGAGGACTCAGCAATCTCAAAACCCGCGAGATCAAGACTATTTAAGCTTATAGGAAGGATGGGGTAATGAGGTGGAGCTACAGCAAGCACTAAGCAAATATGATGGCTAACATACGCAAATGAGAGCGAGAAGAGGAGCAAAGGAACGGTCGTCAACTAGAAATGATCAAGAGGTGATCCTGAACTCCTACTTACGTCAAACATAACCCAAAACCGTGTTCACTTCCCGGACCGCCGAGAAGAGACCATCACGGCTACACACGCGTTGATGCGTTTTAATTCGGATCCGTGTCATGTTATCTACAACCGACATTAACAAATTCTCATCTTCCACATAACCGCTGGCACGGCTCTCGAAAGTTTAAACCCCGCAGGGTGTCCCAACTTAGCCCATGATAAGCTCTCGCGATCAACGAAGGATATACCTTCTCCCAGAAGACCCGATCGTCTCGGATCCCGGTTTACAAGACATTTCGACAATGGTAAAACAAGACCAGCAAAGCCGCCCGATGTCCGACAAACCCGATAGGAGTCGCACATATCTCATTCTCGTGGCACACCAGATGAGCCAGACGTCGGGTTGGCATAGACCCCGATTTCTGTGGGGCACCGGACATCGCTTCGGTTTGGACCAAAGCACCGAGGAGCACCGCCGGGGGGTAAAATAAAGATGACCCTTGAGTCTGCAGAACCCAAGGGAAAACGGCTTAGGTAGGCAAATGGTAAAACCAAGGTTGGGCCTTTTTGGAGGAGTTTTATTCAAAGCGAACCGTCAAGGGGGTCCCATAAATCACCCGACCGCGTAAGGAATGCAATATCCGGGAACATAACACCGGTATGACGGAAACTAGGGCGACAAGAGTGGAACAAAACACCAGGCATAAGGCCGAGCCTTCCACCCTTTACCAAATATATAGATGCATTAATTAAATAAGAGATATTGTGATATCCCAACATAATCCTGCCCATCATGGAGCAATCTTCAACTTCACCGCAACTAACAATGCTATAAGAGGGCTGAGCAAAGCAAAGAATATAGCCAAACAACGGTTTGCTAGGAAGGGTGACAAAGGTTAGAGGTTCATGGCAATTTGGGAGGCTTGGTAAACAAGTGATAGGTAGCGCAGCATAGCGATAGAACGAAGCTACTAGCAAGCAAAGATAGAAGTGATATCGAGGGTAATGGTCATCTTTCCTGAAATCCCGCAAGGAAGAAGAATGAGTCCATGAAGAAGACAAACGGACGTAGTCGAATGAATCCTCACAACTCCGGAAGGAAACCGAAGCTAACGAGAGAAGCAAACCGGAAAGAAGCAAACAACATGGTAAACACACAAGCATAATCATGGCATGATGCACAATCAAGTATGATGCATGTTCGGTTTAATGAGGCATGGCATGGCAATATGCACAAACAACACTACAAGTTAAGTAGAGCTCAATATGCAACGAGTTGCATATTGACGAAACACCACATCAATTATTTAGTTCTCTCTCGTTTAGGAACACAACAATATTACATGTGGTTATAAACATGGCAAGAGGTGAAACATAAGTAAACTAACTATTTAGTCAAATTTAAATGAGGCCGGAACACAAACAACACTTCCGAAAAATCCCCATGTTATTTAGCAATTTAATGCAAACAACAATTTTAAACATTTTAATTGTTGTTATCATGATGCGGATGACATATGCAAGTTTATGCAATTTTTATGAAAATGTTGACATGAGCATGTTATGAAGCATTTGTCACTGTGGCAGAACAAAACGGTTGCCACGGCAACGAATCCGAAAATGATGCCACGGCAACATATTGGTTCCGGTAGCTCACGGAGATACCGGTGCAAAAGGAAGTGGGCATGAGCGTGTCATGCAAGGATGGTGGGGTGATCCCGCATTCCGGGTTCCCACGGGACGGTGGCATGGCAAAAGAGGGGCATCACAAGGACAATTCGATCATGGTGCAAAACTCGAGCATCTCATACAACCAAGCATGCATTCGGTCCACGGGTGATCATCTCGGGAGTATACCTTCGAAGTGTGCATTTCGGGTGGAATGAGTTCGGTACGATGTGGAGGAAGTAGCCGTTCACGGGTCGTCGTGGGAAGTAGTTGTTCACGTGGCGACGGTAGTGGAAGTAGTCGTTCTCGTGACGGTAGTGGAAGTAGTTGTACACGGCGGCGGCGGTAGTTGTTCAGGGTCTTGGCGGGTCGTTGTGTAGCCGTACATGTTCGGGGTCGTCACCATTCGTAGTGGATGTAGTTGAACTTCACGAAACCCTCAGCGACAACAGTGGTGCATGTTGTAGTGGAACTTGGCGCATCCAACGTCTTCGGGCATAAAGGTACTTGCAAAAACCAAGATGGTCTTGACGATCCGGTGAGACGACATGGTTCGGGGCAGTCTTGGTCTTGATGGTCCTCGAGTCCAACAATTACTAGGTGATCTTGTCGCACACACAGGGTTACAACCTCGAGCGGCAACTCGAGAAGCAGAGCAGAGGCTTGGAGGCGACGGAAACTTGGTCGGAGCAGGAGGCGGGGCACCTGGTCCAGGCAGCGGCAAGGAGGCCGGCACAAGAGAAGGCCGAGCAAGCTGCTCGTTCCCGAGGCCCGTCGTTGGAGGTGAAGCAAAGGAGAAGCGCGGGCAGCAAGGCGACGGCAACAGAGCAGCCGTGGGAGGCCGAGGGAAGCGGCGAGGTGCGGACACGGGTAGAGGAGAAACCCGGCAAGGAAGGAGAGGGCGCGCTGGACGAGGGGTCGCTGGACCTGGCGATCTCCGGTGGCGGAGCATGAACGAACGGAGGGAGGACAGATGACCGGGCGACGGCAGGGTCGGCAAGGGCACGGGGCTGAACGGCCTCGTGCGCAGCGGAGGGAGGAGGCGACGAGGGGAAGGTGTGGAGGAGGAGAGGGGCCGGCAAGGCGAACGAGCCCGGGACGGCACGGGGGAGGGCTCGCCGGCTAGCGAGGTCGACGACGGCTGGCGGAGCTGGCTGATTGCAAGGGATCAGGCGAGGCACGAGCGTGCGTAGGTGGTGGCGGCGCACTGGAGGGAACGAGGGAGAAGGGGAACGAGAGAGATGTGTGGACTGGTCGGGCTAGGGTTATAGGCAGGGCGCTAGGGTTGGGCCTGGTTGCTGGGCTTCCTCTCTCCCTTCTTCAAATCTCTTCCAAAAACAGAAAAGCAAAGAAAGAAAAGGAGAGAAAAGAAATGAGTGGACAAGAATTTGGAAAAGGGGATTAATTTCCCGGACTCACAAAAATGCGCTTGTTCCAAGAAAAATGGTGTGGACAAGATTGCAGGAATTAAATTCAAACTCATTTGAAATTCAAATGGGTTGCACTAGGACTAGGTTTCTGAAGTGTCCAAAAATGTTGAGATTTTTGGTGGAGCTCTGGGAAATGATGAAAGAAATTATGGGCAAGGTTGGAGACGAAGAATTGAGATAACAATGGCATGGGATATTTTGCAAGTGTGTTATGGTGATTTCCAAATTAAAGAAATATTTAAAATAGCTCCCTAATATTGGGAGGGTATGTTATAAAGAGAAGTCACCCTTCCCTCGATTTAAATAGATCAACGATCTATGCAATTTATTTAGGTGAGTTTTAAAAAGGGGTTGCATGATGACATGATGCAATGCAAGAGATGGCATGATGAATGCACAAACAAAACAAATCACACGACAAAACTCGGAATAGCTGGAAGTCTTTTGGAGCGTCGGTCTCGGGGCGTTACATCCTCCTCCTTCGTTGAGCTTGGCGAAGCTCTGCCGAAGAACCACGAGCTCCACCACCATGCCGCGTGCAGCTGGATTTCACCCTCAACTTCTCCTTCCCCCTTGCTGGATTAAGAAGTAGGAGACGTCCCCGGGCTGTACGTATGTTGAACGCGGAGGCGCCATATGTTGGGCGCTTGGAATGGATCATTCGCGATTTGAATCGCCGCGAGTATGATTCCATCAACTGCATTCTTGTAACACTTCTGCTTTGCGATCTTCAAGGGTATGAAGATGCACTCTCTCTCTGTCATTGCTAGCATCTCCTAGATTGATGTTGATGACACGTAGGAAAATTTTGATTTATTACTATGTTCCCCAACAGTGGCATCATGAGCTAGGTCTATGCGTAGATTCTATGAACGAGTAGAACACAAGTAGTTGTGGGCGATGATTTGGTCAATTTGCTTACCATTACTAGTCCTATCTTGATTCGATGGCATTGTGGGATGAAGCGGCCCGGACCAACCTTACACGTACGCTTAGGTGGTTAGCGGGTGTCTGTCTCTCCCACTTTAGTCGGATCGGATTCGATGAAGAGGGTCCTTATGAAGGATAAATAGCAATTGGCATATCACCGTTGTGGCTTTTGCGTAGGTAAGAAACGTTCTTGCTAGAAACCCATAGCAGCCATGTAAAACATGCAACAACAATTAGAGGACGTCTAACTTGTTTTTGCAGGGTATGCTATGTGATGTGATTTGGCCAGAAGGATGTGATAAATTATATGTGATGTATGAGATTGATCATGTTCTTGTAATAGGAATCACGACTTGCATGTCGATGAGTATGACAACCGGCAGGAGCCATAGGAGTTGTCTTAATTTATTGTATGACCTGCGAGTCAATATAAGCGCCATGTAATTGTTTTACTTTATTGCTAACTATTTGCCATAGTAGTAGAAGTAATAGTTGGCAAGAGAAGTTCATGAAGACACGATGATGGAGATCATGATGATGGAGATCATGGTGTCCTGCTGGTGACGATGGTGATCTTGTCGCGCCTCAAAGATGGAGATCAAAAAGCGCAAGATGATATTGGCCATATCTTGTCACTTTATGATTTGCATGTGATGTTTGTCATGTTTACGTCTTATTTGCTTAGAATGATGGTAGCATAAATAAGATGATCCCTCACTAAAATTTCAAGGAATGTGCCCCCCTAACTGTGCACTGTTGTGAAGGTTCGTTGTTTCGAAGCACCATGTGATGATCGGGTGTGATAGATTCTAACTTTCACATACAACGGGTGTAAGCCAGATTTACACATGCGAAACACTTAGGTTGACTTGACGAGCCTAGCATTACAGACATGGCCTCGGAACACGAGAGACCGAAAGGTCGAACATGAGTCGTATGGTAGATGCAATCAACATGGAGATGTTCACCGTTGATGACTAGTCCGTCTCATGTGATGATCGGACACGGCCTAGTCAATTCGGATCATGTATCACTTAGATGACTAGAGGGATGTCTATCTAAGTGGGAGTTCATTAAATAATTTGATTAGAAGATATGATGGCACCCATGTAAACATAGCAAGTTATATGACAGATTCAAACATGGCAGGAACAATAATAAGTAGGCATATTGGTGAGCTTGAACCACTCATCACAAAGCAATACATGGCATGGCAAGGCAACCAACAGTAAGAAGACATGTTTATGAAGCTAAGCATGGCAAGAGCAAGTTCATAGGGTGCATGGATCACTAGAAAAGCACATGGCCAAAACTGAACTTCATGTTAACAGGTTGACAGCAACATTATTTAGCAAGCTTTGGAGCAAGATAACAACATGTTCCAGCAGGCTATAATTGCAACTAGGGGCATGAATGGATAGAGCAAGACATGTATAACAAAACATCCTTAGTGAACATCTCCAGAATAATGCACGAAATGACTTGTAGCATCAGGTTAATATAGCAACAAAATATAACAGAAACAGTCTAGCAAAACAGCAACATCAAGTACCCTACTTAACAAGCTTGATGCACTCAGTACACAACTCACAAAAATACATGGATAGAACCCCTAGAAAGATGGCATAGCATAGATCAAAACACATGTAGATATCAACCTAATAGGATGCACACATCAAACATGGCAAAAATGACAAATGAGCATGTTATAACAGTTTCAGCAGGTTAACAGCAACATGCACTCTTCCAATAGCATTTCGGGCATAAAGATGGACCCAAATGAACATGATGCAATGAGATGAAATGAAGTACTCGTCGAGGCGAACAATTTGACATGTTACACGCACAAAACGGAGCTGCGGATGCAGAGATATGATGCGATGAACATGGCATGAAAATATGACACGAAAAGGACTTCGGCGATTTTCGGGGTCAACCTCCAGTTTTGCACGGTTATCGAGGATGGCCGGAGATGTCGCCAGAGCTCGTCGGAGATGGAGGAAGAGGGCACCGGAGCTGGGAGTCGCCGGATCCGGGCGAAGACGGGGCAGCCGGGGTCGGGCTCGCCGGAGGAGGCGCGCGACCGGCAGGCGTGGCGCGGGCGGCGACTCGGGCGGTTGGCGAGGCGCGCCGACTTCTGCGGGTTCGCAAAGCGACGACGAGGCAGCCCGGCGGCGGTGGTGGCGAGGCATTGGATCCGTGGGCGCGGGCACCGCGAAGGTGGCGGGTCGCCGGCAGCGGAGCCACGGCGCGGGCGGCGCGGCGCGGATGGCGTGGAGCGGCGGGCGGGCGCGGGCGGTTTCAGGCCTGCTCGCGGCCCGGTGGGCCGACCGTGGGCTGGCGCGGGCGCGGCGGGGAGGAGAGAGAGGAGGCCGGCGGGGAGGAGTTGGGGCGACGTGGCGCGACGCCACTGGCCGGGAGCGGCGGCGGGGTGACGTGTCGCCCCGGGATTGGTCCGGGCGACGTGGAGGCTGGACATGTCCGGCGGCGCGAGGAAGACGAAGCTAGAGTTTGGACTGCGGGAATTTCGGGGGAGGCCACATATTTATAGGTAGAGGGAGCTAGGAGAGTCCAAATGAGGAGCGGTTTTCGGCCACACGATCGTGATCGAACGACCGAGAGCATGGAGGAGAGTTAGATGGGTTTTGGGCCACTTTGGAGGGGGTGTTGGGCTACAACAAAAGAGGGCTTTGCGGTTACCCGGTTAACCGGTGGAGTATCAAACGACCTCCAAATGGCACGAAACTTGACAAGCGGTCTACCGGTGCTATACCAAGGCCGCTTGGCAAACCTTGGTCCATTCCGAGAACGTTTAATACCCGCTCACAACGAGAGACAAAAGGGGGCGCCGGGGAACATAGGAGTGCCGGATTGCAAAACGGACAACGGGGAAAATGCTCGGATGCATGAGACGAACATGTATGCAAAATGAGATGCACATGATGACATGATATGAAATGCAGATGATGACATGATGAAATGTAACACGCAAGCAAATGACATGGCAATGACAGCGAATAACTGGCGGACACCTGGCGCATCGAATCCGGGGCGTTACAACACTCCTCCACTAACAAGAGATCTCGTCCCGAGATCTTAGGACCGAGACGGAAGGGAAAAAGGGATGAGGTGAAGCAAGAACTCAAGAGAAGAAGCAAAGAATCGAGAGGACTCGAGAAGAAGAGAGGACCGACGAGAATGACGAGAATCGAAAGCTCACGGAATCTGATAGACTATGAAACCACTCCGGTTAGAACGAGATAGAAACCAATAAGACTGAAAGGATTTAGGCAGCACTCCGACTGAAACATGGAAGGAATAGAACACGAGCTTGAGAGGATGGAATGATACTTGATGAAGACATGACAGAAAACCTCCGGAAAGAACTGAAAAGTTGAAAGAAAAGAACGGAGAAGAAAATGACAACTTGTGCCACGAATGAAATAGAAGGCAACCATAGAAGAAAAGATTGAACGGAGTTGTTGGAAATTCAACAACAAAAGAATAAGCTTGTTGTGGACTTATGGATAACATCTCAAACTTATGAGGTGATAACCAACCACGAGCAGAAAAGATTAAATAGCTGAGAAGAACGAAGAAATGCAAAACTCCACTTCAAAAGAATACGGAGAATTATCACTTTGAGACGCAAGAAAGAAAGATTCTTGAGCTCCTCCAAAAGAACCTTGATGAACACTTGAAGAACGAATTGAATCATGAAGAACCACCATGAAGAACTCCGGTCACAAAAGAATGACGAGATAAAAATGGAGGATGAAAGAATAAAGATTCAAGCCTTGCGATGATTTAGATGGAGGTTCCGACGAGATGGCAGAGGAAAATTTGAACTCCGGAAAAGAAAAGATGAAAACACTTGGAACTAGAATTTATTCATCAAGTACAAACTTCGAAGGAAGGGATTACTCACTTTGAGGAAATAAGAATAAGATTTATTGTATGCTTAACCTTCATCAAAAAACTGATGACAAGCAATGGATTTTTCATACTACTTATTCTTCTTGAAAAGGATTAAGAAGTGACATAACGCAAACTTGAGAAGGTCTTCATGAACCACCAGTAAGATTGGAAAGAACGAATGAATTAATATGATAAACAAGGAAAAGAATCTTGAACGAACCACCATGAGAATTCGAAAATGACTGATGAAAGAGACTGAATCACCGGGAAGAATTATAAGAACAAATATGCTAGAGGGGATTTAGATGCAAAAGAATAAAGAGATCATGAGCTGATTAAAGAACACTTGAACGAAGCACCGGGATAATTGGATAACGGTAGATGAAATGTGAGGACAAAGAATTCTTCTGGAATGATGGCCTCCGGTGAAAAGAAACAGAAATCAACTCCTGACATACTCCGGATGGTTAAGAAAAGAATATCTGACAAATGGAAGATAACATGAAGCTAGAACCACAAAACTTCGAGAGAACAGACAAGATTTAGAGGAAAAACTCTTCTTCGATCTTCAAAGTTGAGAATGACGACGAGAAACACCACCGAAATTACTGAGATACTCCGGAAGAATGAAAATCTGAAAAGGTTGAGCCAACAATGAAACGATTTGAAATCGATCTTGGAAAAGCATGTGACTGATGGGATCCATTCTTACGTCACACTTGAAAAGAATTGAAAATAACTCCGGGGGAATTAGAAGAGTCAGGTAAGATCCTGGGAAAAGACCTGTGGGTTAGGGCCCACTAATAGAAAACACCGTTGGAAAGGGATGTTGAACAGGTAGATGATGCACCGGAACAATTGAAATATTTTAATGAGGTGACAACCTCGAATTAATTCGAACACAGACAAATCTTCTGAGATGTCTTGAACACTCCGGAAGGATAAACGGGCGAGAGGCGAACGAGCAAAGGGAAATATTTGAGCTGAGGGAAAGAATAAGATCAACCCGAAAAACTTGAATTGAGTCCACCGGAGAAGAAAAAAGAGCTGAAGAATGCTAAACGAGACGAGAATTCACCGGTTGAAACAATTGAGGGAAGACTGAAGAGGCTTCGTACGAATGTAATTGATGCTCGAAAGAGACTCAGACTCCGGGAAGAAGAGGGTGGGAGGGCGGAAAAAACAAAGGCAACTTGGAAGGGGGAACCGACGAATATCTTGAAGAGAAAACACCGGCTGAAATCATTTAGGAAAGAAAAACAAAAGACTTCGCACGAGTAGGATGGATACTCGATTACGGACTCCGGCTCCGAGAAGAAAAAGGGTGGGCGGGTGGGAAAAAACAAAGACAACTCCGGATGGGATAAACAACATTGATTGAAAAGAGCTGAGGATTGATCTCCCAACGACAAAGAGGGTCGAATCAACTTGACGAGATATGCACCGGACATAAGAGGATGGACAACGAACGAAAACTAACTGCGTGATCCTAAAGAAAAATTTGAAGGGGAAGAGGAGTAGTTCAAAACACCTACGTCAAGATTCCTTACCAGAGTGACGAAGGGGCAGAGGAGTAAAAAGAAGTCCTACTCTCCGATATAACTAGACTCAGAAAACCGTTTTCTTCTAGACTCAACAGCGGCCAAACTACACGATCAATCAAGGGGGCTCCTAGGGTCGGTCGAGGCTCTGATACCAACTTATCACGCCCAATATGCGATACTATCCTAAAGAGACTCGAAGGTCCCACCAAGGATAGAACCGCATATTGATACGCTTTTGCAAGGTGGATATCATTACATCAACATTACATAATAGATTGGGATACATACATAAGGCATACAATGCCACACGAATACAACATCATCATACATAAGATCAACATCCAACTACGGATGAAACACAAACAGAAACTCAAACGACATCCACCCTACTAGCCCAGGCTGCCGACCTGGAACCTATCCCCTGATCAAAGAAGAAGCAGAAGAAGAACTCCTAACAAGCAAACATCGCTCTCGCATCATGACCATCGCATAACATGTACCTGCAACTGTTGTTGTAGTAATCTGTGAGCCACGAGGACTCAGCAATCCCATTACCATGGGTATCAAGACTAGCAAAGCTTAATGGGAAAGGAAGGGTTAAAGTGGTGAGGTTGCAGCAGCGACTAAGCATGATATGGTGGCTAGCATACGCAAATGAGAGCGAGAAGAGAGCAAAAGGAACGGTCGTCAACTAGTAATGATCAAGAAGTGATCCTGAACTCCTACTTACGTCAAACATAACCCAAAGACCGTGTTCACTTCCGGACCACCGAGAAGAGACCATCACGGCTACACACGCGTTGATGCGCTTTAATTCGGATCCGTGTCAAGTTATCTACAACCGGACATTAACAAATTCCCATCGCCACATAACATGGGCACGGCTCTCGAAAGTTTATACCTGCGGGGTGTCCCAACTTAGCCCATGATAAGCTCTCGCGATCAACGAAGGATATACCTTCTCCCAGGAAGACCCGATCAGTCTCGGAATCCTGGTTTACAAGACATTTTGACAATGGTAAAATAACTCCAGCAAGACCGCCCGATGCGCCAACAATCCCGATAGGAGCTGCACATATCTTGTTCTCAGGGCAACACCGGATGAGACAGGCTACGAGTAAAACCAGACCTCGAGTTTCCCGGAGGGGGCCCCGCAGGCGGCTCGGTTCGGACCAACACTTAGACAAGCACCGCCCGGGGGCTAAAATAAAGATGACCCTCGGGTTGGCCGACCCAAGGGAAGGGTATAGGTGGTGGTGAGGCAAATGGTAAAACCAAGGTTGGGCCTTGCTTGGAGGAGTTTTATTCAAAACGAACTGTCAAGGGGTCCCATAAATCACCCGACCGCGTTAGGGACGCAAAATCCGGGAACATAACACCGGTATGACAGAAACTAGGGCGGCAAGAGTGGCACAAAACACCAGGCATAAGGCCGAGCCTTCCACCCTTTACCAAGTATATAGATGCATTAATTAAATAAGAGATATTGTGATATCCCAACATAACCCTGTCCACCATGGAGCAATCTTCAACTTCACCTGCAACTAACAACGCTATAAGAGGGGCTGAGCAAAGCGGTAACATAGCCAAACAACGGTTTGCTAGGAAGGGTGTCAAAGGTTAGAGGTTCATGGCAATTTGGGAGGCTTGAAGAACAAGTTATAGGAAGCGCAGCAAAGCGATAGAACGAAGCAACTAGCATAGCAATGATAGTAGTGAGATCCAGGGTAGCGGTCATCTTGCCTGAAATCCCGCAAGGAAGAAGAACGAGTCCATGAAGAATATGAAGCCACGAAGACGAACCACACGTAGACGAACGCATCCTCACGATCGCAACGAAACGGGAACTATCGAGAAGAAGCACACAACATGGTAAACAAACCACACATAGGCAAGACATGATGCACAACAAGCATGATGCATGACAAGGCTACGTGAAGCTACTCATGGCAAGAGATGATGCAAACAAGAACAACACCTCAAGGCAAGTTTAAATGAGACCGGAAACAACATATAACAATTCCGGTAAGTCCTCATATGCAAATTTTGAAATTGGTCCAGATCTGAATAGAAATTATGTTCAAGTTGTTAAACAGCAAGTCAAGATGCACCAAGATGATCTACACGAGATTCTAGTCAAGTTACATATAAAGTTCATTAGATTCGGAGCTACGGCATAGAAGATATGAGCAAAACAAGTTAAGCATGGCATTGATGCAAAATGCACCCAAACATCAAGCAAACACCTCAAAACAAGGATGCAACATGATAATATGAAACTACATGCAAAATCAAGCAAGTTTCATATAGAGCACACTCAAAACGGAGCAACGGTTCAACACATACACTATACAAGTCAAAACAACAATCTGTCCAAAACAGCAACTAGGCATATTGCAAGCACCAAAACAATAAGCTACAGCACCCCAACATAAGAACAAAAGGCATGAGCATTAATTACAGGTAAAGCACAACAAAACATGAACACTGAGCTATCTCCAGAAACAACTAGAACAGGCTCAAAAAGACATGGAAAGATTGCAAATAATAACAGTTTCAGTCATTAGCAGAAATAACATCAGGTTGCAATGTTTAGAGCTATCAAACAACATGTTACAGGAACTTATCATGGCAAAAAAAGGCATGGCATGAATCTACTAATTGCATAGAACAAGATTCCCTTACTGGCCATGAGCCAAAAAGGATCAGAAGATATGATGGCACCCATGTAAACATAGCAAGTTATATGACAGATTCAAACATGGCAGGAACAACAATAAGTAGGCATGTTGGTGAGCTTGAACCACTCATCACAGAGCAATACATGGCATGGCAAGGCAACCAACAGTAAGAAGACATGTTTATGAAGCTAAGCATGGCAAGAGCAAGTTCATAGGGTGCATGGATCACTAGAAAAGCACATGGCCAAAACTGAACTTCATGTTAACAGGTTGACAGCAACATTATTTAGCAAGCTTTGGAGCAAGATAACAAAATGTTCCAGCAGGCTATAATTGCAACCAGGGGCATGAATGGATAGAGCAAGACATGTATAACAAAACATCCTTAGTGAACATCTCCAAAATAATGCACGAAATGACTTGTAGCATTAGGTTAACATAGCAACAAAATATAACAGGAACAGTCTAGCAAAACAGCAATAGCAAGTACCCTACTTAACAAGCTTGATGCACTCAGTACACAACTCACAAAAAATACATGGATAGCACCCCTGGAAAAATGGCATAGCATGGATCAAAACACATGTAGATATCAACCTCATAGGATGCACACATCAAACATGGCAAAAATGACAAATGAGCATGTTATAACAATTTCAGCAGGTTAACAGCAACATGCACTCTTCCAACAGCATTTCGGACATAAAGATGGACTCAAATGAACATGCTGTAATGAGATGAAATGAAGTACTCGTCGAGGCGAACAATTTGACATGTTACACGCACAAAACGGAGCTACGGATGCAGAGATATGATGCGATGAACATGGCATGAAAATATGACAGGAAAAGGACTTAGGCGATTTTCGGGGTCAACCTCCAGTTTTGCACGGTTATCGAGGATGGCCGGAGATGTCGCCGGAGCTCGTCGGAGATGGAGGAAGAGGGCACCGGAGCTGGGAGTCGCCGGATCTGGGCGAAGACGGGGCAGCCGGGGTCGGGCTCGCCGGTGGAGGCGCGCACCGCGCAGGCAGGGCGCGGGCGGCGATTTGGGGCGGCTGGCGAGGCGCGGCTTCTCGGCGGGTTCGCAAAGCGACGACGAGGCAGCCCGGGCGGCGGTGGCGGCGAGGAGATTGGATGCGCGGCGCGGGCACCGCGAAGGCGGCGGGTCGCTGGCGGCGGAGCATGGCGCGGGCGGGCGCGGGCGGACGGCAGGAGCGGGCGGCGCGGCGCGGGCGGGCTCGGGCTCGGCTGCGTTCGGGCGGACGACTGTGGGCCGGGCGGCTGGCAAGGCGATCGGGAGGAGAGAGAGGAGGCGGGGAGGAGCTGGGCGACGTGGCGCGACGCCATTGGCCGGAGCGGCGGCGGTGACTGTCGCCCGGGATTGGTCCGGGCGACGTGGAGGCTGGACATGTCCGGCGGGGATGGACATATCCGGCGGCGCGAGGAAGACGAAGCTAGGGTTTGGACTGCGGGAATTTCGGGGGAGGCCACATATTTATAGGTAGAGGGAGCTAGGAGAGTCCAAATGAGGAGCGGTTTTCGGCCACGTGATCGTGATCGAACGACCGAGAGCATGGAGGAGAGTTAGATGGGTTTTGGGCCACTTTGGAGGGGGTGTTGGGCTACAACAAAAGAGGGCTTTGCGGTTATCCGGTTAACCGTTGGAGTATCAAACGATCTCCAAATGGCACGAAACTTGACAAGCGGTCTACCGGTGCTATACCAAGGCCGCTTGGCAAACCTCGGGCCATTCCGAGAACATTTAATACCCGCTCACAACGAGAGACAAAAGGGGGCGCTGGGGAACATAGGAGTGCCGGATTGCAAAACGGACAACGGGGAAAATGCTCGGATGCATGAGACGAACATGTATGCAAAATGACATGCACATGATGACATGATATGAAATGCAGATGATGACATGATGAAATGCAACACGCAAGCAAATGACATGGCAATGATGGCGAATAACTGGCGGACACCTGGTGCATCGAATCCGGGGCGTTACATACGATCAGATCATGGAGGAGAATATTTGGGTCATGAGTTTGGAACACACTTAAGGAAATGTGGAATTGTTTCAGAACTCACGCCGCCTGGAACACATCAGCGAAATGGTGTGTCCGAACGTTGTAATCACACTCTATTGGATATGGTGTGATCTATGATGTCTCTTACCAATCTACCGCTATCATTTTGTGGTTATGCTTTAGAGACTGCCGCATTCAGTTTAAATAGGGAACCATCTAAATCCGTTGAGATGACACTGTATGAATTATGGTTTGGGAAGAAACCTAAGCTATCATTTCTGAAAGTTTGGGGATGCGATGCTTATGTCAAGAAACTTCAACCTGAAAAGCTCGAACCCAAATCGGAAAAATGCGCCTTCATAGGATACCCTAAGGAAACCATTGGGTATACCTTCTACCTCAGATCCGAGGGCAAGATATTTGTTGCCAAGAATGGATCCTTTCTAGAGAAAGTGTTCCTCTCGAAAGAAGTAAGTGGGAGGAAAGTAGAACTTGATATGGTAACCCCTCTTGAACCAGAAAGTAGCGCAGCTCAGGGAGATGTTTCTGTGGTGCCTGCAGCGACTAGAGAGGAAGTTAATGATGATGGTCATGAAACTTTGTATCAAGTTGCTACTGAACTTCGTAGGTCCCCGAGGACACGTTCCACACCAGAATGGTACAACAACCCTGTCCTAGAAATCATGTTGTTAGACAACAGTGAACCTTCGAACTATGAAGAAGGGATGGCGGGCCCGGATTCCAACAAATGGCTTGAAGTCATGGAATCCGACATAGGATCCATGTATGAGAACAAAGTATGGACTTTGGTGGACTTGCCCGATGATCGGCGAGCCATAGAAAATAAGTGGATCTTTAAGAAGAAGACTGGCGCAGATGGTAATGTGACCGTAAAGGCTCGGCTTGTTGCTAAGGGTTATCGACAAGTTCAAGGAGTTGACTACGATGAGACCTTCTCACCCGTAGCGAAGCTGAAGTCCGTCAGAATCATGTTAGCAATTGTCGCATTCCATGATTATGAGATCTGGCAAATGGACATCAAAACGACATTCCTTAACAGTTTCCTTAAGGAAGAATTGTATATGAGGTAGCCAGAAGGTTTTGTCGATCCTAAGAATGCTGACAAGGTACGAAAGCTCCAGTGCTCCATCTATGGGCTGGTGCAAGCATCTCGGAGTTGGAACATTCGCTTTGATGAAATGATCAAAGCGTTTGGGTTTATACAAATTTATGGAGAAGCCTGTATTTACAAGAAAGTGAGTGGGAGCTCTGTAGCTTTTCTCATATTATATGTGGATGACATACTATTGATGGGAAATGATATAGAACTTTTGGAAAGCATAAAGGCCTACTTGAATAAGTGTTTTTCTATGAAGGACCTTGGAGAAGTTGCTTACATATTAGGCATCAAGATCTATAGAGATAGATCGAGACACCTCATTAGTCTTTCACAAAGCACATACGTTGACAAGATATTGAAGAAGTTCAATATGGATCAGTCCAAGAAGGGGTTCTTGCCTATATTGGAAGGTGTGAGATTGAGCACAACCCAACGCCCGACCTCAGCAGCAGAAAGAGAAAAGATGAGTGTCATCCCCTATGCCTCGGCCATAGGCTCTATTATGTATGCCATATTGTGTACCAAACCTGATGTGAACCTTGCCATAAGTTTGGTAGGGAGGTACCAAAGTGATCCCGGTATGGAACACTGGGCAATGGTCAAGAATATCCTGAAGTACCTAAGAAGGACTAAGGATATGTATCTCATTTATGGAGGTGCCGAAGAGATCGTCGTAAAGGGTTACGTCGACGCTAGCTTTGACACAGATCCGGATGACTCCAAGTCAAAAACCAGGTACGTGTTTGAATGGTGGGGCAGTAAGCTGGTGTAGTTGCAAGCAAAGCATCATGGCAGGATCTACATGTGAAGCGGAGTACATAGCTGCTTCGAAAGCAACATAGGAAGGAGTCTGGATGAAGGAGTTTATCACCGACCTAGGAGTGATTTCCAATGTGTCGGGCCCGATGACTCTCTTCTATGACAACACTGGAGCTATTGCCATTGCCAAGGAGCCCAGGTTTCACAAGAAGACCAAGCACATCAAGCGCCGCTTGAACTCCATTCGTGAATAAATTCAAGATGGAGACATAGATATTTGTAAAGTACATACAGATCTGAATGTCGCAGATCCGTTGACTAAACCTCTTCCATGAGCAAAACATGATCAACACCAAAACTCTATGGGTGTTTGATTTGATTCATCACAATGTAACTAGATTATTGACTCTAGTGCAAGTGGGAGACTATTGGAAATATGCCCTAGAGGCAATAATAAATTGGTTATTATTATATTTCTTTGTTCATGATAATTGTCTATTGTTCATGCTATAATTGTATTAACCGGAAACCGTAATACATGTGTGAATACATAGACCACAACATGTCCCTAGTGAGCCTCTAGTTGACTAGCTCGTTGATCAATAGATGGTTATGGTTTCCTGACCATGGACATTGGATGCCATTGATAACAAGATCACATCATTAGGAGAATGATGTGATGGACAAGACCCAATCCTAAGCATAGCACAAGATCGTGTAGTTCGTTTGCTAGAGCTTTTCTAATGTCAAGTATCTTTCCTTAGACCATGAGATTGTGAAACTCCCAGATGCTGTAGGAATGCTTTGGGTGTATCAAACGTCACAACGTAACTGGGTGACCATAAATGTGCACTACAGGTATCTTCGAAAGTGTCTGTTGGGTTGGCACGAATCGAGACTGGGATTTGTCACTCCGTATGACGGAGAGGTATCTCTGGGCCCACTCGGTAATGCATCATCATAATGAGCTCAATGTGACTAAGGGTTAGCCATGTGATCATGCATTATGGAATGAGTAAAGAGACTTGCCGGTAACAAGATTGAACGAGGTACGGGGATACCAATGATCGAATCTCGAGCAAGTAACATACCGATGGACAAAGGGAATTGTATACGGGATTGATTGAATCCCCGACATCGTGGTTCATCCGATAGATCATCATGGAACATGTGGGAGCCAATATGGGTATCCAGACCCCACTATTGGTTATTGGCCGGAGAGATGTCTCGGTCATGTCTGCATGGTTCCCGAACCCGTAGGGTCTACACACTTAAGGTTCAGTGACGCTAGAGTTGTAATAGGAAATTGTATGTGGTTACCGAAAGTTGTTCGGAGTCCTGGATGAGATCCCGGACGTCAATAGGAGTTCCGGAATGGCCGGAGGTGAAGGTTTATATATGTGAAGTCCAGTTTTAGTCACCGGAAGGTTTCGGGGTTATCGGTATTGTACCGGGACCACCGAAAGGTGTCCGGGGGTCCACCGGGTGGGGCCACCTACCCCGGGGTGCCAAGTGGGCTGAATATGGGTGGGAACCATCCCCCTAGTAGGATGGTGCACCCTCCAAGGGACCAAGGCACCTAGGGTTGGAAACCCTAAGGGGTGGGGGCGCCTCCCACCTGCTTGGGGGGCAAGTCTCCCCCTTGGCCGCCGCCCCCCTCTAGATGCATATAGGGGGCCCAACCCCCTATCCCCTTCACCATATAAATATAGGGGGGCAGCCGCACCTCAGCCCCTGGCGCAACTCTTCCCCCTCCTACACCTCCTCCTCCGTTTAGCTTGGCGAAGCTCTGCCGGAGAACCACGGGCTCCACCACCACGCCGTCGTGCTGCCGGAGTTCTCCCTCAACTTCTCCTTCCCATTGTTGGATCAAGAAGGAGGAGACATTCCCGGCTTGTACGTGTGTTGAACGCGAAGGAGGCATCCGTTCGGCGCTTGGATTGGATCTTCCATGATTTGAATCGCCGCGAGTACGACTCCATCAACCGTGTTCTTGTAACGCTTCCGCTTAGCGATCTTCAAGGGTATGAAGATGCTCTCTCTCTCTCTCTCTCTCTCTCTCTCGTTGCTAGCATCTCCTAGATTGATCTTGGTGACACGTAGGAAAATTTTGATTTATTACGATGTTCCCCAACACAGTGGTGATGGTGTGTTTGTGATGCTTTGTTCTAGATATGACTATGATGGAGAGGCACGAGGAAGATGAAAAGGAGGAAGAGGATGGATGCCCTGATATATTTCTAAAAATGGTATTGTGGTTAGATGGGGCCCATGGGACGCATGGCAAAAAACGGGGGCGGTGATGTCTACTAGGAAACTTTATTCTTGTAAACTTTGTTGGGCCTCCAAGCGTAGAGTTTTATAGGACAGTTGCAAATCTCCCTCAAGTGGATGACCTAAGGTTTATCAATCTATGGGAGGTGTAGGATGAAGATGGTTCTCTCTCAAACAATCCTACAACCAAATACAAGTAGTTTCTTGTGTCCCCAACACACCTAATACAATTGTCAGTAGTATTGGTGCAGTAGTTCTATGAAGAGATCGTGATAGATGTGTAATATGGATGGTAGAAATTTATTTTTATAGTCTGAACAAATAAAACCACCAAGGTAGCAAGTGACAAAAGTGAGAAAAAACGATGTCTTAATGATTGGAAATAAGGCCTAGGGTTCATACTTTCATTAGTGCAATCTCTCAACATCATTAATGTAATTAAATCACATGATAATCCCTCAAAGTGTGACAAAGAATCACTCCAAAGTTTCTATTTCTATTAGAGAAAGTAAGATGAAATTGTGTAGGTAGAAAAACCACCTCAAAGTCTCCTTTCCAATCAATCTATTAAGCCACCCCAAAGTGTCATGAATAGCCCTAGAGATCGTACTACGACAACACCATATGAAACATATATCAAATAACCTTTATGTCACCTAGAACACTCCATTATCAACACGGGTATCCGTAAATCAAGGCATGCATCAAGGGATCTCAAATCAAAAATATTCAATCAAACATAAAGAGATCTCAAAGAGCAAGACTCAATTCACCACAAAAATAATAGATGGAGGCAAACATCATGTGATTCTACTTTATTAACAAAGCTCATGATACATCAAGATCGTGCCAAATCAAGTACACGAGATAGAGACAGAGGGGGAAGGGAGAGAGAGAGAAAGAGAGATCAAACACATAGCTACTGGTACAAACCCCCAACTTAGAGGATGAACTACTCACGCATCACCATGGAGGCAGTAAGGTTGATGAAGATGGCCTCCCAAATGGTTTTCTCCTCCGTCAGGATGAGATCACTTTAGAATAGAGGCTTGCGGCGGCAGAGAAATTATTCTAGGTTTCTTTCTGGGGATTTCTCTATTTGTAGGATTTTTTAGCATTGGAATAATGCCAAATGAGTGTCGGGGAGGGGCACTAGCAGGGCTCAACCTCGGGCGCGCCTAGTGGCTTGTGGGCCCTTCGGCTCTCTTCTGGTTGCCTCCCGAAGCTTCTAAGGTCCTTCTCGGTCCATAAAAAAATCACCGTAATTTTTCATCATGTTTGGACCTTCATAGATATGTTTTTTCTGCGAAACAAGAAACATGGGAAAAACAGGAACTCTCACTGGGCACTGGATTAATATGTTAGTTCATAAAAATAATATAAAAGTGCACCAAAACCATATAAAATTGATATAAATATAGCAAAGAAAACTTCAATAAATTATAGATACGTTGGAGACATATTAGGTGGTTGGCACAAATTGTTGATTAGACAGGTGTATTGAATTGCTTTCATAAATATGTGCTTAAAAGGACTAATACTAATGAAAAAACAGAAAGAAGAGCGTTCTTGGTTCAAAATTTGAAAATAATGAAACCTACGAAGTATTTGAAAAGATGGTGTATAAAAATTGAATTTAATTGAATGCACCATCAAGTATGAACTATATATTTTACTTGAAGTGTCCACCGCAGAATACCATCTATGACAACACAAAATTTAACGTAAACAAATTCTACTGCCACATTGAAGTTGTTAATACATGTCAATGAATTGCCTTCATGGCAAGATACGGGGACCTGAAGAATAACTTGATCTCACAAAGTCACACAGGTCAGTACTGTTCTTCATCTGCATGATCGTGCTTTGTCATATTGTGCTAATGTTGTAATTTTTTAATAAATCAATTGTATTGTAATCTTTTCCCATTAAGAAACTAAAGTTGCTTCAACTAGTGCCACTATTATAGTAATCATGATTTTTTATTGTCTGTGCAAATAGGAATACTTAGCTACAGATGTTGGGATGGTCAAAGCATTCGTCGAGTTCTTGGCGACCCGGTTATGCACATATTGGAAGTGGTAGTGCCACTAGTGATCCAGAACATGTTCATCTGCCAATGTTTGACATGCGTGTCCGTAAATAGGACTAGTTCCAATGTTTTAGCAAATCCTTGAATCAAATTGCTTACATGAAGCATCAATTGGTTTTTATTTATTTGTTCACATTCTCACAACATTTTAGTTTACAACAACTATTGGCTCTGATCTGTGAATCATTGAGATGCATAGGCATCTTTGTTGTACTTATTATTTGAATCTTATGAGTTTGTTGTGAATCTTGCAAGCCATGAAACATGGCATGATGATGGAGAGGACAACAACAACCCTAACAAGTTGTTCAAACTTGCTAGTACTATCTGTTTCAAAGTGCGGGAAATGAGCTGACCGCCTGCGTCCTAAGAATAATAATTCTAATTGTTTTGCATATTTATGTTATGGCACAGATAGAATAAGCCAACGCTGACATAAGGAGCCCTCCAGTTGATCTTATGGCAATGATTTTGCAGTTCCCCAAGATTGGGAAAACGAACTGCCGCTGCCGCCCCCAGTACCCCACTACGCACCGATACCCAGTGTAAATAAGGAGCCCTCCGTTGTCCATATCTCCCCATTGTGTTCATGTTCCCCCTGCCCCCAATCCCCACAAAACAAGAACCGCACATCAACTCTGTGTGAGAATAGACTCCAATGGCGATCCAAGAGGTGAGCCTGCTGGATATGGACTTCAAAATGGAGTTCACCTTTGAGTTCGTTGTTCAGACCCATGATACGTCTCCAACGTATCTACTTTTCCAAACTCTTTTGCCCTTGTTTTGGACTCTAATTTGCATGATTTGAATGGAACTAACTCGGACTAACGCTGTTTTCAGCAGAACTGCCATGG
Organism: Aegilops speltoides; assembly: GCA_021437245.1. NCBI lineage: Eukaryota > Viridiplantae > Streptophyta > Magnoliopsida > Poales > Poaceae > Aegilops > Aegilops speltoides. The sequence continues at coordinate 198,825,193 of CM038142.1, read as the reverse complement.
TGATATTTTCGTGCAGAAATAAAAGTTCTCGGAATGACCTGAAACTTCACGGTGATAACTTTGGAATGAATAAAAAATATTGGCGAAAGAATCAACCAGAGGGGACCCACACCCTATCCACAAGGATGGGGGGCGTGCCCTACCCCCCTGGGCGTGCCCCCTATCTTGCAGGCCCCTTGGACCTCCATCGACCTAAATAACTCTAACTCCATATATTCACGCTCGGGGTGAAAAAAAAATCAGAGAGAAGGATTCATCACGTTTTACGATACAGAGCCACCGCCAAGCCTTGTACTTCCTCGGGAGGGTAGATTTAGAGTCCGATCGGGGCTCCGGAGAGGGGAATACATCGCCATCGTCATCATCAACCATCCTCCATCACCAATTTTATGATGCTCACCGCCGTGTGTGAGTAATTCCATCGTAGGCTTGCTGGACGGTGATGGGTTGGATGATATTTACCATGTAATCGAGTTAGTTTTGTTAGGGTTTGATCCCTAGTATCCATTATGTTCTAAGATTGATGTTGCTATGACTTTGCTATGCTTAATGCTTGGCACTAGGGCCCGAGTGCCATGATTTCATATCTGAACCCTTTATGTTTTCATGAATATATGTGAGTTCTTGATCCTATCTTGCAAGTTATAGTCACCTACTATGTGTTATGATCCGGCAAACCCCGGAGTGACAATAGTCGGGACACTTCCCGGTGATGACCATAGTTTGAGGAGTTCATGTATTCACTAAGTGCTAATGCTTTGGTCCGGTACTCTATTAAAAGGAGGCCTTAATATCCCTTAGTTTCCAATAGGACCCCTCTGCCACGGGAGGGTAGGACAAAAGATGTCATGCAAGTTCTTTTCCATAAGCACGTATGACTATATTCGGAATACATGCCTACATTATATTGATGAATTGGAGCTAGTTCTGTGTCACCCTATGTTATAACTCTTGCATGATGAATGCCATCCGACATAATTATCCATCGTTGATCAATTGCCTACGAGCTCGTTTCATATTGATCTTTGCTAAGTTACTTCTCCGTTGCCACTCTTACGATTGCTACAAAACTACTACTGTTACTTTTGCCATCGTTACAGTTACTTCCATACTACTTTGCTACTAAATACTTTGCTGCACATATTAAGTCTTTTAGGTGTGGTTGAACTGACAACTCAACTGCTAATACTAGAGAATATTCTTTGGCTCCCCTTGTGTCGAATCAATAAATTTGGGTTGAATACTCTACCCTCAAAAACTATTGTGATCCCCTATACTTGTGGGTTATCAAGACCTTTTTTTGGCGCCGTTGCTGGGGAGCATAGCTCTATTCTCTGAGTCACTTGGGATATATATATATAGGGCTGGACTATTCTGTTACCCATAACAGAATATTATTCTGTTACCCTCCTCCCCTTATAGGCGCGACGCGCACAACACCGTAGGATCCCCCCGACCCCAACGCGCCTTCTTCCGCCGGAGGCTAGCGTCGTGGGCGAGCGAGCGACAGCGGCAGCCGGAGCGAGGGAGCCCGCGACGCCGTGATTGGCCGGCGACGGATCCGCCGCCACCTCCTCCTTCCTTCTGTCGCCGGATCCAGCAACGGGGTCGTGATCCCCACCTCCTGCCTCCCTCCATCGCTGGATTAATCAACAGGTCCATGATCCCCGTCTCCTGCATCCCTCCGTCGCCGGATCCATCGTCGGGGTCGTGATCCCCACCTCCTCTCTCCCTCCGCCACAGGATCCATCGACATGGCCGTGATCCCCGCCTCCTGCCTCCCTCCGTCGCCGGATCCATCGACGGAGCCGTCATCCCCGCCTCCTGCCTCCCTCCATTGCCGGGTCTCCTTCTCCGGGGCAGTGATCCCCGCAAGGTGCTTCCTCAATGAACCTCTTTGCCAGACGTCCACCACGAGCAGGAGTTGCATCAATTGCGCCGCCTCGCAAGAACATGCCAGTAAGACGCCCACGAGAGATAGAAGAAGAAGACAGTACACTGGAGGTAATGTATGCTCCCCGCGTTTGTGTCACTCCATCAGTTCATCAGTCCTGCTATGAAGAAGAACCCGTTGGTACATTGCAAATGTTAGCATCAGTTCATTGACACCCCTGCCACTTGATGCACGATTAGGATGTCGAGGTTACTGTCAGTGCATCTAATATGCTATCTTCAGTTCAAGTAAAAAAAACTTAAACATATGCGTCAGTCCAGGTAGATAGTGACAAGGTTCAGCTACCACTGAGAGTTGTATGTTGTTATTTCTAAGAGTACAAGTCGTGTAGTTGCATCAGTTCGAACGAGTAATAAAACTGTTACTGAAAAAATATATAAAATTGCTACACAATAAGTTTAGTGGTACATAAGCTAGCAGTACTTGTAATGTAGATGCATTGATGCACGATTAGGATGTCGAGGTTACTGTCAGTGCATCTAATATGCTATCTTCAGTTCAAGTAAAAAAACTTAAACATATGCGCGACCCGTAGATAGTGACAAGGTTCAGCTACCACTGAGAGTTGCATGTTGTTTTTTCTAAGAGTACAAGTCATGTAGTTGCATCAGTTCGAACGAGTAATAAAACTGTTACCAAAAAATATATAAATTTGCTACACAATAAGTTCAGTGATACATAAGCTAGCGGTACTTGTAATGTAGATGCATTGATGCACGATTAGGATGTCGAGGCTACTGTCAGTGCATCTAATATGCTATCTTCAGTTCAAGTAAAAAAAACTTAAACATATGCGTCAGTCCAGGTAGATGGTGACAAGGTTCAGCTACCACTGAGAGTTGCATGTTATTTCTAAGAGTACAAGTCGTGTAGTTGCATCAGTTCGAGCGAGTAAGAAAAAAAATAAAAAATTGCTACACAATATTCAGTGATACATAAGCTAGCAGTACTTGTAATGTAGATGCATTGATGCACGATTAGGATGTCGAGGTTACTGTCAGTGCATTTAATATGCTATCTTCAAATCAAGTAAAAAAACTTAAACATATGCGTCAGTCCAGGTAGATAGTGACAAAGTTCAACTACCAGTGAGAGTTGCATGTTGTTATTTCTAAGAGTACAAGTCATGTAGTTGCATCAGTTCGAACGAATAACAAAACTGTTACCGAAAAATAATATAAAATTGCTACACAGTAAGTCCAGTGATACATAAGCTAGCGGTACTTGTAATGTAGATGCATTGATGCACGATTTGGATGTCGAGGTTGCTGTCAGTGCATCTAATATGCTATCTTCAGTTCAAGTAAAAAAAACTTAAACATATGCGTCAGTCCAGGTTGATAGTGACAAGGTTCAGCTACCACTGAGAGTTGTATGTTGTTATTTCTAAGAGTACAAGTCGTGTAGTTGCATCAGTTCGAACGAGTAATAAAACTGTTACCAAAAATATATATAAATTTGCTACACAGTAAGTTCAGTGATACTTAAGCTAGCAGTACTTGTAATGTAGATGCATTGATGCACGATTAGGATGTCGAGGTTACTGTCAGTGCATCTAATATGCTATCTTTAGTTCAAGTAAAAAAACTTAAACATATGCGTCAGTCCAGGTAGATAGTGACAAGGTTCAGCTACCACTGAGAGTTGCATGTTGTTATTTCTAAGAATACAAGTCATGTAGTTGCATCAGTTCGAACGAGTAACAAAACTGTTATCGAAAAAAATATATAAAATTGCTACACAGTAAGTTCAGTGATACATAAGCTAGCAGTACTTGTAATGTAGATGCATTGATGCACAATTAGGATGTCGAGGTTCTTGTCGATTGCATCTAATATGCTATCTTCAGTTCAAGTAAAAAAAACTTAAACATATGCGTCAGTCCAGGTAGATAGTGACAAGGTTCAGCTACCACTGAGAGTTGCATGTTCTTATTTCTAAGAGTACAAGTTATGTAGTTGCATCAGTTCGAACGAGTAACAAAACTGTTACCGAACTTTTTTATAAAATTGCTACACAGTAAGTTCAGTGATACATAAGCCAGCAGTACTTGTAATGTAGATGCATTGATGCATGATTAGGATGTCGAGGTTACTGTCAGTGCATCTAATATGCTATCTTTAGTTCAAGTAAAAAAAACTTAAACATATGCGTCAGTCCAGGTAGATAGTGACAAGGTTCAGCTAGCACTGAGAGTTGCATGTTGTTACTTCTAAGAGTACAAGTCATGTAGTTGCATCAGTTCGAACGAGTAACAAAACTGTTACCGAAAAAATATATAATATTGCTACACAGTAAGTTCAGTGATACATAAGGTAGCAGTACTTGTAATGTAGATGCATTGATGCATGATTAGGATGTCGAGGTTTCTGTCAGTGCATCTAATATGCTATCTTAAGTTCAAGTTAATAAAAACTTAAACATATGCGTCAGTCCAGGTAGATAGGACAAGGTTCAGCTATCACTGAGAGTTGCATGTTGTTATTTCTAAGAGTACAAGTCATGTAGTTGCATCAGTTCGAACGAGTAACAAAACTGTTATCGAAAAAATATATAAAATTGCTACACAATAATTTCAGTGATACATAAGCTAGCAGTACTTGTAATGTAGATGCATTGATGCAAGATTAGGATGTCGAGGTTACTGTCAGTGCATCTAATATGCTATCTTCAGTTCAAGTGAAAAAAAACTTAAACATTTGCGTCAGTCCAGGTAGATAGTGACAAGAGAGTGCCACAGTTACACAGTAAGTTCAATGATACATAAACTAGGAGTATTTCTAGTGTAGTTGCATAAGTTATAGAAGAACAAAAGAGAAGTCATGCATGAGTTCAATGTCCAGTTTACAAAACAGTGCTAAAAAATAGTACATCAGTACATCCGTGTTTGAACATGAACGTTCATCAGTTCGACTGAAAACGAAACCAGATTAATCCCAAAACTGTTGAATGTTGTTTGCAGAAGCATGCAAGGCGGCACACGCAGCAAGCATTTGATTAGCCAAACAGATATGGGGCACCACCTGGTTGGGTAACACCTGAAATACCGCCTGGATATTTCAACAGTACAGGCAGATTTGAAGATACACCGCAATCATCAGAAGCACGGACAAGTTCTTCTATACAGCAAACACCAATATCTGGGAATGCAAGCTTTGCCGCTGCTGGGTTGCAACAAGGCCAACAATATCACCAACAACAAATGTTTTCCTTCCCCAACGCATGCAAAAAGCCAAGGATAGGAAGCCGTGGATTGGGTTGCAAGAAGGCTTCCACCAGTCGCTCCGTCAACATCAATCATCCGTGCTGCAAAAGTAGTTGCGACGGGAAGACCAGGGCAAAAAGACAGAAATTTTGGCCACTCTAGCAAGTTCAAAAGTACAAGATATGAGCCATATAGACAGGAGCAACCTCACAATGAATCTGAGGGGAGACGACCGTATAACGAGAGACAGAGATCTTCGTCAACGTTGCTCCCTCCAAGAGATGCATTGCTGCATGTGCCAAGGGTGACACCACCGGCGCCCATAAACCAGGGAGAACAACAAACACCGGAGGCAGCGCAGAGCTATACACATGTAAGTATCCATATAGAGAAAAAAATACAAGCATAGTCCATACCATGGTGCTGTGACCACCCCATCTAACATTTTCATAACTACGTTTTTGTTTGGTCATTGTTGCGTGCAGCCACCTGACATTGAAGCTTATGTTCTGCCAAGGCTAGAGATGAGGTTTGAAACTTTCGAAGAAACTAAGAACTTCTACAACGTATATGCGAAGCACGCCGGTTTTGCTATCAGGGAAGGCCCCAAGTGTAAGACCAGAGCCTACCTTTATTGCATGTGCCATGGAGTTTATGAATCAAAGGTGTCTGAAGCAAATAGACAGCATAACAAGACGACAACCAGAACTAACTGCGGGGGCTAAAATGAGGCTGAAGAAGGAAAATGATGGAACATTTATCGTAAAAGAGATAGTCTGGGAACACAACCACAAGCTACAGCTCACCGCAGAAATGCTTGTCTTCTTGCACTCCCACAAAAACTTTGACAAAACAATCTTGGAGTACGTCAAGTACCTGCAGTTCAAAGGCGTTGAGCACGCGCAAATCATGAGCATACTGGTTGGTAATGACCCTGGTAGCTACTTCCTCGAAATGAATGCCAAAGACCTGATTAACCTGCAAGTAAAAACTTGTTCTCCTCCCATAAACCGCCTCCGTCTTTTTTCCTCTGTCAGTACAAACATATCACACAACGCATGACCTGACGCTAGTTCAACATGCATTTTTCAATGAACTTTTAATATGCAGGAAAGCAAAGAATTCAAGGATTGATGATGTGGACGATGTCCTAAAGACTGTCAACTTCTTTAGGGAGATGAAAGCTATAAAAAGGGAATTCTTCTATGACATGCAACTCGATGAGTCCGACAGAGTTAAGAACATATTCTGGGCGAACACAAGCTGCCGAGGGGCGTATCAGGACTTCGGGGACTGCGTAACGTTTGACACAACATATAAGACCAACAAGTACCATATGCCACTTGGGGTGTTTGTCGGAACTAACAACTACTTACAGACTACATTCTTTGGTTTTGCCCTGATAAGAGATGAGGATGCAGATTCATTCAAGTGGCTGTTCAAGACATTTTTAAGGTGCATGAGAAGGAAGGCTCCTACATGCATCCTCACAGGTATAACCGCTAAAACCACCCCCAACCACCACCCCCATCCAAAAAAGAAAAGGAAAGTAACACAATAAAAATGTTGTGTCAGTTCTATTGGTATATATGCACAACCATCTGCTGACCACTCTGAGTCTATTTTCTCATTACTGCACCGATTGCGGCAATGGCTTTGGCGATCGCAGATGTTTTCAAGAACACAGTACATAAGCTATCCTGCTGGCACATTATGAAGAAGTATAGGGAACACCTCGCGTACCTGTATTTCCTACACGATGACTTTAAGGATGAATTCACATCAATTCTCAACTAGCCCCTCATGCCAACTGAGTTTGAGGATGCCTGGAAAAGACTCATGGATAAGTACAACCTCCACGATGATGCCACAATGGTGGGCATGTGGAATGAGCGTGAGAAATGGATATCAGCCTACTTCAAAGAAATTTTCTGCGCCAAAATGACATCCACACAGCAAAGTGAGAGCATGAACTATGTGCTCAAGAAGAACTACGTAAATGAGAGACATAACCTACACCGGTTTGTCAGCCAGGTAAACTCCTGCGTAAAAACCAGGAGGCAGACAGAGAACCAGGAGACAATGGGTAACCGGTTATAGCTCTATCACTTGTCGTAAGACAAAAAATTACATGCTTACTAAAGTAAAAACTTTATTAGAAGTTTTTGCTGCGAGAAAACTAACAATTTGGTCATCATTCTTGCATTTGCAGAAGGAACAAAACACGCTGACCTTCTATGGGTTTGACACCCAGATGACAAAGCTGTACACATGAGTTGTGTACAGCGAGATCAGAGATAGGGTAAAACTGAGCACACTCTTCATGGCGACAGAGACGGAAGAGCCCACAAAGTACCTAGTGCACTACAACCACCCGCAAAAACTGTCTGTGTGGGCTCAGCACACGTTCCAGGTGGTTGCAGACCCCATGGGAGAAACATATGAGTGCGAGTGCAGGCTATGGGACCACACAGGTGAGGACTACAAAAAAGATGTTACATACTGTACCACTTTTTTTGCAAAGTTTTTGTTCGAATGAAATGACAAAAAACACGCACCTCTTCCAAATACAAATACATGTCTTTTTTGCGTGCATGTCCTATGCATGATGCATACAATTAAGGCTGCCAGCGTTCCAGAGAAATACATCCTCACGGGATACACCAAACGCCCGAACATCCAGCCAACATTTGACAGAAATGACTTGAGGACAGTAGCGTCAAACAAGGCATCCCAATACTGCATTGAAAGCTCACTGCTGACGCTGAACATGAGGGTGCATAGAAAAAGCTTGAGAAGCTAAGAGCAAATGGCAAGGTCGCGGGTCGTCATGGACAAACTTGAACAAGAACTCGACGCCATGCATTCTGCTGAAAATGGAGGTGTCGCGGACAATGAAGCCATTGAGCAGGATATTGCTACAATGTTATCCGAGATGAACCATATAGGAGCTATTGACCCGTTTGAGAACGAGGAAGAGGAGCAGCAGCAACCGGAGCTTGCCCATGTGCACACTCAAGAGCACCGACAAGCTCACATGTGAGATCATGAGCTTGATGGTGCTGTAGGCGAACGACATGACAATAGCACATCCTACTAGCAGCAGGAGGAAAGGGTGATTAAACCACCAATATTCTCAAACACAAAGGGGAGGAAGAGCAAGATGCAAGCAGAGAAAGTTGCGAAAGTAGCAGCCAATAAGCCACCACGCCCCATCAAGCGCGTGGAATTTGGCCCGGACGGCAAACCTCTCGGGATAAGGGCATGCGGATTCTGCAACGTCGTGAGCAACCATAACTACCGCACATGCCCACTCCGCATAGATGCCACTGTCAACAAGAACAAGCAGATTGGAGCCACCCAACTTTCTACAAATGGAGACAACACACGTAACAGCTACACTTGCCGCAAGTGTGGCGGAACTAACGGACATAATGCGCGCACGTGCAAAGTGGGCAAGGAGGTCAGTGGAGCTGAACATAAACATGGCAAGGTATAGAGTTCCAAGCAATCAAATGAAGATGATGAAGAAGAAGAGTTTGATGAGAATGACGGCCAATCAGACGAAGACAATGAAGATGACAGTGTCGGGGGCGAGGAAACTCAAACTGACGATGAAGCTGCCAAGGATCAACCTGGAAAGAGCACCGGCAAGGCACAACATTCGGGGACAGTTAGGAGAAGCTCAAGACTGAACAATACATAGTGGTTATCCTGCTGCGTCAACTAAAAAATAACCTTGTAGTCTCAGTTGCATCAGCACACAATGAGGAAGCATTTCAGAAACACTGTCGTTACCAAAACTTATTTAGCTTTATCGTCGATTTCTCGATCAGAACTAAAGTTATTTTTTAGTTTCTGATTTGTGCCCGCTGGAGCAGTGACATTATTATGTAAACCATTTGATAATCATTTTAAATGCAGTCACAAAATACGTTTGAAAAAACTTATCTGGATATATCTGACGCAAAACGCTACTGTCAACCAGTAACTCAACACAAAAATATGTCAAGGAAAAATTTAAACTCTTGTAGTACATCAGTACTAATAACTCTCAGTCGGCAGTACAAGGCAGAGTACACATCAGTACTGATATAATTTCTGATTTGTGCCCGCTGGAGCAGTGACATTATTATGTAAACCATTTCATAATCATTTTGAATGCAGTCACAAAATACATTTGAAAAAAATTATCTAGATATATCTGACGCAAAACGCTACTGTCAACCAGTAACTCAGCAAAAAATATGTCAAGGAAAAATTTAAACTCTTGTAGTACATCAGTACTGATAACTCTCAGTCGTCAGTACAAGGCAGAGTACACATCAGTACTGATATAATTTCTGATTTGTGCCTGCTGAAGTAGTTACATTATTATTTAAACCATTTGATAATCCTTTTGAATGCAGTCACAAATAAATTTGAAAAAACTTATTTGGATATATCTGACGCAAAACGCTACTGTCAACTAGTAACTCAGCAAAAAAGTATCAAGGAAAAATTTAAACTCTTGTAGTACATCAGTACTGATAATTCTCAGTCGGCAATACAAAAGGCATAGTAAAACAAACACACCAGTGAACGACTAAAAAAATCGTTTTGAAAAAAACAAAGCTATGCCTGCTTCTGCTTGTCCCAATTCAGAAAGACCATCAGTACATAAAAATAATTACCTCAAGCAAAATACGAATATAATACATCCTGTACTGGTGAAAATCTAATTTATCTGTAAAAAATACTCACAGATTATCTTGATATAAACAATCCTTTAAACAAATACGAAAATTGTTTTAAAAGAACATTAGCACCACACATAGTCTCACTGGTATTTGGTACGTTCAATTACCCTTCAATCACCAGTTCGAGTACAACAGTAGAGGAGTTCAGACCGCCATCAACACCGACGCTGACACGTGCAAGTGGGATAAGCAGCTGATAAGTACAGCTTGACTATATGAATCGGTGCCACAGTAAAATGCCGTCATCACCACCGCAGAGACGTGCAAGTGGGATTTGGCAGGTCATAAGTACAGCTTGACAAGCTAATCAGTTCAACAGTAAAAACCATTTAACTTGGACGGTTAGTTCTTCCACGCCTCCACCCGCGCCAATCACTGAGCGTTTGCCACAAGGGACTGCAAAATGGTGACCCCACGCCACAATAGCCACTACACACACGCCCCCGAACGAACCGCCTCCCACAAATCCCCATCCACGCACTGCAAAAAACCCATTCTCTTCCATCTCTCCCTCGTTCCCACAAACCACCATTGCCGCTTCCATTTCCACTACACACAAACCAAAAACTTCTCTCTCCAAAGCCCACAGTCACCGGAGGAAGGCAATGGCGGAGGAACCGTCTGCCAAGCGTCATCATGCCGAGACGTCGGACAAGAGAAGCAACCTCGTTGACATTAACATCCCCGGCGAGAAGTGCGAGTACACAACAACCCTCAAAGGGGTTGAGCTCCACAGCAACGAGACACTGGAGATCATCTGCACCAGCGTACCAGAAAAGGCCGACGAGGTTATCTCCACGCTCTGGAGGAAGCTTGGCGGCAGGACTCGTAGGATCGCCGGCGTTAGTGTGCACTACACCAACGAAGATGAACCTCCCCAGATGGCAGCAGTCCTGCAGTTGTGCGTCGACAAACTCTACTTGGTGTACCACATCGCAGCGGCCACAAGATGGTGAGAAATCCTACTCATTTACCCTGCAGATGGTTTATCTGTTTTATTAGTACTGTATCCTGAAAATTTAATCAGACTTGTTTCCCAACTAGATGTACTAGTGTGGTTTGTGAAAAGTGGATGCACTACTGCATTTTCTCAAGTAGATATACTATAAATGTATTTTTGAACCTGATGCACTGGATTACTATTTGGAAAATCTTGCGGAAGATTAAATTCTGAAGTTGATCGACTAGTGTAGTTTCTGAAGTTGATCCAATAGAGTAGTCTATGTACTCGATGTATTAAAAAGATGTTTCTGAACTTGCTGTAGTGAAGTATTTTCTGAATTTGACCTAATGTTATTTTCATAAGAAAATAAACTAAGGACTTGGTGAAGCACTGGTTCTTTGTTATCCTATTTCAACAAAAGTAGACTAAACTAGTACCAATGCAGAACATACAACATTGACTGAAACTATGTATAATCCAAGAAGAAGAATAACATGATGTCCTTAATTTAATTTCAGAACTTTCTTTACTAGTTTTTGAAGTACATTCATCCATTGTTTATCCTACATAAACAACTACTTCATGGATTCATCGCTTGTAAAACAAAACAAAAATGAATAATTCAAACATCAAAGTAATGCTAATATTCAAAATGTCTCTGCCCTTGCAGGCCCAAGCGCCTGACCGAGATGCTGCAGCATGAGAAGTTGTTCACATTTGCGGTTTCAGCATTGAAAGCGACAAAGAGAAGCTGAAGTTGTCGGTATGGAGATCAACCCCAACAAGTTCATCGACATTCAGCGCAAGTGGAGAGTTCCATACACCGGAAAAGAGTACGACTCCTTGACTGATGTTGCAGCCGGCGTCATGCACCCATTCTACAAAGGCATGAAGAACAAGATCAACACGCAGGAAGACTACAAACTGTGGGGGACCAGTGAGCTGCCAGACAACCTCATCGAGTACACAGGAGTAGATACGTATGCCACGTACAAGTCATGGTTCATGATCGACTACATCATAGATGGTTCGGAATATGCGAAAGAGCGGGAGGCTGAAAACTACTACGACCACCCCTATTGCCCCTTTACGGGATGAAGATACATCAGAGCCTGCCTTCGTTTTACTTCCGCTTGTGCTTGCCTTTTATCTTGTTGTTTCAAATTAGTAGTTTGCTCTTGTTGGGTTGAACCAGTATGATTATGTCGTGCTTGTCATGTTTGAACAAGTTTAGTTATGTCATCAAGTACAATGTTTTGCTTATCTCATTATATAAGTTTGGTTTGGTAGCTTCATATTTTGTTAATCCATCATTTCAAAATTGAAAAGTAGGAACTTGATGCAACTAATCACACATCGTTGCTCCATGTCAGTACAACTAGGTACACTTGATCGGACAGTACATACTTACTACAATAAAAAATACAAAGAAGCATCAATCCGTAAGCGCTACTATGAATGCACTGTCAGTACAACTCAGTCTACACGCAAGTACCATAGTTCTGAAAATGACATCAGAAGACACTTGAGAATAATCACAAAAGCAAACACAAAAAAGAAGGCAAAAACCTCAAATGAAAAAATTACACTCACACAAAACTGACAAAGAACTAGAACAAAAAGTATCAGTCCAAGTCACTGGTAGAGTCAAATACTAGATTCAAACAAACAAAAAAAAATGACCGCCCAATGTCAGGCGCAGGCCCTGACAATGCTAGATACTTGAACTCGAGCCCGTGGGCGAATCCCTAGTAATCCGCACAAGCAGGACCCGCCGACCAGGGCCCACAGGTCAAGAGAGAGAGAGCGAGCGCCGTGTATAAGCGCTCAGGTAAGTGTTCGGAGGAGTTCGATTGGTGACCCTCGGCTGCGCTTATAAACAGGTCCGGAGCCCCCTCGGCTAGCGAGGTGGGACTAAACCTAGAGCGCACACGCACAACGCACTACACAGCCGCGCGGACGAGCTATCTGGGCCGGAAAACGGCCCAATAGCCTGCATCGTCAACGAAACACCCCACCAATAAGCCCAGGCCCAGGTAACTAGAGGGCGGGACAAAAGAAATATAAACTACAAGAAAAATGTTTGTCAATTAACCTAAAAAGGAAAAAATATGATACAAAAACGATGAACCTCTAAAAAGAACAGAACTTAATAGCCTATCTGTTAAATGTACATAATTTAAAAAACCGAATTAAATATTACTTCCTAGTTCAATTACTAAAACTCAAAAAGTTCAAAAATATAATGTTTGTCAATTATGCTAAATTTCTTATTTATAGAAAAACTGACAAGTTCAACTACTAAAACTCTAAAAGTTCAAACATATAATGTTTGTCAATTATGCTAAATTTCTTATTTATATAAAATCTGACAAGTTCAACTACTAAAAATCAAAAAGTTCAAACATTATTTAAAAAACCGAATTAAAATATTACTTTCAAGTTCATCTACTAAAACTCTAAAAGTGCAAACATATAATGTTTGTCAATTATGCTAAATTTCCTATTTATATAAAATCTGACAAGTTCAACTACTAAAATTCAAAAAGTTCAAATAAAATTTATTTGTCAATTCTGCTAAATTTCTTATTTATATAAAATCTGTCCACACCACAACAAACGATCTGGTCGTAAAATAATCCAAACCCCCACCCCCAACCTAAGTTATAAAAAAGATCAGTTCAAACATACATACGACATCAGTACTAAAATAGCAGGATGAGTCAGGCCACTCGCACCACTGTGACATCAAATTTCAAACCCGTGCGCTGTATGAAATTACAATTCAGTTCACACAGTACTAAAACATAAGTGCACTAAAAATGAGAATACAAAAACTATAAAGGCCTAACTTAGGTTGGTATAGATGAAAATAAAATAAGTACAAGTTTTAAGCAACAACTCCCAGGGCACTGAAAAAATGTTTTGACATAAACTAGTGTATAAAGATTTCAATAGAAAAACAATACTTAAACATCCACACGGGAAAACATCACAGAGCCATACGTCACCTAAACAGTGCAAAATGCCATCATCACCACCGCAGAGACGTGCAAGTGGGATTTAGCAGATCGTATGTACAACTTGACAAGACTAATCAGTGCATCAGTAAAAAACATTTGTCTTGGACGGTTAGTTCTTCCAGGCCACCACCCGCGCCACCCACTCGGCGGTTGCCACGACGCACTGCAAACGGCGACCCCCACGACCACTACACCCACGCCCCCGACGAACCGCCTCCCACACACCACCGTCGACGCACTGCAAAATACCCCATTGTCTTCCATCTCGGCCTCATTCACAGAACCACCATTGCTGATTCCATCTCCACTGCACACAAACCAAATACTTCTCTCTCCCAAGCCCACAGTCGCTGGAGGAAGGCGATGGCGGAGGAACCGTCCGCCAAGCGTCAACATGGTGAGACTTTGAACAAGAGCAGCAACCTCGTCGACATTCACGTCCCCGGCGAGAAGCACGAGTACACCAAAACACTCAAAGGGGTTGAGCTCCACGGCAAGGAGACGCTGGAGATCGTCTGCACCAGCATACCAGACAAGGCCGACGAGGTGATGAGCAGGCTCAGGATGAAGGGCGGCGGCTTGTATCCGAGCTTCATCGGAGTTGATGTGGAGTACACCAACAAAGAAGAACCTCCACAGATGGCGGCAGTCCTGCAGTTGTGCGTCGAGGAACTCTGCTTGGTATACCACATCGCAGCAGCCACAAAATGGTAACCCATACTACTGTTCATTCATCTGTTGTACCAGTACTACTCACTAAAAACTTAATTAAAACTTGTTTCCCAACTAGATGAACTACTACTATAGTCTATGAAGTGGATGCACGAGTACATGTTTCTCAAGTTACATGCATTTTTGAAACTGTGAAGTGGATTGTTTCACCAGATTAGCATCTGAAAAAAGTTTATAGCATTCTGAACTTTATGCACCAAATTAATTTCTGAACTTGATGTACTAGCATAGATTCTGATCTTGATGCACTAGTATAGTTTATAGAATTAATGTATTAAAAGATCTTTGGTGAAGTGGTATAGGTCCATATCTTGATGCACATGTTTCTCAAACTAATTTTGAACTTGATATATAATTAATGCACAAAGATGTATCAAGCACCGGTATAGGTCTTTTATTCAACAAAAAAGAAAACTAAAACTTGAATCAAGCAGCGCATATATCATTGACTCTGGTAAAATGATTCTCTAATTTGGTGAAGCATTTGGTGAAGCAATGAAGATAGCAAAAAAGAAAAAAAATAACACGGTGTAGTTGAATTTAAATTCAGGACTTTGTGTACTAGTTTCTGAACTACATTCCTGCATGGCTCATAATATATAAGCATCTACCTCATGGATTATCACTTGTAAAACAAAAAAAGTAGAAGAATTAAATCCTCAAAAAAGAAGACTAATCTTTAAATGTGTGTCTCCCCCTTGCAGGCCCAAGCACCTCAAAGACTTCCTGCAGGAGGAGAAATTGTACACATTTGTCGGTTTCAGCATTGGAGGTGACAAGCGGATGCTGGAGAAGTCTGGTTTGGAAATCAACCCCAACAACTTCATTGACATGCAGCGCAAGTGGAAAGATCCAAAGACCAAAAAAGACTACGACTCCTTAGCCGATGTTGCAGGTGGCGTCATCCACCCATTCTACGAAGGCATGAAGAAGAAGATGAACAGGGCAGACCACAAACTGTGGGGGACCAGCCCGCTGCCAGACAACCTCATCACGTCGCGAGGAATAGATCGCACACAACGCGTACAAGTCATGGAAGACAATCGACAACATCGTGACAGGTTGGGATATTTCAAAAGAGCAGGAGGCTGACCCCTACTACCACTGCAACTTCGCGGATGAAGATGCATGAAAGTCTGCATTCGTGTTGCTCACGCTTATGCCTGTCCTTAGTCTGGTTGTTTCAGATTTGTAGTTTGCTTTCGTTATGTTGAACTAGCTACCTTATGCTATGTGTGTCAGGGTTTGAACAAGTTTGCCTATGTCTATCAAGTACATCGTTTGCTTATGTCATCCAACAAGTTTGCTAGCTTCCTATTTTGTTGATCCATCATTTGAAGTTGAAGTAGGTTGAAGTTGAAACTTGATGGCTGCCACGCAGCACTAGTCATGGAGAAAAAAATAACACATGAATATTTTCGCAAAAAAAGTGGCAGACTAACTAAGGATAAAAGCAAATAGTAGCCTTCGACGCTCAGTACAGCTTAGACATGACCGGTAGTACTATCACGCTAAAAAATCAGTTTTTAGTTTCAGAAGAACACTAAAAAGACTAAGTTTAAGCCGAGGACAACATTCAGTACTAAAAGCATCGTGCTAAATAGTAGTTAGAAATTCACTAAGTACTGCAACAGGAAAAGAAAAGAAACACCAGTACGTATTTCCTAGTCACTAGCATGCTAGGACTGAAAGTTCTGGTACATTTGAACACACGGTACGTTCATTCTACAAAATATAAAAAGGAACGGGAAGCTTCAGTTTGCATTCCTTAAAACAGTGACACACTAAGAATAACAGTAATAATACAACTGAAATCTCAGTACAACTAAGTCTATACGGCAAGTGCTAGGATTATACCAAACATTGCGTGGAGAAGAACCACAGCCTAGAGAAAAAGGCCAAAAACTAAATCAAAAAGATATAAGTTCGACAAAGGAGAAAAATCACAAGAAACACAACAGAAGACGTACTAGCATCAAACAAGACAAAAAATAAATAATTAATCAAAGTACTAGCACAATTGAATTCTCAGTACAACTAAGTTTATTCGGTAAGTGCTATGATGATACCAATTAATGCCTTGAGAAAGAAATAGTTTTGAACTTAATAGGACTATCTCTTAATCGTAGCTAATTTAAACCAGTACTTTAACTTTTACTATCAAGTTCAACTACTAAAGTTCAAGAAGTTCAAACAGAAATTTGGCACCAAAATTTTAAAAGCCTTACGCTGAATGAGATTACAAATCAGTACTAACAGAGCTATATCATAAGTACAAAAAAACGAGAGTACAGAAACTATAAAGGTCCAACTTAGGATGGAATCAGATAAAAATAAAGTAAATCTCACTTTCTCAGCACACAACTCATAAATACACTTGAAAAAAATAAGTGTTTTCAGTTCAACTACTATATAAGTCTTCAGTACAAAAAATAAAACTTAACCAAAACGAATTCCCGATGAAACATACACAAGTGAAACAGCTATTCAACCACACAATCATCATGGAAAAAAAGTTTGTTAAACATTGTGCCACACTTAAACACAACACAAAATATACTAGTTATTACATAGTACTCGACAAGACATCAAACACTTCAAAATAGAGCCTACAATGTTTTCAAGAGATATATCACACAACTATCCCATTCACTATGCAAATGATGACCATTTCTCCTATGCATCAGGAGCCAAAGCCTGAACCTCCTTGGGAAGCTCTGTCACCATAAGATGGTTATTCCGGTTCAACACAACTTTATACAGATCCTCAGTATTCCAATCAACAATGCGTTGCTGCAAAAACAATAAAACAAATTATCAAAAATCATGACACATAAAAAAGGATGCACAATAAGCCAAAAACAGAAAGTGAAAAGCTCAACAAGAAACCCACGTCATTATCTCAAATGTTCTCAATGATCTTTTCACCATCATAGCATCCCGCATACTCCAGAGTATAATGGCTACATTCATTTTCCCCTTGAAGTGGAACCTTGAAAAACGTTGGTTTCTTTGCAAACAGCTCCCAATTGGGCTGCTTGCTCGCATTGTACTGAGCATCACCATACACAACTTTCATTACTTTGACCAATCTAGAAATTTATAAAAAACAAAAGAACCCACACAGTTTTAGGTCTCAGAAAAAGCAGAAACAAAGATGCAGATAATAAATGTCACTCACAATCTTCTCGCAGTCTTTGTGATAGGTGTTCTTTGAAGGACGGTGGTTCTTCGGATAAGGTAAAGAGTCAGGATGTCAACGCTACTTCGGTACCGATTCATGACATATAAGGAATAGTGGTTCACTTTCTTATCCTTTGACAAAACCATAGGCTTGAATAGAGGCATCATGATCTAAAAACAAATGACCAAAAAGAGATGTTAAATATTCAAAATAAAAACCAGCATCACAACAAACAAATAAAAACCAAAAATCAGCTAGTAGATCTCACAAGGTCGGCACTGAGCAAGTCTTCATTAGCTTTAACATAGCTCTTGAAATCTCTCGCTGCACTCTCCACATTAAACACTTTATTTTCATCATCGTAAAACAAACAGTCAAGCACAACCTGCAAAAAAGCCAAAATAGAAATAGACAGCGGAAAAGGATCAACAAGCAAAGTATTATTAAAACTCGTAAAAACAATAGGCAGTCTTGTTGAACAGAAAGAAACCGATCTGATTGATTACCGTGATGAAATATGGACTCAGCAATATCCTTTTCCCAGATGCAAAATCAGCATTTCTCTCGGGATCTTGCTTCTAATCATCAATGAGGAAGTCCATTACATCACCCTCCATCATTTGCCCAGGTGAAAAAACTTCCCAGATGCGATTCCCAGTGAAGTTAGTTACGCTTTCATCAGGCTGAGGTATCATTGAGAATGTATTCCTGCAGCACACACAAGAACAAAAAGAAGGAGAAGCAAGATAAGGCATTCATAGTAGTTCAAGTTGTATAAAAAGGAACAGTTCAGGTCATATTTATCTAGCAGTTACAAACAACAGAAGAAAAAGAAGAGGAAAAATAATGAGAGATACTCACTCGGCATACTTCTCACGGCATTCATCACTAAGCAACAGATTATACAACTTGCGAGCCTTGTCGGTGAGGAATTTATGAGGTGAAGCTGCTTTGCAGGGAGCAAAACTTTATAGGAGCTCTGGGCGCACGCTTCGTGCTTACAACATTGCCAGAATCCAAAGCAGGATCTTTCCTAGCACCACCAGCTCTACGAGCCACTATTCCAGCAAGGGGAGATAAACCTTTGGCAGCAGCGCTCCTCGTGACTCTTCCAACGCCAGCAATCTTGTCAAACACATCATCATCGCTGTCTATCAATTCCACAATGGGATTCTTGGGTGTAGTAGGGCTCTCTGCACAAGCAGCCATAGAACCTCTCAGAGCTCCCAACCGCCCCTTCATAACACCAGATCTTGTCTTTTCGGGAGAACGCCCCTGGGTAAGATCAATAGCTACGTGCTCGAGCTCCAAGAACTAGCTACCAAAGAACCTGTAGTCATGCTCACCAAGATCCAACCACTCACCTGAAAAAAAATAAGACCGCACAAAGGGTAAGTTCAAATACATATTTCATGACAGTACTAATAGAGAAGTACAAGCTGCAATTTTTTTACAAAAGTCCATGCACATGTACAGGGTTCGATGCCAAACAAACCCCGGAAGTCAACATCAAACACATCGCTAGTTGCGCAGGTATACAGCAAAGTCTTCCTAATGTCCAGAATGTCTTCATGGCTGTAATCGACCATTTCAATCACCATCCTCCCGGCAATAATAGGTCTTGCAGTTTTGTGGCATAAAGAATCCGCAATCATGCCTGTAAACAAAGGAAAAAACAAAAAAATGGTACAACACAAATCCGAAAAATACAGGAACAACATCCTCCCAGCAACAAAAATAACCAGCAAAAATCATTAAAAACGGATACTCACGTGTTTTCCTGCTGAGGCACCCGCACAAACTCGCAAGAGAAACCATCAATATGCACCGGTGAGAACGGTTTGGCCCTGTCTACACTCGACTCCTCCAGAGCTTCTTTATATTATCTGTCATATTCCTTAAGAATCTAACTGCATCACCCCAGGTTTCATCACGGAGTGAATCAAGACACTCGAAATGACGGAACCCCAAATTCAGAACAATCAAGCACCAATGCACAGATTCTTCGCTAGGCTTCATTGTAGCCACAAATGACGGCGGATCAAATGTAGGGAAAAGAAGCTGAAAAAAATCGCAGAGGAAAAATGAATTTACAAAATCATAATGAAAAAAAAAATTCAGCCTCCAAACAATAAAATAAAAGAGGGAAATTTAAATTCAGAAGTACAAACAAAAAATCACATAATCATAAAGAATTTATATCCATCGCCCAAAATTGAGGAACAATCATATCAGTTCAATTTCCTTGCAACAATAAGTGCAACTTTAATAAAAGAAGCACGCATCATTCATAAGTGCAGGTGTAAAAAGCAGGCTAATCAAGTTCATTCCCCCACCTCCCAAAACTGCAAAGAAAACATGACAGTTCTAGTTAATGAGTATAAAAAGTCCAAGTTCACCTACTTGGTCAAAACCATCAACACCTGATCTCGTGAACCAATTTAGCACATTGGAATCAATATTTCCATCACGGATCTTGGTCTGTTGTACAAAAAGAACAACAACAATTAGAAAATTGGCAAAACAAGTTATCATCCTATTTACAAAAAAGCAAAATACTAACCATCACCCATCTGGGAACTATCAACTTGTCAGTGTCTCGGTACTTCTAACATAGAGAATATAAAACAACATTAGCACTGTCTGAGTTGAGCATGCCAATGGGGACAAACGCTTTAGCAATAGAACCAACACTGGCATCACATTCTTTATTTTGAAACATCGGCCTGTGACTAGAAAAACACAAAAGATTACATGAATTAAAACTACTGCAACAACAACAATAATCATACAAGAGAAAGAAAAAGAGACAAAAATGGTACGGGCAAAATCCCAAACTAACCATTTCATACGGTTCATGCACAACCTCGTAACACCGTAGAAAAACGTATCAACCTTAACAACATTACCACTTTCTGCTTGCAGAAAATGATGAAAAATAATAAGTTCAACAACTACAAGAGAACATGTCCAAAATGCCAAAATTGAGAAGTACGCCCCATTTACAAGCCCTTACCTGGACTATCAGGGGTTGACGATGACGGTAGTTCCTGTGATGAGACCATTATGCCTCCATTTTCAGGGTTTGACGATGGGACATCTTGAGAGGACACCAATATTGCTGCGCTTTCAGGGTCTGTAGAAAGAAAATCCTGGGACGACAAGAGCGCCTCCTGCGTCAGGGGTCAGAAGAAATTGACAGAGTAAATCATCATCCTCGGATGGCACCTCCTCCACGCTAGAAACATCTTGCAATGTATCACCGTAATCAAGACCTCCAGGCGGGAAATTCTCCGGCGGCAAATCTTCACAACCAGAAACATTTTCATTCCCAGCAATACCAACACCAGGCGATTTGGCATCAAGTATGATGGCAGCACCAGCATCCTCATCAGCAACTTTGGTACCAACATTGTGCCCACTACTCAATGGAACATCACGAGCATCATCTCCACCACTAAGGATAACCTCACACTCAACATCAGTAATCTGACGAAAAATAAAAATTCAGAAAAAGTGAATAATATGAACAAAACTCACAATAAAAAATAAGCTACCAAGAGGTGCACAGAAAAATAAACCTTGGAAGCATTCACAGCAACATCATCGAACTTGCTGCTGCTAACATTCAAAGCAACATCACCAACAGGCAAACAAGGCTCATCGCCAACAATAGGACCTTGATTCAAATGTAATGAGGCAAAAAAACAATGCTATTATGAGCAACAATAAACACAAGGAATTAAAACAACAGTAACAAAAAAGGTAGCTACCCCCTGCAAACTCTAAACGGTGTGGGATAGAAAAATGAACAAGCAAGACACATTGGTGCGCATGAAAATTCAAGAAAATATGAATAAACACAATGAAAATAAAAATAACCTTGCACTTATCAGTGGATGGATCATTAACTCCACGGTCAACAGCAGCCTCAACATTATGACTGGGCTCCTGCATGAAAAGAAAAATTAATAAACAGATGTAGATTAGGAAGTTCAACTACAATACTGACAACAGAACAACATAGTAAAAACATACAAACACCAAGGACTGATTCACATCAACAACAGGGTGCTGCAAGCCAACATCGTTCGTATGCTGATCAGAAACATTAGCCTCAGTACCATCATCAGCCTGCTTTGTCGGTGCAAAGCAGCCTCATCTGATCAATCTGCATGAAAGAAAATTATTAATAAATAGATGAAGATGAGGAAGTTCAACTACAACACTGATAGCAGAACAACAAAGTAAAAATTGCAAACACCGAGGACTGACTCACATCAACATCAGGACGCTCCAAGCCAACATCATTCGTTTCGTGATCAAAAACATTAGCCTCACTACCATCACCAACCCTGCTGTCGGTGGCAGCAGCCTCTTCTTGCTCAAACTGCTTGATAACAACATTTGCACTTTCTTCATATGGCTTGCAGCGAGAGTTTTGCATAGTTCTGAAACGCTTCATGTTGTTCAACAGACGAACTGAGCTCTGAACTAGATTACCGGCACCATCACGCATATCACCGATTAAAATTCTCTCCATCTCAATGTAGTCAACAACTTCCTCAACATTAAATTGATGACCTCCAGGAAGGATACAATTGATACAACTCAGAAGCTCAACTGTCATTGGGACCTTTTGCAGCTCAGAACACACATTACTTAAGATATGCTCAGCGCGCTCCAATGCTGAAACAACAACATCAATACCAAAACCCTGCCTCTGTGAAGCACTAGCATTACTAGGGCCAGGGGGACTTAACCAGCACCCTCAACACCACGGCCATCCCTCAACTCATCGAGTAGAGATGAAAACTTCGGAACCTGAGACGACGGCATCTCCAGGACTGGCCGTTTATACACTCGACAAAAAACAACCTCCTCATGAGTTTTCCACTACAAACAAAAGGAAAAAATAGTTAATCAATCAATGCAACACATAGGGAAAAATAAATCATGATATTAACAGATTTAAAATCAACACCACTAATAAAATTTAACTGTCATTGCCAATTTGTTAGTATTTACCAACAGGCCAGTTGAACAAAGTTATTCAGTTCAACCACACACGAAACAGTAGTACTAAAAAACCATACCTAAACCATACAAAATATAAACAGACAACTCTGCAGTACACATGTCCACTACAGCAAAAATAGCTATACCTAAAATAAAAAAGGTCTGCAAGACACAAAACAAATAAAACTCACCGGAAGCTTCCCAAACACCCAAGTCTTTGGATCTGCATTGCCTTTTTTTATCAAATCTGCATCAACCAGATCAGAAAGCTTGGCAGGATCCATGGAACATATGCGGGGGACTCGCATGTCAGGCTCCGCAGTCTTGCCACGGATAAGGCAGTCAAGGTACATTAGTACAGGCCCTATGGCACATCCTGTGATTGCCTTCCCCATGGTATCACCATCTTGGTACTTGGCAACAGCCCTTCTAAGCTCATCAACCATCAGCTGGCAATAATCCATATTAGCCATGTCCTCAAAGACGAGACCCTCAAACATTGCTGCCTCTCTGGAAACACGCGGGGCAGAACCAGGCAACACAACCTTTATAAACGCAATAATGAAGAACACTTTCAGAGCAAGGTCATCTTTGCTAGGATCCTTGACAAGCACCTTGAGCTTATTCCTCAAATCCTTTGTCTTGATATCTTGTTCCTGCTAATGTCAAGATCCGATCTTAACTTCATCAGAGCGTTGTCATATCCGTCCTCTGACGACCTTGGCGCAGAACAACCACCACGAGGGAAACCAAATAATTGCTGTATACCATCGCTAGTGATGCGAAGCTTCTTATTAGCCTCACCCATGTCAAGAGTCATTGTATCAGAATCTATCCTCAGGTACAAAATTTCTATCAGAGGGCGGGAAATGTTAGACTTCACCCTCCACTTGAAGATAGAACCAAAACCAGATGCATGAACCCTAGCCACATGCCGACTCTCGAGCAATTTAGCACAATCTTCAACCTCTCTCAACGAACATCGCACAGTTAAGTTCAATTTCCGTTGGTCACCTTCATCCAAGGCAACTTTTCCAGCATTGCCTCCCACCGGCTTGACCGGACTCATAACGCTAACAGGCTGTAAATGAAAATAAAGAAGCCACACCTTAAAAAAATGAATATAGAAAACAAAACAAGCATATGAATGCAAGTAAAAAGAAAATGAAAAGATTGCACAAGTTCAACTATTAAAACAACATCAGTACCACCCCTCAATTGATGCAAACAATGACCAGCCTCACCTGGCCGCAATACCAGCCCAAACACAACTAAATCATTGCAAGTACAACTAGTAAGTCACATGCAGTACAAAACACATACCACTACAAACAATGAATATAGAAAACAAAACAAGCATATGAATGTAAGTAAAAATAAAAATAAAAGACTGCACAAGTTCAACTATTAAAACAACATCAGTACCACCCTCATTGATGAAAACAATGACCAACCTCACCTGGCCAGCATACCAACCCAAACACAAATTAAATCATTACAAGTACAATTAGTAAGTCACATGCAGAACAAAACACATAGCACTGCAAACAATGAATATAGAAAACAAAACAAGCATATGAAGGCAAGTAAAACAAAGAAAAGTTTGCACAAGTTCAACTATTAAAACAACATCAGTACCACAATCAAATAGATGCAAACAATGACCAGCGTCACCGCCAAAGATACCAGCCCAAACACAATTAAATCATTGCAAGTACAACTAGCAAGTCACATGCAGTACAAAACACATACCACTGCAAATTCATCTTCTGAATCAACTTCAATATCATCTTCTTCAGATACAACATCTTCAGCTTCGACATGAGCACGCTTCTTCACACCTTTGTTCACCTTTGCAGGATGAACTTTATGCTTCTTATTTTCTTTCAACAAAGACCGCTCTTGAAGAGGAGACGAAGAAGGCTTCTTATTTGTCAAGCCTCGTGGACTCCGACGAACAGAGGAGCCAGCAAGTTTGCATGGACCAATTTTCACAGCAACACGATCCGCATCAGCTTTGCTATTACCAGGTTGGGAACCAACTTTCACACGTAGGCTACGCCTCTGTGTGCCATCAGGATTTCGATCTGACACCTTCCTCTTCAAAACAGCTTTTTTCTCCTTAACTCCATCACGATCAAACACTTGCGCCAAACGAGTTTGCATCAAGTTTGTCTTCACAGGCATGTCACTTCCATGAGATCCGGCATGAACAGTTGAAAAACCCGCGTCACCACCTTCATCGCCTACACATTTAGGAGCTTGAGCAACATCAACATCACTTTCTTGCACACAGCAACCTTTTGACGCTGCTCCAACTCCTTTCTCTTCCGAATTCATACTTCTTCTTTCTTATCCTTTCATCCTCGAACAGAATCGCATAGGAACATCCTCACCGGGTAATGTGCTCGGTGCCATCAACACTTTGAGCCGAGTAATAGACAACTGCAAGCTGCCATCACCATCATCAACGTTAAGTGAATACATTCCATCATTAATAACTTTAACAACATCAGCAATGTCCTCTGGAACACCATGGCTGTCATTAACTGCATAAACCAATAACATAACCACACACATAAAAAATTAAAACACAATTAACATTGCAGACACAAAGATAAATAAAGCGCATAACATCAGACACAAGCAAAAGGAACAACTGATGTAACTAAGCATATATATGTATTAAAGGTTGATAAAAAAGAGCAAATATAAGGGAAACACCAGCAACATTCGCAAGTTCTTCTAGAGGATTTGGTGTCTCAAAAATAACATTCACAAGATCTTGAAAGTGTTCTAATTTGTTAGAATCAGGAGGCACCGGCACTCCAACATCTGCAACAACATCATAATTAGCAAAAAAGTACAAGAACAAGCAATCAGTTCAACTATGTGAACACTACAAGTTCACCCAATAAAACAAATATGAACCCACCACTTGCAGAACAAACTTCAGAAAAGACAACTCTTTCAACACCATACTAGTTCTTCACTAATTACTACAACCTATTCAAATGCCAGGACAATAGTTCAAAATACACATGGTGATCAGTACTACAACCTGTCTGCAGGTCGCATCAACTGCCAAAACCATACACACCATACAATCCAGGACAAAATTAACACATATCAAAATACATACAACTTATAAAGTCGACACGGCAACAATCAGACAACCTAAAACCAGATCTGTTAAAACATCATCCAAAATACAGGGAAAATCACCTGCATTCAATTTGTCCGGACTGGATGATGTACCCATAGAGATCTACAATCCTAAAATCTGCCGAACCAGATCTGCAAGACACATGAACAAAAATTAGGGCTTTGAACTATTTCAGAAATGAAGCACGCCATACAAAAGCAAAACTCTTACCAGCAAACACAAAATCCGCCACGCAATCCAGTATCACTGCCGCCAAGCGCTCATTAAACAGCAAAGGAACCCTAGCGAGTGCAGCCTGGGACAGCAAAGAGAGCAACAATTAGAAATAGAGAGAAAATCTGTACATAAGAGGACGCAAGCAAAGTCAATGGCAGAGCAAAAGGAACAAAACAGAGCACCTGGACCTCCACCCCTGGGGTTGAACCCTCCGCCCGACGCTGCAGCGGCGAAACAGGAGTAGCAACTTCCCCTGCGAGAAGAGAAGAAGAGGGGAACGAAGACGAAATCGATTTGGGGATGGGAGAGGAGCAGAACGGGGAAGATCGGAGGTTAAAAGGTGAGTGGGAGGGTTAAAAGATGAGTGGGAGAAAACGGACGGCTAAAGCCCACAACCTGGTGAAGCCCACTATCTCTGGGCAGTTACAAAAAATAATACCAAAAATTAAATACAATTAAAAAATTAATATAGATGGAGAAAACAAACGGCTAAAGTACAAATAATAACTCACAATAGTACAAAAAATTATATCAAAAAAGTACAAATGAAAAAATAATTCATAACGGTGCTGGTTTTTCACCTAAAAAACAAAGATAAGATAATGGGGGCAAGTCATGTTATAGACTTGCTGGTTTTTTGCCTGCTACGGCTCGTTCCTGGCTCGGCCTCGCCAGGATTGGGGAGGGGGTGTCCCGACCCCCACCCCCCCGGCACGGCCTCGCGCTAACGCGGCAGTGCGCTCGTTTGATAGGCGCGGTGCGGTTATTCTGTTTCCCCACACACCCACACCCCTAAGATAGATAATGGGGCAAAGTCCATACAAGGAAGATGTGTTAGTACAACTATGCCCCTTGGTACAGTGCGGTGCGGGGGCAAGTCATGTCCCCCCCCACCCACACCCCTAAGATAGATAATGGGCAAAGTCCATACAAGGAAGATGTGTCAGTACAACTATGCCCCTCGGTACGGTGCGGTGCGGGGGCAAGTCATGTCCCCCCCCCACGCACCCACACCCCTAAGATAGATAATGGGGCAAAGTCCATACAAGGAAGATGTGTCAGTACAACTATGCCCCTCGGTACGGTGCGGTGTGGGGGCAAGTCATGTTTCCCCACCCCCCCCACGCACCCACACCCCTAAGATAGACAATGGGGCAAGTCATGTTACAGACTCGCCTCCGCATGCGACGCCACGACACGCCTTGTCGCCGCCGCACACGGCGGCTCGTTCTGGCTTGGCCTAGCCGGATGGGGAGGGGGTCCCACCCACCTCCCCGGCTCGGCCTCGCGCTTAACGCTGCAAAGGCGCTGCTTGACAAAGCGCAAAGGCGGTTATTCTCCCCCCCACGCACCCACACCCCTAAGATAGATAATGGGGCAAAGTCCATACAAGGAAGATGTGTCAGTACAACTATGCCCCTCGGTATGGTGCGGTGCGGGGACAAGTCATGTTTCCCCCCCACGCACCCACACCCCTAAGATAGATAACGGGGCAAGTCATGTTACAGACTCGCCTCCGCATGCGACGCTGCAGCATGCCGCATCGTCGCCTGCTACGGCTAGTTCCTGGCTCGGCCTCGCCGGGATGGGGGAGGGACCCCCCCCCCCGGCTCGGCCTCGCGCTAACGCGGCAGTGCACTCGTTTGACAGGCACAGTGCGGTTATTCTGTTCCCCCCCCACACCCTCACCACTAAGATAGATAATGGGGCAAAGTCCATACAAGGAAGATGTGTCAGTATGACTATGCCCCTCGGTACGGTGCGGTGCGGGGGCAAGTCATGTTCCCCCCCCACGCACCCACACCCCTAAGATAGATAATGGGGCAAGTCATGTTACGGACTCGCCTCCGCATGCGATGCCACGACACGCCGCGTCGTCGCCTTCTACGGCTCGTTCCTGGCTCGGCCTCGCTGGGATGGGGGAGGGGGGTCCCGACCCCCCCTCCCCCCGGCTCAGCCTCACGCTAACACAGCAGTGCGCTCGTTTGACAAGCATAGTGCGGTTATTCTGTCCCCCCCCCACGCACCCACACCCCTAAGATAGATAATTGGGCAAAGTCCATACAAGGAAGATGTGTCAGTACAACTATGCCCCTCGGTACGGTGCGGTGCGGGGGCAAGTCATGTTTCCCTCCCACGCACCCACACCCCTAAGATAGATAATGGGCAAGTCATATTACGGATTGCCGCCCGCATGCGACGCCGTGGCACGCCGCGGCGTCCGTCGCACGGCTCGTTCTGGCTCGGCCTCGCCGGGATGGGGGGGGGTCCTCCTCCCCGGCTCGGCCTCGCGCTAACGCGGTAGTGCGCTCGTTTGACAGGCGCAGTGCGGTTATTCTGTCCCCCCGACGCACCCACACCCCTAAGATAGATAATGGGGCAAGTCATGTTACGGACTCGCCTCTGCATGCGATGCTGCGACATGCCGCGTCATCGCCTGCTTTGGCTCGTTCCTGGCTCGGCCTCACCGGGATGGGGAGGGGGTCCCAACCCTCCCCTGCCTCGGCCTCGCGCTAACGCTGGCAGGCGCCGCTTGACAAAGCAGATGGTGATGTCTACTACACAACCTTCTTCTTGTAGACGTTGTTGGGCCTGCAAGTGGACAGGTTTGTAGGACAGTAGCAAATTTCCCTCATGTGGATGACCTAAGGTTTATCAATCCGTAGGAGGCGTAGGATGAAGATGGTCTCTCTCAAGCAACCCTGCAACCAAATAACAGAGAGTCTCTTGTGTCCCCAACACACCCAATACAATGGTAAATTGTATAGGTGCACTAGTTCGGCGAAGAGATGGTGATACAAGTGCAATATGGATGGTAGATAAAGGTATTTGTAATCTGAAAATATAAAAACGGCAAGGTAACTAATGATAAAAGTGAGCGTAAATGGTATTGCAATGATAGGAAACAAGGCCTAGGGTTCATACTTTCACTAGTGCAAGTTCTCTCAACAATAATAACATAGATAGATCTTATAACAAGCCCTCAACATGCAACAAAGAGTCACTCCAAAGCAACTAATAGCGGAGAACAAACGTAGAGATTATGGTAGGGTACAAAACCACCTCAAAGTTATTCTTTCGGATCAATCTATAAAAGAGTTCGTACTAGAATAACACCTTAAGACACAAATCAACCAAAACCCTAATGTCACCTAGATACTCCATTGTCACTTCAAGTATCTGTGGGCATGATTATACGATATGCATCTCACAATCTCAGATTCATCCAACCAACACAAAGTACTTCAAAGAGTGCCCCAAAGTTTCTATCGGAGAGTCAAGAATGTGTGCCAACCCCTATGCATAGGTTCATGGGCGAAACCCGCAAGTTGGTCACCAAAACATACATTAAGTGGCACATGATATCCCATTGTCACCGCAGATAAAGACGGCAAGACGTACATCGAGTGTTCTCATAAAAGACTCAATCCGATAAGATAACTTCAAAGGGGAAACTCAATTCATCACAAGAGAGTAGAGGGGGAGAAACATCATAAGGTCCAACTACAATAGCAAAGCTCGGGATACATCAAGATCGTGCCATAGAGGGAACACGAGAGAGAGAGAGAGAGAGAGAGAGAGAGAGATCAAACACATTGCTACTGGTACATACCCTCAGCCCCGAGGGTGAGCTACCCTCCTCGCCATGGAGAGCGCCGGATGATGAAGATGGCCACCGTGATGGGTTCCTCCGGCAGGTGTCGAACAGGTCCCGATTGGTTTTTGGTGGCTACAGAGGCTTTGCGGCGGCGGAACTCCCGATCTGTCTTCTGTTCTGGAAATTTTAGGGTACGTAGGTATATATGGGTGAAAGAAGTACGTCGGTGGACCGAAGGGGGCCACGAGGCAGGGGGCGCGCCCACCCCACCCTCGTGGGCACCTCCCTTCTTCCCTGACGTGCACTCCAAGTCCATCGAGTGGCTTTCCTTCCAAAAATAACTTCTCCAGTTGATTTCGTTCCGTTTTGACTCCGTCTGATATTCCTTTTCCTTGAAACACTGAAATAGGCATAAAACAACAAATCTGGGCTGGGCCTCTGGTTAATAGGTTAGTCCCAAAAATAATATAAAAGTGGATAATAAAGCCCAATATTGCCCAAAACAGTAGATAATATAGCATGGAGCAATCAAAAATTGTAGATACGTTGGAGACGTATCAAGCATCCCCAAGCTTAATTCCTGCTCGTCCTCGAGTTGGTAAATGATAAAAAAGATAATTTTTGATGCGGAGTGCTAGTTGGCATAATTTCAATGTAATTCTTCTTACTTGTGATATGAATATTCAGATCCAAAAGATTCAAGACAAAAGTTTATATTGATAAAAGAAATAGTAACACTTCAAGCATACTAATCAAAGTAATCATGTCTTCTCAAAATAACATGGCAAAAGAAAGTTCATCCCTACAAAATCATATAGTTAGGCTATGCTCCATTTTCGTCACACAAAGATGTTCCCAACTTCTATACCCCGGATGACAAGCCAAGCAATTGTTTCATACTTAAATAATTTGAAACTTTTTCAACCTTCACGCAATACATGAGCGTGAGCCATGGATATAGCACTATGGGTGGAATAGAATATGATGATGGGGATTGTGTGGAGAAGACAAAAAAGGAGAAAGTCTCACATTGACGAGGATAATCAACGGGCTATGGAGATGCCCATGAATTGATGTCAACATGAGGAGTAGGGATTGCCATGCAACGGATGCACTAGAGCTATGAATGCTCAACAAAAGAAAACTAGTGGGTGTGCATCCAACTCGCTTGCTCATGAAGACCTAGGGCATTTGAGGAAGCCCATCGTAGGAATATACAAGCCAAGTTATATAATGAAAAATTCCCACTAGTATGAAAAATACAACTTATGAGACTCACTATATGAAAAACATGGTGCTACTTTGAAGCACAATATATGAGACTCACTACACGAAGAACAATGTGCTATTTTGAAGCATAAGTGTGGAAAAAGAGATAGTAACATTGCCCCTTTTATTTTTTTTCTTTTTTTTTCTTCCCCCTTTTTTTATTCCCCCTTTTTTTCTTTTTTTACTTTGGCCCCCCTTTTTTTTCTTTTGGCCTTTCTTTTCTTTCTTTTTGGGCAATGCTCTAATAATGATGATCATCACACTTCATTAATTAAAACATATGAATTACAACTCGAAACTAGAACAAGATATGACTCTATATGAATGCCTCCGGCAGTGTACCGGGATGGTGTAATGAATCAAGAGTGACATGTATGAAAAATACTACATGGTGGCTTTGCCACAAATATGATGTCAACTACATGATCATGCAATGGCAATATGACAAAAGTAAAGTATGTCATGAAGATGATGGACGGGACGGGGGAAAGTTGCATGGCAATATATCTCGGAATGGCTATGGAAATGCCATAATAGGTAGGTATGGTGGCTGTTTTGAGGAAGATATAAGGAGGTTTATGTGTGATAGAGCATATCGTATCATGGGGTTTGGATGCACCGGCGAAGTTTGCACCAACTCTCAAGGTGAGAAAGGGCAATGCACGGCACCGAAGAGGCTAGCAAAGGCGAAAAGGTAAAAGTGCGTATAATCCATGGACTCAACATTAGCCAAAGGAACTCATATACTTATTGCAAAAATTTAGAAGTCATCAAAAATCAAGTACTACGCGCATGCTCCTAGAGGGATAGATTGGTAGGAAAAAACCATCGCTCGTCCCCGACCGCCACTCATAAGGATGCACAAGCCAGGTACACTTCATGTTTCAAATTTGTGACACAACTTTAACCATACGTGCATGCTACGGGACTTGCTAACTTCAACACAAGCATTCTTTAAATTCATAATCACCCAACTAGCATTACTTTAATATCACTACCTCCATATCTCAAAACAATTATCAAGTATCAAATTGATCATAGCATCCAACTCACTTTCTATGATAGTTTTTATTATACCCAACTTGGATGCCCATCATTCTAGGACCAACTTTGTAACCATAGCAAATACCATGCTGTTCTAGAAGTCTCTCAAAATAATAAAAGTGAAGCTTGAGAGACTAGCAATTTCTACAAAATATAGACAACACCGTGCTCTAAAAGATATAAGTGAAGCACTAGAGCGATTGACAAACTACTCCGAAAGATATAAGTGAAGATCAATGAGTAGTTGAATAATTATGCAACTATGTGAAGACTCTCTCTCATTTAAGAATTTCAGATCTTGGTATTGTATTCAAACAGCAAGCAAAACAAAATAAAATGACATTGCAAGGATAGCACAACTCATGTGAAGAAGCAAAAACTTAGGCTCAACCGATACTAACCGATAGTCGTTGAAGAAGAAAGGTGGGATGCCTACCGGGGCATCCCCAAGCTTAGATGCTTGAGACTTCTTGAAATATTATCTTGGGATGCCTTGGGCATCCCCAAGCTTGAACCTTTGTGTCTCCTTAATTCCTCTCATATCATGGTTTCTCTTTTTATCAAAAGCTTCATCCACACCAAACTAAACAAGAACTCGTGAGATAGGTTAGTATAAACCAATGCAAAACCTTATCATTTTCTACTGTAACAAATCACTAACATTATTATTCAACATTTCATACTAAATGCCTCTGCATATTTAATACTCCTATCCTTAAATAGAATCATTAAACAAGCAAACATATGCAAACAATGCAAACATAACAGCAATCTGCCAAAACAGTACAGTCTGTAAAGAATGCAACATTCATCATACTTCCCTAACTCCAAAAATTATGAAATAAAATTCCCTCTGTAGTAAATTTATCAGAGCTCATTATGCAAAAGGTTTCATCATTATATCACCCTAACTTTTCTAGG
The DNA here is from genome assembly GCA_021437245.1 of Aegilops speltoides. Taxonomy (NCBI): domain Eukaryota; kingdom Viridiplantae; phylum Streptophyta; class Magnoliopsida; order Poales; family Poaceae; genus Aegilops; species Aegilops speltoides. The sequence continues at coordinate 198,792,180 of CM038142.1, read as the reverse complement.
GAATTTTTGCAACAGCGGTAAACTTTCTGTTTTCAAACAGCAACATGTATACTAGCAAAATAAGCATGGCAAAGGCTATCCTTGACTTCTTTATTGAAAATAAAGATGCAAAAAATTAATCTAAATAACAGCAAGCAAAAATTAACAAAAGAAAATGACGCTCCAAGCAAAACACATATCATGTGGTGAATAAAAATATAGCCCCAAGTAAAGTTACCGATGAACGAAGACGAAAGAGGGGATGCCATCCCGGGCATCCCCAAGCTTAGGCTCTTGCTTGTCCTTGAATATTACCTTGGGGTGCCTTGGGCATCCCCAAGCTTAGGCTCTTGCCACTCCTTATTCCATAGTCCATCGAATCTCTACCCAAAACTTGAGAACTCCACAACACAAAACTCAACGGAAAACTCGTAAGCTCCGTTAGTATAAAGACCACCACTTAGGTACTGTAATGAACTCATTATAAATTCAGATTGGTGTAATATCTACTGTAATTCAATTTATCTATGGTTCATACCGCTTAATACTTGCCATAGATTCATCAAAATAAGCAAACCACACATAGAAAACAGAATCTGTCAAAAACAGAACAGTCTGAAGTAATCTATATCAAACGTATACTTCTGGAACTCGAAAAATCCTACCAAATTAGGAAGTCCTAAGGAATTTGTGTACCAATCCATATCAAAAATTATCAAATCAATATCACGTTTCTGTGAATTAACAAAACTAATTTACTGGGTGCAAAAGTTTCTGATTTTCAGCAGGATCAACACAACTATCACCGTAAGCCATCCTTAAGGTCTTACTTGGCACTTTATTGAAACAAAAGCTATAAAACATGATTACTACAGTAGCATAATCATGTGAACACAGAAAAACAGTAAGGATAAATATTGGGCTGACTCCCAACAAGCGCTTTTCTTTAATGCCTTTCTAGCTAGGCATGATGATGACAATGATGCTCACATAAAAGATAAGAATTGAAACATAACGGGAGCATCATGAAGCATATGGCTAGCACATTTAATTCTAACCCACTTCCTATGCATAGGGATTTTGTGAGCAAACAACTTATGGGAACAATAATCAACTAGCATAGGAAGGTAAAACAAGCATAACTTCAAGATTTTAAGCGCATAGAGAGGAAACTCGATATCATTGCAATTCCTACAAGCATATATTCCTCCCTCATAATAATTTTCAGTAGCATCATGAATGAATTCAACAATATAATCAGCACCTAACTCATTCTTTTCATGATCTACAAGCATATAAATTTTATTACTCTCCACATAAGCAAAATTCTTCTCATTCGGAATAGTGGGAGTATCATAAGAGACTTGAATACAATAAATTGTTTCCACATTAAAAGAGTAATGTTCAGAGAAAGGGTACTCATAATCATGACAAGTTTTATAAATATAATCATCACTACTCTTTATAGAATAAGTTTTATCACAATAATCATCATAAGTAGCAACTTTGTTCTCATCATAATCGATTTAAACCTCTTCCGAAATAGTGGATACATAACTAAATAAAGCCATGACCTCTCCAAATGCACTTTCATAAATATTATAAGATTCAACATCCTCCAATATTGTGGGATCACTACTTCCTAAAGTTGACACTCTTACAAACCCACTTTCATCAATATATTCATCATAGGTAGAAGGCATGCTATCATCATAACTACTTTGCATATCAAAACTTGAGAGGCTAAAAATATAATCATTATTAAACATAGCATCCCCAAGCTTGGGCCTTTTCATATCATAAGCATAATCACTCTCATCATTAATAGTATGGATAGCACCAATAGTATAGCGATTATTATATTCTTCCAAACAAGTGCCAAAAAGATTCTTAAGGTCATAAGAAGTATCATTATCTTCCCAATCATAATCATCACAACAAGCAATAGGCATAACGAGATCATCATCAAGTGTATCATCTTCATTTTCATGAGGCATAGCAATAATAGGTGCAACTTTATTTGGGAGAGATACCTTTTTACCTCCCTTCCTTTTTCTTTTCTTCTTATTCACCACATCATGTGTGGGTTCAATCCTCTTTTTGGAGCTCCTTATTAATGAGATTGGTTGAATAGAAGGCTCCTCCTCGTTACATGATTCATCATAATAAATAATAGGAGGATATTGGGAAGTCTCTTCCCTTTCATTAGCATTCTCTTCATCTTCTATTTGTTTTCTTTTCCTTATGTAATTGGCAATATAAGGATTTTCAATACAATTCACCGCACAATACATATAAATTTTCTCTAGATCAAAATGAAGAACTTTATCAAGGGCAAATTTTGGAATACCCTTAGTTATACGTTTAATTTCTTCATAATCCAAGAGCAAACTAAGTTCATTATGATGTGCAAGGGAAATCAAGTCATCACAATTTTTGGACACGATACGATCATGAAACAATTTGCATTGGGTACTAAAATGATCACGTTCATTGCAAAGTTCACAAGTATGGCTAAGAAAAAATAAATTTTCAGCACATTCATCTAGCTCTTCTTGCAACAATTTGGTTTCTAAGTACTTTTGCCTCTTGCAATATCTATCTTCCCTATTTGGTGTGTACTTACAAACCCAATGCACTCCACAAAAATTGACATGTTTATAGGAGGCATTTTCATCATAACTAGAGCAATCATCATTAGTACTATGGATATTCAAGGAGTTCATACTAACAACATTGCAATCATGCTCATCATTCAAAGATTTAGTGCCAAACATTTGAATGCATTCTTCTTCTAACACTTTGGCACAATTTTCCTTTCCATCATACTCACGAAAGATATTAAAAAGATGAAGCGTATGAGACAAACTTAACTCGATTTTTTTAGTTTTCTTTATAAACTAAACTAGTGATAAAACAAGAAACAAAAGATTCAATTGCAAGATCTAAAGATATACCTTCAAGCACTCACCTCCCCGGCAACGGCACCAGAAAAGAGCTTAGTTGACGGGGTGTGAGTGAGTGCCCTTTACCTAGCCTCCCCGGCAACGGCGCCAGAAAAGATCTTGATGTCTACTACACAACCTTCTTCTTGTAGACGTTGTTGGGCCTGCAAGTGCACATGTTTGTAGGACAGTAGCAAATTTCCCTCAAGTGGATGACCTAAGGTTTATCAATCCGTAGGAGGCGTAGGATGAAGATGGTCTCTCTCAAGCAACCCTGCAACCAAATAACAGAGAGTCTCTTGTATCCCCAACACACCCAATACAATGGTAAATTGTATAGGTGCACTAGTTCGGCGAAGAGATGGTGATACAAGTGCAATATGGATGGTAGATAAAGGTATTTGTAATCTGAAAATATAAAAACAGCAAGGTAACTAATGATAAAAGTGAGCGTAAACGCTATTGCAATGATAGGAAACACGGCCTAGGGTTCATACTTTCACTAGTGCAAGTTCTCTCAACAATAATAACATAGATAGATCATATAACAAGCCCTCAACATGCAACAAAGAGTCACTCCAAAGCCAATAATAGCGGAGAACAAACGAGAACAAACGTAGAGATTATGGTAGGGTACGAAACCACCTCAAAGTTATTCTTTCGGATCAATCTATAAAAGAGTTCGTAATAGAATAACACCTTAAGACACAAATCAACTAAAACCCTAATGTCACCTGGATACTCCATTGTCACTTCAAGTATCCGTGGGCATGATTATACGATATGCATCACACAATCTCAGGTTCATCCAACCAACACAAAGTACTTCAAAGAGTGCCCCAAAGTTTCTACCGGAGAGTCAAGAACGTGTGCCAACCCCTATGCATAGGTTCATGGGCGAAACCCGCAAGTTGGTCACCAGAACATACATCAAGTGGCACATGATATCCCATTGTCACCACAGATAAACACGACAAGACGTACATCAAGTGTTCTCATAAAAGACTCAATCCGATAAGATAACTTCAAAGGGGAAACTCAATTCATCACAACAGAGTAGAGGGGGAGAAACATTATAAGATCCAACTACAATAGCAAAGCTCGGGATACATCAAGATCGTGCCACAGAGGGAACACAAGAGAGAACACGAGAGAGAGAGAGAGATCAAACACATTGCTACTGGTACATACCCTCAGCCTCGAGGGTGAACTACTCCCTCCTCGTCATGGAGAGCGCCGGATGATGAAGATGGCCACCGGTGATGGGTTCCCCTCCGGCAGGTGCCGGAACAGGGTCCCGATTGGTTTTTGGTGGCTACAGAGGCTTTGCGGCGGCGGAACTCCCGATCTATCTTCTGTTTTGGAAGTTTTAGGGTATGTAGGTATATATGGGTGAAAGAAGTACGTCGGTGGACCGGGGGGGCCACGAGGCGGGGCACTTCTGTGGGGTGGGCGCGCCCACCTCGTGGGCACCTCCTTCTTCCCCGACGCACTCCAAGTCCATCGGGTGGCTTTCCTTCCAAAAATAACTTCTCCAGCTTGATTTCGTTCGTTTTGACTCCGTCGATATTCCTTTTCCTCAAAACCTTTGAAATAGGCATAAAACAGAAATCTGGCTGGGCCTCCGGTTAATAGGTTAGTCCCAAAAATAATATAAAAGTGGATAATAAAGCCCAATATTGCCCAAAACAGTAGATAATATAGCATGGAGCAATAAAAAATTATAGATACGTTGGAGACGTATCATGTGGTTATTCTGTCCTCCCCACGCACCCACACCCCTAAGATAGATAATGGGGCAAAGTCCATACAAGGAAGATGTGTCAGTACAACTATGCCCCTCGGTACGGTGCGGTGCGGGGGCAAGTCATGTTACGAACTCACCGCGGCACGCCGCGTCGTCGCCTGCTACGGCTTGTTCCTGGATCGGCCTCGCGCTAACGCGGTAGTGCGCTCGTTTGACAGGCGCAGTACCATCAAAGTTACTAGTGGAGTCAAGTACTATATTCAAACAAACAAAAAAAAGAAAAAAATTGACCGCCCAAGGACAAAAAAGTACGAGTGCAAGTTACTGGTGTAGTCAAGTACTAGATTCAAACAACAAAAAATGAAAAAATTGACCGCCCAAGGACAGGCGGAGGCCCTGACAATGCTAGATACTTGAACTCGAGCCCGTGAGTGAATCCCTAGTAATCCGCGACACCCTGCAGGCTCTGCCGCCCAGGCCCATGTGTCAAGAGAGAGAGAGCGCGGCGCCTGTATAAGCACTCTGGTAAGTGTTCAGAGGAGTTCGACTGGTGAGCCTCAGCTGCGCTTATAAACAAGTCTAGAGCCCCCTCGACTAGCGAGGTGGGACCAAACACATAGCTCACGCGCACGCCGTGCTGCACAGCCGCGCGGGACGAGCTATCCGGGCCAAAAACAACGACCCAGACCGATGGCCCAACAAAGTACTTTGCCCCATTACAAAAATCTAGCAGATCACGCACGACAAAAAAATTAAAAAATGCAGATAATTTTTAAAAAAACTCACAAGAAGAATTAGTTAATAAACAAAAATATTGTAAAAGTTCAAACACATCTTAATGGTAAGAAGTAAAAAAAATAAAAAAATATAAGACTCTAAATAAAAATTTCAGAAACGAATTTACAAAAAGTTCAACTACTACAATTCATAAGGTTCAAGTACAAAAAAAATAGTACTGTGCAGCGAAGGTTTTTTTTTAATTTTATAAAATACCAAAACTATCATTATTCATCTATAAAAAAGAAAAATGTGCTCCAAAATTCATGTAAAAAGTAAGAAAAAAAATATTATACAACAAACAAATTTGATTGGTAATTGACAACCTAAAATAGATCAAGACTATCATTAATGTAATGTAAGTTCAACAAACTCAATAACAAAAGGGGTTCTAAAAAATCATCGTGAATAGCACCATCTCATGAAGTTATGAACATGAAAAATATACCAGTCAAAACAAAGGATGCCCATCGGTTCAACTATAGAAATTGTTCCAAAGACTAATATAAAGAATGTATAAATAAAACAGTTATACTTGGGGTAACAATAGGAAAAACATTACATAAATTGTTCCATACCATTCTGATAATACCATACAATTCAACCATCTCACATGCAAATGTTTTAAAAGAAAAAAATACCGCGACATAATCAACCACACACAAATCTCACAACCGGCGTCATTTGCCACATTTGAACCTACAACACATAAATTTCGAACGCCGAGAGTCTTCTCTCGAGAACATAAACATAACCACATCACCATCCTCAAATCCAGACTCAGCCACAAACTCCTTCCACCCAAAGAGTTAGGTTGATGCAACCATCAAAGTCGATCGCGTAGGCAACATCCATCAATCGATACCCATTCTTGTCAAGTCTCCATCTTCGTAACACCGAACTAGGAGCAACAATCCCGATCTGGGTGACATTTTTCGCAAATGGGCATGGGAGTACAAAACAAAACGAACACCGACATAACTGAAGTTTTACACGATATCGTAACGATTTGCATAACAAACTAAAATGGAAAAAATCTGAACCAAAACAATAACACAAAACTAACTAGACATGTGAACTGACTAAACTGAAGAAATATACATATCAATACACCTACAGTAAAAACATCTATTCATAAACAGATCAGGGATTATACAAAAATGGATAAAATACTGTTAAGTAATGAACAAATACACAGAAATCCCTACTGTTAAAATCTGACAAAACCAAACTAAAAAAATATAGACAAGCTATTCATAAGACAAAACTGCAGATCCAGTCCATGGGATTCAAATATAAACCAACAAGAAAGTAGAAAACAAAATGAATAGAAACACATACCCATGATTCCATCAAGTCACCATCCATCAGGCGACAAACATAGGGTGTACAAAACCAATGGTTGTTGTACAACAGACAAGAAAGTTGCCCACGCCGCTGAGTTTGAGTGAGCTCCAAACCAGACTCGTACACACAGCCGTCAGCTATGCGCGCCATCTTTGCCAGGCATCCGCATGAACAATCCTCCATGGAACACACAGGAACAGAGAAAAAGGCAACGAAGAGAAGAGAGAGGAACCTAGATCTAATTCTGGAAGAAGGAAGAAAAAGGAGGGGGAAGACTTGGCCACACACCACACATAGATGGATAGCGTTTATAGTCAGGGAGACTTGCAGATTATAAAAATAATAAATAGGCAGATGGGCAGCCAGCTGGTAGGAAATAGTTATTACACAAGCCATGCAACATTTGACCGCAAATTAGTTCAACTTCAGATAAACAAGAAGTTCAAAGGTGCACATGTCGAACATATGTAGACAAAACAACACATTCAGAGCCAAAAATAGTTGGATTCATTTAGTCATTCAGACATCTGCTCCCTCACAAGAAAAATCTTAAAAACATAATATTCACTACTTCAGTCATAACGATCAAAGAAACGACGCCATTTTGCCCTAGTGGATGGATGTGGAGCCGTGGCTGCTCTCGCCCTAGCCCAACTAATGATCTGAATATGGTTCCTTCCCCTACCCTCTGGGAAAAGAAGCTCCAATTCATTGGAGTTACAAGTATCCATCACCTCACGCGCAAGCCGTCTGTTGAACTCTGCCTCCAGTTCCTCCTCGGCAACACGTCGCGCCATCTGCCTGCGCCTGCGCCTCCTCCTCCTCTGCTCTGCTACTGCAGCCCTCACATCTATGGCGCCCCCCTCCTCCTCTGTGACCTCTCCCAGCTCTAGATCCATCTTGCTTTTCTTTGGTTGCAGCTTGTAGAATGAAACTGACAGAGGGCTCGGGCTTTATAATCAAAGTGTAGAGCCATCGGTGCGGCTCCGATGTCAACACACAGTAATACAACTTTGACATGCAGCAGTCCAACTACACAAACGACAGCAATTCAAAACAACACTGAAAAACACGCAACTTAATTAAACAGTTTGACCAGATTACAAGAAATCGCAGCTTACAGTCAGCTGCCATACACCACCTCCGCCAATGACAAAATAACATGGGAATCCGGGGTAGAAACAACTCAAACAAGCAAAATTGACAACACAAATCTTTTCATACAATCCTTATATCTCTCCCTGCAACACCAATTCGAAAGTAAAACAATAGAAAAAGAAGAACAGATTTCCATGGCGGGCGTGGAAAACGACCAAGAACACCAAAACTTGTAATCATAAATTACAGATGAAAATAATCTCAAAAAACTCTAACATACCGATAATTCTCACATCAAAAACAACAAACTCGACGTAAATTGAGGCCCACGAACACCACAGTAAACACTGATGCCCAAAACACGTCCGCCGCCAAAATGCCCACACCGTCACCTCCAGTCTACAGATCACAAAACACATCCAGCTGAGCGCGTGCACGTGCGGAACCCCTTACATGTCTCCTATAGCAACGAATGGCCCACAGCATCGCGCCAGAGAACGACCGGAAGCTCCATGTTGCATCCCCTGTTTCCGTCCGTCGTGCATGCAGGAAGATCAGTTCTGGTTGAAAAATACGTCAGTCCAAACTGTGAACCACGTCAGTACAAAGAGGGTAACAGAATAATATTCTGTTACATGTAACAAAATAGCCCAGATGTATATATATATATGTGTGTGTGTGTGTGTGTGTGTGTGTGTGTGTGTGTTGTGTGTGTGTGAAATTCTGTGAAATTGAATGAATTTAAGAAACAACAGAAAAAACAGGGGCTATACATGCACTTTGCCATCTATTGGCAGACGGCAAAGAGCTTTGCCATCAGCTAGCAGACGGCAAAGCTGCCATGTAGCAGCTACCTGTGGAACCTGGGGGGCATTGGGCTGGCCTATATGGTTGCTTTGTTGTCTGCTGGCAGACAGCAAATACCTTTGAATATTTGTCGTCTGCGTGCAGACGGCAAAGCATGCCCTTAACCCCTTAACTGACCTAAGCTGCCACGTGTGCCGTCTAGGCCCTTTGCCTTCTGCTGGCGGACGGCAAAGGCCTTTGCTTCTTTGCTATCTGTGAGCCCTTCGCCGTAGTTTGTTTAATCGGATGTGTTACTATCTACTGGCTGACGGCAAAGGCCTTTGCCGTCCGCCAGGCGTGCCTTTGCCCTCATCCATGGTAGATGGCAAAGTTCCCGATTCCTGTAGTGTACTAGAGAAGAGGTCAATACTTGGTCGGTGGCCGGTGGCGGTGTCATAGGAGGTAAATCCTTGGTATGCGTCGGGAGATAGAAGGAGTTCCACCATCAAGGTTGGCGGTGCCGTGATTCGAGCACATCCATCGTGGTCGATGGCGGGATAGTGGAGGTCGAACTTCAGGCGGCGGCCACACTAAGCTTTGCTCGTCAACCCTACTGTCTCGGCGTGCTGCCGCATCGCGCTTCTCTGTCTGCCTGGTGGAGGTCGTCGTGCGGCTAATTAATTAAGGTATTCTTTTCGTGAGTGTCCTAATTAAGGTATTCAATTCCTAAGGGTAGTGTTGTACTAGTACTCTGCATGTAAATTGACTGGCCACTAATTTTTGTCATTGCACATCTGGATAACAATATGGAGCGCCCTCATTAATTATGAAAATAAAACCTTGTGACTTATGCACGCATCTTTGGGCAGCAGTTAATCTGTGTATTAATGTTGTTGTTTTGTTTTTACTTGCCATTCATGTGGTGCATATGGAACGATCTCGATGGATGAAGAATTAGAAAACCACAGATTTTATCAGTGGTGTGACAGAGTTCATGAATTTGGCTGAAAGTAGAAGGAGGGAAATTGGTGGTGCGGATTACATCATGTGTCCATGTATAGATCGTGCCAATACAAAGTCACATGAAGTTGCAGATGTCCAGTGGCACTTAGCCTCTCGGGGATTCATGGATGGATAACATTGGAACAGACACAATGAAGAGGAGGTCATGGATGAATATACCTAGGGCTGCGAGATGGCAAACCTCGATCAGTGTCAAATGGATGTTGAATCTAACATCAGGGTATAGGCGTCAAGCTACCAATGGAACACCGGAAAGCTGAAACGCCCACTGGAAAACCAAGACATCGACGCAGATGACGATGATCTTGATATGCCAGATTTTGCTGCTATGATTGCAGATTTCGAGAGCCCAAAAAAGGATATTATTGGGTACAAGGATCTGCCAACCATTGATGTGGACTCCAAGAAATATTTGTATCCAGGTTGCAAAAAGAAATATTCCAAGTTGAGTGCCACCCTAGCGCTTCTCAGATTTAAAGCAGCAAACGATATATCAAACAAGGGCTTCACAGAGAGGTTAGGTCTTTTCAAAGAAATTCTTCTGGAAGATAATGTGCTCTCTAGAAGCACGAATGAAGCGAAGAAAATTGTTTGCCCATTGGAACTTGAAGTACAAAAGATACACGCTTGTGTGAATGATTGTATATTGTACTGTTGTGAGTACAAAGATTTGCGTGCATGTCCCACATGCAAGCATGCACGATACAAGCGCAGGAGAGCAAAGGACAAGTACAAATTGGATGATGAGATCAAGATAGGAATCTCGTTCAAGGTTGTTTGGTACTTGCCTTTCATTCCAAGGTTAAGGCATTTGTTTGCAAACCCTTGAGAGGCAAAGAGGTTGCGGTGGCATCATGATGAGCGAATTGAGGATCAATATATGAGGCACCCGAAAGATGGGGCTTAGTGGGAACTAACCGACAACAAGTTTGAAGACTTTGCCAGGGATCCTAGAAGTATAAGGCTCGGGGAGAGTACTGACGAGATGAATCCTTTTGGCGATATGAGCACGAATCACAGCACATGGCTGGTGCTTCTATGCATATATAACCTAGCTCCTTGGTTGTGTTTGAATAAAAAATACAATATGATGTCAATGATTACCCAAGTCCCGAAGCAACCTGGAAATGACTTCGACATTTACTTTCAGCTACTCGTAGAAGAACTGCTGATAGTGTGGATAGATGCGTCTGCTGTAAAATCTTATGATGCTTAAAGAAAGGATATTTTAGATCTACATGCGATGCTGGTGCACACCAGTCAAGATAAGCTGGCATTAGGCAACACATCGGGGCAGAAAACAAAGGGATATGTAGGGTGTGTCACATGCATGGATAGGACACCTAGTAGATTTCTTCCCAACTCGCGCAAAACCGTGTATTTGCGTCATCATGGGTTCTTATGGAGAAATCACCCATACCAAAAGATGAAAGCTGAATTTGATGGTACAACAGAGGTAGGTGTGGGCCCAAGACCCTATGATGGGGAGGTGGTCTACGACATGGCTAAACAAATTAATGTTGTGCTTGGCAAGAAGCACACTTTGACGGTGAAACAAACACCCTAGGGTCAAGTATTTAAGAAGAAATCGGTGTTCTGGAAATTACCTTACTGGGAGATTCTATGTGTACATCACTGCATTGATGTCATGCACGTAGAGAAGAACATATGTTAAAGCATCATTGGTACTCTGCTCAAGAATAGAGGTAAAAGAAAGGATGGTGACGGTTCATGGCTCGATATGCTTGCTGATCAATCAAAACGCAAGAGTGAAGCAGAAGATGATGACAAATTCATCAAAGCTTGCTAGAGTTACAGTTTCAGTACAAAAGAAGCAACACAGTTCTTCACCTATTTGTTGTCAGTTAAGACACCCTCTTCCTACTCCGCAAGCATTAGAAGTCTCGTGGATGTGATCTCAGGTAAAATGAAGTTGGGACACATGAAGTCACATGATTGCCACGTAATGTTAACACAAATCCTCCCGGTGGCCATCAGGAATCTTATGGACAAAGATATAAGAAACACACTCATTGAGCTCTGTGATTTCTTCAACCAACTATGGCAGGAAGTTGTAGATCCTGAAGAGTTGGATCATATGCAAGATGATATTGCAAGAATATTGTCCAACCTAGAGATGTTTTTCCCATCGTCATTCTTTGATGTCATGATCCATCTCACTATTCACCTTCTCGACGAGATAAAGTATTGTGGTCATATGTTTCTTCGCAACATGTATCCCTTCGAGCGGTTCATGGGAATACTGAAGTGCTTTTTTCAGAACCGAAACCATCCAGAGGCAAGCATCCTACAAGGTTATACCACAGAGGAGGTGGTTGAGTTTTGCACCAAATACATGAAACAAAGACCTATAGGTTTGCCCCTCTCTCACCACGAGGGAAGGCTGGAAGGTAAGCCTGTCCTTGCTGGCACGCAAATGGCTGCACCCGGAGAATTGGCAGAGAAATCCCATTTGACGGTACTGCTTAATAGCCCAGTTCTCACCGCTTATGCCGAAGTACACTTGGCGGAGATACGCCAAAGCTTCTTACCAATGGTGCCGTCATGAGATGGAGATGAAGGACCACACTAAGAACTATGCTGAATAGCTGAAGAATCATTTGGCACAAGGATCCATCGATGACATTGCTATGTGGTTGGCACAAAAGCCATCACCTATGATGTTGACGTACCAAGCATATGACATAAATGGATACATGCTCTACACTGAGGACCGTGATGAGAAGACCTTATATTAGAACAGCTCTGTTCAAATAGAATGCTTGACTGTAGATGAAGCTGATGAAAGGGTATACTATGGAACCATCAAAGAGATTTGGGAGCTTGACTATATGAAAGTTAAGGTGGCATTATTCAGGTGCCCATGGATCTCTCTTTGTCATGTAAAGGTTGATGATTACAGGAAGACCTGTGTTAATAGGACAACAATGGCATATCACGTGGACCCGTTCATTCTTGCCAGCGATGCAACCCAGATTTCCTATGCGGAAGACCCCTTGCATAAGAACTGCCATGTACTGATGCATGGGAAGAGGAGGGTACTAGGTGTCGAGGATGTTGCCGATGAGTATGAGTACGATGAATTTGCTGAGTTGCCAGCGAATGGATCACGCACCCATGTAACAGAGAAGCATAAAATCATCAGAAAACCCATGTTCGTTCGGGGTCAATGATACGTCTCCAACGCATCTATAATTTTTGATTGCTCCATGCTACTTTATCTACTGTTTTCGACTATATTGGGCTTTATTTTCCACTTTTATATTATTTTTGTGACTAACCTATTAACCGGAGGCCCAGCCCAAAATTGCTGTTTTTTGCCTATTTCAGTGTTTCGAAGGAACGCAATATCAAACAGAGTCCAAACGGAATGAAACCTTCGGGAACGTGATTTTCTCGCCAAACGTGATCCAGGAAACTTGGACCCTACTCCAAGAAGTGCCAAAGGCGGTCACGAGGGTGGAGGGCACGCCCCCTGGGCGCGCCCCCTACCTCGTGGGCCCCCTAACGCTCCACCGACGTACTCCTTCCTCCTATATATACCTACGTATCCCCAAACGATCAGAACAGGAGCCAAAAACCTAATTCCATCGCCGCAACCTTCAGATCCACGAGATCCCATCTTGGGGCTGTTAGGAGCTTCACGGAGGGGGCATCCACCACGGAGGGCTTCTACATCAACACCATAGCCCCTCCGATGAAGTGTGAGTAGTTTACTTCAGACCTTCAGGTCCATAGCTAGTAGCTAGATGGTTTTTGGATCTCAATACAATGTTCTCCCCCTCTCTTGTGGAGATCTATTCGATGTAATCTTCTTTTTGTGGTGTGTTTATTGAGACCGATGAATTGTGGGTTTATGATCCAATATTATCTCTGGAAAATATTTGATTCTTCTCTGAATTCTTTTATGTATGATTGAGTTATCTTTGCAAGTCTCTTCGAATTATCCTTTTTGGTTTGGCCAACTAGGTTGGTAGTTCTTGCAATGGGAGAAGTGCTTAGCTTTGGGTTCAATCTTATGTGTCCTTACCCAAAGGATGTAAAGGGTTGCAAGGCATGTATTGTATTGTTGCCATCGAGGATAACAAGATGGGGTTTTTATCATATTGCATGAATTTATCCTCTACATCATGTCATCTTGCTTAAAGTGTTACTCTGCTTTTAACTTAATACTCTAGATGCATTTGGATAGTGGTCGATGAGTGGAGTAATAGTAGTAGATGCGAATCGTTTCGATCTACTTGTCTCGGACGTGATGCCTATATACATGATCATAACCTAGATATACTCATAACTATGCTCAATTCTGTCAATTGCTCAACAATAATTTGTTCACCCACCGTAGAATATCTATGCTCTTGAGAGAAGCCACTAGTGAAACCTATGGCCCCCGGGTCTATTCTCATCATATCAATCTCTATCGCTTTATTTACTTGCTTTGTTTTTACTTTGCTTTTTACTTTTTACTTTGCATCTATCTATTAAAAATACCAAAAATATTATTTATCATCTCTATCAGATCTCACCCTCGTAAGTGACCGTGAAGGGATTGACAACCCCTAATCGCGTTGGTTGCGAGTAGCTATCATTTTGTGTAGGTACGAGGGACTTGTGCGTGGTCTCCTACTGGGTTGATACCTTGGTTCTCAAAAACTGAGGGAAATACTTATGCTACTTTGCTGCATCATCCTCTCCTCTTCGGGGAAATCCAACGTAGTGCTCAAGAGGTAGCAAGAAGAATTTCTGGCGCCATTGCCAGGGAGGCTCACGCAAGCAAGTCAACAATACCAAGTACCCATCGCAATCCCTATCTCTCGCATTACATTATTTGCCATTTGCCTCTCGTTTTCCTCTCCCCCACTTCACCCTTGCCGTTTTATTCGCCCTCTCTTTCCCAATCTCCTTCTCTCTTTTCCGTTTGCCTTTTTCTCGTTGCCTTTCTGTTTGCTTGTGTGTTGGATTATTTGTTGCCATGGCGCAAGATAATATCAAATTGTGTGATTTCTCGAATACCAATAATAATGATTTCCTTAGTACTCCGATTGCTCCTCTTAATAATGATGAGTCTTGTGAAATCAATACCGCTTTGCTGAATCTTGTTATGAAAGATCAATTCGCCGGCCTTCCTAGTGAAGATGCCTCTACTCATCTAAACAATTTTGTTGATTTGTGTGATATGCAAAAGAAGAAAGATACGAATAACAATATTGTCAAATTGAAGTTATTTCCGTTTTCACTTAGAGATCGTGCTAAAGTTTGGTTTTCGTCTTTGCCTAAAAATAGTATTGATTCTTGGAACAAGTGCAAAGATGCTTTTATCTCTAAGTATTTTCCTCCCGCTAAGATCATCACTCTTAGGAACTATATCATGAATTTTAAACAACTTGATCATGAGCATGTTGCCCAATCTTGGGAAAGAATGAAATTGATGCTTTGCAATTGCCCTACTCATGGTTTGAATTTATGGATGATCATACAAATTTTTTATGCCGGATTGAATTTTGCTTCTAGAAATCTTTTGGATTCGGCCGCGGGAGGCACTTTTATGGAAATTACGTTAGGAGACGCTACCAAATTGCTTGATAATATTATGGCTAATTATTCTCAATGGCACACTGAAAGATCTTCTAGTAAAAAAGTGCATGCTATAGAAGAAATCAATGTTTTGAGTGAGAAGATGGATGAACTTATGAAGATGTTTGCTCCTAAAAATACTCCTCTTGATCCCAATGATATGCCTTTGTCTACTTTGCTTGAGAATAATAATGAATCTATGGATGTGAATTTTGTTGGTAGGAATAGTTTCGGAAACAACGCGTATAGAGGGAATTATCCTAGTAATCCTTCTAATAATTATGGAAATTCCTACAACAACTCTTATGGAAATTTTAATAAGATGCCCTCTGAATTTGAGAGTAGCGTGAAAGAGTTTATGAATTCACAAAAGAATTTTAATGCTTTGCTTGAAGAGAAATTGCTTAAAGTTGATGATTTGGCTAGGAACGTTGATAGAATTTCTCTTGAAATTGATTCTTTAAAGCTTAGATCTATTCCTCCTAAGCATGATATCAATGAGTCTCTCAAAGCCATGAGAATTTCCATTGATGAGTGCAAAGAAAGAACCGCTAGGATGCGTGCTTCCAAAGATGCCTTTATTAAAGCATGTTCTTCCAATTCCTATGAAAATCAAGATGAAGATCTAAAAGTTATTGATGTGTCCCCCATTAAATCTTTGTTTTGCAATATGAATTTTGATGAAACTGAATATGATCTTCCTTTACCTAGAAGGCGTTCTAAGAATTCGGAGTTTCTAGATCTTGATGATGAATTTGATGAAAGTGGGAGTGAAAGAAATAAAAACCTAGATGTTGCTAAACCCACTATTTTGGATCTCAAGGAATTTAATTATGAAAATTGCTCTTTGATTGGTTGTATTTCCTTGTTGCAATCCGTGCTAGATTCTCCTCATGCTTATAGTCAAAATAAGGCCTTTACCGAACACATTGTTGATGCTTTGATGCAATCTTATGAAGAAAAACTTGAGTTGAAAGTTTCTATCCCTAGAAAACTCTATGATGAGTGGGAACCTACTATCAAAATTAAAATTAAAGATTATGAGTTTCATGCTTTGTGTGATTTGGGTGCTAGTGTCTCTACTATTCCCAAAACCTTATGTGATTTGCTAGATTTCCGTGATTTTTATGATTGCTATCTAAACTTGCATCTTGCGGATTCCACTATTAAAAAGCCTATGGGAAGAATTAATGATGTTCTTATTGTTGCAAATAGGAATTATGTGCCCGTAGATTTTATCATTCTTGATATAGATTGCAATCCTTCATGTCCTATTATTCTTGGTAGACCTTTCCTTAGAACGATTGGTGCAATTATTGATATGAAGGAAGGGAATATTCGATTCCAATTTCCCTTAAAGAAGGGCATGGAACACTTCCCTAGAAAGAAAATAAGATTACCATATGAATCTATCATGAGAGCCACTTATGGATTGCCTACCAAAGATGGCAATACCTAGATCTATCCTTGCTTTTATGCCTAGCTAGGGGCGTTAAACGATAGCGCTTGTTGGGAGGCAACCCAATTTTATTTTGTGTTTTTTGTTTTTGCTTCTGTTTAGGAATAAATAATCCATCTAGCCTCTGTTTGGATGTGGTTTTGACTTTTAATTAGTGTTTGTGCCAAGTATAACCTATAGGATAACCTACGATGATAGTTGATTTGATTCTGCTGAAAAACAGAAACTTTGCGTGCACGAATATAACTTTGTTAAATCACAGGAACGTGCTTTTGCGTTGATTCTTTTTGCTGCTGTTCAATAAAAAAAGTTTCCAGGACTTCCTATTTTGTTAGAATTTTTAGAGTTCCAGAAGTTTGCGTTAGTTACAGATTACTACAGACTGTTCTGTTTTTAACAGATTCTGTTTTACGTGTGTTGTTTGCTTATTTTGATGAATCTATGGATAATAAAATAGTTTATAATCCATAGAGAAGTTGGAATACATTAGGTTTAACACCAATATAAATAAATAATGAGTTCATTACAGTACCTTAAGTAGTTCTTTGTTTTCTTTCTCTAACGGAGCTCACGAGATTTCTGTTGAGTTTTGTGTTGTGAAGTTTTCAAGTTTTGGGTGAATTCTTTTGATGGATTATGGAACAAGGAGTGGAAAGAGCCTAAGCTTGGTGATGCCAATGGCACCCCCAATATAATCCAAGGACACCAAAAAGTCAAAGCTTGGGGATGCCCCGGAAGTCATCCCCTCTTTCGTCCACTTCCGTCAGTAATTTACTTGGAGCTATATTTTTATTCACCACATGATATGTGTTTTGCTTGGAGCGTCTTGTATTATTTGCGTCTTTGCTTGTTAGTTTACCACAATCATCCTTTCTGTACACACCTTTTGAGAGAGCCATACATGAATTGTAATTTGTTAGAATACTCTACGTGCTTCACTTATATCTTTTGAGCTTGATAGTTTTGCTCATAGTGCTTCACTTATATCTTTTGAGCGAGATAATTTTTGCTCTAGTGCTTCACTTATATCTTTTAGATCACGGTGGTGGATTTGTTTTAAAGAAACTATTGATATCTCATGCTTCACTTAGATTATTTTGAGAGTCGTTAATAGCATGGTAATTCGCTTAATGTTAATATACTTGGTGTTCAAGATATGTGAACCTTTCTTTTGAGTGTGTTGAATACTAAGATAAGTTTGATGCTTGATAATTGTTTTGAGATATGAAGATGGTGATATTAGAGTCATGCTAGTTGAGTAGTTATTAATTCAAAGAATACTTGTGTTAAAGTTTGTGATTATGTTGAAGTTTGTGATTCCCGTAGCATGCACGTATGGTGAACCGTTATGTGATGAACTCGGAGCATGATTTATTTATTGATTGTCTTCCTTATGAGTGGCGGTCGCGGACGAGCGATGGTCTTTTCCTACCAATCTATCCCCCTAGGAGCATGCGCGTAATACTTTGCTTTGATAACTTCTAGATTTTTGCAACAAGTATATGAGTTCTTTATGACTAATGTTGAGTCAATGGATTATACGCACTTTTTCCCATCCTTCCACCATTGCTAGCCTCTCTAATGCCGCGCACTTTTCGCTGGTATCATACACCCACCATATACCTCCCTCAAAACAGCCACCATACCTACCTATCATGGCATTTCCATAGCCATTCCGAGATATATTGCCATGCAACTTTCCACCGTTCCGTTTATTATGACACGCTCCATCATTGTCATATTGCTAGCATGATCATGTAGTTGACATTGTATTTGTAGCAAAGCCACCGTTCATAATTCTTTCATACATGTCACTCTTGATTCATTGCATATCCCGGTACACCGCGGAGGCATTCATATAGAGTCATACTTTGTTCTAAGTATCGAGTTGTAATTGTTGAGTTATAAGAAAAATAAAAGTGTGATGATCATCATTATTAGAGCATTGTCCCAAGTGAGGAAAGGATGATGGAGACTATGATTCCCCCATAAGTCGGGATGAGACTCCGAAAGAAAAAAAGAGGCCATAAAAAAAAGAGAAAGGCCCAAATAAAAAAATGAGAGAAAAAGAGAGAAGGAACAATGCTACTATCCTTTTACCACACTTGTGCTTGAAAGTAGCACCAAGATCTTCATGATAGAGAGTCTCTCATTTTGTCACTTTCATATACTAGTGGGAATTTTTCATTATAGAACTTGGCTTGTATATTCCAATGATGGGCTTCCTCAAAATGCCCTAGGTCTTCGTGAGCAAGCGAGTTGGATGCGCACCCACTTAGTTTCTTTTGTAGAGCTTTTATATACTTATAGCTCTAGTGCATCCGTTGCATGGCAAGCCCTACTCACTCACATTGATATCTATTGATGGGCATCTCCATAGCCCGTTGATACGCCTAGTTGATGTGAGACTATCTTCCCTCTTTTTGTCTTCTCCACAACCACCCTTCTATTCCACCTATAAGGGCTATATCCATGGCTCACACTCATGTATTGCGTGAAGATTGAAAAAGTTTTGAGAATGTTAAAGTATGAAACAATTGCTTGGCTTGTTATCGGGGTTGTGCATGATTTAAATATTTTGTGTGGGGAAGATGGAGCATAGCCAGACTATATGATTTTGTAGGGATAACTTTCTTTGGCCATGTTATTTTGAGAAGACATGATTGCTTTGATTAGTATGCTTGAAGTATTATTATTTTTATGTCAGTATGAAATTTTGTCTTGAATCTTTCGGATCTGAATATTCATATCACAATTAAGAAGATTTACATTGAAATTATGCCAAAGTATCACTCCGCATCAAAAATTCTTTTTTATCATTTACCTAGTCGAGGACGAGCAGGAATTAAGCTTGGGGATGCCTGATACGTCTCCAACGTATCTATAATTTTTGATTGCTCCATGCTACTTTATCTACTGTTTTGGACTATATTGGGCTTTATTTTCCAATTTTATATTATTTTTGGGACTAACCTATTAACCAGAGGCCCAGCCCAGAATTGCTGTTTTTTTTGCCCATTTTAGTGTTTCGAAGAAACGGAATATCAAACGGAGTCCAAACGGAATGAAACCTTCGGGAACGTGATTTTCTCACCGAACATGATCCAGGAGACTTGGACCCTACTCCAAGAAGTGCCAGAGGCGGTCACGAGGGTGGAGGGCACGCCCCCTGGGCGCGCCCCCTACCTCGTGGGCCCCCTGACACTCCACCAACGTACTCCTTCCTCCTATATATACCTACGTATCCCCAAACGATCAGAACAGGAGCCAAAAACCTAATTCCACCGCCGCAGCCTTCTGTATCCAGGAGATCTCATCTTGGGGCCTGTTCTGGAGCTCCGCCGGAGGGGGCATCAACACCATAGACCCTCTGATGAAGTGTGAGTAGTTTACTTCAGACCTTTGGGTCCATAGCTAGTAGCTAGATGGCTTCTTCTCTCTTTTTGGATCTCAATACAATGTTCTCCCCCTCTCTTGTGGAGATCTATTCGATGTAATATTCTTTTTGCGGTGTGTTTGTTGAGACCGATGAATTATGGGTTTATGATCCAGTATTATCTATGGAAAATATTTGATTCTTCTCTGAATTCTTTTATGTATGATTGAGTTATCTTTGCAAGTCTCTTCGAATTATCCTTTTTGGTTTGGCCAACTAGATTTGTAGTTCTTGCAATGGGAGAAGTGCTTAGCTTTGGGTTCAATCTTGCGGTGTCCTTACCCAGTGACAGAAAGGGTTGCAAGGCACATATTGTATTGTTGCCATCGAGGATAACAAGATGGGGTTTTTATCATATTGCATGAATTTATCCCTCTACATCATGCCATCTTGCTTAAAGCGTTACTCTGTTTTTAACTTAATACTCATGCATGCTGGATAGTGATCGATGAGTGGAGTAATAGTAGTAGATGCAGAATCGTTTCGATCTACTTGTCTCGGACGTGATGCCTATATACATGATCATAACCTAGATATACTCATAACTATGCTCAATTCTGTCAATTGCTCAACAGTAATTTGTTCACCCACCGTAGAATATTTATGCTCTTGAGAGAAGCCACTAGTGAAACCTATGGCCCCCGGGTCTATTCTCATCATATCAATCTCTATCGCTTTATTTACTTGCTTTGTTTTTACTTTGCTTTTTACTTTTTACTTTGCATCTATCTATTAAAAATACCAAAAATATTATTTATCATCTCTATCAGATCTCACCCTCGTAAGTGACCGTGAAGGGATTGACAACCCCTAATCGCGTTGGTTGCGAGTACCTATCGTTTTGTGTAGGTACGAGGGACTTGTGCGTGGTCTCCTACTGGATTGATACCTTGGTTCTCAAAAACTGAGGGAAATACTTGCGCTACCTTGCTGCATCATCCTCTCCTCTTCGGGGAAATCCAACGCAGTGCTCAAGAGGTAGCAGTCAACGTAATGATCCTAGTTCCCCCATGTATATGGGAATTAAGCCATAAGACTAGTCTTTATGCCTACCCTGCAACTTAATTCGTTCAATTTAGAAATGCCCCGTGTATGAATTTGCGAGTTATGCCCGGTTTTCTGTTGAAGAACCCCGTTAATATGTTGACCTTAATATGCTGTCAGCTCGGGCAATGAATATGAACTGTTTGTTGTTGTTATTATTATTATTATTATTATTATATTATTATTATTATTATATTATTATTATTATATTATTATTATTATATTATGATTATATTATTATTATTATTATTATTATTGTTATTATTATTGTTATTTTTATATCATAGAGTAGCACACTCAAGTGATCTCACTACAGTATGTGTGAACAAAAATATGCAATCTGGTTTGCGAATAGCACACGGTTCGTTCATGAAAGTCGTGTGCTGACCACACCCCGCACGTGATCTGAGTCGTGCTTTCTGATTAGCCAGAACCCAAACCCCACGGATCATACGTCTGCACCGTTGTATGCTCCCAGATCGAACGGCGGTCCTCATCCCTTTCGACAGCACATGCAGTTCCGGTTGTGATTTTATTTTTATGCACAAAATGCATGTTAAACTCAAAATTTTTCTTAAATATAGCTAAAGATACCTGAAATGTGCCAAAAAATCAAACCCGTGGTACAATGGTGATTGTGTACTGTGGAAAATTTTATGACGCCAAACGATGAAGTCACCGGCCATAGGAGTTTGAATTGACACGTCTCCTTTTGGAAAGCATGATCCTTCATGTGAGATGCTCCGGTTTGGAAGGCGAGATCATCAAAACTTGTGCCGAACTTTAACAAATTTTTTCCACGGGGTCGTGAGAGCACGCCTTGGGTACACATCGATTTTGATGATGTTCAGACTCCATCTAAATTTCATGTAATTAAAATACAAAATAGGCCTACGCCGGTGGCCGCACCTCATGGCCGAAATGTTTGAAACTTCTCCCCACTTCTTGGACAAATGGATGAAAACTCGTAAAGCGACGTGTTGGGAAACGTAGTAATTTCAAAAAAAATCCTACGCACACGCAAGATCATGGTGATGATATAGCAACGAGAGGGGAGAGTGTTCGTCCACGTACCCTCGTAGACCGTAAGCGGAAGCGTTAGCACAATGCGGTTGATGTAGTCGTACGTCTTCACGATCCGACCGATCCAAGCACCGAACGTACGGAGCCTCCGAGTTCAGCACACGTTCAGCTTGATGACGTCCCTCGAACTCCGATCCAGCTGAGTGTCGAGGGAGAGTTCCGTCAGCACGATGGCGTGGTGACGATCTTGATGTTCTACCGGCGCAGGGCTTCGCCTAAGCTTCACGACGATATGACCGAGGTGGAATATGGTGGAAGGGGGCACCGCACACGGCTAAGGAACGATCCGTAGATCAACTTGTGTGTCTATGGGGTGCCCCCCGCCCCCATATATAAAGGAGGGACGGAGGAGGGGGGCCGGCCTAAGGGGAGGCGCGCCCTAGGAGGGGGAAACCAACTCCAAGTAGGTTTCCCCCCTCCTTTTCCTAATCCAAGAAGGAGGGGGAAGGAAGGAGTAGGAGAGGGGGAAGGCAAGGGGGGCGCCCCCCCCCTTCCTTGTCCTATTCGGACTCAAGGGGAGGGGCGCGCCACTTGCCCTGGCCGGCCCCTCTCTTTCTCCAATAGGGCCCATTAAGGCCCATTACTCCCCGGGGGGTTCCGGTAACCCTCCGGTACTCCGGTTTTCTCCGAAAACTCCCGGAACCTTTCCGGTGTCCAAATATAGTCGTCCAATATATCAATCTTTATGTCTTGATCATTTCGAGACTCCTCGTCATGTCCGTGATCACATCTGGGACTCCGAACAAACTTCGATACATCAAAAATTATAAACTCATAATAAAGGCATCATCAAACGTTAAGCGTCACGGACCCTACGGTTCGAGAACTATGTAGACATGACCTAAAACCATTCTCGGTCAATAACCAATAGCGGGACCTGGATGCCCATATTGGTTCCTACATATTCTTCAAGATCTTTATCGGTCAAACCGCATAACAACATACTTTGTTCCCTTTGTCATCGGTATGTTACTTGCCCGAGATTTGATCGTCGGTATCCAATACCTAGTTCAATCTCGTTATCGGCAAGTCTCTTTACTCGCTCAGAATACGTCATCTCATAACTAACTCATTAGTTACATGCTTGCAAGGCTTAGGTGATGAGTATTACCGAGAGGGCCCAGAGATACCTCTCCGACAATCGGAGTGACAAATCCTAATCTTGAATTATGCCAACCCAACATGTACCTTCGGAAACACCAAGAGAGCACCTTTATAATCACCCGAGCACGTTAGACGTTTGGTAGCACACAAAGTGTTCTTCCGTAAACGGAGTTGCACAATCTCATAGTTGTAGGAACTTTGTATAAGTCATGAAGAAAGCAATAGCAGTATACTAAAACGATCAAGTGCTAGGCTAATGAATGGGTCATGTCAATCACATCATTCTCCTAATGATGTGATCCCATTAATCAAATGACAACACATGTCTATGGTCAGGAAACATAACCATCTTTGGTTAATGAGCTAGTCAAGTAGAGGCATACTAGTGACTATGTGTTTGTCTATGTATTCACACATGTATCATGTTTCCGGTTAATACAATTCTAGCATGAATAATAAACATTTATCATGATATGAGGAAATAAATAATAACTTAATTATTGCCTCTAGGGCATATTTCCTTCAGTCTCCCACTTGCACTAGAGTCAATAATCTAGATTACATAGTAATGATTCTAACACCCATGGAGTCTTGGTGTTGATCATGTTTTGCTCGTGAGAGAGGCTTAGTCAACGGGTCTGCAACATTCAGATCCGTATTTATCTTGCAAATCTCTATGTCTCCCACTTGGACTTGGTCCCGAATGGAATTGAAGCGTCTCTCGATGTGCTTGGTCCTCTTGTGAAATCTGGATTCCTTTGCCAAGGCAATTGCACCACTATTGTCACAGAAGATCTTCATTGGTCCCGATGCACTAGGTATGACACCTAGATCGGAAATGAACTCCTTCATCCAGACTCCTTCATTCGCTGCTTCAGAAGCAGCTATGTACTCCGCTTCACATGTAGATCCCGCCACGACACTTTGTTTAGAACTGCACCAACTTACAGCTCCACTGTTTAATATAAACACGTATCCGGTTTGCGATTTAGAATTTTCCGGATCAGTGTCAAAGCTTGCATCGACGTAACCATTTACGACTAGCTCTTTGTCACCTCCATATACGAGAAACATATCCTTAGTCCTTTTCGGTATTTCAGATGTTCTTGACCGCTGTCCGTGATCCACTCTGGATTACTTTGGTACCTTCCTGCCAAGCTTATTGCTAAGCATACGTCAGTGCGGTACACAAGATTGCATACATGATAGAGCCTATGGCTGAAGCATAGGAACATTTTTCATTTCTCTCTATCTTCTGCTGTGGTCGGGCATTGAGTTTGACTCAACTTCACACCTTGTAGCACAGCAAGAATCCTTTCTTTGCTCGATCCATTTTGAACTTTTCAAAATTTTGTCAAGGTATGTGCTTTGTGAAAGTCCTATTAAGCGCCTTGATCTATCTCTATAGATCTTGATGCCCAATATGTAAGCAGCTTCACCGAGGTCTTTCATTGAAAAACTTTTATTCAAGTATCCCTTTATGCTATCCGAAATTCTATATCATTTCCAATTAATAATAAGTCATCAACATATAGAACTAGAAATGCTACTGAGCTCCCACTCACTTTCTTGTAAATACAGGCTTCTCCAAAAGTCTCAGATAAATCCATATGCTTTGATCACACTATCAAAGTGTTTATTCCAACTCCGAGATGCTCGCACCAGTCCATAAATGGAACGCTGGAGCTTGCACACTTTGTCAAGACCTTTTGGATCAACAAAACCTTTCGATCGCATCATATACAACTCTTCTTCTAGAAATCCATTCAAGAATGCAGTCTTGACATCCATTTGCCAAATTTCATAATCATGAAATGCAGCAATAGCCAACATGATTTGGACAGACTTAAGCATCGCTACGGTGAGAAAGTCTCATCGTAGTCAACCCCTTGAACTTGTCAAAACCTTTCGCAACAAGTCGAGCTTTATAGACGAGAATATTACCATCAGCGTCGATCTTCTTCTTAAAGATCCATTTATTCTCAATGGCTTGCCAATCATCGTGCAAGTCAACCAAAGTCCATACTTTGTTTTCATACATGGATCCCATCTCAGATTTCATGGCCTCCAGCCATTTTGGAATCTGGGCTCATCATTGCTTCCTCATAGTTCGTAGGTTCATCATGGTCAAGTAACATGACTTCCGAATAGGATTACCGTACCACTCAGTGCGGATCTTACTCTGGTAGACCCACGAGGTTCAGCAGAAACTTGATCGAAGTTTCATGATCAATATCATTAGCTTCCTCACTAGTTGGTGTAGTTGTCACGGGAACCGGTTCTCGTGATGAACTACCTTCCAATAAGGGAGTAGATACAGTTATCTCATCAAGTTCTACTTTCCTCCCACTCACTTCTTTCGAGAGAAATTCCATCTCTAGAAAGGATCCATTCTTAGCAACGAATGTCTTGCCTTCGGATCTATGATAGAAGGTGTACCCAACAGTTTCTTTTGGGTATCCTATGAAGACACATTTCTCCGATTTGGGTTCGAGCTTATCTGGTTGAAGTTTCTTCACATAAGCATTGCAGCCCCAAACTTTAAGAGACAACTTTGGTTTCTTGCCAAACCACAGTTCATAAGGTGTCGTCTCAACGGATTTTGATGGTGCCCTATTTAACGTGAATGCGGCCGTCTCTAAAGTATAACCCCAAAACGATAGCGGTAAATCGGTAAGAGACATCATAGATCGCACCATATCAAGTAAAGTACGATTACACGCTCGACACACCATTTCGCTGTGGTGTTCGGTGGCGTGAGTTGCTGAAACTATTCCGCATTGTTTCAAATGTAAACCAAACTCGTAACTCAAATATTCTCCTCCACGATCAGATCGTAGAAACTTTATTTTCTTGTTATGATGATTTTCTACTTCACTCTGAAATTCTTTGAACTTTTCAAATGTTTCAGACTTGTGCTTCATTAAGTAGATATACCCATATCTGCTCAAATCATCTGTGAAGGTGAGAAAATAACGATATCCGCCATGAGCCTCAACATTCATCGGACCACATACATCTGTATGTATGATTTCCAACAAATATGTTGCTCTCTCCATAGTTCCGGAGAACGGTGTTTTAGTCATCTTGCCCATGAGGCACGGTTCGCAAGTACCAAGTGATTCATAATCAAGTGATTCCGAAGTCCATCAAGATGGAGTTTCTTCATGCGTTTTACATCGATATGACCTAAACGGCAAGTGCCACAAATAAGTTGCACTATCATTATCAACTTCAGATCTTTTGGCTTCAACATTATGAATATGTGTATCACTACTATCGAGATTCAATAAAATAGACCACTCTTCAAGGGTGCATGACCATAAAAGATATTACTCATATAAATAGAACAACCATTATTCTCTCGATTTAAATGAATAACCGTCTCGCATAAAACAAGATCCAGATATAATGTTCATGCTCAACGCAGCACCAAATAACAATTATTCAGGTCTAAAACTAATCCCAATGGTAGATGTAGAGGTAGCGTGTCGACCGCGATCACATCGACTTTGGAACCGCTTTCCACAGCGATCGTCACCTCATCCTTGGCGGTGCTCGCTTATTCCGTAGTCCCCTGCTTCGAGTTGCAAATATTGGCAATGTAACCAAGATCAAATACCTGTGTGCTCCTACGAGCTCTAGTTAGGTACACATCAATAACATGTATATCACATATACCTTTGTTCACTTTGCCATCCTTCTTATCCGCCAAATACTTGGGGCAGTTTCGCTTCCAAAGGACGATCGCTTGCGCAAGAGAAGCACTCGATTTGTGCTTAGGTCCGACTTGGGTTTCTTCTCTTGAATAGCAACTTGCGTGCCGTTCTTTTGAAGTTCCCTTCTTCTTCCCTTTGCCCTTATTCTTGAAACTAGTGGTCTTGTTGACCATCAACACTTGATGCTCCTTCTGATTTCTACCTCCATGCTTTCAAAGATCGCGAAGAGCTCGGGAATAGTCTTGTTCATCCCTTGCATATTATAGTTCATCACAAAGCTCTTGTAGCTTGGTGGCGTGATTGAAGAATTTCATCAATGACACTATCATCGTGAAGATTAACTCCCAGTTGAATCAAGTGATTGTTATACCTAGACATTACGAGTATATGTTCACCGACGAACTATTCTCCTCCATCTTGCAGCTATAGAACTTATTGGAGACTTCATATCTCTCAATCCGGCATTTGCTTGAAATATTAACTTCAACTCTGGAACATCTCATATGCTCCATGACGCTCAAAACGTCGTTGAAGACCCGGTTCTAAGCCGTAAAGCATGGCACATCGAACTATGGAGTAGTCATCAGCTTTGCTCGCCAGATGTTCTTAACGTAAATCGGTTGCATCAAGAAGCAGTTCTGGCACCCAACGGTGCTTTCGGGATGTAACTCTTCTATGCAGCAATGAGGATAATCCTCGAGTTACGGACCCAATCCGTAATTGCTACCATCATCTTTCAACTTTGCTTTCTCAAGGAACGCATTAAAATTCAACGGAACAACAAAGACGAGCCATCTATCTACAAACAAACATAGACAAGCAAGACACTATCGGTACTAAGTTCATGATAAATTTAAGTTCAATTAATCATATTACTTAAGAACTCCCACTTAGGCAGACATCTCTCTAGTCATCTAAGTGATCACGTGATCCAAATCAACTAAACCATAACCGATCATCACGTGAGATGGAGTAGTTTTCAATGGTGAACATCATTATGTTGATCATATCTACTATATGATTCACGCCGACCTTTTGGTCTCCGTGTTCGAGGCCATATCTGCATATGCTAGGCTCGTCAAGTTTAACTGAGTATTCTGCATGTGCAAAACTGGCTTGCACCCGTTGTAGATGGACGAGAGGTTATCACACCCGATCATCACGTGGTGTCTCGCACGACGAACTTTGGCAACGGTGCATACTCGGGAGAACACTACTTGATAATTTTAGTGAGAGATCATCTTAAAATGCTACCGTCAATCAAAGCAAGATAAGATGCATAAAGGATAAACATCACATGCAATCAATATAAGTGATATGATATGGCCATCATCATCTTGTGCTTGTGATTCCATCTTTGAAGCACCGTCATGATCACCATCGTCACCGCGCGACACCTTGATCTCCATTGTAGCATCGTTGTTGTTTACGCCATCTATTGCTTCTCGACTATCGCTACCGCTTAGTGATAAAGTAAAGCAATTACTGTATGCGTTGCATTTCATACAATAAAGCGACAACCATATGGCTCCAGCCAGTTGCCGATAACTTTGGTTACAAAACATGATCATCTCATACAATAAAATATAGCATCACGTCTTGACCATATGACATCACAACATGCCCTGCAAAAACAAGTTAGACGTCCTCTACTTTGTTGTTGCAAATTTTACGTGGCTTCTACGGGCTTAGCAAGAACCGTTCTTACCTACGCATCAAAACCACAACGATAGTTTGTCAAATAGACTCCGTTTTAACCTTCACAAGGACCGGGTGTAGCCACACTCGGTTCAACTAAAATGAGAGAGACAGACACCCGCCAGCCACCTTTAAGCACGAGTGCTCATAACGGTGAAACCAGTCTCGCGTAAGCATACGCGTAATGTCGGTCCGGGCCGCTTCATCTCACAATACCGCTGAACCAAAGTATGACATGCTGGTAGGCAGTATGACTTATATCGTCCACAACTCACTTGTGTTCTACTCGTGCATATAACATCAACGCATAAAACCTAGGCTCGGATGCCACTGTTGGGAAACGTAGTAATTTCAAAAAAATTCCTACGCACACACAAGATCATGGTGATGATATAGCAACGAGAGGGGAGAGTGTTCGTCCACGTACCCTCGTAGACCATAAGCGGAAGCGTTAGCACAACGCGGTTGATGTAGTCGTACGTCTTCACGATCCGACCGATCTAAGCACCGAACGTACGGAGCCTCCGAGTTCAGCACACGTTCAGCTCGATGACGTCCCTCGAACTCCGATCCAGCCGAGTGTCGAGGGAGAATTCTGTCAGCACGACGGCGTGGTGACGATCTTGATGTTCTACCGGCACAGGGCTTCGCCTAAGCTTCGCGACGATATGACCGAGGTGGAATATGGTGGAAGGGGGCACCGCACACGGCTAAGGAACGATCCATAGATCAACTTGTGTGTCTATGGGGTGCCCCCCGCCCCAGTATATAAAGGAGGGAGGGAGGAGGGGGCCGGCCTAAGGGGAGGCGCTCCCTAGGAGGGGGAAACCTACTCCAAGTAGGTTTCCCCCCTCCTTTTCCTAATCCAAGGAGGGGGAAGGAAGGAGTAGGAGAGGGGGAAGGCAAGGGGGGCGCCGCCCCCCCCTTCCTTGTCCTATTCGGACTCAAGGGGAGGGGGCGCGCCACTTGCCCTGGCCGGCCCCTCTCTTTCTCCAATAGGGCCCATTAAGGCCCGTTACTTCGGGGGGGTCGGTAACCCTCCGGTACTCCAGTTTTCTCTGAAAACTCCCGGAACCTTTCCGGTGTCCGAATATAGTCGTCCAATATATCAATCTTTATGTCTCGATCATTTCGAGACTCCTCGTCATGTCTGTGATCACATCTGGGACTCCGAACAAACTTCGGTACATCAAAACTTATAAACTCATAATAAAGCTGTCATCGAAACGTTAAGCGTGCGGACCCTACGGGTTCGAGAACTATGTAGACATGACCTAAAACCATTCTCGGTCAATAACCAATAGTGGGACCTGGATGCCCATATTGGTTCCTACATATTCTTCGAAGATCTTTATCGGTCAAACCGCATAACAACATACTTTGTTCCCTTTGTCATCGGTATGTTACTTGCCCGAGATTTGATCGTCGGTATCCAATACCTAGTTCAATCTCGTTACCGGCAAGTCTCTTTACTCGTTCCATAATACGTCATCTCATAACTAACTCATTAGTTACATGCTTGCAAGGCTTAGGTGATGAGTATTACCGAGAGGGCCTAGAGATACCTCTCCAACAATCGGAGTGACAAATCCTAATCTCGAATTATGCCAACCCAACATGTACCTTCGGAAACACCTGTAGAGCACCTTTATAATCACCCATTTACGTTGTGACGTTTGGTAGCACACAAAGTGTTCTTCCGGTAAACGGGAGTTGCACAATCTCATAGTTGTAGGAACTTTGTATAAGTCATGAAGAAAGTAATAGCAGTATACTAAAACGATCAAGTGCTAGGCTAACAGAATGGGTCATGTCAATCACATCATTCTCCTAATGATGTGATCCCATTAATCAAATGACAACACATGTCTATGGTCAGGAAACATAACCATCTTTGATTAATGAGCTAGTCAAGTAGAGGCATACTAGTGACTATGTGTTTGTCTATGTATTCACACATGTATCATGTTTCCGGTTTATACAATTCTAGCATGAATAATAAACATTTATCATGATATGAGGAAATAAATAATAACTTTATTATTGCCTCTAGGGCATATTTCCTTCACGACGCACAAATGATTTGTACACCTTCTTTGTTATACTACTTTGTGTCATGCATGGCCATAGTGGGGGTATCATAGCCAGGTATCATGCACTCGGGAATAGCAAATATGATAATGTGGCAAGGAATTAAAGAAGGGAGAGTGGGTTAGAGTAACATAGGTAAATACCGTAACATAATAAATGACATACTACTTTGTGTCATGCATGGCAATAAATACGCTCATCTATGATACTACTCGATGATACTGTGAACTATGAAAGTACGTACATAGTATCATACACTAGTATCATATCCATGATACTAGTATATGATACTCCCCGCTATAAGGCTGGCCGTAGTGGTGGTATCATAGTCGGTATCATGCACTCAGAAATAGCAAGTTTGCTAATTGGCAAAGAATTAAAGAAGATATAGAGGGTTAGAGTAATATGTAGGTAGATACCGTATCATGTTAATTTTGATGCTAATTTGTGTCATGCATGGCAATAAATATGCTCATCTATGATACTACTCTATTATACTATGCACTATAATTAAAGCTAGTATCATATGCTAGTATCATATATATGCATGATACTAGTATATGATACTCTCCACTATGAGTAGCCTAAGTATAGCTTAACTAAAACACCCACATGTTTGTAGTAGGTTTTTTGACTTTATATGCACTAAATGCAAGGTAAGTGCAAAGAATGACTTAAACATAGCAGACGAGACCTGAAATGGGCCGGAAAATCAAACCATGGGTATATCCGTAGTCGTTTACAATGATTTTATCGAGGTGGAACAATGTAGTAGCTGTCGATTTGGAGTTCGAAGTGTTGCGTATGGTATGGTATGGAAGGTGCGAGCACCAAAACTCGTGCCAAGCTTTACCAATTTTTTTCCATGCGATCGTGAGAGCACGCCATAGTGACACAATGATTTTCATTATTTTCTAGACTCTATATGCATTTCCTGAAATTAAAATACCAACAAGGCATATGCCTCTGGCCCTGCGGCCGAACTGTTTGAAGTTTTTCCCGTTTCTCGGACAATGAATGAAGACTCGCAAAGCGACACACAAATGATCATGCTAACAGCCACGTGTGGTTGCGACTATATATATATATATATATATATATATATATATATGTGTGTGTGTGTGTGTGTGTGTGTGTGTGTGTGTGTGTGTGTGTGTGTGTGTGCAAAAAATGACTCAAATATAGCAAATGATATCTCTTTTTTTTGCATATTCAAAGTTTGAGATTGCTAGCCAGGCATGCCTCCTGGTTAAATGCACCAGAAAATCGAACCATAGATTACAATCATGATTTCTTACCGTGGAAAAAATTGGAGGCGACACGATGAACTCATGTTTTCATTCAAACGAAAATATGTTATTAGTTAATGTAAAATGTTTTCAAATAGCACATCGTTCACTCAGGAAAGTCGTGAGTCCACTAAACCGTGGCCGATGCCCCCTGCCACGCGCGTGATCAGACTCATGCATTCTGATTGGCCAGAACCCAAACCCCATGGATCGTATGTTTAGACCGTTAGATGCTCCTTGATCGAACATCGATCCTCATCCCTTTCGACAACACATGCAGTTCCAGTTGAGATTTTATTTATATCCACAAATTGCATGTTTAATTCAAAAAATGTCTTCAATATAACAAACCATACCTGAAATACATTAGAAAATCAAACCTATGGTATAATGGTGATTGCATACGGTGGAAATTTTATGAGGCCAAATGATGAAGTCAGCGACCACTGGAGTTTCAATTGACACGTCTCCTTTTGGAAACCATGGTCCTTCATGTGAGATGCTCTGGTTTGGAAGGGGCGATCATCAAAACTTGTGCCAAACTTTACCAATTGTTTTCCACGGGGTTGTGAGAGCACGCCACGGGCACACACAAATTTTGATGATGCCTGGACTCCATCTGAATTCCCTGTAATTAAAATACCAACTAGGCCTACGCCGGTGGCCACACCTTGCGGCCTAAATGTTTGAAACTTCTCCCCGTTTCTCAGGCAATGGATGGAAACTCGCAAAAGCGACACACAATTGATTTGTACACCTTTTTTGCTAACTAACACCCAAATGCAGTTGTAGAATGGTTTTGAATTTGTATGCACTAAATGCAAGGTAAGTGCAAAAAATGACTTAAATATAGCAAAGATACCTAAAATGGGCTAGAAAATCAAACCTACGGTATATACGTGATTGTTTACCGTGAAACAAATTAGAGGCAGAACGATGTAGTCACTGACGATTGGAGTCCGAAGTGCCGCGTCTCCTTTTGGAAACTATGATCCTTCTTGTGAGATGCTCCGATTTGGAAGGTGTGAGCATCGAAACTTGTGCAATCTTTACCAAAAATTTTGCATGGGATCCTGCGAGCACGCCACGGTGACACAACGATTTTAGTTATTTCTGGACTCTATATGCATTTCCTGTAATTGGAATAACCACAAGGCTTATGCCTCTGGCCGCACCCAGCAGCCAAACTGTTTGAATTTTTCCCTGTTTCTCAAACAATGAATGAAAACTCCCAAAGCAACACACAAATGATCTTGTTAACTAGCACCCACGTGTAGTTGCGACTATAGCAAATGACTCAAATATAGAAAACGACACCTCAAATGCACGAGAAAATCGAACCATAGGGTACAATGGTGATTTCTTACCATGGAAAACAATTTGGAGGCAAAACGATGAACTCTTGTTTTCATTAAAACAAAAATATGATGTTAGTTCATGTAAATATTTTCAAATAGCACATGGTTCACTCACGAAAGTCGTGTGCCTACTAAACCGTGGTCGACCCCCCCCCCTTGTTGCGCGCGTGATCTAAGTCATGCGTTCTGATTGGCTAGAACCCAAACCCCACGAATCCTACGTCTGCACCGTTGGATGCTCCCAGATCGAACGACAATCCTCATCCATTTTGACAGCAAATGCAGTCTAGCTAGGATTTGATTTATATGCCAAAATGCACGGTAAATACCAAAAATGTCTTAAATATAGCACACGAGACCTGAAATGTGCCAGCAAATCAAACCCATGGTATAACGGTGATTGCTTAACATGGGAAAAATTATGAGGCGAAATGATGAACTCACGTCTTCATTTCAAAATTAGTACATCTTCATTTCAAACGAAATTATTCTCTTTGTGCACACAAGCGCCTAGAGGCAACCGTTTGCATAGGCCTTTTCGCGCGGCGACCGGGGATATTTTTCACCCTTTTCATCTAGGCCACCAACACCCCCCACCGCCCGCCTGCATTTCACTCAACTAGTACCCCCAATCTCCATTGCCATCTCTCCCCTCCACCAGATCCACAGCAGAACCCTCTCCGATGTCGGTGTGCTCACCTCCGCCGTGTGCCCGCTCTTCGGTGTCATGCCTACCTCCACTGTCATTCCCAACATGCGGCTACCCGCGCCTCGCCACCTTTGTTTGGTCGCCAGCCACTCTCGAGCATATCGATCATGTAACCCTCACCTCTCATGTGGTCCGACCGGGTTTGCATTAAGAAACCTGTTAGTTACTGCTCTCCATCGTGGTGAGGCATATTTCCTCGCAATCCCCATTCCTATTTCATTTCGTATGTTCCAAAATTGGCTATAAAATAATAGAGAGCTCATATATGTTCATTATCTACCTTCCTAACTAGTACATATAAGTTGTATTTGTTCCAATAAGTTACTGCCGATTTATAGATCGCGTGCACCTGAGTCACACAAACTTAAGAAATAAGCCGTACATTTTCTATATTATTGCATGACATGTTTAGACAGCTTGATACCAAGTTGTTAGTTTTATGCTTATCCTCCTTTCCTGAGTTTCACATGTGTTCTATGTAGATGCCGGGTAGTAGCGACAACATTCATGCTTCGGCAATGTATCTTCATCTGATTCCGACAACCCTATGTCTTCAGCATATGGTGAGGGATCAAGTAATCTTGAATGGGATAGAGCTGCAGCAATTACCCTTCCGGTCAGGAGATGGAGGAACGCTCCAAGGAAGCCTACACACCATCCTAAAGTTGTATATGAAGTAACCGAGATCGGTTTAAAGTCTTGGGCTGTAACTAAACCAGATAAAGCACGCACGAGGTTCAAGAGTGTGTGTGGATTTGTTGGCAGGGCAAGTCTCAACATTAATCTGCCGGGGTTTTGGAAGGCTGACACGGAAACATGGCAAAGGATAGTTCGGGAGATCATGGATCACTTCAACGTTCCAGAGTAGTGGAGAATGCAGGTGGAACACGCTGCGCTGAAGAAGGCTAGGGATGCTTGGAGAAACTGGAAGCACGTGTTGTATAAGAATTACTTGAGTGAAGGCAAGGACCCAATTCCCGCATACCCCCAAATTACAAAGGCAGACTAGGCAGTATTCAAAAGAGTCAGGGCAACTACAGAGTTTGCTGAGAAGAGTGCTAAGCAATCGGAACTTCAGAAGAGGAACACACACACCCACAGTATGGGTGTGGCGGGATACTACAGCATGAAACCGATATGGGACCAGGAGGACAAAGAAGCAATAGTGGCGGGTGGGAAACCGGCCTTTAGTGAAATCTAGGGCAAACATGCTAGAGACTACTTGCGGGCACGTGCAAGGAGGCGTGATGACGGAACTTATTACTTTGAAAACTCACATGATGAAGAACTGTATCAAGTGATGTTAAAGGCTTCCAAGATCCCTGGAAGTTTCTACGGCAACGTATGTCCATGTGACAATCTGTCTGATGCTCTAGAAACAAGAGAGCCCCCTGGCCGTGCAAGGGGTATAGGTGTTAATGTCCCGCACAATAGGGCTTTCACACTCATAAAAAGAGAGGCTCGGCATGAAAAAAACGAGGAGTGAAATGAAGCAGAATGAATTGTATGAAGGGTTGAGGAAGGACATGCATCCGGTTGTTCGAAAGGATATTGAGGAGTCAATGATGGTGCAGAAGACTCTAACACTGACAGATTGCCCGTAGATGGGAGGGGAGGTGGGCATGGATGCTGCTTATTGCGCGACAACACCGCACACGAGTAGTTGTGCATCAGCTGACCCCAGCGACACTGAGACTGCAGCTGCTCATGATGATGATATATCTGATCTATCCGGAATGAAAGACATACGGAAGGGAATGCTTACACATTATGAAGGTACATTAAAATGTGCAACAGCATGGGTTTGCCCACCCTTCTTGGAAGAGGGCCTCTTGTTGGACAATGTGACATTCAAGCCGGGCTGTGTGAAGGGCTAAATGACTGACGTAAAGCCTGGATTCAATGAATTTGCCCTGAAGAATGTCCTAGGAGACTATGATGAGCAAAGGACCTTGGGAGAAACACTGTTACATCACATCCAGTGGCCACGAAAGGAAATAAGTTCATCGATGAGATCCCTGAAGCCTCACCAAGAGCATCCAATGTCGCCCCTCAACCGGTGACGCTCTCCTTGCCACAGCAGCTCTCGCGTGCTTCCCCCAAATAACCTAATACTTGTAAATCGACGGCTGATGCATCAACATGTGATCAGCCGGACCGACTTTGTGTCGTACAAGCCATGTCATCGTCTGCCCAAGAGCAGCCAGTGGCAAGGTCTACAACTGTTGAAGATGCACCACTGGTTTAGATGCCGGCCGCTGAAGCAGCGGGGCGAGACCCAGCTGCAGCACATGCTCAGCAGACCAACCTGGTGGAACGGATTGCTAAGCAGTCTGATGCTTTGGAATCGCCTGCTAAGCAGTCTGTAGGTCCAGAACCGACTTCTCGGTACGCAGCCTCGTGATCAGCATACCAATGCACCAGCACTTCCTGCTCAGCAAACCAACGCATTGGCACAGCCTCCTCAACACACCGACAAGTTGGCATCACCTGCGCGGAAACCCGACATAGCTTCAACGCATGGTCAGTAGTTTGTTGCCTCTGCTCCTATGGCCCAGTAGTCCGTCACAGCAGCACCGCCAGCACAGCAGTCCGGCATAGATAAACTATCTGCTAAGAAGTCCGTCAAAGCTTCACCGTCTGCTCGGCAGTCTACCTTGCAGCCAACCAGACGTTCTATCAGAAATGCTTCAAGTACCAAGAAGGAAGCAGCCAAAAAGGCTGCACCCGTGAGGAAGCGTGGCGGGAGAGCAAAGTGAAAAGATAAGATTGCCTCTTACTTAAAGCACTCATCGCCCAGAACCAAATTAATAGGTGGTTGTTCGAATCAGGGAGTAATATTATTTCCGGCGGCATGGATGATGAAGAAATAGCTTTGCAGCTTACTAAAAATAAAGCAGACTTACTTGAAGCACACACTTACATCCATGTCCAGCCATTTCTTGTTGGCGATTACTTTGATGTGTGCGGCTCCAGTTATCGTGAGTTACATGAATATTGCATGGATCAAATGTTAGCAAGTCATCATGGTCTGCTAGTCCACTACCACAGAGATCATTTCCGACACAATGCTGGTTCCATCAATGTGAGTATAGAGGACTTACATCTCTTCTTCAACTTCAACGAGCTCGATGCCACTCTTGTTAGATGCCTGATTTTGTAAGTACTTAACGAACTCTGACCAACTTCTCCATACAAGGCTATAAATGATAAACGACTAACTGCATTTTATTCCTCTCAGGGGATTGAACGCACAGAGAAGAAAAATGGAGAGTGTGTGCTTCACAGATCCTGCATTAGCAAATGGCACAACATTAGATGGTAAGGACCTACGAGGCTGGGCTATTAACACGGTCGTCTGTATCTTCAAAAACATGTCCCATGCAGAATCATTTCTCTGGCCATATCATGAACGGTATGTCAAGTAAACGACCACGCATACACTGATTACCTTTTAGATTTCGACATATTTCATAAGTTCATGGCTTTCTTAATATGTAGCAATCACTGGATATTGGTATTCATTATTCTAAACAAGAACAGAGTTTAATCCATTGATTCTCTCAGAGAGTCAACAAATGCTCAGGATCTCATGCATCTTCAGCAATTCATGGATAGGTATTGAATTCTATGATGTTGAAATTAATTTGCATTCATATCGGGTTCAATAATTGATGTTTTCAAAATTCATCTTCATTTGCAGTGTGCTCGCATTATGGGAAACTAAACTAGGGAACCTGTTCGAGAGGGAACTACCTCTGTATCACGATATCGTTTCTCTGGTAACACACCAAAATCCGTTATTTTTGGAAAATTTATCCAATAGTCTGCAAATACCTTTTCTTATGCTAGACAAATGTTCAAGCTTCCAAGTAAACCTCTTTCTATTTTTGTCCAAAGAAAAAAATACATCTAACATCGGTTAGGTTGTTCCTAATAGGAAAAATACATGACTAATTCTGTACAAAAAATTTCAGTGTCTTCAGCAATAAGCAGGGACCAACCTTTGTGGATACTATGTTTGCAGATACATGATCTCCATCTGCAAATCTGCTGATAGTTGTGAAGATCCTCGTGAATTATTAACAGTAAGTCTATCTTAATTAATATCTTCTACTCCACTCATATGGCACATTTTGATCTTAAAAATATTGTAGCTCATCTTAGAAACGAGGAGCCCTGAACCACTCCCTGCTGGTGAATTGCTGATGGTTCAAAGATTTATCGGCGACTTCTTCCTGAATCACTACATCAATCCCAGTGATGATAATGAAGATTCCAGCATGCGTTCTCCTGAAACATTGAGTAGGAGTTAGCCTCTAAACATATATGCATGGATCCATTGTTTTCCATCTGACAAGGTCTTCGTATTTCGTACACTATGATTAATTATGTAATGCATATATGTCTCGACAAATCATTGGAATTTAGCTACCATATGTTCATTCGCAATTGTTACGAATCAGATGAATGTTTTTCTTGTGGACACTATTTGTTCAATTGAATATTGTGGCGAATTTTCTTTTCGCATGCCTATTAAAAATGGGATATTTTTCTCTTAACCTGGCAATTGCTCTGCACACGATTCAACTAAATGAGTGTGTGCGATCCACATCGGAACGCATACGTCAATCATAGCGGAACCGTTGGTGATACACAAGAGATCGCAAACGATCTACAGCAGTACTATGTGTGTGTAGAGTCTCCAGAACCGTTTGTGATATCACGTTATCGCACACGGGAGCTCGGAGTAAACCGTGCCCAATGTAAAATATAATCCCAGTAGTAATTTTTTCAGGAAGCGTGTGGGATCGCAAACAAAAAGTACACATCACTCTTGCTGCAACCGTCGGTGATACACAACAAATCACAAACGGCCTGCAACACGTGTATGTGTGCGAAGGGGCTCCTAAACCGTCTGTGATAGAATATTATCGCACACGGTAATTGTTGGGAAACGTGTGTGATGGAGTCTTGCATGGCAGATGGGTTCCTCAGAGAACTCGTGTGCGCTGGGGCACATATCACACACAGTTCATATGTTGGCCCGTGTGCCTTACATACTGTTTCCCAAACGGTTCATTACGACACACCGTTTGGTTTCACTGCGTCATTAGAAACGTTTAATCACTGATCCAACACATGTGAAAGAATTTAGTGTGTGCTTCATCGCACCAGATTACTTTTTGCAAGGCCTCTAGATCATGGCTCCATATCCCTGACGGTTTCTGGGTCGTGTCGGAAGGACCACCCTATCACCCACACTCACTTGGCAACGGTTCCAAATGTTGTCGCGGAAAGGGGTTAAAAAATATCTGTATAGCACCTCGTTGTACCAGTGCTACCTTTTTGTTTTTTGTATGTCGTGTCGTTCTCAGTTGTTTTTGTACAGTAGCATTCCTTTATGTTTTCTTTCTCTTCTTTGGTGGTCTTGTGGGCATTGTTTCATCACGTTCTTCGTCATCTCTACTCTCTTCTTCCTTCTCTTCCTCTTCTTCATCTGCTTCTTCATAAGCCACTTCTTCTTCAGCTTCATCATGTTCTTCGTCGTCTCCACTCTCTTCTTCTTCCTGCTCGTCTTCCTCATCTGCTTCTTTATAAGCCACTTCTTCTTCAGTTGTATCATCATATTCTTCTATGATTTCATGTTCTTTGTCTTCCTTGTTTTGTGATCTTGTTCTTTTGGGGCAGGTTCTTGAATTGTGTATCTTCCTCTTTTCGCAGATGCTGCAATATCTCGGTTCCATCCACTTCTTAGTGTTTTCAGTGGAATCTCTGTTTGGTTGTGCATCACCATGGTCCTGGAATTGTGGATGTTGATGGCATTGCATGTCTTGCACCTTCTTATTCCCAGTGGTTGGCCTTCACTGTCCAGCTCAGGCTGTGGCTTACTGTTTTTTTTCATCATTTTTCTCCTTCCATGCAACTTTTTTTTGGGTTGCATCACCACCTTTCTTCCTTTATCTCGTGTTTGAAACAGGAGGTGGAAGAATTGTTTCTTTTTTATTGCAGCAGTTGCGTTGTGTTTTGTATTTTCTGCACGATCGGTATTCTTGTCAAGCTGGGATTTCTCTCATTGTTTCATTTTTGTTGCATCTTCTTCTTCTTCTTCGTTGAGCACATCAACTTCCTTGATCAGTGAACTTATACTAGACAACGCTCTGTGGTACCCGTCATCGGATCATGTTGCTCTGTTTGCAAGGTCCATTGCTGTTTCTGACAGCAATTTTCTACGAGAAAATAGCGAACTTCCATTCGGTGTTGTTTGTTCGTAATCTCTTTTGTCAAATGTTGCATTTCATCTTGCGTTCCAGGTGTATCTTTTCATGATGTACACCCTAGGAATCTTGAGTGCTCTCAGGTGAGAAAGCATGCATAACACATGGACGCAAAATAGCCTTGCAGACAACACACGTTTCTTTGTTTTGTAAGTGAACTGCGTGAAATTAATATAAAAAATTGTTACTTATTCATTTTAAGGAAGTGAACTTCACTTGGTTTTGTGAGTTACTTATGCATGTGGATTCTTAAAGTTCATTAAGTGAGCTTCATGCATGACTTTCAGAAAAATTAGGATTTTTTGTGCTAGCGAGCCGCACCTGTTTGTGTCCAGAGTTTGCACTCACGTTCGTAGACACTATACTATTCATCGGCGACCACATGGAAATCATGCCTTGCCCAATCGAATGCGTCCGATCTGTTGTAGTAGTGTATGAGGTACTTTGTCGGGTTCTCAGGACACAGTTCTGCTCTGAATGCAGTGCCGCCATATAGTGTTTCTTTGAAATCTGCAAAAATAGCCCTTGTATACACTTTTGATAGCTGAACTTCAAACCCAACTAGGTTGTTGTCTTTACCTTTGAATGCATGATCAGAAATGCAACGTTACGAATCAGAGAAATGAAAATATTGTTTGTTTTTGTAGTTATTTAGCAGTTTTTGATGGACATTTTATTTACCTCATTTCCTACTGTCTCTGCGTGCTCGACGGCCCTCCTGGTCTGAATGCACTTGTCCACTTGTTGAGCAAATAGATGGAGATCATGCTTCTCATTGACGAAGTTTTTCTTCAATATGCAGTTCTTGCTCTTGCTTCTCTGCGTGGAAGTCATCCGAGCACAGAAAATTTCCTTGTAGTAAGCCGAGATCCACTTGTGCCTGTCATCCCATAGTGAATTCATCACTTCGTCGTTTTGCAAGTTGTATTTCTGTATGAGGTCCTTCCATGTCCGTTCAAATTTTGCCGGCATTAGTGGGTGGTTCAGCATAACAGTTAGTTCATCCTTTAGTTTCTCGTGCGCCTTATACAGCAAGGCGAGGTGGTCTTTGTATCATGATGTGCCACCGACACAACTTATGTAATGTATCTCGGAGGCTAGTTTTTAATGCTTCCTTCATCGAAGAACATTGGTCTAAGAGGCACAAATAGTGTTTTTTATTAAGTTGTTTATGTGTAAGAAAGACGGAAGAAATATAAGGGTACCAAACAAACATAAGTATAGAGATGTTGTATTTGTACCTGTGAGGATGCAGATTGGCGGCTTGTTGTTCATACACCTTAGGAATGTTTTGAAAACCACTCAAATGACAGTATCGTTTCATCTCGCACAAGGGCGATAGCAAATATGGTGCTCTGTAGATGATGGTTCACTCCCACGAAGAGTCCCAGTGGCATGTGGAATTTGTTAGTTTTATATGTCGTGTCAAATGTAATGTTGTCTCAAAAATCTTCATACGATACTTTTCAACTTGCGTTGGCCGAGAAGATGTCTCTTACAAGATTATCTGCATCAACGTCATAATCATAGAAGAACTTTGGTTTGATCTTCTGCATCTCCTCGGAGAAATCTAGAAGTTTCTTGATGTCATCTTCAGACTCCTCTCTAGCAAACTTATGTTTCCTGCATTTCAAACACAATGGAAACTCATCTTATCAAACAGGAAATAATTATCCACAGAATTCACAAGTGATATGTTGTGTGACGTGCTTACTTGTTGACCAAGTCACGACTAGTATGTCCCATGAACTGCATACCACCGGACATACGCGACAGCGTTGACATCATCTATGTGTGTGCATGGTTGTCCAGCTGCATGTCCTTCACCAACTTGTCAGCCAAGGATCGTCTCTTGTGTGAGCGCATGTGCAAAAGCATCCCGAGGCTTTCTAGCATCTTGTGATTGTGGTTGAGCTCAACCATTTCTATCACAAATCTACCATTCTTCCTCTCTTTCACTCTAATTCTTGCTTTGCAGCCAATCCTTTTTGACGTCTTCTCACATTTCCGGTCATAATCTGACATAGTCTGCTTGTGCGCCCCTTCTCTTGAGCAGACAATGTAAGCATTTGTCTTGTGTTTTGCCCACTTGCGTATGCCAAACCCTGCATATCTTGCGTAAGTGTTGTAAAAGTCCCATGTTTTGTCGTACATGGTGAACTTCATTCCAGTGGCAGGTATGAGGTTCGGCGGCATGTTTTTATCCTGCATAAAGTGCAATGCTCTATGAGACAAAGTGTACTATTATTTTTAAATACGAGGACTGTATACGTGTTAAGAAAGCACTTCAATGTTACTAAGTTTCAGAAGAGTCGACTGCATTAGATGTTAGGCCAAACTTCACTTTAAATATCAGCGTGCACTGCAATGTTATCTCAATGGACTACAAATATTATTATTTTTTCAGGACATAAACTTACATGTGTGTAACGTCATTCATCCGGTGGCGTTTGTAGCTCACCGGGTTGTATTGGACAAGGTGGGTTTATAGAAGATCTGCGTAGTTGAGGATCTCGCGGTGGCAATAGTGAGGACAACTTGTACCTGCCATTGAATTCAGACCGAGGCACCCTTGGTGGTCACAGTGTTGAAGTTGATGCAACATGTCCACTTGGAGCTCTGAATTTTGGTGCAGGAGATCCACTCGGAGGTCTAATTTTTTGTGCAGCATGTGCACACTGAGCTCTGTTTTATGGTGCAGTAGGTGGACATCTCATTGGATTTGTTTGAAATTGTTAGAGCGGAGGCACATCATCATAATCATCATCTTCTGGAACATCATGGTCAACATCATCACCGTTGTCTGTTCGGATATGCTGTCCAAGTGTAGTGTACTTGTGCGTGTACTCTTGGTTGAGAACTATTATTGGCTCATCTTCATCATCATCATCTTCGTCATCCTGTCAGTGAGTGCCCTCCCACATGAAGGTGACATTGTCGTCATCTTCGACTACCTCTTCTTCCTGGAAAAAATCTTCTTCCGGAGAGTATTGCACCCTGTTTGTTGTCGTGAATCTTAGGGGTAACCCAGCCAGTCTCTTGTGGAAGAAGCTTGACTCTTCCGAAAGTTGATGGTCCCTGGGTTGTCAATTATGCGCGGCATTTTGTATCTGTTGAATTTCATTTCCTGCACAAAACGGCCGAGCTACTTTGTCAAGTAAAATGAACTGAATCATATGGACTGCAATGTGTATGAAAGGGTACTGCAAACTAATGCACGCGGACTGCATCATCCTGTATGGTGAACTGAAGTTATTGAGCGTTCTAGACGTTCTCAAGGTGAGTGGAGACGGAGGATTTGCGTTGAAGGTCGTCGGAGCCTTCATCCTAGAAGTTTCCATGTATGAGGGAACCTTGCGCACAGTTCTCCTTCCTCGAATTGGTGTTATGTCGAGGCAGCGCCAATCCACATCTGATGAAGGACATGTAATTGAAGACGCACCGCTCAACGCCATTGAAGAAGGCCCGGAGGAGATTGGTGTCGGCCCTACCGAGCTACTACTACGGAAGAAGGCCGATATGCGAGCGAGGGAGGCACTGCTCGGTTGCTGCCGTGGAAGAAGTCCGAGAGGCGATGGGCGGCGGCGCTGCTTGGCCACTTCCATGGAAGAAGGCCGTGAGGGGAGGGGCGGCGTGGCTGCCGCCTGCTACCGCGGGAGAAGGCCGGGAGGCGAGTGGCAGCAGCGCTCCCAGGCCACCATCGCGGGAGAAAGCAGGGCGGGAAGGGGCGGCATCACTCCAAGGCCACTACCGCAGAAGAAGACGGGAGGGGAGGGGCGGTGGCGATCCCAGGCC
Source organism: Aegilops speltoides (assembly GCA_021437245.1). Lineage (NCBI taxonomy): Eukaryota > Viridiplantae > Streptophyta > Magnoliopsida > Poales > Poaceae > Aegilops > Aegilops speltoides. The sequence goes on along the minus strand of CM038142.1, from coordinate 198,747,820 downwards.
GTTGCTGCGGTAGAAGGTGGAGAGGGGAGGGGCGGCGGCACTCCCAAGCCGCTCCGGCGGTAGAAGGCAGGGAGGTGAGGGTCGGCGGCGCTCCCAGGCCGCCGCCGCGGTAGAAGGTGGGGAGGGGAGGGACGGCGGCGCTCGGGGTGGGGAATGTGCACAATAAGCCAGGTGTTATCAGAATAAGACTCTTAAGGGGTGTTATCATAGTAGACCCACCCTACACACACACACACACACACACACACATATATATATATATATACATACATATATATATATATATATAGAAATAACCACATCGGGTGAATCTGATCGGGCGGCCATAGTCAAAGGATGAAGAGCACGTGGCAACCATCATCAATGATCGTCATCCTGACTTGGACGGGAAACCCCAAATTTTGGATGGCTTTTGCCAAAATGAATTAAGTTTGGAACGAACCTTTAGCATGATCAAGGACACCAGATAAAGTTTCATTACCATATGAAATTTGAGCATTCATAACGGAACATCATAGACTGGAAGAGATAGAATAGAGGGAAAACAGGGTCCTAGGTATTTCACTTAAACAAAGAGACACAAACACCCGAGAGTAAGGCTATGAGTGAAATACATTCCGACTAACACAAAATCCTTTAACCGAAAGGCAACTCAACAAAGGGAAATTGTGGTGGTGTGACCCACCATATAAGAACTGTATGACCCCGAGCATCGCACAATTATCGTGGCACCCAATTAGACTAGTTCTTCGTTAATGTATTCACTCTCTGAAAGAAAATTTCACTTTGTCAAAATTTCCAAACTCTTCGAGTGTTGTGCACCCATTCCTTCTAAGATGTGGAAGTGATGGTATGGGTGCCGAGTCCAGCTTACTGCATGTTTGCGGATTCTAGGATATTTAGCTCACACCGTAATGCGCCGAATCTTTTCTCATCGAGGGGCTTGCTGAACATGTCAGCGAGATTATCTTCAGTATTGACATGATTGATAACAATATCCCCTCGAGAAACATGATCGCGAATAAAATGATGTCTGATGGCAATATGCTTGGTGTGAGAATGTTGCACTGGATTGTGTGAAATTTTGGTTGCACTCTCATTTTCGCAGAATAGAGGAATCTTCTTGACCTTGATGTCAAAATCGTTCAGAGACTGTTGCATCCATAATAACTGAGTGCGACATGCGCCAACAGCAATATATTAGGCCTCATCCATAGAGAGAGACACAATTCTGCATCCTTGATGACCAACATACTAAAGATCTGCCGACAAAATGGCATGTCCCCGAAGTAGATTTCCTGTGAACCAGGTCACCTGCATATCTGAGTCTAAACATCCAATGAGATCAAACTGTGCTCTCATAGGATACCATAAACCTAAGGTGGGGGTGTGAGCCAAATATCTCAAAATACGCTTGACCGCTTTGTGATGTGATTCTTTCGGTGCAGCTTGAAAACGATCACACATACAAACACTCAACATAATATCAGGTCTGGATGCACATAGGTAGAGTAAGGAACCAATCATCGAATAATAAGCCTTCTGATCATAATCTTTACTATACATATTTGAGTTCAGTTGGCCATTCATGGGCATTGGAGTTCTGTAGTCGTTCGGTTTAGAATCTTGCATTTTGAACTTCTTCGGACAAATTTGTCAGACTCAGAGCTCCATGGACCCAAAACAAGGTTTGAACTCTGGGGCATGAGCAAAGGACTCCGCTAGGCTATGGCTTGCAGCCCAGTGCCTCACGTCCTAGCTCCGTCGTGCTTGAGCAAGCGGAAGAGGAAAGGAACATGAGATTTACCCAGGTTCGGGCCACCTTGCGATATAAGACCCTACTCCTTCTTTGTGGTTGATTTCCTCGAGAGGAGAATGAGTATCAAGGGAAAGTTGCGTCATGATGGCTCGAGGGTTGAATGGATCGGATGGACTCAACCTCGGACCCTCCTCTCTCTAATGTGCAGGCTAGCCTATACTTATACTGGACTGGTCCTCTTCCCCCAAGGATTTAGGCGGGAAGGGATACCACAACGACCAATTTGAAAGGGGACAGTAGTACACCCTATCCTAACTAAAGGTGGTCTTCGCCTGCAAAGCTTCTAGTCGTGACACGCAGGTGGGCTCGGTGATGACTTCCGTCCTAGCGAGTCCATGGTCTTGGTCTCGTTGCACCGGAAGGGCAACCATTGGGGGATTCCTTGGGAACCCGTGTACATATTTGCCTCCTTAGCACCAAAGAGGATGGTGTCCTTGCCTCCACCCACTGGCACCCTCCTGGCTCCGCTCGTCATGACTCATGTCACCATGTGCCTCATGAGGCTAGGTGGCGCCTAGAAGTATCCGCCCCTTATGGGGCCTCGTGAGGTAACCTCGGGAGACCTCCCCGCGGGAGGCCTTGATGTGGTTCACCTTGCGAGGTGGGGGCCCTCATGAAGTCTTGGCACTGGGCCGCACGAGCCATGGAGACGGGCCTGGGTACCCCCGGTCCCAGAGCTCCAACAGTAGCCCCTGAGCCTGCGATGCGCATGACCCTTCTTGGAGGTGGAGGCGAAGAGAAGGGGCGAAGAGATGTGGGCCCCAACCGCATGTGGGCCAGGCTTGACGTGTGGTGCACGACGAGGCATGGAATGTCCCTACTTCCCCGCGACCCCTCAGCAACCGCCCGGGCTAGCAAAAGCCTGGTGCACACCGCGGGGCCATCATTGCATGAAGGCGAAGGGGCGTAAACCGCCCCCTTCAACTAATATAAAAGGGTGAGGCGTCGGACCCCTCGGCCCATCTTTGTCTTCTCGCCTCCTCATCTCCGAACTTCGCCGTTGTTGGCATGGCGCCCTTGAGGAGGTTCTCCGCTGAAGAGAAGGGCAAACCGACAATAGAGGGAGCAGAGCCAGCGCAGCCTGCAAGAAGGCGGGCCCAGCCCTGCAAGTCCGGGAGTACACCTGTGGCGACTCCCCGGGGATGCGAGCGTCCTCCATTGGTTTCTTGCACTGGCTCCAGCAGTCGTGGGGCAAACCCCACTCAAGGTCGCGCTCATGGGGGCCGACGCGGCCATGGCCAAGGAGGAAGGAACAGCACGGCCACCAGGCCGCCTCTGGCTCTGTCCCACTTTGTCGACTCGGCCTGCAAGTTTGTCGTCTGGATGAACACTCCGCCCCGCACCTGGATCCAACTCCCAAACTCCTTAACGAAGAAGCTGGTGGCGGACACGCCCCTTGGGTTCTGGCTGCAGCCGGACGGCTGCTGCAACAAGTCTTCCTGGATGGAGCCTGAGTTCACTCCTGTCGGCTTCATACACCTGAATCGGGGGTGGAAGTCATTCGCCCACGCCCGCGGCTTGAAGGAGGGGCACACCCTCCACTTCAAGTTCGACGGGGCTGCGATGCTCTTCGTGAAGGTCTTTGGGGAGGCCAGTGGCCGCCTGGGGTGTTGCATGGAGAGCGACAGTAGTGGCGGTGGCCTCTCCTCCGGAGACGACAGCAGCGACGGCAGCAGCTCCACCTCTGGGGGAAGAGGGAGTGATGATGACCCCGACGAGCCACCACGCAGCCGTGTCAAGGTGGAGGAGGACTCCGACTAAGCGCTGGCGAGGCCGGAGCTGGAGCCCCAGGAGTGGCGGCCTTCGAGAGTAAGTTTTATTTTGTTTCTTCATTTCCTGCATCCGAACAGCATGAGCCCTGGGGGGGCATCTCTGGGACCTAGTCCCCAAGCAAGCCTCAACCGTCGCTGGTATGCCAGGTCCCGATGCCTACGGCAAGGCCAGGAGGTGAGGGGCTCGAGGTCCGGTAAGATCTCCTGAGCCTCGATGCTCAAGAGGTCCCCCTTGACGCGCAAGCGGCTCTAGATAGAAAAAGGGGGGCTCGCCCGTACGAGATTGCGAAAATGATGGCAAAACCTTATTGGTAAGAGTCGCGCAAGGCGCGAAGAGTACGACTTAGCTTAAGGTCCAGAGTGAGGCATCCGTAGCCTATGGGGGATCCATGCCTCACGGGGCGCACTTCCTTGGAGCCTGATTCCTTGTGTGCCTTATCTCTGCGATGATTGAATACAAGTCTCGTGAGGGGTGCACAAAAAATCGACGTTCTTTATGTTTCAAGCGATGTCGACACCACTGGCCGCATCCATCTTCTCATACTCCCTCGCGAGGTTTGACCTTCTTTTTCCTTGCTCGCCAAAGTGCTCTACGTCCTCGGGACACGGCCCTCGAGCGACGCTCAGTCATCGCTGGTATGTCAAGTCGCAATGCCTGGGACAAGGCCAGGGGGTGAGGGCCCGATAGCTAGTAAGAGCTCATGAGGTGCAATGCTCAAGAGCTCCCCTTCTAACGCCCAAGTGACTCACATGGAAAAGAGGCGGCCCGCCTTGCAAGGTTCATGAGGGAAGGGACTTCGGCCAATGATAGCGTAGTGTATGAGGTGATTGTACTTAGCTTTTTGCGGGCCAGGTCGCCGCCTGACTGAGGTCGACCCCCCTGAAGCGGGAAGGCGCTGCCTAGGCACTATTCGGGTGCATGTCCCCTGAAAACTCCTTCACATCAGTAGATTACGAGGTACAAAAGACGATGCGCGCCTGCTGATCTGCTCATGATAGTTCCACGAGGAGATAAGGCACTAAGGACCTGACGAGGTGACGTGCAGGGGGCCGGCCCGTGAGCCAGAGCTCGGTCACTTTGGATTATCAGCGCTACAGGGATGGACCCGAGCACAGACGCCGTGCCACCAGCCCCTGCTCATGGGACAATCAGGAGGAGAGCCGCTAGCGCATGGGTCCTCAAGGGGAGACACCTCGAGACATAATGCGGTGTCAGAATGCAAACTCATGAAAGCATATCTGGTTTTGATACATGAGCAAAACGATGTAGCTACAGGGATGGACCCTAACCAGCCTGAGGATAATGCAGCTAGTGGGGTGCCCTCAATTGAACAAACCAAAAATTCACCTGGCAATGTTGTTGCGGGAGCGTCGAGGAAGTCGATGAAGCATGCCGTGGAGGTTCGCTCTTCACGAGTAGGGCGGCTCTTGAGGCCTGGGAGGCTCGCAAGGGGCCAAAGCCTCATGAGTCATCAGTGCCCGGCGCCCGGCCTCATGAGATGCCAACACGAGCTGCGTGAACTGCTAGTATGTGGCGCCCGCGATTAGTAGGCCGAAGGGCATGCGGATGTACTTGCAAGGGAAGCCCCCGCTCCGGCCGACACGCGACGGCCAGAAGAGGTCTTGGTAAGCGTCCCTGTTGAGGCCCAGAATGTTGAGGCAGACTCTCAGCTCACCGCCCACGCCGGGAGCGGCAGCCGAGTCGGTGGGCCATGCGGGCCGACGCTTGCCGTGCATGAGCCGCGCTTCCTATAGTTCGCCGATTGCCTTGGTGATGAATTCTTGTGCTCCTAGCGCCTCGCCCCTTGTCCCTTCCTTTTGGGGACGCACATTGAAGGATGCCTGCAGGTGGTTCCCGAGCACCTCCCTTGTCGCACTGGTTAGGTCAGACGCTCTCCAATTGGAAGCCCCTAAGGTCGTCCTGAGGAAGGCGTCGGGCGCGCCTTCCTATTCAGGAGGAAGAGGCGCCCCAGCGGTAGGCGCGGCACCTATGGCGTCGCCAATGGGTTTCTTGGCCACAAGACGACTCTTGGGAAGGAGCTTATTCTTCCTTGCGGGGGTAGCCTCAAGGGGCGCGAGGTCGCCTTCGTCATCGGAATTCTCGGCCCCTGTGGCCCGGTAGGCATGCTCGAGGGAGCAGACCGCATCCTTCTCATCACAAGCGACAGTGATGACGCCCTGCATCCCCGCATCTTGAGTATGTTGTAGCCATGATGGGTAGCCACCATGAACTGGGCGAGGGCAGGGTATCCCAGGATGGCATTGTACGGGAGGGCAATGCGGGCCACGTCAAAGTCGATCAGCTCGGTGTGGTAGTTATCGCGCATGCCGAAGATGACAGGGAGGCGCACCTGCCACAGGGGAGTGGTGGAACCGTCGGTCACCCTAGAGAATGGCCTGGTGGTTATGAGCTGGTCGTAAGGCACTTGAAGTGTCTCGAAGGTCTCCACGGAGAGGACGTTGATGGCGGCGCCACCATAATGAGGGTCTTGGTGACTAAAACATTGTTGATGGTAGGCGTGCACAACATGGGCAGCGTGCCAGAAGTGGCTGGACATCCGAGGTGGTCCTTGGAGTTGAAAGTGATGGCATACTGTGACCACTCAAGGGAACGCACAACCTCAAGACTCGGGAGGGCTATGTTCACCTCAAGAGAGAACTCCTTGAAGAGGAGGTTGGAGGCGGGCATCTGAGCATCGCCGATGATGCAGGCAATCATGCGAGGCTCTTGGTAGCCCCCAGCCCCTCATCTTGCTAGTTGTCGTCGTCCCTCCTGGGCGGCAGTGGCAGAGGTGGGAGGCCAGCGTTGCCCTGAGGAAAAGCCTCATGAGGCTGATCACGCCAGGCACCGTCACGAGGCTGGTCACGCCAGCCACCCTTGCGAGGCTAGTCACGCCAGCCCTAGCAAGGGTTGCGGTTGTCCCAATAGCCTCCACTGCGGCCTCCTCCACGGCCGGAGCCACGGTTTCTATGCTCAGCGCAGCGGCCCAGGCGCTCGTCCCAGAGCGCCCTGAGCTCCTGACAGTCATCGGTGTTATGGGTGTGCACATTATGAAAGACACAAAATGGGCGCCTGTCCTTGGGGGGCTCATCATGGTCACGGGCGCGCTTCAGCTCAGGCTTTGCTGCCAGCACGGTGGGGCCCTTATGCTTCTCTTTCTTGGCCTTGGCCTTCTTGTCCTCGGGATCAATGTCTGGGTAGTTTAGGAGGGAGAGACGGCCTTCCTCCGCCATCACGCACTTGTCGGCCAGGTTGAACAGCTCCAGTGTGGTGCACAAGTCATCTTTCATGGCGAGCTCCTTGCTCATCCTTACGTCCGTTACACCGTCGGTAAACTTTGAGATGATGGCTTCGTCTGAGGCCTTCAGGATCTTGAGGAGAACTTGGGTCAAGCACTGAATTTACTCGTGGAGAGTCTCGCTCGGGTGCTACTTCACGCGTCGCAGGTCATTCATGGTGAGGGCATGGTCGTGGGTGCCCTGGAAGTTAGCGATGAACCGCTCGCGGAGCTCATCCCACAAGGAGATCGACCCCCTGGAGGTGAATGAGCTAGGAGGGTGCACCGCCCTCCACGGCCATGGGAACCAGTTCGCCATGACCTTGTCGTTGTTGTTCGCCACCTCGATGCCCAGCGCGTAGAGCTGGAGGAACTCCATAGGGTCGGGGATGCCATCGTAGCATGGGGTAGCTCTAGCTTGTACTTGACTGGCCAGACTACCCGTCGCAGCTCGCGAGTGAAGGCACGGCAGCCCGCTGCGCTCACAGGTGTGGCCCGTACGAGAAGGGTGTGGTCTTGACGCCCACACGCCGCAACCTCCAGAATGGCCCGATCTTGGTGCTGACGCGGAGGTGGTGGAAGTGCATGCGCGTCGTATAGCGGCTACTACACAACCTGGCAACTGGGCTCATCCCGCGCCGGCGCCAGCGATCCACGCGGCGGGTCACGCGGCCGCGCCTCGCGCCTTGGCTCGACATCGTCGCTGCATAGGGGAGGAGGCGGAGGCACGCCGTGCGCCACATCGCCCACGTGGGGCTGCGGAGGACAGAACGAGTGGGAGGGCGTCGGGGCCTCGCCCCCGGTGTTGACGAGCTCAGTGATGCGGCCCAGCCAACCGTCATAGTCTTCGTTGGCGGGGTAGTAGCGCGGCAGCTCGCGTACCATGAGCAGTGCAGCCTGCGTGTTCGCCAGCCCGCAGCGAGCGTGGGAGGACAAAGCTGTGGCCAGAGTGAGGGATGGCATGGCGGTGCAGCCTCGTGCTGCATGGAGGATGGCAGAGAGGAGTCGTGTTGCTCATGAGCGGTAGGATCGGTAGCGCCGTTGGCCGCGGAAGAAGAGGAGTGGCGGGGGGCACCGCGGCCCGCCGATGTCGTCTGGGCGACATGGGCGGCCCGATGCTCGGCACGAACACGAAGAGCGTCGGCCATGGGGGTGGTGAAGCGAAGATGGAGCGAGGCAGACAAACTTTGGCACGCCCCTACCTGGCACACCAAATGTTGGAATCGGGGCTCCGCGGACCCAAAACAAGGTTTGAACTATGCGCGAAGCACTCTGCTAGGCTATGGCTTGCAGCCCACTGCCTCACAGCCTAGCTCCGTCATGCTTGAACAAGCGGTAGAGGAAAGAAAACAAGATTTACCCAGGTTTGGGCCCTCTCGAAGAGGTAAAACCCTACGTCATGCTTGATGGTATTGATGTGCTTGTATGATGATTACAGAGTTTATCTACCACGACATCGGATGAACTAAACCCTAGATGAGTAGGATGATGGTTCTAGCCTCTATGAACTAAACCCTCTGGTTTATATAGACACCGGGGGTACCTAGGGTTACATGTGATCGGGTACCATCAGGGGATAAACATGCCGACTTTACTATCTTGACTTGGAAGATACACCAAGGCTTCGGAAGTTTCCTTCCTGAACACGTAGTCGCTTATAGCTCGGCCTTCCAATGATGGATCAAGAGTGGCCCAACTGTCCGGCATACGAGAGACAGATCGGCAGCCCGGGGACCCATTATTCTGGGACACCCTCAACCACCGCATTCTATTCCACGCATAGTGCTATGTCCATGGCTTATGCTCATGTATTGCATGGGGGTTGAAAAAGCTAAAGCACGTTAAAAAGTATGAACCAATTGCTTGGCTGACACACATGATTTATATCTTGAGTAAAGAAGATGGAGCATGACAAGGCTATATGATTTTGTAGGGATAGCATTCTTCAGCATTTTATTTTGAAAGGCATGATTGTTTGTTGGTATGCCTAAGTATTGATGTCTTTATGTCAAATTATAGACTATTGCTTCGAATCATTCAGATCTTAATATTCATACCATAAAAGAAAGATTACATGATAGACATGATAAGTAGCATTCTGCGTCAAAAATTCTATTTTCATCATTTACCTACTCAAGCATGAGCAGGAATTAAGCTTGGGGATGCTTGATACATCTCCAATGTAACTATATTTTTTTATTATTCCATGCTATTATAGTATTAGTCTTGGATGTTTTATATGCATTTGTATGCTATTTTACATCATTTTTGGGACTAACATATTAGCCTAGTCCCAGTGTCAGTTCCTATTTTTTTGCTTGTTTTTGGCTTTTCAGAAAATCAATATCAAACGGAGTCCAAAATGAGAAAAATCTTTGGATTAATTTTTTGTGGTCCAGAAGGGACCCACTAAGGTTCGGGAGAAGACTAGAATAACCACGAGGGAGTGACAAGCTCGCTAGGTGCACCCCAGGGGGGCGCCCCCACAGTTGTGGGCCTCTGGTGGCTCCTCTTGACCTAATTCCACCTCTATAAGTTCCCAAATATTCCCAATATACCAGAGAGCCAACCTAAACACTTTTTCCGCTGCTGCAAGTTTCTGTTCTTCCGCGGTCCCATCTGGAGGCCTTCTTCGGTACTCTGCCGGAGGGGAAATCGATCAAGGAGGGCTTCTACATCATCCTTGTTGCCCTTCCGATGATGCGTGTGTAGTTCACCATAGACCTATGGGTCCATAGCTAGTAGCTAGATGGCTTCTTCTCTCTCTTTGACTTCAATACAATCTTCTCCTCGATATTCTTCGAGTTATATCTGATGTAATATTCTTTTGCGGTGTGTTTGTTGGGATCCGATGAACTGTGGGTTTATGATATGAATATTTATGAATATTAATTTAGTCTTCTTTAAACTCTTTTATGCATGGTTGATATAGCTTTGTATTTCTCACCCGTCTATCCCTTTATTTTGGCTAAAAAGATGAAGGAAATATGCCCTAGAGGCAATAATAAAGTTGTTATTTTATATTTCCTTATTTCATGATAAATGTTTTTTATTCAGCTAGAATTGTATTAACCGGAAACTTGATACATGTGTGGATACATAGACAAAACACAATGTCCCTAGTAAGCCTCTACTAGACTAGCTCGTTAATCAAAGATGGTTAAGTTTCCTAACCATAAACAAGTCTTGTCATTTGATGAACGGGATGATGTGATGGACACGACCGGTCCGTTAGTTTAGCATAATGATCATTTAGTTTTATTGCTATTGCTTTCTTCATGTCAAATACATATTCCTTCGACTATGAGATTATGCAACTCCCGGATACCCGAGGAATACCTTGTGTACTATCGAACATCACAATGTAATTGGGTGATTATAAAGATGCTCTACATGTATCTCTGTAGGTGTTTGTTGTGTTGGCATAGATTCAGATTAGATTTGTCACTCCGACTATCGGAGAGGTATCTCTGGGCCCTCTTGGTAATACACATTATAAGAAGCCTTGCAAGCAAAGTGACTAATGAGTTAGTTGCAGGATGATGCATTACGGAATGAGTAAAGAGACTTGATGGTAACGAGATTGAACTAGGTATGAAGATACTGATGATCGAATCTTGGGCAAGTAATATACTGATGGACAAAGGGAATAACGTATGTTGTCATAATGGTTTGACGGATAAAGATCTTCGTAGAATAAGTGGGAGCCAAATATGAGCATCCAGGTTCCTCTATTGGTTAATGACCAGCGAGGTATCTCAGTCATGTCTACATAGTTCGCGAACCCGTAGGGTCCGCACGCTTAACGTTCGATGACGATTTTGTATTATATGAGTTATGTGATTTTGTGACCGGATGTTGTTCGGAGTCCCGGATGAGATCACAGACATGATGAAGAGTCTCAAAATGGTCGAGAGGTAAAGATTGATATATATGACGATAGTATTCGGACACCGGAAGTGTTCTGGAGGGTACCGGGTACATACTGGGTCACCAAAAAGGAGTTTCGGGCAACCCCGGCAAAGATATGGGCTTAATGGGCCGAGGGAAGGATAGACCAGCCCACAAGGGGCTGGTGCGCCCCTTTCCCTGGCCGCATGCCCTAGAGGAAGAAATGAAGGGGCGCCACCTCCTCCTGCATTTCCCCCTTGGTGGGAGAAAGGAAAAGGGGGGACGCCACCTCCTCCTTCCTTCCCCTCATTGCCAAAAGAAGGAAAGGGGGGCGCCGGCCTAGGGCAAGAGCCCAAGTAGGATCCCTCCTACTTGGGGCGTCCCTAGAGCTGCTTCTCCCTCCTTGCCACCTATATATACATGGGGAGGGGTGAAGGAAATATGCCCTAGAGGCAATAATAAAGTTGTTATTTTATATTTCCTAATTTCATGATAAGTGTTTATTATTCATAGAATTGTATTAACCGGAAACTTTATACATGTGTGGATACATTGACAAAACACCATGTCCCTAGTAAGCCTCTACTAGACTAGCTCGTTGATCAAAGATGGTTAAGTTTCCTAACCATAGACATGTGTTGTAATTTGATAATGGGGTCGCATCATTAGGAGAATGATGTGATGGACAAGACCCATCCGTTAGCTTAGCATAATGATTGTTCAGTTTTATTGCTACTGCTTTCTTCATGTCAAATACATATTCGTTCGACTATGAGATTACGCAACTCCCTGATACCGGAGGAATGCCTTGTGTGCTATCAAACGTCACAACGTAACTGGGTGATTATAAAGATGCTCTATAGGTATCTCCGAAGGTGTTTTTTGGGTGGGCATAGATCGAGATTAGGATTTGTCACTCTGAGTATTGAAGAGGTATCTCTAGGCCCTCTCGGTAATACACATCATAAGAAGCCTTGCAAGCAAAGTGACTAATCAGTTAGTTGTGGGACGATGTATTACGGAACGAGTAAAGAGACTTGACGGTAATGAGATTGAACTAGGTATGAAGATACCGACGATCGAATCTTGGGCAAGTAACATACCGATGGACAAAGAGAATAATGAGTGTTGTCATAACGGTTCGACCGATAAAAGATCTTCGTAGGATATGTAGGAGCCAATATGAGCATCCAGGTTCCGCTATTGGTTATTGACCGGAGAGGTGTCTCGGTCATGTCTACATAGTTCTCAAACCCGTTGGGTCCGCACTCTTAACGTTCGATGACGATTTTGTATTATATGAGTTATATGATTTGGTGACCGAATGTTGTTCGGACTCCTGGATGAGATCACAGACATGACGAGGAGTCTCAAAATGGTCGACAGGTAAACATTGATATATAGGATAATAGTATTCGGACGCCGGAAGTGTTCCGGAGGGTATCGGGTACTTATCGGGTCATCGGAAGGTGTTTCAGGTACCCCCGGCAATCCTATGGGCCATATGGGCCTTGTGAAGGAACACACCATCCCACAAGGGACTGGTGCACCCTATAAGGGTATAGGAGGAAGAGAAGGAAAGGGGGAAGGGCAAGGAAAGTGTGGATTAGGATTCCCACTTCCTTCCCTCACCCCCACCTCGTTCCTTCCCCTTCATGCATACATGAAAAGGGGGGTGCAGGGCAAGGCAGGGACCCTAGGGGGCGGCGGCCAACCCTAGGACACCCCTGGCTGCCTCTCCTCCCCTCCCACCTATATATATGTGGGGAAGGGGCGCCTCACAAGGACACAACATCAATTGTTAGCCGTGTGCGACACCTCCCTCCACAGTTTACGCCTCCGGTCATATTCTCGTAGTGCTTAGGCGAAGCCGTGTGCGGATAACTTCATCATCACTATCACCACACCGTTGTGCTGACAGAACTCTTCTACTTCCTTGACACTCTGCTGGATCAAGAGTTCGAGGGACGTCATCGAGCTGAGCATGTGCAAAACTCGAAGGTACGTACGTTCGGTACTTGATCGGTCGGAACAAGAAGAAGTTCAATTACATCAACCGCGTTGTCAAACGCATCTCCTAGATAGATCTTGCGTGAGCGTAGGAAATTTTTGATATTACATGCTACGTTCCCCAACAGTGGTATCAGAGCCAAGTTTATGCATAGATGATATGCACGAGTAGAACACAAAGAGTTGTGGGCTGTGATTGTCATACTGCTTACTACCAATATCTTATTTTGATTCGGCGGTATTGTTGGATGAAGCGGCCCGGACCAACCTTACATGACCACGTTCATGAGACCGTTTCCACCTACAGACCTGCAACTAGTTTTGCATAAAGGTGGCAGGAGGGTTTCTATTTCTCCAACTTTAGTTGAATCGAATTTGACTGCGGTCGGTCCTTGTTGAAGTTTAAAACAACAAACTTGATAAATCACCATTGTGGTTCTGTGCCGTAGGTAAGAACGGTTCTTGCTAGAAGCCCGTGTGGCAGCCATGTAAAACTTGCAACAACAAAGTAGAGGACGTCTAACTTGTTTTTGCAGGGCATGTTGTGATATGATATGGTCAAGACATGATGTGATATACATTATTGTATGAGAGATCATGTTTTGTAAAAGTTATCGGCAACTGGCAGGAGCCTTATGGTTGTCTCTTTATTGTATGAAATGCAAATGCCGTGTAATTGCTCTACTTTATCACTAAGCGGTAGCGTTAGTTGTAGAAGAAATAGTTGGCGGGATGACCCCGATGCTACGATGGTGATCAAGGTGTCGAGCTGGTGACAATGGAGATCATGACGTTGCTTTGGAGATGGAGATCAAAAGCACAAGATGATGATGGCCATATCATGTCACATATTTTGATTGCATGTGATGATTATCTTTATGCATCTTATTTTACTTACTATGGCGGTAGCATTATAAGATGATCCCTTAACTAAATTTCAAGGTATAAGTGTTCTCCTTGACTATGCACCATTGCGAAAGTTCTTCGTGCTGAGACACCACGTGATGATCGGGTGTGATAGGCTCTACGTTCACATACAACGGGTGCAAGCCAGTTTTGAACATGCGTAATACTCAGGTTAAACTTGACGAGCCTAGCATGTACAGACATGATCAACATAAATATGTTCACCATTGATGACTACTCCATCTCACGTGATGATCGGACATGGTTTAGTTGATTTGGATCACGTATCATTTAGATGACTTGAGGGATGTCTATCTAAGTGGGAGTTCTTAAGTAATTTGATTAATTGAACTTAATTTATCATGAACTTAGTCCTGATAGTATTTGCAAATTATGTTGTAGATCAATAGCTCGCGTTGTAGGTCCCCTATGTTTTTTGATATGTTCCTAGAGAAAACTAAGTTGAAAGATGATAGTAGCAATGATATGCAGACTGGGTCCGTGATCTGAGGGTTATCCTCATTGCTGCATAGAAGGATTATGTTCTTGATGCACCACTAGGTGGCAAACCTATTGCAGGACTAGATGCAGACGTTATGAACGGTTGGCAAGCTCGATATGATGACTGCTTGATAGTTTAGTGCACCATGCTTTACGGCTTAGAACCGGGACTTCAAAAACTTTTTGAACGCCCCGGAGCATATGAGATGTTCCAAGAGCTGAAATTGGTATTTCAGGCTCATGCCCATGTCGAGAGGTATGAGACCTTTGACAAGTACTTTGCCTACAAGATGGAGGAGAATAGCTCAATCAGTCAGCATGTGCTCAGAATGTCTGAGTACTACAATCGCTTGAATCAAGTGGGAGTTAATCTTCCAGATAAGATAGTGATTGGCAGAGTTCTCTAGTCACTATCACCAAGCTACTAGAACTTCGTGATAAACTATAATATGAAAGGGATGACGAAAACGATTCCGGAGCTCTTCGCGATGCTAAAATCGGAAAAGGTAGAAATCAAGAAAGAGCATCAAGTATTGATGGCTAACAAGACCACTAGTTTCAAGAAAAGGGGCAAGGGAAAGAAAGGGAACTTCAAGAAGAATGGCAAGGAAGTTGTCACTTCCAACGTGAACAAAGGTATATTTGATATACATGTTATTCATGTGTACCTTACTAGTGCTTGTAGTAGCCCCTGGGTATTTGATACCTGTTCGGTTGCTAAGATCAGTAACTCAAAATAGGAGTTGCAGAATAAATGGAGACTAGTTGAGGGTGAAGTGATGATGTGTGTTGGAAGAGGTTCCAAGATTGATGTGTGTTGGAAGTGGTTCCAAGATTGATACTTTCGGGATTAGTCTTGAACCTAAATAAATGTTATTTGGTGTTTGTGTTGAGAATGAACAAGATAGGATCGTGTTTATTGCAATAGGGTTACTCATTTAAGACAGAGAATAATTGTTGTCCTATTTACATGAATAAAACCTTCTATGGTCATACACCCAATGTGGATGGTTTACTAAATCTCAATCGTAGTGATACACATATTCATAATATCAATGCCAAAAGATACAAAGTTGATAATGATAGTGCAACATACTTGTGGCACTGCCGTTTAGGTCACATTGGTGTAAAGCACATGAAGAAACTCCATGCAGATGGGATTTTGGAATCACTTGATTATGAATCATTTGATACTTGCGAACCATGCCTCATGGGCAAGATGACTAAAACTCTGTTCTCCGGAACAATGGAGTGAGCCAATGACTTATCGGAAATAATACATACCGATGTATGAAGTCTGATGAGTGTTGAGGTTCGCGGCTGGTATCATTATTCTCTGACCTTCACAGATGATTTGAGAAGATATGAGTATATCTAATTAATGAAACACAAGTCTGAAACATTTGAAAAGTTTAGAGAATTTTAGAGTGAAGTGGAAAATCATCGTAACAAGAAAATAAAGTTTCTACGATTTGATCGTGGAGGTGAATATTTGGGTTATGGCTTTGGCCTTCATTTAAAACAATGTGGAATAGTTTCACAACTCACGCCACCTGGAACACCACAGCGTAATGGTGTGTACGAACGTCGTAACCGTACTTTATTAGATATGGTACGATCTATGATGTCTCTTACCGATTTACCACTATCGTTTTGGGGGTTATGCATTAGAGACAGCTGCATTCACGTTAAATAGGGCACCGTCTAAATCCGTTGAGACGACGCCGTATGAACTGTGGTTTGGCAAGAAACCTAAGTTGTCATTTCTTAAAGTTTGGGGTTGAGACACTTATGTCAAAAGGCTTCAGCCTAATAAGCGCGATGCCAAATCGGAGAAGTGCATCTTCATAGGATACCCTAAGGAAACAGTTGGGTACACCTTCTACCACAGATCCAAAGGCAAGATCTTTGTTGCCGAGAATGGAACCTTTCTAGAGAAGGAGTTTCTCTCGAAAGAAGTGAGTGGGAGGAAAGTAGAACTTGATGAGGTAATTGTACCTTCTCTCGAATTAGAATGTAGCACATCAGTGAAATCCGTTCTCGTGATGCCTACACCAACTAGAGAGGGAGCTAATGATGATGATCATGAAACTTTGGATCAAGTTACTACTGGACCTCGTAGGTCGAACACTGCACGTTGCGCACCAGAGTGGTACGGTAATCCTGTCCTGAAAGTCATGTTATTAGACCATGGCGGACCTACGAACTATGAAGAAGCTATGATGAGCCCAGATTCCGACAGATGGCTTGAGGCAATGAAATCTGAGATAGGATCCATGTATGAGAACAAAGTGTGGACTTTGGTGGACTTGTTCGATGATCGGCATGCCATTGAGAATAAATGGATCTTCAAGAGGAAGACGTATGCTGATGGTAGTGTTACTATCTAGAAAGCTCGACTGGTCGCAAAAGGTTGTCGACAAATTCCGGGTGTTGACTACGATGAGATTTTCTCACTCGTAGCGATGCTTAAGTCTGTCTGAATCATGTTAGCAATTGCCGCATTGTATGAAATCTGGCAAATGGATGTCAAAACTGCATTCCTTAATGGATTTCTTAAAGAAGAGTTATATATGATGCACCCAAAACGTTTTGTCGATCCTAAAGGTGCTAACAAAGGGTGCAAACTCCAGCGATCCATCTTTGGACTGGTGCAAGCATCTCGAAGTTGGAATATATGCTTTGATAAGCTGATCAAAGCATATGGTTTTATATAGACTGATGGTGAAGCCTGTATTTACAAGAAAGTGAGTGGGAGCTCTGTAGCATTTCTAATATTACTAGATGACCCGTTGCGCCCATGGGGCAAAGGCCAAGCACAAGCCAGGTATTGGAGGAGTGTTCATTGAAATATGTAGATTGAAACATATATAAGAGCCTTTTTAGTTGGCATACATTTGGACTTATTTGAGCAAATATCCTAAGGCATCTTTACACTAAGAAATTAAAAAGCTGAGCTTGCATAGTTGCAATGAGCCGAGAACATGCAGTAGACAAAGGAAGACTTTTTTAAAGTATTGCCGCCGCCGAAGCACAGCTCATGATACTTCATGCAGCAAGCAAGTGATACTGATAGATAATTATGCAGAGGCCCTTGGACGTGCACTTGAAGGCAAAAGCATATATTGGTTTAGAAGCACACCCAACAACAATCTAAGCAGCAAATGATCGACAATTAAACGCATAGGATGGTCTTAGGTGATTACATAAGATTCAAAAGCATGATAAACATATAAGTCTTGGTAGGCATGTATACAAATGCTAAGTTATATAAGAAATGGCTCTTGCAACTTGATTATATTGAGTAGACGATCAGGCGCAGTCCCTTGGAAGTGCATTTGAAGGCGAAAGCATATGCTTAACATTTCTCCATGTGCGCCTAACGGAAGAAGTCGTTCTAGCCTTAGTGATGGTGGCCCTTTTGTCAACACCCTTGATAGCGCAAAGGGCGAGAACAAACCAAACTTTCAAACCATGAGAGTAAGAATATTTAGAGACTGATCAATAACTCCTTGTAGCATAGTAAATAGATACAGGTATGATGTTCCTACATAGTGTTATATGTTATGTTGAAGGTTGGTTCATAGAGTATTGGATACTCTAAGCAATATTGAGAGACATCCAATAAGAATTCAAAGTACATATTTGCATCAATCAAATATCTGCAGAGATGCATAGAAGGAAATGCACATACAACTTCACGGATTTTTATGGACGAAAAGACCCACATCTAGACCTAAACATCACCGAAGGATGATACATGACACATGACTATTATTTCAGAATATAGAGCAAAGAGCCTATTCTAAATCTCTTGACATCACAACTCATGCAGGAAAAATGGACAAAATAAGACACTGCAATTCTCTCCTGAAGGTGAAACAGTGCGCCATGCCCCCTTCCCACATTCTGTAAACATAAACACAAACATAAAATGCTCGACATTCAGAATATCAGGGTGATTTTCTTTTGTATTGGGTAAGACATTGCAATAATCCATCATCTATTTGTGAAACATTTTACAACATTCATCCCATACATCAGGGGAAGGGGGCTATAAGATTAGTCACATGCTACTCAAATACTTGTGCATGTCGTTGTATCAATCCTCATTACTACTTCAGAGAAAAAGTACATCATATCCTCAGGTCGGCCGTAACCCTCAGGGATCAGGACAGCGAAACCTTCCAAAGGGTTTTTGACATGTAAATATGTGCGAAACAATGGATCTATACATTGATGTCCCAAAAACAAAAGATGTAATTATGCGACAATAGGAAGATGAATTCCGGGAGGTGGAAACCTATGGAGAGGCACACCAACACCATCTGTACATAATACAAAATTCAGGTCAAACCTGCAGTAGCAGGAACAATTACAATGTGATCAACAGTTCTAGTTCAAAACTTAACTGCTAGAGACATGATCATGTCTAGAGAGTTATCTGTCATGCTGAGAAACTGGCTTGGTTTCTCATCGGATGCTGGAAGCTACAATATAGAGTACAACACAACACATATAAGATAGTGGCCAGCTATATACTTGCTTAGTGACAGAAAAACAGAGCAGCATTCTACCTGAATGGGATCAAGATGAAAATGAAAAAGAAAAAAAGAGAGAGAGAGAGAGAGAGGTGAGCACCTAGTTCAGATTATCTTGGGGTAGCCATCTGTTCACGCCACCCATGTGCGGATGTGCACCTCGTTGGTGCTTGACCTTCTTGTTGCACCTACTGGTTTTGGCATCGGAGTGAGGGGGAAGAATGGGATGGACCCCAACGAAAGTCGCCGATGGGCATTCGCAGCTTGCCCCAGCTAGCCGCCACCATGTCTCCCCCGCCCTTCCCCTACGGTGGCGTGCTCCCCGCCAGTTTCCTGTTCGGAGGCTCGACAGTGAGCAAATTTACGTCATTTTTTTAAT
This sequence comes from Aegilops speltoides, assembly GCA_021437245.1. Lineage (NCBI taxonomy): Eukaryota > Viridiplantae > Streptophyta > Magnoliopsida > Poales > Poaceae > Aegilops > Aegilops speltoides. The sequence goes on along the minus strand of CM038142.1, from coordinate 198,728,723 downwards.
TCTCTCAATGGATGAAACATTTCTATGGTTAAATGGTGTAAATTATATAGATTTCAGTTTGGGCATGGATATGCAGGAGACCATCTGTTTAAGTTTAGCAGCTCTATTACAATGAAAGCTCGTGTGAGTCTAAATCCTCCTGTAAAACGCTCATGATTAGCATGGTGAACAAACATAACATTTGTAACTACAATAGTCTAAATCAAGATAAAACTGGGGAAAAATAATCACAAACCTTGTACAGCTGCATTGAACTTTAAAAGGTCATGCAGGAGATGCTGACTGATTTGCGGCTTAAAATGTTTAAAACTAATAGGAGTATGTATAGAGTAACTGAACATATTTTTATCATTAACATATTTTGATACAGTATCTAGAGCTCCATAGCTATTCAATGGCTAGTGGAAGCAGTATAAATCCTTCAAACATTAACTTTTAAATATTCTTCTTTGGCAAAGTATACATGGAATAAGATATTCAGTTTTGTGCACACCAAATGTCGTAAAGCACAAATATACACCAAAAGAAACATCGCACGCTTTGGCCAATACGTTGTATCTACCATTAAATAGATGAGAGGATCATAACACAAAAATAAACACAATAAAGGATGCCCACCCGCTTCTTATCCTGCCTTGCATCGATATATACAACAACAACAACAACAAAGCCTTTAGTCCCAGACAAGTTGGGTAGGCTAGAGGTGAATACAGATGGAAGAAATGTTGTGAGCAATTCCAAAATCCTAAATCGGATAGACAAGTATCACCTACTTGCACATGGCATCTACTTTTCAGCTCTGATGTAAGCATGACAAAACAGCCTATAATCAAGACAGGAACCAATGTATTTTAAGAAATTTAGTATGATGGTCAAAAATGGATATGTAGTGTGAAACATTATTGAAGATGAGTAGATCTCATGAAGTAGGGCAAGAGATAGAAATCTAAAAGAATTGGAACGTAGGAGTGAAGTAGTATGGGTGTCTTTTTGTTTGGGAGCTGACCTTGCGATGAACCAACTTGGGTCGACGCACACATCGTATAAAATGTACCAGACCAGGTACTACCACGGCCGACTCCACGAGGCCCACGAACATCCAACGACATGAAACCACCGTCAGCATCAGATAGCTTAAGTCATAAATCCTGGCACCTCCACCAAGCAGCTATTTCACATCTTCCGTACAAAAAACAAAGAATGTTTATTTGAAATGATTTACATGTGCTTTATGATATTTAAATCATAGAATTTGCTCTGTCGTCCATCAACATAAACAGTGAAAGAAAATTAGACCAAAACACCTTTTTATGTAGAAGAGGCAAGCAGACTATTTAAAAACATGGCATATATTTCTGCATACAACTCAATGTGAAGTGGAGTAGTGGCTGACCTTGCAAAGACTCCTTTTTTCGAGGGAGTTAAGCCAATATATTAGAGGCGAGTAGAGAGCGGTCGTACCTGTCACCGGCGTCCACGTAGCCGCACCATAAGCACGAGGCTGAAAAGCCATAAACATGTAGAGGCTGCTTTCAAAGATTACACAGGTTACTCTCCAGGAAGAAAATATATAATTCATAGAATTATATCAACATGGAAAAATCTTTTGATCTCCATGATTCCACTGAGATTGCTTTGCCTGGGGATGGGGACCCATGCAGGACTATAGGATAGCAAAATCAACGAATCAAACAAACTGCAAGGCAATGGGAAATTTCGTGGCAATATACGACCAGGAGGAGGGAACATGTGATAGCAGGGTAGATTTTCAGTTGGGGTGATGAATCCCAAGCTCTCCGTTGCCAAAGAGTCCCTCTTTTTCCCCCACCCTCTGAAATTACTCTCAGTTAGATCAAGATAGTCAGGAATTCTCAAGCCTTTGCAAAATTTGTGATCCCTCAAACACGTCTGTAGATGACTATTCTACAATCGACTATATCGAAAGGTTCCACGACTTTTTACATACTCGCACAGGGAAATCACAAGTGCCAGCGACCCCAAGCAGAGGTATGCCCGGGTGAGAGAGGGCGTACCATGAGGTGGATGCCCCGTAGGCAACGCGGAAGGCGTCGGAGATGCGGGCACCCCGCCGGCATCCATGGCAACGCCACACACCAGTAGTCCGAACGTGTCAGGCCTGCATCTTCAGTTGACAGCGCCCTCTTCTTCAGTTAACGTCCGGTCCAGATTCTTCCTCGTCAAGACGATCCGACGGCTCGCGTTGCTCACCGTCTCACTGTACCGTTTCGTTGTAATCCTGTAGCGTTTCATCCACGCAACTGTTGCCGTCACCCCGTGCCAGCTGGGTTATAAAGCTAGCCCCCATCGTCTTGTAAGGCATCGATTATTGCTGAGACCATTTTATAAATCAAACATATAGCTCATATTAGTATAGCACCTCTCAAGGAGGCCTACTTTCCCCTCCCGTTCTTGTGAATTAGATCGTGTTCCTTGCGAATTCACTATCCGGGGTGTGACAATTGGTATCATGAGCGTAGGTTTTCCTCGGCATCGCAGCGGATCGGGGCTGCGGTGGTGATTTCCCACCCTTCCCTCCCTCTTTCGTCGACGGCGACGGTATCGGTGGCGTTGGCGGCGGTGTAGGCGGCGTTGGTGGCGGTAGACCCATTCGTCGGCAGCGCGTTGAGCCTGACTGGTTGCTTGAGCAAATTGCTCATTCAGTAAAATCCCAGATCAGCCGCGTGCGGTGCTGTTTTGGTGGCGATCTCCAGCGTCGACGGCAGGGCTGAGTATTCAGATCTGGTTTCCGAGCAAGTCTTGGGGGTAAAATTCCTCTCTGAATCACTCAGCTGTTATGGGGCGCGGCAAGGCCAGTCTCGACGAGTCGGAAATCGCCGAACTCCTGGCCATGAAGGGCGAGTTCTTGCAGCACCGCGACGAGACTGCAGAACTGCGTGGCGAAGTCGACGAACTCCGCAAAGACGTGCACGGTATCGGCCTCAAACAGGACAACATGGTCTCGGTGATGGATGGAGTCCAAAAAGCCGTATCCTCGCTGAACACCCAGCTTGCAACCATGGCGGATGTCCTCAAAGCATTGTCGGCTCCGGGACCCTCGACATCTTCTCCTCCGGGCCAACCAAACCCTGAGCAACAGCAAGCAAACAAGGAACCTGCTGCACCCGAGGACAGGCCACTCACAGAAGAACTCCGAAAAAGATTGGCCATGGAACAAGAAAAAACCCGACAGGTAGCGTCCCAAATCCCTCCCCACTTGGCACCCATTCAAGTGCCCAGACACTCACCCCCTCCTGGGTTTGGAACAATTCCAACACAAGAGATCCAATCGGCCAATGGAACACCTACAGCAGCGTATAAAACCGCCCGCACTCCTGGATTTCACGGATTCCAGCCACCAGGTGTTCGTCAGGGGTGGGATGACTTTCAGAAGCAGTATGAACAAGACATGCGCACCCAGTTCCTCAAAAGCATCACTAAAGGACCACGTATGGATTTCCCTCGATTTGATGGTGATAATCCAGCAGGCTGGATTCGACAGAGTGAAAAATACTTCCAAATGGCCGGCGCCCCGGTGGAGTACAGAGTTAACTTGGCGCAGTTGTATGTTGTGGGCAGAGCGGATGTGTGGCTACGTCGTTCGGGCATCCTCAAGAAGCAACCAACATGGGCACAGTTCACTGAAGAAATCATGCGTCGTTTCTCCTCTACTAGTTCTTATGACTTAACAGAAAGGTTTAACAACCTGAAGCAAAGCACTTCGTCAGTATCTGACTACACCGACCAGTTTGAGGAATTGATGGCAGAAATCCAAACTGACAATCCAATCATGGATGAACAGTGGTTTGTTAAATGCTATGTCAATGGGCTTCGTTCACAGATCAAGTTTCAGCTCAGATCACTGAGACCCACCAACCTCACAGAAGCCTACTGGTTGGCCGTGGATATGGAGAAAGGTACTGCTGAAAGGATAGCACTTCAAGCCAACAGCAGCACTAGTAAAGGCTATCCTGGCTTTCACAAACCCTATAGCCCAGCAACAGAAAAAACTGCAGATACCAAGCATACTGTGGTCAACCAAAGAGCCAGAGAACCTGGCAAATGCTGGAGGTGTGGGGATGCTTGGTTCCATGGACATAAGTGCAAATTAGCTCCTGCACTGAATGTTCTAACTGGAGAAGAACCTACAGATCAACAGAAAGAACCAGACGAGTTGGAGGAACCAGATGAAACAGAACAGCCTCAGCCTGAAGAACATTGCATGACCATCTCTGCTCAAGCCATGCATTCAGATAATGTGAAAACCATTTCTATTCTGGTGCAAATAGGGGGTAAACAGGGAATTGCTCTAGTAGACTCAGGCAGCAACTCCACTTTTATAAGCTTGACATTTGCCCTGACAACCTCTTGCAACATACTCAAGGACACCAACCGTGCTGTTACAGTAGCTGGTGGGGGAACACTGTGGTCTGGCTCCTATATTCCCTCAACCACTTTCACTGCAGGCCACACCAAGTTCACTCAGCAATTCAGAGTGCTGGATCTACCTGGACATGATATAGTATTAGGCAGTGATTGGATGGCACAACACAGTCCAGTGGCTTTCCACTACAACCCCAGACAGATCACACTTATGCAGAACAAGAGAATCCCTGTTACTATAAGAGCTTGTGACACTCTGTCTGACGCCACTGTAATTGAAGCTGCAGAAGTAGACAAATTACTATCTTCAGGAGCTCCTGGGTATGTGTTGCAACTTATAAGGGACATTACTATGACCAAACCAGAGGAAAAATCAGTCCCAACACCTATAGAGGAAGTTTTGCAGAAATTCCCTGAAGTTTTTCAAGAACCCAAAGGCCTGCCCCCCAAGAGATCCCATGATCACAAGATACCCTTGAAAGAAAAAGCAAAACCTCCAAATTCTAGGCCCTATAGAGTACCTCACATGCAGAAAAATGAGTTAGAAAGGCAAATTGATTCCATGCTCAGAGACAAAATAATCAGGGCCAGTGAAAGTCCTTACTCCTCTCCAGCAATATTGGTTATGAAGAAAGATGGCACTTGGAGAATGTGCATTGACTATAGGAAGCTCAATGAGGCCACAGTGAAAAACAAGTTTCCCATTCCTGTCATTGAGGATTTACTGGATGAACTACATGGAGCAACATACTTCACTAAGTTGGATCTCAGGTCTGGGTACCACCAAGTGAGAATGGATGAAAAGGATATACCTAAAACTGCATTCAGGACATATTTTGGACACTATGAGTTCCTAGTTATGCCATTTGGGCTGGCTAATGCACCTGGTACCTTCCAAGCCCTCATGAATAGTATCTTTGGTCCATACCTGAGGAAGTTTGTATTAGTTTTCTTTGATGACATCTTGATATTCAGCAAATCACTGTCAGAACACACTGAACACATCCAGATAGTGTTACAACTACTCAAAGAACATCAGTTATATGCCAAACTCTCCAAGTGTGCTTTTGCAGTTACTCAAGTAGATTACTTGGGCCATGTCATTTCTGCTAAAGGAGTTTCTACTGATCCCTCCAAAGTGGCAGCAGTAGTGGAGTGGCCCATTCCCACCAACCCCAAACAACTCAGAGGATTCTTGGGACTCTGTGGATACTATAGAAGGTTTGTCCAGCACTTTGGAACAATAGCCAGGCCTTTGCATGATATCCTCAAGAAAGATAGTTTTTCCTGGACTGACAAACAGACTAGTGCCTTTCAACAATTGAAACAAGCCATGACCAAGGCCCCAGTGCTGGCCCTCCCAAATTTTAATGAGCCATTTGTGCTGGAAACAGATGCTTCTGGAACTGGGATTGGAGCAGTAATGATGCAGCAAGGGAAACCAATAGCATACTACAGCTCCTCCCTCTGCCCACAAAATGCTGCACTATCTACTTATGAGAAAGAAGCACTAGCAATCATGGCTGCTTTAAAGAAATGGAGACACTACTTCTTAGGCAATGAGCTCATTATAAAAACAGATCATCAGAGCCTACAATTCATGACTGATCAGAAAGTCAACACCAGCATACAACATAAATTGATGTTAAAGCTCCTTGAGTTCACTTTCACTCTGCAGTACAAAAAGGGCAAGGAAAACATTGTGGCTGATGCCCTATCCAGGAAACATTCACTTATGGCTACTTCCCTGGTAACTCCACAGTGGATATCTGCAGTAGAAGACTCATATACTAATGACAGCACCTGCAAATCTCTCCTTGAAAAACTCCCGCTGTCCCATGACCACTCAATAAATCAAAACACTCTGCATTCTGGCATCATTAGACACAAGGGCAGAATCTATGTGGACAAGGATTTACCCTTGAGAAAGAAACTTTTGGCTGCACTTCATGCCTCTGCATTGGGTGGTCACTCAGGCATGAAAGCTACATATCACAGAATCAAGCAAATCTTCTACTGGCCAGGTCTGAAACAGGATGTGGACAAGTTTGTTTCTGAATGCCCTGTCTGTCAGAAGAACAAGGGAGAGAATTGCCCTTACCCTGGATATTTAGATCCACTTCCACTCCCTGATATGGTTTGGACACACATCAGTATGGATTTCATCGAGGGCCTACCTAAATCACAGGGCAAGGTTGTCATATTCGTAGTAGTTGACAGACTGTCCAAGTTCTCCCACTTTATCCCACTGTCTCACCCCTATAATGCTCACACAGTGGCCACTGCATTCATTGACAATGTACTGAAACTCCATGGCCCTCCACTGTCCATTGTATCTGACAGAGACTGCATATTCATCAGTCAAGTTTGGCAGGATATGTTCAAGGGCATGGGCACTGAACTGCGTTACAGTTCTGCTTATCACCCACAGTCAGATGGCCAAACTGAACGTGTAAATCAATGCATCGAGAACTACCTGCGGTGTCTGACATCAACACAACCAAGGAAGTGGGCCCAACATCTATCCATGGCAGAATATTGGTACAACACCTCGTACCACTCTTCCATCAAGAAGACTCCGTTCGAAGCAGCCTATGGATACCCACCTCCCAATATCTGCGAGAACATTCTCCCTGATAATCTGACATCTAAAGCTCAGCAGTTTTTCACTGATCGAGATGCACTACTCCAACACTTGAAAACTAACCTAACTGCAGCTCAAGCACGCATGAAGAAGTACGCAGATCGCAAAAGAACTGAAAGAGTTTTGGAAGTGGGAGACATGGTGTATCTCAAGATGCAGCCGTATCGCCTGAATGCGTTTGGCGCGCGATCTCACATCAAGTTACAGAGCAAGTACTACGGGCCCTTCCGTGTCACATCTAAAGTGGGGCGAGTAGCCTACAAACTCCTCTTACCGGAAAGCACCAACATCCACCCGGTGTTTCACGTCAGCCAGCTGAAGAAACATGTTGGGCCCTCAATTGTTCCGTGCGTTGATCTTCCTTTGGTCCGAGCAGATGGCATGATACTGACTGAACCAGTCCTGGTCCTGGAGACTCGACAGGTACCACGCAACAACCTACCGGTGGTCCAATGGCTCGTGCAATGGGCAAACTTGCCACCTGATGAAGCTTCTTGGGAGGACGCCACATTCATGAAGAAGACATTCCCAGCATTCTTCAAAGCGACCATTGATCGTTGGTTCCACAGATCACCTCCTTGAGGGCAAGTTCGGTTTCGCGCGGGAGCATTGTCAGGCCTGCATCTTCAGTTGACAGCGCCCTCTTCTTCAGTTAACGTCCGGTCCAGATTCTTCCTCGTCAAGACGATCCGACGGCTCGCGTTGCTCACCGTCTCACTGTACCGTTTTGTTGTAATCTGTAGCGTTTCATCCACGCAACTGTTGCCGTCACCCCGTGCCAGCTGGGTTATAAAGCTAGCCCCCATCGTCTTGTAAGGCATCGATTATTGCTGAGACCATTTTATAAATCAAACATATATCTCATATTAATATAGCACCTCTCAAGGAGGCCTACTTTCCCCTCCCGTTCTTGTGAATTAGATCGTGTTCCTTGCGAATTCACTATCCGGGGTGTGACAGAACGGCCAGGGATAGTCGCGGATGATGTTGGAGGATCAATGGAGATGGTAGAGGAACGATAGGAGAGCACGGGAGGGTGCTGGCTGGCCGCTGGGGTTGCCGGAGCGGGCCGGAATCGGCTGGTGGCTGCTGCCCTTCTCCAGATCGAGGCTGCACTCCTGGCCTCTCCTGCTCCAGATCGAGGCCATGCTCAGGAAGAGAGGCAGAGGAGGGGGGGCGGAGCAGCCCTTCTTTGGCCACTGCTAGGCGGGGAGGCAGAGCTGCGACAAGCGGAGGCGGAAGGGAGATAAGGAGACAGAGGAGTGGATGCGTGGCCGCCTCGAGCCAGCGCCACCGTCGCCGGGAAGCTCGCCTCCGCACCCGGGGTGGACGAGATTGGGGGGAAAGGGAGGGGACGGGGAGGCGGCTGAGGTGTGAGGAGGAGGAGGCGGCGGCTAGGGTTCTAAGGTGGAAGGAGGAGGAGACGAGTGAGGTGGGACCCTCCAGGTGGAGGCGGACTCGTTTCCCTTTCCCTTCGCTCGCTCGCTCGTTGTTTCACTTCGCTCGCTCGCTATGGCGCATTGTTCATTGCGTACATGGAGGCCTTGGTTGTGACTCCTTTATAAGTTCAAATATGTTGATGACATTTGTTGATTGGAAATGATATAGAATTTCTGGATAGCATAAAAGATTCTTGCATAAGAATTTTTCAATAAAATACCTCGGTAAAGCTACTTGTGTATTGGGCATCAAGATCTATAGAGATAGATCGAGACGCTTAATAAGACTTTCACGAAGCACACACCTTGACAAGATTTTGAAGGAGTTCAAAATGGATCAGTCAAAGAGGGAGTTCTAGCATGTATTTTAAATTGTGAAGTTGAGTAAGACTCAAAGCCCGACCATGACAGAAGATAGAAAGAGAATGAAAGTCATTCCCTATGACTCAGCCATAGGTTCTATAAAGTACGCCATGCTATGTACCAGACATGTTGTGTTCCTTGCTATGAGTTTGGCAAAAGGGTACAATAGTGATCCAGGAGTAGATCACTAGACAGCGGTCAAAACTATTCTTAGAGGACTAAGGAAATGTTTCTCGGTTATGGAGGTGATAAATGGTTCGTCGTAAAGGGTTACGACAATCCAAGCTTTAAGACTAATCTAGATGACTCTGGGTCTCAATCTGGATAAGTATTGAAAGTGGGAGCAATGTCAGGACCCCGATTCCAAGTCCCACCGATCTAGCATGTAACACATCATATCACTTTGCGACCTCACACACGATACTCCCACGAGTGCCACCTTACCTGGCCCGAGACCGTTTGCGCCTTTTGGCTCACGTATATGATAGTGTCGCTAGCACACATATGACAAAGAACCCGAGCCGGCATGACTAGTCGTAAACCCAAGGTGGCACTAACTTACAGGGACAGGCATACATGACCCAACAACGAACGTGTCGATCAACAACGGATGAACCCAAGTCGTAGCAAGCTACAAGGACTTAAAGGGACAACACGTGACATTTCCCCGAAGGGACAGACGAAGGAACGGCCGACCAGCCTAAGTGTTCCAAAGCAGTAGCAAGCAACCATGGCTCGGTGAAAGCACTAGGAGACATTTTCCCGGCAAGAGAGGCTACCAAGAATAAATAACTAGGTTGTCAGATCTCACACATACTAAGCATTTCAAATCATACACACAATATTCTCGATATGTGCAAATACAACATGACATCACAACAAAACTCTAAATATCCATACAGATAGGAGTCACACGACCTGACACTCAAGTCATATAAATATACAAGAACATGTGGAAGCAAACTTGTCTGAGTACAGACAACTAGAAAGCAAGAAGGCTTGACGAAGCCTGTCTATCTACATAGGCCCTTCACAAGCTCAGGGTCACCACCTGGGCATTAAGTTACTCATCAACATCGAGATCTACATAAAACCCATCGGGAGGGGCAGTGTTCTCCTCTGCAACAGTAATTAAGCACACATGAGTACAAAGGTACTCAGCAAGACTTACATCAGATCCTACATACATGCACATTATCAACAAAGGGATGGTGGAGTTTATTGCAGCAAGCCAGCTAAGACTCTTGGCTAGTATATCCTACGAATGATTGTATCTTGTAAATGTTTTGCGCACACGAGTCCACTACTCACCACAACAATACCCTACCGTGGATCCTCTCCCGTCATCCTACGGAAGGGCCATCCACGGCACTCACACTTGTCTTGAGGCTTTTAGTAGTTTCCATTTACTTATCTATGAACTGCATAGGCAACTAGTGGTCCTTTACCGTAGACTTAGCTATTCGAATAGATGATGTTAACCCTGCAGGGGTGTACTTCTTCACACATGCTCTCACCACTTATCGCCGTTTACACGACATGTACTTAGCAAACCTTTAAGCAGAAGCCCAACGAGGGTGTCGGCCACGACCTAACTAAACACCCAAGTCCCTAGTCCAGGTTTATCGCCTATTTAGGTTCCATCCGCAGGGAGTCCGGCCGTGGTTTCCACATACGGCCCCGAACGATGTGTATAGGGTTCCCGAGACACAAACGGGCGCCTCGGTACACCATGCCACATACCTACCGCATCACAGCCCACTCCGAGGGTCAGCGCTGTGCACAGCCTCCAGTATACTACAAACACCAGAAACTACTTGCAAATCATGGAAAGAGGACAAGAGCGGTTAATAAGTCGAGAGGGTCCATTGGTTTCAGGCCCAACGCATGGTAGTAGCTTGTCTTAAATAGATCTCAGTTCTTAGGGACGGTTCCAATGAAACAACCCACCATGTACTCCTACACGGCATCTCATCAATACCTTTACCAAATTATGTTCATCACTTCACTATCATCACCGACATAATCATTTCACTCTAGCCCATCACCCAGATGAACCAGACCTGACACGACTCTAAGCATAGCAGGCATAGCATGGTGGGAAACCCAAACATGGCTCAATCGACTCCTACACATGCTAGTGGGTTTCATCTAGTTACTATGGCAATGACAGGTCATGCAGAGGATAAGGGTTCAACTACCGCAGCACACAACAGTTTGAAACGTTGTTGTCTTAAATGAAGTAAATGAATGCAAGAGCGAGAACATGGGATATTATCGATATGATCAAATGGTGGTTGCTTGCCTGACAGACTGGTCGAGGGGTATTGTCCTTCAGTTGGATACTCACGGATATCCTCAGGAGCAGAACCTACCGCAGAGAACACCGGTAACACAATCAATACATGGTGATATGCAATAATATGCTGCATGCATATGACGTAGCAAAATGAGTGTGTTGGGCTAATGCAACTACAAACAAATGGGTTTGAGTCATTATGAACCAAAGGTTCAACTCCAAACTCAAACTATGAATTCAATTGGTGCTTTATCATGTTTTGATCTAAACATCAAGGTTAAGTTGTTTAAACATGCATGAAACCAGTACAGATGGATAGATTGGATTTTTCTGATCATTTTTCATATATAAATCTTTTCATTTGGAGTTACAGATTTTTTTTTTTGAAGTTTATACTAATTTCTGGAATTTTCTGAATAAGTTTAAATCCAGAAAAGTCTTTACTATGTCAGCATTGCATCAGCGCTGCGTCAGCAGGTCAACAGGGCGGTCCAGATCAAACCTGACCAGTTGGGCCCAGTGGTCAGTGACTCAGTTAGTTAACTAACTAATTAGAGTTCGATTAGTTGCTAATCTAGGTTTGACTAGGGGCAGGGCCCACATGTCAGCGACCCAGGGGGGTCAAATCCTTGGTCACACTGAGTCAAATAGCTGGCGTTTAGCCGCCGGTGATGACCAGATGCGGCGGAGGGCGCGGGTTTCACGCTCCGACGACCAAACGAGCGGCGGAGCCCATCTACGTGCAGCTTGGATCAAGCCGCGTCGAGTGGTGGTGGTGGTTGGGCTCGGGAACGCCGAAAATGATGCCGGCGATGAGTTTGGCGACTGTCGGAGCTCGGGCAAGCTCGAGCTCGTCGCTACGGTGAGCATGCAGGCATGAGGTTAGCACCTACGTGCTCTACGCGGTGCGGTGAGCCCAGTGGACAAGTCAGTGGAGCCATTGCATGGCTGGAGCCACGTCGGCGGCGAGCTCAGGCGGCGGCGCGTGCGGGTGAGCTCGGTGCGGTGCATGCAGTGCACAGCAGCAAGAATGGAGAGGGGGAGGAGGAGCAGAAGCTCACATCAGTCACGACATAAGGGTCAGCAGGGTCGGGGAGGAGCTGGGCGGTCGGGGCGGTGAACGGGATCTCCGGCCACGGCGGAGCGGAGCAAGCTCGGTGCGGCGACTCCGGGGCGAGCGAGCGCTTGGGGCTCGGTCTGCTCAAGGAAGTGGACAATGGCGAAGCTCCTGGACATGGCGGGGCGACGAGGGGGCAACGATGGCAGCGTTACGTCGGCAGCGTGGGTGCGGCTGCGTCGGCCATGGCGGGGAGAGCGAGGGAGAGGAGCAGGGGAAAATGAGGTGTCGGCGAGGTCGGGGCGACGAGCACGAGGTCATCCACGCGTCAAAACAGCTCAACGGCAAGCAGGTGGAGGCATGGCAAGCTCGGCGCGTGCGGGCGCTCACCTCCCTGCCTGCCTAGCGAGAAGAAACAGGTGGCTGGCATGGGCCAGCACAGTGTTGGGCCGGCTAGTGGGCTGCCACGTAAGTTGCCAGGTAAGTCACTCTTTCCCTTTTCTTTCTGTTTTCTTTTATTTTGTAACTGTTGGGATTTATTAAAAATACAAAAACATTTTCAAAAATCATGAAACTGCTTGGAGGCACTATTTGGAATATTTCCAACATCCAACATTTCATTTCATGATTATTTGGGCATTTGAAATAATTTATATAATTTGAATGCCCAAATGCAAATAAAATATGATTTAGTTTAGTGACCCAAGTTGACCTACAAAAATGTGAACCATTTTTGGCAGAGGTTCTAGACCAAGGCAAAGATGATGAACATTTTTGAAGGGCATTTCAGGTTCATTGAAGAAGTATTTTAGTAACCCTAGTTGGATTCAGTGGTGCTGGGGTTTCTGCCATACCCATTTCAAGTTTCTGATAAATTTAAACATGATGCAATCACTCTAATGCATGCACTGACTAGGATTGTGACAACTCACCCCCACTCAGAAAAATCTCGTCTCGAGATTTAGGGTCCGTCGGGAAGAAGGTAGGATACTCAAGTCAAAGGCAATCCTCCCTTTCCCAAGTAGCTTCTTTCTCGGAATGGTGTGACCATTGAACCTTGAGAAACTTGATATTATGGCATCGACTGGTATGCTTGGCTTGATTAGGGATACTAACGGGATATTCCTGATATGTGAGATTATCTTGGAGATCAAGCGTTTCGTGGTCCACTCCCCGGATAGGATTCGAGAAGCAACGCCTGAGTTGAGAAACATGGAAGACATCATGAACTATAGAAAGATGCCAAGTAGTTCCAATTGGTAGGCAACTTCTCCTCGTTTGGCAAGAATGCGAAAGGGACCAATGTAGCAAGGAGCCAATTTTACCCTTGATACCGAATCGATGGGTTCCCTTCAGAGGAGTAACCCAAAGGTAAGCCTTCTCGCCGACTTCATAAGTCATGGCCTTATGTTTACGATCATATTGGCTCTTTTTTGACGAGATTGGGTTGTTTTCAACTTTTCACGACTAATGCGATCTGTTCTCTCCTACTTCCTGGATCATATCTGGACCAAAGATATGTCTTTCCCCGGTTTCCAACCAGTTAAGAGGCGTTCGACACCTTCGTCCATAGAGAACTTCAAAAGGATCTTTGCCCAAGCTAGATTGATAGCTCTTGTTTTAAGCAAATTCGGCAAATGGAAGGCATCTCTCCCAATCCATTCCGAATGAGATAACAGAAGCTTGGAGCCTATCTTCCAGAATTTGATTGACGTGTTCTACTTGACCACTTGATTGAGGGTGGAAGGTGGTGCTAAAGGAGACATGAGTCCCCATAGAATTTTGGAAACTTTCCCAGAATCGAGAGGTGAAGAGACTTCCACGGTCTGAGTTAATCTCCAATGGAACACCATGAAGAGACACTATTCAAGAGATATACAAATCTGCTAGCTGGCTAGCGGTTATACTCTCTCGAATAGGCAGGAAATAGGCTACTTTGGAAAGACGACCGATGACAACGAAGATAGCATTATTCCCTCTCTCGGTCCTGGTAAATCCGATGATGAAATCCATACCGATTTTATCACATTTCCATTCAGGAATAGCTAAGGGTTGAAGGGTGCCAGCAGGCCATTGATGCTCTGCTTTAATGCGATGACAAATGTCGCAACTAGCAACGTATTGAGCAATTTCTCTCTTCATCCTAGTCCACCAGAATCTCTGGCGTAGGTCCTGATACATCTTAGTACTACCGGGATGAATTGTGACAGGAGATTCATGAGCTTCCTTAAGGATCAATCGCCTCAGGTTTCGTACCTTGGGAACCACTAAGTGGTTTCCAAAATACACGACACCTTGATCATCCACGGAGAAACAATCTGCAACTCCTTTCTTGATGTTTCTCTTGATACATGAGATTCCCGGATCTACCTTCTGAGCTTTGATGATCTAATCCGTAAGGGTAGGTTTCGCCACCAAGGTAGATAGGAATCCTTGAGGAACAATGTGAAGGTTAAGCTTTCGAAATTCCTCATGGAGAAGTGGTTGAATTTGTTGTTACATCAGGTTGTTACAATAAGATTTACACCTTAGTGCATCAGCCATGACATTGGCTTTTGCCGGGCTGTAAGTTATTCCTAAGTCATAATCCATGATCAACTCGACAAAACATCTTTGCCTGAGATTCAAATCCGGTTGGGTGAAGATGTATTTCAGACTTTGGTGATCGGTGAAGATTTCGCAACGATTACCAAGAAGGTAATGTCGCCAAGTTTTGAGTGCATGGGCTACAGCTGTAAGCTCTAGATCATGGGTGGGATAGTTTTCCTCATGTGGATGCAACTGCCGTGAAGCATAGGCAATTACATGAAGATCTTGCATGAGTATGCAACCTAGTCCTTGTCACGAGGCGTTGCAATAGATAACAAAGTCCTTGGAAAAATCTGGTGGTACCAGTACGGGAGCATATGTCAGGAGTCTTTTCAGCTCTTGAAAACTGTACTCGCATTGTGGAGTCCACTCGAACTTTTTATCTTTCTTGAGGAGTTCAGTTAGAGGTTTAGCAACCTTGGAGGAGTTCTCGATGAAGTGACGGCAGTAGCTCGCTAAGCCAAGGAAACTCCAAACTTGCTTCACCGTTTTAGGTGGAGACCAATTAAGAACGGCCTGAACTCGCTCGGGATTGACAACAATACCTTTACTAGATATTACATGGCCTAGGTAGGTCACTTCTGGTAACCAGAATTCACATATAGAGAATTTGGCATAAAAGCGATGCTCTCAGATCTTTGTCAATACCAGCCTTAGATGCTCAGCATGTTCTTCCTCATTCTTGGAGTAGATTGAGTATATCATCGAGGTAAACCACGACGAATTTATCCAAGTACTCCATGAATATCGAGTTCATTAACCGAGAGAAGGTGGCTGGGGCATTGTTAAACCGAAGGACATGACGGTGTACTCGTATCGGCCATAACGAGTAACAAAGGCCGCTTTGGGAATGTCCACGTTCTTGATTTTGATTTGATGGTAGCCCAACCTCAAATCCATTTTGAAAAAGACTGAGGATCCAGCGAGCTGGTCATACAGATCGTTGATCCTGGGGAGTGGATACTTGTTCTTTATGGTGACCAAATTGACGGCTCGATAATCTACAACCATCCGATCCATACCACAATTCTTCTTGACAAAGAGGACGGGACAAGCCCATGGAGAAGAACTAGGACAGACGAAACCCTTTTTCAATGACTCATCGAGTTGTTTCTTAAGCTTAGCTAATTCTAGGGGTGCCCTCTTGTAAGGTCTCCTAGGACTGGGACAGTTCCTAGAACAAGATCTATCACGAACTCGACATCCCTGGCAGGTGGAACACCTGGCAGTTCTTCTGGGAAGACATCTGAAAAGTTACAGACAACGGGAATATCTTCGAGGTTTGGCAGAGGACTGGCATTGAGAGAGTAGAGCTGATGCTTAGACATTCGGGTCAAGACATTGACTACCTTGCCCGATCGATGTGTAAGTTGAACAGTCCTAGAGTAACAATCAATTTTAGCATGATGGGCTGTCATCCAGTCCATACCTAAGATGATATTTATGTCTGAGGACTTGAGAGCTATCAAAGTGTAACGCCCCGAGACCGACGCTTCAGAAGACTTCCATATTTTCGTGTTCGCCGTGTGTTTTATTTTGTTTTTGCATTTCATCATGTCATCATGCGCATTGCACCGGTATGTTTTCATAAAACTCGTAGTCGTTCGTGGTTACCGTTTTTCTCTTTGTCTCCGTTGACCTTTGGTCGGGACCCTTTGTCTTTGTCGACCTCCCTCAGATCCCCTCTCGAACGCATCCGAAACTGTCCCAAACCCGTCTCGGGCTGTCGTTACTGTTGGGTCTGGATCATCCCCAACATCAATAAAACATCTCCTTTTTTTTATTTTTTTGGACTTCCTAACCCATATTTTCTTAGCCGTCTAATGTTGATCTAACGACCCAAGATTAGCCTCAAATCCCTTTCCTAGCCCCCATTTCCTATTTAAGCAACCCCTACCAAATCAAGACAACCCTAATTTCTAGGAGTCTTGTCCCCATCGCCGCCGCCACCTGGTCTCGATCCACCTCGGGATCCCCTTCTCCTCGTTTTTCCTCCACCCACCAACAGGAGCCCGAGCTCCTTCTCCCCGACCCCGAGCACCCAATCCATCCCTCGCTGGAGCAAGCACCGAAGCAAGCCAGGCTTTTCTTCCCCGCGCCATTGAGCCCGTTCGGCGCCACACCCGAGCTCCTCCCGCTCGATCCGGGGCGTCCCCGCGCTGACAGCCCCCTCTTCCTCACCTCATCGCCGACGAGCATCCTCCAGGCCAGACCGCCCGCTCCTTCTCCCTGTCCTCCTCTTCTCGTTTCTCCCCTTCTCTGACCTCTTCCTCATCTCATCCCTCTCTCGTTCCTCTTCACAGGGAACCGACGCCATGGACGCCCATGCTCTGCTCCGAGTCAACCGTCGCCGCCCTTCCTCGTCAGATCCGGTCGTGGCCCGTCGGATCTCGCCGCCCCGCCATGTTCCTGGAGCCACGGAGCCCGTTCGTCCTCTGCTTCATCTGGACGCGCCAAGTCCCCGCTGCCTCGCGTTGACCTCCTCGCATGCGGGCGCGCCCGCCATGTCGGCGACCACCACGAGAACCTTCTTGCCGACCCGCTTCCGCCATCGCTCGCCGCCGTTACGCTTCACGCCGCCGCCGTCCCCTCGTCCTTCCACTGTCGCCGGAGACGCGGCGCCAGTCCACCACCGCCGCGTCCTCTCGCTTCGAGACAAAGCGCCCCGCCGCCGCCGCTTCGCCTGATTGACGCGGCCGATCAAGACGCTGGGCCACCTCCCCATCGCCAGATTTGGCCCAACCACTCCTCTGCTTCAGCCCGGCAGCGCCCTGCCGGCCTGCCTCTTCCACTGACCGGGCCAGGCCCAATGTGAGCAGAACCCCAGCCCAGCACCCAGCAGTTTCAGCCCAGTGTTGTTTTTTTCCTGTTGCTGCGAATTTAGCATTATCCCAGGATTTACCAGTTTTGCAAAAAAACCTCCTAGTTCATGCATTTAATTACTCACAAACCATGAATCTTTTGTAAATAATTTATATATGTAAAATGCTTAGTTTTTCGTCTAGTTTCATAATATCCCACTTTCATCCATGTTTAAAATGTTTAACATGTTGTTTGTTTAAATTTGCTTAAATGCCATGTTAAAATGATTTATTTCATAACTAAATAACCGTAGCTCGGTTTTAAATGTTCTTTATATGTAAATGGGGTGGAGAAATGCCTAGTTTACCATGGTACACTTTATTTTCCTGTTTAACAACTTTAAAATATGTTTTAGGGCAGAATAGTACCAAATTCGAAATATGAACATGAGGATTTTCTGGAATTGTTGTTTGTTGTTCCGGCCTCATTTAAACTTGCCTAGATAGGTAGTTTAATTGTGCTTCACCTCTTGCCATGGTTAACAACATTTAATATTGTTGGGTACCTAAACCGAGAGAGAACAAAATAATTGATGTGGTGTTTCGTCAATATGCAACTCGTTGCATATTGAGCTCCACTTAACTTGTAGTATTGTTTGTTGCACTTTGCCATGCCATGCATCATTAAACCGGACATGCATCATACTTGATTGTGCATCATGTCATGATTATGCTTGTGTGTTTACCATGTTGTTTGATTCTTTCCGGTTGCTTCTTTCGTTAGCTTCGGTTTCGTTCCGGAGTTGTGACGATTCGTTCGACTATGTCCGCTTGTCTTCTTCATGGACTCGTACTTCTTCCTTGCGGGATCTCAGGCAAGATGACTGCTACCCTGGATCTCACTACTATCATTGCTATGCTAGTTGCATCGTTCTATCGCTATGCTGCGTTACCTATCATTTGCTCTTCAAGCCTCCCAAATTGCCATGAACCTCTAACCTTTGACACCATTCCTAGCAAACCATTGATTGGCTATGTTACCGCCTTGCTCAGCCCCTCTTATAGAGTTGCTAGTTGCAGGTGAAGTTGAAGATTGCTCCATGGTGGACAGGGTTTTGTTGGGATATCACAATATCTCTTATATTATTAATGCATCCATATATTTGGTAAAGGGTGGAAGGCTCGGCCTTATGCTTGGTGTTTTGTTCCACTCTTGCCGCCCTAGTTTCCGTCATATCGGTGTTATGTTCCCGGATTTTATGCTCCTAACGCGGTCGGGTGATTTATGGGACCCCTCGACAGTTCGCTTTGAATAAAACTCTTCCAAAGAAGGCCCAACATTGGTTTTACCATTTGCCTCACCTATTACCTTTTTCCTTGGGAGTCGCGATCCCAAGGGTCATCTTTATTTTAGCCCCCGGCCAATGCTTGTCTAAGTGTTGGTCCAAACTAGAGCCACTTGCAGCGCCACCTCGGGAAACTTGAGGGCTGGTTCTAGTTATACGAGTGCTCATCCGGTCGTGGCTCGAGACGAGATACGCGGCTAGTATCGGGATGTCGACACGCCGGAGGTCTTGCTGGTCTTCTTTACCATTGTCGAAATGTCTTATAAACCGGGATTCCGAGACCGATCGGGTCTTCCGGAGAAGGTCTATTCTTCGTTGATCGCGAGAGCTTGTCATGGGCTAAGTTGGGACACCCCTGCAGGGTATAAACTTTCGAGAGCCGTGCCCGCGGTTATGTGGCAGATGGGAATTTTTTAATGTCCGGTTGTAGATAACTTGACACCAGATCCGAAATAAAACGCTTCAACCGCGTGTGTAGCCGTGATGGTTTCTTCTCAGCGGAGTCCGGGAAGTGAACACAGTTTCTGTGTTATGATTGACGTAAGTAGGTGTTCAGGATCACCTCTTGATCATTGCTAGCTTCACGACCGTTCCTTTTGCTCTCTTCTCGCTCTCATTTGCGTATGCTAGCCACCATACATGCTTAGTCGCTGCTGCAACCTCACCACTTTACCCCTTCCTTTCCCATTAAGCTTTGCTAGTCTTGATACCCATGGTAATGGGATTGCTGAGTCCTCGTGGCTCACAGATACTTCCAAAAACCAGTTTGCAGGTGCCTATGTTACCGAAAGCGGTGACGCAACCAAGCTCAAGGAGGAGCTCGATGAAGATCTTGCCCTTTGTGTTGTTTCGTTCTAGTTGATCAGTAGTGGAGCCCAATTGGGGTCGATCGGGGACCTTTGTCGCATTTGGGATTCTTCTTTTATTTTGGTTCCGTAGTCGGACCTTCATTGTATCTGGATGATGTAATGCTTTATTCATGTAATTGTGTGAAGTGGCGATTGTAAGCCAACTATGTATCTCTTGCCTTATGTATTACATGGGTTGTGTGAAGATTACCTCACTTGCGACATTGCTTTCAATGCGGTTATGCCTCTAAGTTGTGCTTCGACACGTGGGAGATATAGCCGCATCGAGGGCGTTACAAGTTGGTATCAGTGCCTTCCCCGACCTTACGATCCCCACTGCTTGATCGTTTTTAGCGGCCGAGTTGTGTCTAGAAAAATGTTTTGAGTCATTTAGGATTATATATATCGGAGAGTTAGGAATTATTTTTACTCCCCAGTCTCTTCATCGCTCTGGTAAGGCATCCTGACGTTGAGTTTTGACTCTTCTCTTCTCAAATTTCACTAATTTTTTTTTAGGATCACGCGGGTATCTTGGAATCGTTCCGATGGTTTTATGATGAGAACATTGTCTTGGTGCCTGCTGTTAGGGGTTTAGTGGAAGTGTCCCGGGGAGTTGAGCTCTGAGGTGTTGTCATCATAATTTTATCGTTGCAGTTCTGGAATACCTGAGTTTAGTACGCCGGCATCGAAAATCTCTTTTATGCGTTGTTGGTGAGATAACCCGATAACCCAAAGATCGAGGTGAGTACGGGAGTATTGCCATAGCTTGTATAACGGATGCTTTTCGAAGGTTGAGGTACACGATTTCCGAAGGTTTGTTGGTTATGTGTTGACGGATGGATACAGCTGGGATGTAGGTATTGTTAGTTTGGGTGAGATATATTGCTTCCCCTGTATCCCCAACACCAGATTGCATAACCAGAAAGTTTCGGGAGTTTTATAGGTGGGAATTCAAGTAGCTCCTGGAATATCTTTTCGACAAATGCATGATATGGGATTGGGTAAATCTCTATCATATGTATTTGTTCCGGCTTATTCTGCAAGCCAAATCCTTTGTTTTGTTTTATTTGTGGTATTCGAGTTGCTTCAATGTCAAGTGTTGATTCCATACCTTTCAAACGGTGTTCTCATATTTCTATGGGAGTACTAATCCCTTTGATCATCGAGATTGTGATGTCAATTCCTTCCAACCGGTGTGTCTCTCTTCAAGTGGATCCGATCATTTCAACATTCGCAAGATCAATTCTAAGCTTTTCTCAACGGTGTTCGTTTCATCCGACCTAAGTTGCCTTTGTTTTCCCGCCCTCCCACCCTTTTTCTTCAAGGACTCAGATTTCTTAATCATGTACCTCTTATTTGTGGGAAGTCTCTTCATTCTTTTCAATCAATGTTCTGTTCCAGTGATCCCTCATAAAGGTGCTCAACAGCTCCAAGTTTATCATTCTTCATTCTCGTATTCTTTTCCGGTGGATTTAACTCAAGCTTTCAGTGTTGATCATATCCCTTTCCTCGTTTCAAATGCTATCCCATGCCCGTGCATCCCATAATCGTTCACCTCTCTCTATTCGTATCCGGAGTGCTAAAGATATCTCAGAAGAATCATGTTTCCATTCTTAATCCATTTGAGTTACTTCAAGGTTTTTCTCTCATTCAAGATATTTAATTCTACCGGTGCAATCTTTATTTCAAGCAATCCTTCAACGATGTTTTCT
This sequence comes from Aegilops speltoides, assembly GCA_021437245.1. Lineage (NCBI taxonomy): Eukaryota > Viridiplantae > Streptophyta > Magnoliopsida > Poales > Poaceae > Aegilops > Aegilops speltoides. The sequence continues at coordinate 198,707,224 of CM038142.1, read as the reverse complement.
TTCGAGTGGGCCCTAACCCACAGGTCTTTTCCCAGGATCTTACCTGACTCTTCTAATTTATCCGGAGCCATTTCCCAAATTCTTTTCGAAGCTTGACGTAAGAATGAATTTTCATCAGTCATATGTCTTTCTCCAAAATCTTTCAAATTCTTTTCATCTCTGGCTCAACCTTTCCTCTTTTAATCCTTCCGGAGTTTCTCAACAACTTGGTGGTGTTTCTCATCGTCATTCTCAGCTTGTGAAGACCGAAGAAGAGTTTCTCTTAAATCTTGCTCCATTCTCTTCAAGATTCATGGTTCTAGCTTGATGCCATCCTCTCATAATTGTTTTCGATTGTGGGAATTCTTTTCACCCATCCGGAGCATTTCATGAGTTGTTTCCACTTCTTTCCTCTGAAGGCCATCATGTCATAATTCCTAATGCTCGGCTTTCAGCTCTCGTTCTCCAAATCTTACCGGTGCATCATTCAAGTATTATCTAATTAGTTCGTGGCCTTTTCATTCTCATGTATTTAAACCCCCTCAAGTATCTTCATTCGTTTTCCAATTCTTCTCGGTGATTTGTGCCTTTGCTATTTTCATTTTTCAATTCTTACGGTGGTTCATTCAAGATTTTCACTTCCTTCGTTACCATATCAAATATTCGTTGTTTCCAAATCCCACCGGTGGTTCCATCAATACCTTCTCCAAGTTTACGCTATATCTCTCGTAATCCTTTCTACGGGAATAAGTAGTATGCCAAATCCATTGCTTGTCATCAATTTAATTGGTGAAGGATGAGCATAATGTAATTCTTATTCTTGTTTCATCGAGTAAATTCAATTCTTTTCTTCCAGAGTTTGTTCTTCAGGAATAAATTCTCGGTTCTAAGATCATCTTTTCTTTCCAGAGTTCCAAGTTTTTTCTCGGTTATATCATTTCAAAGCTTCATCTAAATCATTGCAAGGATTCACCTTGTGTTTTCAACTTCTCTTTCTTTTTATCATCCTTTTTTTACTGGAGTTCTTCATGGAGGCTCTACATGGTGGTTCATCAAGGATTCTCTTCATTCTTCAATTATTCTTCAAGATTTATCTCGAGGTTATGACCCGCCAAGCTATACTCTAAAATAAACATGGTGCTCAACACATGTTTTGTTTTGAGGAGTTCAAGCAATCTTCATCTTGCATTCCAAAGTGCAATTCTTCCTACCTTATCTTTTGAGGTGGTGTTATGTCACTCTTGACAATTTCCTTCATGTTTCATGATTCATATTGTTGTCAAGAATGAGGTATTTTAAATCCATCAATCCCTTTGTTGGAGTTATCTTGGGTCATATTTCACCTAAAACCTTCCCTAAGGAATGTTGCTATTTGTGGTGCTTGTCAATGATCCAAGTTATCTCTTTATCATCTTGGTGAAGAAGTTTTCATCTCTTCGTTGATCTCAAAGCAAGCAATTGTTTCCGTCAGTGGCCGGTGGTCACCTCATCATTTTGAGATGTTTGCCATAAGCCCACTACAAGCTTATCCTTTCGTTGTTGGTTTTCCAACAACTCCGTTCTAACCTTCTTGGAAGGGTGCTTTCCAAGCTCATTTGTGGTAGAAGTTGGCATTTTCTTCTCCGTTCTTTTATTCCAATGATCTATCATGCTTTGTTTCCGGAAGCATTGTGATGTTGCTCTTTTCACTCATCACCTCGAATTGTGAGGATCATGTTCTTTTCATGCTTATCCATTTAACCGAAGTGTCGTGTCATCTCTTCAAGTTCTTTTCGTCTTATCAAGTTTTGCCTCCCTTCTCAACCGGAGTGCGGTCTGAAATGTTTCTTACCCCTTGTGCCATTCCTTCAATTCCGGAGGCAGTGTGTTGTTGATTTCATCAAGTATCCTCTCATCTTGTCAAGTTCATGTTCAATTCCTTCCATTTACAGTCGGAGTGCTGCCCAAATTATATCATTATGATTCCTTCTCTATTTCGTTTTGACCGGAGTGGCTTCAATGTCAATCATGTCATCTAAGCTCATCTTTTTTGCCGTATTTCTGGTTCCTTGTCTAACGGAGTGTTATCCACTTCGTTCATCTTCATTGTATTCTTTCTCTCTCAATTTGTTCAACCTCGCAAGGTTCTTTGGTTTCACTCTTTTGTCAAAGAAGCAACTTAGTTTTACCTCTTTCTTCTTCCGCGTTTTCTATCCGGTGCCATCCTAGATCTCGAGACGAGATCCTCTCGTAGTGGTGGAGTGTTGTAACGCCCCGAGACCGACGCTTCAGAAGACTTCCATATTTTCGTGTTCGCCGTGTGTTTTATTTTGTTTTTGCATTTCATCATGTCATCATGCGCATTGCACCGGTATGTTTTCATAAAACTCGTAGTCGTTCGTGGTTACCGTTTTTCTCTTTGTCTCCGTTGACCTTTGGTCGGGACCCTTTATCTTTGTCGACCTCCCTCAGATCCCCTCTCGAACGCATCCAAAACTGTCCCAAACCCGTCTCGGGCTGTCGTTACTGTTGGGTCCGGATCATCCCCAACATCAATAAAACATCTCCTTTTTTTATTTTTTTGGACTTCCTAACCCATATTTTCTCAGCCGTCTAATGTTGATCTAACGGCCCAAGATTAGCCTCGAATCCCTTTCCTAGCCCCCATTTCCTATTTAAGCAACCCCTACCAAATCAAGACAACCCTAATTTCTAGGAGTCTTGTCCCCATCGCCGCCGCCACCTGGTCTCGATCCACCTCGGGATCCCCTTCTCCTCGTTTTTCCTCCACCCACCAACAGGAGCCCGAGCTCCTTCTCCCCGACCCCGAGCACCCAATCCATCCCTCGCTAGAGCAAGCACCGGAGCAAGCCAGGCTTTTCTTCCCCGCGCCATTGAGCTCGTTTGGCGCCACACCCGAGCTCCTCCCGCTCGATCCGGGGCGTCCCCGCGCTGACAGACCCCCTCTTCCTCGCCTCGTCGCCGACGAGCATCCTCCAGGCCAGGCCGCCCGCTCCTTCTCCCTGCCCTCCTCTTCTTGTTTCTCCCCTTCTCTGACCTCTTCCTCATCTCATCCCTCTCTCGTTCCTCTTCACAGGGAACCGACGCCATGGACGCCCATGCTCTGCTCCGAGTCAACCGTCGCCGCCCTTCCTCGTCAGATCCGGTCGTGGCCCGTCGGATCTCGCCGCCCCGCCATGTTCCTGGAGCCACGGAGCCCGTTCGTCCTCTGCTTCGTCCTAGACCGCGCCAAGTCCCCGCCGGCCTCGCGTTGACCTCCTCACATGCGGGCCGCGCCAGCCACTGTCGGCGACCACCACCAAAACCTTCTTGCCGACCCGCCGCTTCCATCGCCTGCTCGCCGCCGTTCTGCTTCACGCCGCGCCGCCGTCCCCCTCGTCCTTCCACTCGTCGCCGGGAGACGCTAGCGCTAGGTCCACCGCCGCCTGCGTCCTCTGCTTCCAGGACGAGGCGCCCGCTCGCCCGCCCGCTCGCCCCGTTGACCGCGCCCTCGACCGCCGCGCGCTGGGCCACCTCCCATCGCCAGATTTGGCCCAACCGCCTCTCGCTTCAGCCCGGCAGCGCTGCTGCCGCCTGCCTCTTCCATCGACCGGCCAGCCCAATGTGAGCAGAACCCCAGCCCAGCACCCAGCAGTTTCAGCCCAGTGTTTTTTTTTCCTGTTGCTGCGAATTTAGCATTATCCCAGGATTTACCGGTTTTGCAAAAAACCCCTCCTAGTTCATGCATTTAATTACTCACAAACCATGCATCTTTTGTAAATAATTTATATATGTAAAATGCTTAGTTTTTTTGTCTAGTTTCATAATATCCCACTTTCATCCATGTTTAAAATGTTTAACATGTTGTTTGTTTAAATTTGCTTAAATGCCATGTTAAAATGATTTGTTTCATAACTAAATAACCGTAGCTCGGTTTTAAATGTTCTTTATATGCAAATGGGGTGGAGAAATGCCTAGTTTAACATGGTACACTTTATTTTCCTGTTTAACAACTTTAAAATATGTTTTAGGGCAGAACAGTACCAAATTCGAAATATGAACATGAGGATTTTCCGGAATTGTTGTTTGTTGTTCCGGCCTCATTTAAACTTGCCTAGATAGGTAGTTTAATTGTGCTTCACCTCTTTCCATGGTTAACAATATTTAATATTGTTGGGTACCTAAACCAAGAGAGAACTAAATAATTGATGTGGTGTTTCGTCAATATGCAACTCGTTGCATATTGAGCTCCACTTAACTTGTAGTATTGTTTGTTGCACTTTGCCATGCCATGCCTCATTAAACCGGACATGCATCATACTTGATTGTGCATCATGTCATGATTATGCTTGTGTGTTTACCATGTTGTTTGCTTCTTTCCGGTTGCTTCTCTCGTTAGCTTCGGTTTCGTTCCGGAGTTGTGAGGATTCGTTCGACTATGTCCGCTTGTCTTCTTCATGGACTCGTACTTCTTCCTTGCGGGATCTCAGGCAAGATGACCGCTACCCTGGATCTCACTACTATCATTGCTATGCTAGTTGCTTCGTTCTATCGCTATGCTGCGTTACCTATCATTTGCTCTTCAAGCCTCCCAAATTGCCATGAACCTCTAACCTTTGACACCATTCCTAGCAAACCATTGATTGGCTATGTTACCGCTTTGCTCAGCCCCTCTTATAGCGTTGCTAGTTGCAGGTGAAGTTGAAGATTGCTCCATGGTGGACAGGGTTTTGTTGGGATATCACAATATCTCTTATATTATTAATGCATCTATATATTTGGTAAAGGGTGGAAGGCTCGGCCTTATGCCCGGTGTTTTGTTCCACTCTTGCCGCCCTAGTTTCCGTCATACCAGTGTTATGTTCCGGATTTTATGCCTAACGCGGTCGGGTGATTTATGGGACCCCCCCTGACAGTTCGCTTTGAATAAAACTCTTCCAGCAAGGCCCAACATTGGTTTTACCATTTGCCTCACCTATTACCTTTTTCCCTTGGGAGTCGCGCATCCCAAGGGTCATCTTTATTTTAGCCCCCCCGGGCCAATGCTTGTCTAAGTGTTGGTCCAAACTAGAGCCACTTGCAGCGCCACCTCGGGGAAACTTGAGGGCTGGTTCTAGTTGTACGTAGTGCTCATTCGGTCGTGGCCTGAGACGAGATACGCGCGGCTACTATCAGGATGTCGGCACGCCGGGAGGTCTTGCTGGTCTTGTTTTACCATTGTCGAAATGTCTTGTAAACCGGGATTCCGAGACTGATCGGGTCTTCCTGGGAGAAGGTATATTCCTTCGTTGATCGCGAGAGCTTGTCATGGGCTATGTTGGGACACCCCTGCAGGGTATAAACTTTCGAGAGCCGTGCCCGCGGTTATGTGGCAGATGGGAATTTGTTAATGTCCGGTTGTAGATAACTTGACACCAGATCCGAAATAAAACGCTTCAACCGCGTGTGTAGCCGTGATGGTCTCTTCTCGGCGGAGTCCGGGAAGTGAACACGGTTTCTGTGTTATGATTGACGTAATTAGGTGTTCAGGATCACCTCTTGATCATTGCTATCTTCACGACCATTCCTTTTGCTCTCTTCTCGCTCTCATTTGCGTATGCTAGCCACCATACATGCTTAGTCGCTGCTGCAACCTCACCACTTTACCCCTTCCTTTCCCATTAAGCTTTGCTAGTCTTGATACCCATGGTAATGGGATTGCTGAGTCCTCGTGGCTCACAGATACTTCCAAAAACCAGTTTGCGGTGCCTATGTTACCGAAAGCGGTGACGCAACTAAGCTCAAGGAGGAGCTCGATGAAGATCTTGCCCTTTGTGTTGTTTCGTTCTAGTTGATCAAGAGTGGAGCCCGGTTGGGGTCGATCGGGACCTTTGTCGCATTTGGGATTCTTCTTTTATTTTGGTTCCGTAGTCGTACCTTGATTGTATCTGGATGATGTAATGCTTTATTCATGTAATTGTGTGAAGTGGCGATTGTAAGCCAACTATGTATCTCTTGCCTTATGTATTACATGGGTTATGTGAAGATTACCTCACTTGCGACATTTCTTTCAATGCGGTTATGCCTCTAAGTCGTGCTTCGACACGTGGGAGATATAGCCGCATCGAGGGCGTTACACAAAGATGCAAGGAAAACCAGTCTATCGACATGAATTTCATTCCCATGGCTTACTCTAGAAGTTTGCCATTTTGATCCCGGGGTTTGAATTACCATGGAAGTGCGCATGCCACAAAATGCGTTGTTGTGCAACTGAATATAGCTCTTAGAAATGAATGAATGAGATTCTCCAGTATCAAAAAGAACAGATGTCAGATGGCAGTTAATGAGGAGTGTACCAAGAACGACGTTAGGATCATCCTGAGCCTCCTCAGCTGAGACAAAGTTCACATGGCCACGTGCATTAGTGGCTGGCTTGGCATAATACACCTTCCCTGCTAGCTTGCCACGGCCAACGGACTTTATGGACTAGTTGGGGTTGTTGCCCTGGGGACACTCTCGCATGTAGTGACCAGGCTCTCCGCACTGGAAGCATGTCACAGTGTTGGTGTGTGGACTAGCATTGGCGGCTGATCCACCATAGGCCGTAGGATGTGCATACTGCTGGGTTGGACGAGGCGCCTCATAGGATGGCCTTGGAGTGAATCTGGGTGGCAGAGCTATGTTTGGCACCAACACCCGGCACTTTTGAGAGCCAGAACCGGATGAGGAACCAGTATCACGGGAGTGCTTGTGTGTAGCTTCACAGTCAGTCTGGCCTGTCTCAGCAGTGATAGCCTTGTTCACCAGATTCTGGAAAGAGGTGCACTCGTGTAGACGGAGATCACGACGAAGCTTGGGGCTGAGTCCCTTGCGGAACCTCGCCTGCTTCTTGGCATCGGTGGACACTTCTTCAGGAGCATAGCATGCTAGGTTTCCAAACTCTCGGCTATAGGCATCCACGGTCAGCCTGCCCTTGGTGAAGTTGCAAAACTCCTCCCTCTTGCGATCCATAAGACCTTCCGGGATGTGGTGCTCACGAAAAGCCTCACTGAAATCTTCCCAAGTGGTATCCTAGCTAGCTAGGCGCATAGCCTCATAGTTTTCCCACCAAAGGTTGGCGGGGCCCTCAAGGTGATAAGCAGCGTAAGTGACCTTATCATCTTCGGCTATGTGGGCAGAACTTAGCTTATGGGTGATGCTGCGAAGCCAATCATCCGCATCGAGGGGCTCGACGGAATGATGGAAGGTTGGTGGGTACAACTTGATGAAGTCATTGAGAGGCACCAAGTCATTCCTTTGGTGATGTGCAGTGTTCTGCTCAATGCGTTCCAGCAGTCGGTTGGTCTTGCGTTTGGTCCTTTCTACCTCCAACATGACATCAGCCAAGGAAGGTGGATGAGGCAGATTCCCATCCCTAACCCCACTGGCTTCACCCTGCTCCTGGACAGCAGGGGTGCTTCGGGTGTTGACCATCCTAGGAAAACTAAGCAGTGGTTTAGACAAGGATGGCAAAACTCTGACATAGGAGTGCAGAATGTAATGGATGACATGGAATGTAGAGATGTTCATCTGTATGACATGGTAATATAGAAACCGCCATATATATACCATCGGTCATACACACCATACATAGTTTAGTACAAGCCCAGGCTAAAGTACAACTGCGGTGAAAGGACGATACATCTCATTAGATGCATTCCAACCTCCTATACATTATGTATCTACGCCTCTGGAACTCAGTACACACTAAGTCATCTTCCACAAGACACGCGGGATTGTGGAAATACAACTATTATATAATACTACTACTGCCACGATCTAGCTCAGTCGTCTGTGTCTCCGTAGTAGTCTTCATAAAGATTACCCCCATAGCCTGGAAGTGGAACATGAGGATCTGGGAACTCCTAGTCGCGTGGGGCCTATGGACCATAAGGACATGGATGAGGCCTTGGTCCCACGACTGGTGGCAAACAACACCCACGTGGAGGTGTAATGCCTCCAACATCAGGATAGTCCATATGGGCTAGCAGACGAGTCCGTACAAGGTACAAATCCTGCATATCAAGATACCCAGTCTGCACGGCGGGTGCAAGCCGTGTCAGAGTGGTCTAGTGGTTAGCTCAAGTGTTGTAAAGCTCCATCCGGAGGGCATGGACCTCACAGTCCCTTTCCTCTAGCATCTATGTGGTAGTCCGAAGGCGCGGCTCCTCATGAGTGGCGTCAGTGTAAAGAACAGTGTAGTAACCCTCCTGACGAGGAAGTGTTTGTCACACCCTAGCTAGTTCATGCATTAGAGTGTTGCATCATGCCTATTTTTTTCAACAGAAAGCTGAAATGGGATTGATGTAACCCCCACCCCTCCTCAAACAACTAGGGTTTACTAAAATATTTTGATGAACCTGAATGCCCTTCTAAAATGTCCATCATTTTGTCTTGGTCCGTAAGCTTTGCCAAAAGTGATGCACAATTTCCTAGGTCATCCTGTGGTCTTTGAATTAAATCATAGCTATTTGAATTTGGGCATTTAAAATTTATAAAATATTTCAAATGTCCAAATATCTCCAAACTAAATGTTTCATGTTGGAAATATTCCAACAATGGACCAGAGTAGTTTGGTGAATTTTAGAACCTTTCGGTATTTTAAATAACTCAACAAAGTTGCAGGAAAATAGAAAAAGAAAACAGAAAGAAAAGAAGCTCACTGGCGCCGCCCATTGGCCAGCCCACTGGCCGCCCAGCCCAAAGACCGCGGCCAATGAAGCTGCTTGCCGCCAGCAGCAGTGCTCGACGGCGAGCACCGCATGGGTGCCACGCACCTGCCGCCGTCTCGCCGCTTCCCCGCCTTGCCACGCCGGGATCGACCCTCGCTCTCCCGCACCCCAGACGCCCCGTTCCTCTCCGGCTCGCCTCCCTCGCTTCCCCACGCCATGGCCGACGCCACTGCCGCCGCACCACCGCTATAGCGCGCTTCTCCGTCAACCCCACGCCGCGCCACCGTGTTCAGGAGCTCCGGCGTCGCCGACTTTTCGAAGTTAGCCGAGCCCCGAAGCGCCGCGTGCCTCAAGACGCCGCACCAGCTCGCCCGAGTCCGCCGCCGCCGGAGATCCCTTCAACGCCGCCGCCGCTGCAGCTCGCCCCCGACCACGCTGCTCGCACCGTCGCGTCCGCTGTGAGCTTAGCTACCTCCCCGACCCTCTCTCTCTCGCTCCCGTGCACCACAGCGAGCGCACGAGGATCGCACGCACGCACCGCCGCGGACCTCGTCGCCGACGTGCTCCCGGCCACACTCCGCCTTCCCACCGTGTTCAACGCGTTCACCACATCGCGCTGGTGCTAACCAAGCACTCCACGCACCCCACCGCACACCCCAGACGAGTTCGTTTTCACCCGAGCTCCGGTGGCCGCCAAAGTCGCCGCCGGCGCCAACTCCGGCCACCCCGAGCCCAACGGACTCCGCCAAGAGCTGCGGTTCGTCCTCAGCTTCACTCCGGTGGTCTCCGCGCCCCATTTGGTGGCCGAACGGCCAAAAACACTATCGCCGCCGCGTCGGGCTCGCCGGCGGCTAAACGCCGGTGGGTTTGACCCCGGTTTTGACCACGGTGGGCCAGGTTGACCCTTCGGTCTATGACATGTGGGCCCAGCCCTGCTAATTAACCTAGTTTAGTTTTAATTAAATACTAATTAAACTAACCCCACTGACATGCGGGACCCACTGGTCAGTTTGACCCGACCAGCCCGTTGACCCCTGACGTCATCATGACGCAGGCTGATGCTGAGATTTTAATTACTGGAATTATTTTTACACAGAAAATTCCAGAAAATGCTTCAAACTTCAAAAATTCATATAAAATCAACCATAGCTCCAAATGAGACAAATTATATATGAAAAATGATCAGAAAAATCCAATCTTTCCATCTGTACAGGTTTCATGCATGTTTACAGAAGCTAACTTGCTGTTTATGGCAGAATAAGTTTAAGCACTTTAAATGATCATAATGGGTTTGGAAATTGCATCCATAGTTCAAAATGCTTCAAACTCATTTGGTCTTAGTTGCATTAGCCCAAAGCACTCATTTTGCCATGTCTCATTGCATGCATCATATTGTTGCATCTTGTTTGGTAATGCTTGTGTATCGGTGTTCCTGCGGCAGGTTCTGGCCCCGAGGAGTACCGTGATAACCCCGACGAAGAACAATACCCGTGTAACGACCTGTCAGGCAAGCAACCAACCATTTGATCATATCGATAAAATCCCATGTTCTTGCTCCTGCTCTCATTTACTGCATTAAGACAACGCGATTCAAACTGCTGTGTGCTGCGATAGTTGAACCATTTCTCTGCATGACTGTCATTGCCACAAGAATTAGATGAAACCCACTAGCATGTGTAGGAGTTGATTGAGCCATATGATTGTGTTGTTCCTACCTTGCTATGCCTCGCTATGCTTAGAGTCGTGTCGTCCGGTTCATCGGGATGATAGCTAGAGTGAAATGATCGAGTCGGTATGAGAGTAAGATGTTGAACACGATTTGGTAAAGGTATCGATGAGAGGCCATGTAGGAGTACATGGTGGGTTGTTTCATTGAGGCCGCCCTGCTAATCGAGATCTGTATGTGTGATTTAAGAAACAGCTACTACCATACATTGGGCCTCAAATATGACCCGCCGACTTCTTATTCACGCTAGTCCTCCGTCCAGAGTTGCAAGTAGTTTCGGTGTTTGTAGCCTCATGGAGGCCGTGGACAGCGCCGACCGTAGGGGTGGGCTGTGATGCGGTAGGTACGTGGCGGGTGTACCGGATGCCCGCTTGGTATCCCGGGAACCTTGTTCACATCGCTTGGGGCTGTGAGCGAGACTTCGCCGAACTCCTCATAGATGGAACCCAAATAGGCGATAAACTGGACTAGAGACTTGAGTGTTCAGGTAGGTCGTGGTCTACACCCACGCCGGCTTTTCGCTGAAGTCCGCCGAGCACATGTCGTGTGCGACGCTAAGTGGTGGAAACATGTATGAAGAAGTACACCCCGCAGGTTAACATCATCTATTCGAATAGCGCGTCATGATAAAGGACTACTTGGTTGCCTATACAGTTCATAGACAAGTAAACGGATACTACTAAAAGCCTCAAGATAAGCGTGAGTGCCGAGGATGGCTTCTCCGTAGGAAGACGGGGTTGGATCCTCGGTGGTGTATTGAAGTGATGAGTAGTGGACTCGAGAAAAGCAAAAACTATTTCAAGTTGGTGTCTCGTAGGATAGCTTAGCCATGAGTCAAAGCTGGCTTGCTGCAATAACCCCACCAACCCTTCTTGATAATGTGCATGTATGTAGGGTCTGATGTAAGTCTTGCTGAGTACCTTTGTACTCATGTTGCTTTAATTTACATTTTTGAGGAAGATGCCACAAACCCTTCCGACGGGTTCTTCGAGACATTGACATCGATTTAGTAGACTAAGGCCCGTGTGGTGATCCTGCAAGAGAAAGACCATGTAGTATAGCTAGGCTTACCTGTGCCTCTTTTATTTTACTAGTTGTGCGTACTCGGACAAAACACTTCCATTGTTGGCTTGTATGCTTGTATGACTTGTATGTGGGTCGTGTGACCCATACTTGTGTGTATGTTATGAATGGCTCTCTCGAGCCTTTAAATAAAGTACTTGTGTCGAGAGTCATGTTGTGATGCCTTGATGTATTTGCACATATCGAGCATATTGTGTGTATGATTGAAATGCTTGGTATGTGTGGGATCTGACTATCTAGTTGTTTATCTTTAGTAGCCTCTCTTACCGGGAAATGTCTCCTAGTGTCTCCACTGAGCCATGGTAGCTTGCTACTGCTCCGGAACACTTAGGCTGGCCGGCATGTGTCCTTCTTCGCTCTCAGGTGTCTGTCCTTCGGGAAATGTCACGCATTGAGTACCGGAGTCCTGTTAGCCCGCCACTGCCGGTTTATCGAGTCCTGCTAGCCCAGCGCTACAGCCCGGAACTTACTTGCTGTTGACCGACACGTTCGATGCTGGGTCATGGATGCCTGTCCCTGTAGGTCTGTGCCACTTTGGGTTTACGACTAGTCATGTCAGCCCGGGCTCCTTTTCATATGGATGCTAGCGACACTATCATATACGTGTGCCAAAAGGCGCAAACGGTCCCGGGCCAAGGTAAGGTGGCACCCGTTGGGATACCGTGCGTGAGGCCGCAAAGTGATATGATGTGTTACAGGCTAGATCGATGTGACATTGAGTCGGGGTCCTGACAGCGTTGGCATCAGAGCCGGACTGCCTGTAGGTTCTCCAAGCCAAACTGGTCGATGTTGAGTCTAGAAATGCTTTAGTTATATGTAGGGGAATTGATTGTGGGATGGTTCGTAAGGCTTTTTTTTACTCCTTTATCTCATGATACTCTGATCTGAGTCAGTCCATTCTTCCACCGGGGGTTAAGGATTAGGATCTCTTCTCTCTGTTAGGCTCACGTGTTACTAATCAGTAGTACCTTGTAGGTTTGATGGTTACAAGCCTGGTTCAGTTTTACTATCCTGTTATGTTACTAAGTTGGACCCAGAACCTTGATATGAAATTGTGGAGTGGTTATGCAATTCCTTGTGAAATGTCTCAATCCTTTGAGCATTTACAGTCGTTATGCTGTCCTAATTCTGTTAGAAATTCTAATGTCTTTGCATTGTGGTTATGCTTCCAGATGGCCACTCGTGAGCAAAATCAAGTGGTTCGTCTGACCAGATGCATTGGGGTGACCGGTCATACAACCATGCTAGTTCGGGTTATGATCGAAGCGGGATACCGTTGGTACCCCGAGTACACAGTTGAAGAGCAGTATCGAGATTTTAATCAAAGTCAGTATCTTTGCACTGTCAGGGTGTTTCCCTCTTATCCTGGTTCCACCGAGGCCCTTCACAGCTCCTATGGGCTTGGTGTTACTATTGATATGGCGGTACAAGATGCTGCATATTCTATGATGACAGACTTGTTTTCCTTGCATCGTTGATAGCTCTTAAATCTTAGGATATAAATATCATCTTGGGTATGGACTGGATGTCAGCCCATCATGCCAAGATTGATTGTTTCTCTAGGACTGTTCAACTTACGCACCCCTCGGGAAAGATAGTCAATGTCTTGACCCGAATATCCAAGCGTCAACTATATTCTCTTAATGCCAGTCCATTGCCAGACCTCGAAGACGTTCCGGTAGTCCGTGACTTTCCGGATGTCTTTCAGAAGAATTGCGTGTGTTCCACCTGACAGAGATGTTGAATTCGTGATAGACCTCATTCCAGGAACTGTCCCAATTTCTAGAAGACCCTACAAGATGGCACCCCTAGAACTAGCCGAACTTAAGAAACAACTCGATGAGGCCTTGCAAAAGGGTTTCATCCGTCCTAGTTCATCTCCTTGGCTTGCCCGTCCTCTTCGTCAAGAAGAAGGATGGTACGGACCGGATGGTTGTAGATTATCGAATTCGGCCAACTTGGTCACAATTAAGAACAAGTATCCGCTCCCGGGATCAACGATCCGTATGATCAACTCGCAGGATCCTCGGCCTTTCTAAGATGGATTTGAGGTTAGGCTACCATCAAATCAAAATCCGAAACGGGGACATCCCTAAAACGGCTTTTGTTACTCGTTATGGCCAATACGAGTACACCGTCATGTCCTTCGGTCTAACCAACGCCCCAGCCACTTTCTCCCGGTTAATGAACTCAATCTTCATGGAATATTTGGATAAATTCGTCGTGGTTTACCTCGATGACATACTCATCTATTCCAAGAACGAGGAAGAACATGCCGAACATCTAAGGCTAGTGTTGATGAAACTTCGAGAGCATCGCCTTTATGCCAAGTTTTCTAAGTGCGAATTTTGGCTGCCAGAAGTGACCTATCTAGGACATGTAATTTCTGGTAAAGGTATTGCTGTAAACCCCGAGCGAGTTCAAGCCGTCCTTAATTGGACTCCACCTGAATCGGTCAAGCAAGTTCGGAGTTTCCTTGGCTTAGCGAGCTATTGCCGCCGCTTCGTCGAGAACTTCTCCAAAGTTGCTAAACCTCTAACTCGAACTCCTCAAGAAAGATAAAAGTTCGAGTGGACTCCACAATGTGAGCACAGCTTCGAGAACCGAAAAGACGTTTAACCTCTCGCTTCCCGTCTTTGGTACCACCAGATTTCTCTAAGGACTTTGTTATCTATTGCGACGCTCGCGACAAGGACTAGGCTGTATTCTCATGCAAGACCGACACGTAATTGCTTATGGTTCACGGCAATTACACCCACATGAGGAAAACTACCCTACTATGATCTAGAGCTTGCAACTGTAGTCTATGCACTCAAAACCTGGCGACATTACCTTCTTGTTAATCGCTATAAATCTACACCGATCACCAAAGTCTGAAATATATATTCACCCAACCAGATTTGAATCTCAGGCAAAGACGTTGGGTTGAGTTGATCTCAGATTTCGACTTAGGGATAACTTACACCCGGGAAAAGCCAACGCCATGGCGGATGCGCTAAGTCGTAAATCTTATTGCAACAACCTGATGTTGCAACAAAGTCAACCACTTCTCCACGAGGAATTTCGAAGCTCAACCTTCACATTGTTCCTCGAGGGTTCCCTTCCACTTTGGTGGCGAAACCTACTCTTATGGATCAAGTCACCGCTGCCCAAAACGAGATAGAGGAATATCCGGATTAAGGAGAACATTGCTAGCGGAGATGCTAAATGTTTCTCTACAAACGATCATGGTGTTGTATATTTTGAGAACCGCCTAGTGGTTCCCAAGAATCAGCACATACGGCAGCTGATCCTTAAGGAGGCTCATGACTCTCCTCTCACCATTCATCCGGTAGCACTAAAATGTATCAGACCTACGCCAGAGGTTCCGTGGACTAGGATGAAGAGAGACATTGCTCAATATGTTGCTAATCGCGACGCTTGTCGTCGGTAAAAGCAGAGCATCAACGGCCTGCCTTGGCACCCTTCAACCCTTAGCTATTCTCGAATGGAAATGGGATAAAATCAAGATGGATTTCATAACTGGTTTTCCCAGGACCAAGAGAGGGAATAATGCCATCTTTGTCGTTATCGATCGCCTCTCCAAAGTAGCCCATTTCTTACCTGTTCGCGAGAGTATAACCGCTAGTCAGCTAGCAGATTTGTACATCTCCCGAATAGTGTCACTTCATGGTGTTCCATTGGAAATAAACTCGGATCGAGGAAGTCTCTTCACCTCTCGATTTTGGGAAAGTTTCCAAAACGCTATGGGAACCCATCTTTCCTTTAGCACTGCTTTTCACCCTCAATCAAGTGGTCAAGTAGAACGCGTCAACCAAATCCTAGAAGACATGCTTCGAGCTTCTGTTATCTCGTTCGGAATGGATTGGGAGAAATGCCTTCCATTTGCCGAGTTTGCTTATAACAACAGCTATCAATCTAGCTTGGGCAAAGCACCTTTTGAAGTTCTCTATGGACGAAGGTGTCGAACACCTCTTAACTGGTCAGAAACCGGGGAAAGACAATTCTTTGGCCCGGATATGATTCAGGAGGCAGAAGAGCAAGTTCGCATCGTTCGTGAAAAGTTGAAAACAGCCCAATCTCGTCAAAAGAGTCAATATGACCGAAAACATAAGGCTATGACTTACGAG